>MU825398.1:38815-638815 GCA_029204205.1 Desmophyllum pertusum
CCAAGTGACCACCGCGACCAACAAATGCACTACCAAGTGACCACCATGACAACCAAATGAACATACCAATTGACCACCATGACTTCCAAATGACTACCAAGTGACCACCGATATCAACAAATATGTACTACCAAGTGAACCACCGCGACCAACAAATGACTACCTAGTGACCCACCATGACTACCAAATGACTACCACTGTGACCACCCCCCAAGTGACCACCAAATGACTACCAAATGTGACAACAAAATGACTACCAAATGGACTACCACTGTGACCACAGTGACCACCAAATGACACTACCAAGTGACCACAATCGGCAACGAAATGACTACCAAGTGACCACCGCGATCACCAAATGAATAACAATTGGGACCACCATAACGACCCCAAATATCTACCAAAGTGACCAACAGCGACTTACGAAATGAACTACCAAGTGACCACTGCGACTTGGAATTGACTACCAAGTGACCACTGCGACTACCAAATGACTTCCAGCGTGGACCAACGTGACCACCAAAATGACTACCAATTGACCACCTCGACCACGAAATCCACTACCCACTGCCGACACTGTTGTAACTATAACTACCACAATGAATACAAAGTGACACACTGCGAACTACCAAATGACTAGCAAGTTGGCAGTGACCCGACATACTGCGACCACCAAATGGACTACAAAGTGGACCACTGCGACTACCAAATGACCGACCAATGTGACCACTGCGACTACCAAATGACTACCAAGTGACCCACCCGCGCGTAATACCAAAATGAGTACCAAGTTACGCGCCGCGACGTGGTAATCATTTGGTTCGGTTTGCAGTGCTTCATTAGTAGTCATTGGTAGTGCGCGGTGATTATTTGGCAGTGGATTGTGGAAGTCGCGGTGGTCACATGGTCGTCTAATTTGGTTGGTAGTCATTTCGGGTGGTGTTGTCCTAGGTGGATCACGTGGTGATTCATTTGGTACTTAGCGGTGGTTCATGATGCACTTGGTAGTGGTCACGTGTGGTCGTGTGGTAACCGTGAGTCGTGGTCACGGTGGTCACGGTAGTTACGGTGGTCACAGTGTGTCACAGGTAGTCCACTGTGATCACGGTGTTGTCTCGGTATAGTCACGGTGGGTGTTGGTAGGTCACGAACAAATAATAGCGTAAACACTAAAGTACCACTTCAATCAATTTTAACGAGCTGGTCAACCAAACATATCGAGCTGAATCGTAACATTTGCTTACACAAAGTTCACAAAAACCTATTAATGTTTGCTCAAAATGCGAAAACGGACTCAACAATGCAGCCGCTTTGGTCATGATTGGGACGGTATACACGTCGCCACTATAAAACAACGGATATTACTCCCAATCAGCAGTTCCGTACTGATGTAGTGTTAGAGATGGTTTGATGTAGAGGGAAAACAATTTTTCTTCTTTATCCTTTTTCAAGGGATGACAAATATCGCGCGTGTTCGCTGTCGAAGATTCCAAATCTTCTCGTTCAGCATAAATCTTACATAACGCGGGAAGATAAACTTATTTTTGGGGCACGTGTTCAAACGTTATAAGTCTTCCAGTTTAATGTCCTGCCAATCAGTCCCCTCTATGAGACGATAGGAAACGCGATGAGTGTACCTACACAACCTTCAACATGGCTTCCAAGAAACGACAAAGGAACCTATGATCTTGAACAAAGGCATGAGGATCTCTCCTCATCGGTACGCAAATAACAAACTTCAAACTCAGGTAAGAGTTTCTGTCAAACCAATAAGTCAAATTAATTCGCCAATGCCAATCTGAATTTGTAGATCTGTGTAAAGCAAATATTGCTGAGAAACCTAAGGATTTTTAAAACATCTGGAGCCCTTAGCATGGCGATAAAATTATGTATTCACATCAAGACAACTAAGAGAAGCGTTACTTTTAGTTTCAAGTTTTTAACTGTGAGTCCAGGCCTTTAAGCAAAATCTGCCCAATTAATATTAAATGTAAATAACAGAAACACGAAAAGCTTTGGAATTAGCCAAGCATGATCAGATGGTCAAGCTAAGCTTTATTGCTGGTGATATCATTTACAGCTCATTCATTTGCTGTCGCCTTTTCTTCAGGTTTTCTGTTTCTCCTTCTGCGTGAACTGCGCCACTTTAGGACACAATTTCATTCACAAAACGCCACCTTGTCCGCCTTGTACCTGCCGCCCCAGCCTTCGGCGTTCAAAATCGCAGGACGAGATATTCATGCCATGACTCTTTAGTAAATTTAGGCCACGGGGACTGGAGAAGGACCAGAGTCGGGTGGATTTGGAGTCATGGGAGGAAAGAAATGTAATTAATAACGCTCACGTGACTTGAGGTTCATTAAGCAAACTAAGATGAATGGGCGTATTGAATAGCTACATTATTGGTTATCTCTTCGTACTTTAACATGATAAACGTTTGGTAGACACGTCGCCAGTATGGATATTAGCGAGGAAACACCATTTGCTAGTCAGATTATTGGGCCACTAAGGCTGGTATCATAATTACATGCCTAACTTTTTGTTGCGTTTTTCAGTTGTCAGGACCCCTGCCTTAACCTTATTAACTACATGCCCGCTAGTTGGTAGTCCACCATCGTACCAGCAGTTTTGAGCACGCAGCCACACCAAAACAAACGCACATCTCGTGTTTCAAAGATGTTCACGGCCTGCTCTAGATGGCCATGTTTAGCCCCATCGCAGTTGAGCATGCTGTTCAGGGTTTCCCCAACAATTCGCGACAATATCCTGCACTTTTCATTGTAAGAAAGGCATTGAGAGATTCGAAGTAGGAGTGTCTTTCCCAAGACAACTACTACCTCGGCTAGGTTCTGGAGTCAAAAAGCATAAAGCACTGCATGGGCACTTTCCATCAACACTGTACAGTATTGTCAATCCGCAAACTCCAATTATGTCCTTACCATATTTGGCACAAAGTCCGGTCCACAGTTTCATGCATATACAAGCTCAAACCCTTTTCTATTTATGAGTACTTTCGTTTACCAGCTGCAGTACCAATGGAGTCAGGTATGTTTTTGAAAGGAGCACCAACAACACATATGGAACGTCCATGCGCATTTGCCCACCCACGACCATCAAGTCAGGCACAAGTGGAATAGACTGGTCTGTGCTCGAAAAAACCAGCGTAAACATAAGGTGGTCGTTCTCCCTGTTTAAAATTGAAAGATTAATAGAATTTTAATACATTCTAGTATTGGCCCCGGACTATTGCCTCTATGATCTAGCGGCTGTGCCACTTTTGACATCATGAAAACATATGAATAACCGAGGACGCAATTAGTGTAAAACTATTACATACTGTATTGAGCCTCCCCATTGGGGCTTCTCAGTAAACAATGATTAAACTTACATTAAAACATCCATTGTCAATTAAAAACATCCTTAGAACATTAAAAAATTAATAGTTCCATAAAACTCATCATATAAAAAAAGGATACTAATATTTACAAAAAGTCAATTTAAAAAGTAATTCAAAAGTTTACGCTTAAGATGTCTCTGAAGGGAGCGCTTATAGAATTTGCCATCGTAGTCAACTGCCGGATCCAGCCCATTCAAATTTTGAGTAGCTCGATAATGGAAACGTTCTTTGTCCAGTTGCCGTACGCGTCTTGAATAGAGGTATTTTTTTCCAAAGAGTGTGAATTTCTAGGTCGTTACGTATATACGTTTAACATACCACACTACGTTTGGTGAACTAGGGTCGTTAACTAGACCATTCTATCCCTAAGCAAATTAAAGAGTATATTGGATTCACTTAGTATTACACTGCATTACTAGGTTTAAAGCATTTCTTTGTGTTATCTTGGACCTAGGTTATGTGTGAAAATATTATCTCCAGATGTTAGATCTGCAAAAACTTTAAATATTTTGAAAAACAAGATTCGTAAATGTGATATAAGTACACTGGTGGGATGATGGCTGTAAGGGTTGTTCCCTCTGGTCACAATAAGTATATAATCTTATCACTTTAATATATAATTATCAAACGTTTAGCGATTCATTAATTTCAATTATTCAGATTATTAGATCCAGCTACTATTAGATTGTTAGATTAGTCTTTTATTAGTATTAGATTGGTATATACTATTATATATATTTTACACAGTTTATAAATATTTTCAATTTGTTAGGTATCTATTTATTTTTTTGTGTCCCTAAATTAGTATGGGATTTTCCCAGGCCTATAAGGCTATTGACACGTTAATCAAGTTTTCTATCTTTTATCTATCTATATCAGTTAACTGACGCATAATGTTCACACTAGCTGCACATATTTCTAGCAGTCATACTCTTAGGGAAACTCGAGCGTTCCAAGAGCTTAGAAATCACGCATTGTTGTCGCATTCTTCACGTTCAAAGTCTCATCGATGTCACGTTTCAGTCGTTCGTAATCTGCCTCAATCTTCTTCAATCGTACCATCCTTGTTCCTTTTTGGTTTCTTATTACCTCTTTGGTATTTTTCTTACCCTTGGTTAACTATCGATTTGAAATGACCTTTGGTTGTTGACTGCAATTTTGTACATCACAAAAGGAATGACGTACTATATCGTGACATTACATGAGCCCCTTTAAATTTATGAGAGACGGTAGAGGCAGCGATAACGTAACGAACAGGAAAGATCTCTTTATTGCCCATAGTTCTCACCTTTGCCAAAGCTCTTGCCTCCAGCAAGGCGGGTGCAATAAAATTTGAATCACTAAACGAGTCGATCATCAAACTGTCACAGAATGGCCGAACCTTTGTTGCCCCAGGGTCTGCATGATTGTGCTACTCAAATAAAAGCAAATTTCTAACAATCTTGCTTTTCTCTCGAGCATAAATCAGCTCTGTGAAAACAGAACCTTTGGACAATGGCGAGGACTAAATTGAAGGGAAAGGGGGAAAACCACTCATTCCTCCCGCGCTCTCGCCAAATATGGGTCACAACTCATGTTTGGGATCGCCGCACAAGATAACTTCTCAATGTTGGCTTGGAACCCACTTTAATGCTAGTACCTGCCAATGATAAAGGTCCAAAGAGCCAGGTCAAAGATGGAGTAATTCGATATTTCGTTGAATTTGGATGCAGTTAGCCATTATGTTGTCATTTTATAGAGTATTGGCCAATAGGACTATAATAAATATACATAAACAACTTTTATTTAATGTTGCCGTTTCTTCTAGCGTGGCCCTAATAAGGCCCCACTAAATCGGGGTACACCTAAGACATGGATAATAATAATTAAATTAAAATAATTAATGCTAATAAATTCTCGACAATATGAACATAGTAGACGGATGATATTGGTAGTCGTTCCAGGAGGGAAATGTTTTTTTAAAAACATCAATATTTCAGTTCACCCAATACAAATAATACTGGTGCTGCTGTTTGCTAAGACATGTGCACAGCGGGGGCGGGGGGGCAGGCCCAGGGGGCGGCAGCGGCAGGCAGCGCCCTTTGATCTTGCCGCTTTTCCGCTATACATGATCGACACAAACGTTAAAGAAAATTCTGTCACTCATGTCGAGGAAGAAACGTAGCTCTACGGGAGTTTGCTGCTGGAGGAATTTGAATCCATGGTAGTCCCACAATGACCAAAGTTCAGATAAACAGCGAACCGAATCTTTCCCCAATAGAATGTTAGGAACGTGGTAATCGCCAAAAAATATATCTGAACGAAACACAAACGCACTTCATGTCCGCCATTTCGTCCGCCATGTTTATTTTAAAACAAAACCAGAGACTTAGTCTCGTTCTTCGGCCAAATTTCTTAAAATGTGCAATCATGTATCACACATGAGCGTCCCAGGCCTTCGCTGCTAGCCCCCCCCCCACCCCCCCCCCCCCCCCCCCCCCCCCCCCCCTCCCCCCCCCCCCCCCCCCCCCCCTGCATGTGCAATAAGGTTTGGGTATGAAAAAGAACCTCTGAGGACAACAACGACCACTGCGACCAAAAAAAACTATTCCCCTTTCTTTTCCTCTACGCATCTTGGTTAGAATATTATATCGCTGCTTGACTCCGCCATCGTACCTGATCCAAACAGCCATAAGGTTTTCCTTATACTTAGTCCCAGGAACGTTAAAGAAACGAAGCCAAGGTATTCCAATGGCGGATTAGTGATTGACACAAACGATGACGTCATTGAAAGTTGCTAAAATCCCAGCAGGAATAATTCGAAGCAGAGCCGAAAACGAATCCCGCCGCCATGAATTCCCACACCATGACCGCCATCTTGTCGGCATCGGGTTTGGAACGGTTGATGGGACAAAGAAGATTTGAGGAAAAGACAATCCTGCCACTGATTCTTACTAAATAAGGAAATATAAGAAAGTGTGTTTTATGTACACACGAACTGCAAGAAACTGTGTTCCAATGTTCCCATAAGCAACAAACGAAGTTTGTAATTTGATAGTCATAATTGTTGATTATCCCTGTGAATGTGAGCGCAAAATATGTCGGTATCGACGAAAAGAGGTTGGGGAGAGATAAGGGACTGTGCAATAATTACCAGGAGGCGGGGTTGGAAAACCAGAGGGGGGGGGGGGGGCATAAAGTAAAATCAAAGCAAGGAGAGGGGGGGCTGCTCAGGTAAAATAAGTCACTAAAGAGAGGGTGGGCTTAACATTTTATTTAAAGTACATAGTACATTGGCGAATCCATACCTATTTATAAGTGTTGGGGGCCCGAAAAAAAATTTTCCGGCCCTTTGGGCCTAGCAAGCCATCTCACCGGACCTGAAAATAACACACATGCTCTTTTCCTTCTGCTCTATGGTTCTGTTGAACATTGCTACGGAGGTGATTGTGTGTTTCCAGGGGACGCGGATGTCCAAACAATTAAACATGCAGTAGGAGCTCTTCTTTCTGTTATAAGATTTTAATCCACAGGTGCGTGTAAGACGAACAATGTTAGAAGCGTACTTGTATAAAGGTGTGTTGTATACTGTGAGAAGGGGGGAAGGGGGGGGGGGGGGGTGGTCGTTACAACAAAACGTAATTTCTGTGGGGGGCATATAACTAAATTCACTCTTTTAGGAGGGGGGGATGACCTAAATATTAGGGCTACATGAAGCCCATTTTCCAACCCCCCCCCCACCCCCCTCCTGATAATTATTTCACAAGTCCCTAATCCCTTCTTGACCAATCCAATTAATCTCGTATCCCGTGACACAAGTCAACGCGTCTCCTCGCGTCAGCGGAGTCGTCGCCAGGTTAAGGAATCTGGGGGGAATGGAATGTAACAAAAACAATGGCCGGAAATCCAGATTTCTGGCATTCAAAATTCCATTCCTCCAAAGGTCTAACCTGGCGAGGACTACCCGCTCTCGACTGAGGAGACCGTTGACTCTGGGCACGAGGTGGACCCAATCCATCGCCCATCGTGCGAGTTTGTGAGTTTGCGTGACTCTTTTGAAACGTTCCTTCAACCCTAGCCTGGTTCTCAGACGCGAGCGACTTCGGACCGTCTGCCGACAACCAGGCTACTTCAACCCTGAAATAATAAAAATAAACGGCTGCAGGACTGGCGCTTACAGCGGGAAAACACCGATGAAAGAAAAAAAATAAAGTTTATCTAAATCATTTTGCGATATTTTAGTCTTATTCATCTCGATGTCTGCAAATACATTTCATTACGATATTTCTGAGTAAAACCAGCAATGTGGACGATGATAGCCTGCATGGCCAGGCGTATAAAGGGGAGGAAGGGAGGAGGGGAGTTCGAGCGAGAAGCGCGAGGAGAGAGAGCCGCGAACCGCGGTCGGCGGGAGGGAATTCCTCCCACGATCAGCGCTTCCCTCGGGGCTTCCTCGCGCTTCGCGCTTGCCGAACTCCCCTTTCTACGCCTGTCACGCAGGCTATGACGATGATGGTATATACGTACGTACTTTGTCTCCGCGCTTCTGCAGACTTTTCACACACGGTGTTCTATAATGAAAAATACCTGACAGGCATCTTAGCTACTCCAGTAATAGGCAATGGATTATGTGAACACGAGGCTCCAAACTCTGTGACCAGTGTTTTACTCCAGACCAAGGACGACTGAGGGCTTTGGAGCTACAAACCTGTAATTCTCCGACCGGGAGGTTCAGCATACGGGATACCAAGATACTCCGTGCACTGATTTGCCGTGTGGAAGAGTTGCGTCTCATTCTATGCGCAACAACTTGCACCGGACTCAATCTGCACGACGAGCGAAAGGTTGGTTCTCTACTTCCGCTCTGGTTAATTTCGATGCAAAAAGGATCGCACAGGTCCTCGCATTAGTTGTGACCTGTGAGAAGTAACACGAAATGTGAAGTAAACTCCCCCCATATCAAAAATCGAATTAATGCTTTGTGCATGCTATGCTTAGTTAGCTGTCGTGTGCGTGGTTCTGGGTCAGACTAGTCTTTTTCATAGCAGGCGATGCCGTAAATATATTTGAAGGCTATATATCGGCAGGATATATTGCACAAACGACACTGGTTGTCACGCCGAACTGCTTATTTTTACGTCATGTGACTCCTTTATGATGGATGGACAGCTGACATGTTGTGCCATGCAACTGGATCAAGCGCGCGTGTATATTGGTAGTAACGCAAGATCGACGACATATAATAAGCCATCGTTCACTGCAGCTTCCAACATACACATACACAATCCGGCAGCAGATATCGTAATAATCTCAGTCGACTATGAAGGCCACTTCTACGTCACATATTACATCTCTCAGTTGGTCGTATGTTTCCTTTTTTTTGGAGATAGAAACTGAACCCGAAGACCACAATCCCAGAACGAATACTGAATAGGCACCGAGGGGGGGGGGGGGGGGGGATTACTCCCGTTTTTCACTCCGAAATTATTGAGGCTAGCACAAACGGAACTTAGGTGAGTGCTATAGTAGTACGGTCCACAAATATATCCTTTGATATCATCAATCACGTGATTATGACCTCATATGACATAGATATTATGTCATGATTTCCGAACAGCCATGGATCCGCCCTCTTGGATTTCTTGATTTTTTCCAAAACTTCGAAAAAACCACCAAAAATGACTCAAAATGTAATCAAAACCAATAAAAGAAGTCCAAATTTGGAAAAACAATGTCCTTTCAAAATATGGTTTGCCATGGGCCCAGCTTGTTCTGTGAACCAATGACATGTCATACCAAATTGTTCGATCCCAGATAAATTTCAGGAAAATTCAAAAGTTATGGCGTTTGCGGCTTTTACTTGAATATTGAAAAAAGTTATTAACGGTCAAAGTCGCGCGGCGCCCCCCCCCCCCCCCCCCACACCCCCCCCCCCCTCCCCCCTCCGGCCTGAAATAGGGTTAAAATCTGTTTTCAAATTTCGCTGTCTCGACGAAACAAACCGTCCTGAACAAAATTGTCGATCGAGCTACCGCATATTTATCATATTTGGTCACAAGCGTGGTTGTGAGTTTACCATATTTGTACCAGACATGTTTGCCGTCGTTTTCGTACAAATCATGCTTCATTTAGATCGAACTGAAAAATCCCTCAGTCGATTTATATCCCGAAGTTAAAACCTAAAATTTAATGAAGTATTTACTAAAAACAATTATTACATTCGCCCTTGTTGGCAATCTCGTAGCCCAGAGTCAACGGTCCTCCATGGTCAGCGGGTCGTCGCCAGGTTAGACTCTGGGGAATGGAATTTGAATACCACAGAAATCAGGTGTAACGGCCATTGTTTCGCTTTGGGATAGTTTATGTCTATCATCACTTTCCTTTTCGCGACAACGACATGATATTTCAAATCTTTGCCGGTCATGTCACACGCTGTGGCGTTGGCCAATTGGCGAAACATTTGAATTTGAGCTCATCTGAGGTCAATTACCACGAGCATTCAGTAGATAATTGGCCTTCTAGCTGGTTGTTCTATTTATGCGGCTACACCGTGCTGACGAGACCCAACCAGGTCGAAAACAGCTGTCCACGGTTGCATTTTTGGCTTTCAGTTTGGACTCTATCATGTCGTTGTTCGCTTTAAGTGTTCTACGTAGTATCAAGCCTTGCTTACTTCTGTCATTTGTATTTCTATTTTTGGCTGAATTTGATCTTTTGCAGATCCTAACGTATACCAACAGCATTTTTCGTTCGCGGTCCTTTGCTACTTATTCACTTATTGTTTGTTACACGAGACAGCCAATCAAAAAATTCGATACTTATTCCATTCCCCCAGAGTCTAACCTGGCGACGACCCGCTGACCGAGGAGACCGTTGACTCTGGTACGAGATTGCCTTGTTGGATATGAGATCAGTGATTATAGCCAACTCGCGCTACGCGCTACGCGGGCTCATGGAATAATTGTTAAATAACAGAAACACAACTGCTAGGATAACCCAAGGCACTGCTGACCAGATGGTCAAGCTAAGCTTTATTCTGGTTGATATCATTTACAGCTCATCCTTTGCTGTCGCCTTTTCCTCCGTTTTCATTTTCTCCTTTTGCGTGAACTGCGCTACTTTAGGAACAATTTCATTCCAAAACGCCACCTTGTCCGCTTTGTACCTGCGCTCCACCCTCGGTTTCAAATCGAGGACGAGATATTCCTGCTCCTCTTCTGTAAATTTAGGCCACGTGACTGGAGAAGGCCCAGAGTCGGGTGGATTTGGAGTCCTGGGAGAAAGAAATGTAATAACGTCAAAAATAGGCCATTAAGCATACTAAGATAAATGGGCGTATTTATTAAATTTCTAAAACGTTTGGCAGTCGCCAGTTTGGATATTAGCGAGGAAACACCATTTGCTAGTCAGACTATTGTACTCGCACTAACGCTGTTGTCAGAATACATGTAACTTTTGGGCGTTTTTCAGTTGTCAGACCCTGTAGTGCTTATTAACTACACAGCATCAGCTGTAGTTCGTAGGCCACATCGGATCAGCAGTAAGCATACAGTACATCTAGAATGCGCACATGCTGTGCTCCAAATATATTCACACCGGCTCTAGATGGAATGTTAGCCCATCGCAGTTGAGTGCTCATATCATATCTTTCAGGTTTCCCCCAATAATTCGCGACAAAACTTATTTAATTATACACTTTGATGAAGAAAGGCATTGTGAGACCGAGTAGAGTGTCTTTCCCAAGAAATCTACACCAGGCCTCTGTGGATCTGGAGTCAACAGCACTAACCCCTGCATCTTTCCATCAACACTAAAGGTTGTCAATCACAAACTACAATTATGTTCTTACCCATATTTGGCAAAGTCCGTCCACAGTTTCATGATATACAAGCTCAATCCCTTTTCTATATCTGAGTACTTCTTTACCATTGCATTTACGTATGGGTCAGGTATGTTCTTGAAAGGAGCACCAAACACATATGGAACGTCCACGCCATGCACTACGCCCATCCAGTCAGGCACAAGTGAATAGACTGGTGTGTGGTCGAACAGGTAAACATAAGGTGGTCGTTCTCCCTGTTATATAAAAAATTCAAAGATAAAAAAAATTGGAATCATCAGTGCAATAATTTTCTAGTATTGCCCGGCTACTGCCTCTAGGATCTAGCGATGTGCCACTTGATCATGAAACAATGGATAACCGAGACGCAATAGTGTAACTATCCCTACGAAAAATACTATCTTGGCCTTAAAGGTGGACGCATCAATTTTTCAAGTTTTCCGTTCTTAATCCGTCTCAATCTTCACCAATCTTACCCATGCATCCTTGTTCCTTTTTGGTTTCTTATTACCTCTTTGGTATTTTTCTACCTTGGTTAACTATCGATTTGAAATGTCCTTTGGTGTGACGGCAATTTTTGTACATCACAAAGAATGACTTAATATATCGTGACATACAGAGCCCCTTTAAATTCACGAGAGAAGGTAGAGGCAGAGATAACGTAACGAACAGGAAATATCTCTTTTATTTCATAGTTCTTACCTTTGCCAAAGCTCTTGCCTCCAGCAAGGTGGGTGCAATAAAATTTGAATCACTAAACGAGTCGATCATCAACTGTCGAATGGCGATTTTGTTGTCAGGGTCTGCATGATTGGTGTACTCAAATAAAAGCAAATCTTCAACAATCTTGCTTTTCTCTCGAGCATAAATCAGCACACTCTTTAAAAAGTGTTCAAACACGTTTTGTTCCATGCCATCTTTGATGAGGTCAGGTGGAATGACCATTGCAAACAAAGCACCTTCGTTGGTGTTGAAACCAGTTATTACATCAACATCCGGGTGGTATTGACCTGTTTTGTACAGGTTTTCTGGCAGATCTGGCAAAAGAATCCATCAACTTTAGGGTTAACTATATCTTGCGAGTCCGTGTAGGCAGGAAGCGTCAGCCCGTTTTGCACTGTCAGAATGTCCTCAACAGTCTTGCCTCGGACGCACTCTATGTGGTTTGGTCCCAAGCTACAGTTTATAAGCTTCGCAAACAATTCTAACTGATCTGTGTTAACAACTTTTCCACAGTAAAGAGGAGTCGAGGATGCACCGCTCTGCATAATGGCTCTGCGAAACAGACTTTTGGACAATGGCGAGACTAAATGAAGGGAAACACTCATTCCTCCCGCGCTCTCGCCAAATATGGTCACTCTGTTGGGATCGCCGCCAAAACTTGCAATGTTGGCTTGAACCCACTTTAATGCTAGTACCTGCAATGATAAAGGTCAAAGATTATTCAATTAATATCTTAACAGGATTATCGACATTCAGTGAATATGCATTTTAGATTGTCAGTGATTGGCTGTAGACATATGCGGATATGGTATTAGGTTGGAAAAGTCTCACAATGAACATCAGCAGACCGAGGGAGGGTCGGGAAATAAGTTATCTGGGTTATTCTGTCTTGTCCTGTTTAACATCAATATTTGAGTCACAATACAAATAAAAGGTACTATGGTGCCTTTGCTGTGACATGTGCAGACCTTATCTATAAGGTTTGGGATGTAAAAGAACCTCTGAGGACACAACGACCCTGCGACCAAAAAAACTATCCCCCTTTCTCTTTCTGACTCCGCATCGTACCTGATCCAACATCCCATAATTTCCTTTATACTCAGTCCCAGGAATGTTTAAGAAGCCAAGTACTCCCAGACGATAGTTGATTGACACAACGATGACGTCATTGAAGGTCGCCAAGACTCCACCGGGACAAATTGAAGAAGTGCCGAAAGCGAATGCGCCGCCATGAATCCACACCATGACCGCCATCTTGTCGGCTTCGGGTTTGATGGTTGATGGGACAAAGACGTGGAGGAAAAGACAATCCTCGCTCATTCCCTCTATTGAGGAAAGAAAGGAAAATGTTGTTTTTTATGTAACAAGAACTGCAGGAACTATGTGAAATGTTCGATAAGCACAGACGAAGTTGTAATTTGATAGTGTCATCTTGATCAGGAAAAACCTCATTTACATTTACAACTCGCTGATTTGCATACGCGACTTGCAAAACTAGTTTCGTCTACAGATGTTTCGAGAAAGTTTGTCGGAAAAAAGCGCACGCGACAATCCCGAAAGGTAATCTGGGATATGATCAATGAATTTTAATAAGTCAAATAAATACATGCGATGCCTACTTTTGTTGAAATGCTGAAGTCAAGAAACCGTGAACTTAAAACTACCCATGCAACTACTACTGTTACGATGAAGGCCATTGCGGGAGATCAATTTTGAAAAACAGAAATCCCTCATACAGTATTTTTATTTGATGTCTTGGGAATCTTCGGGACAAATTTCAAGGCAATCCGTCAAATTCTCATACCCTATAAATTCGTTCAAAGTCTTCAAAGAGGAACCACTCGCGTAGAAACGAAGTCAGTTTTTTCGCTTCTAAAGGTTGACACCAGGGGGGGCTAGCAGCGAGGCCTGGGACCTAGTATATATGATTGCACATTTTAGAAATTTGGCCGAGCGAGACTAAGTACTGGTTTGTTTAAAATAAACATGGCCGACGATGGCTGACATGACGTGCGTTTGTGTTCGTTCGGAAATATTTTGGCGATTCCACGTCCAAACATCTATGGGAACGATTCGGTCGCTGTTTAACTGAACTTTGGTCATTGTGGGACACCATGGATGAAAATTCCACAGCAAACTCCCGTAGAGGTACGTTTCTCGAATGATTGACAGATTTCTTTACTTGTGCGATCATGTATTGCGGAAAAGCGGCAAGATCAAAGGGCGCTGCCTGCCCCCCCCCCCCCCCCCCCCCCCCTGGTTGACACATTCTAATTGGCTTATGACACTCTAGCGGGTTATAGAATTGTATTTGAAAACACGTTTTTGTGGATAATTCGCGCGCGTTTCAAGATTTTAAAATAGTTTTTTTGGGAAAATGTAGCTAAAATAGTAATGTTTAGTTTGGCCTGAAAAAATGAAATCGCAAAAAATCGTCCCTTGAAGGTCTACCGTAAACTTAAACTTGCTAATGTTTTAACAAGACATTCTTAGAAAAAATGAAACAAATTTTATCAGTAACGTCGTACTTTGATGGTTGATTGACAACTAGGTGTGCGCGTGAAAATGGCCAGGCCAGGCCCCTTTTATACCAGAAACTCCGAGCCATCAGAAAGTTGTCAAAAAGATGTCAAAAAGTTGTCAAAAATTAATCAAAAACTTTGTCGAGTGGCAACGGTTGGGTGTCAGTTTCACTGTAACATATTGACGATGCGGGTGAACCACGGTATCCGAAGTATGAAATACTGAGTGAAATACCAATATTATAAAAGCGAGTTGGAAATGCTGAGAATAATTTTAATTAAAAATCACTGCGTAATTTACCATAATTTACCATAATTTGCCAAATTATTTTCCAATTCACTTACTAAATCGTTCTGCATCCGCATTTAAGCAGCTTTTTCACGCGGTGTTCTACAACGAAACATACCTGATGGCATCTCAGCTACTCCAGGAATAGGCATTGGACTCTGCGGACACGAGGCTCCAAACTCTGTGGCGCGTTTTATTCCAGACCAGGGTTTGGCGGGTTTAGGAGCTGCAAACCTTAATTCTCCGACCGGAGGTTCGGCATACGGGATACCAAGATACTCGTGCACTGTTTTGCCGTGTGGAAGATTCTCAATCTTGCCCTCGACTCTACCAGACTCGATCTTAACGACGGGGCACGTTTGCTCTCGTCGAGTTCCGCTCGGGTTAATTTCGATGCGTAAAGGACAGCACAGATTACGATTATACCGGGAACACGAAATTGAAGGAATTTCATATCGAAGAATGCTTTGCTGTTGTTTCGTGTTATTCTATAAGACTTCTTTTCACGAAAGTGATCCTATATTGAAGCTGCAGTAGTCCCTATTTCGGCAGAGCGAGATTGTCGATTCACAGCGACACTTGTCTCGAACTGCTGATTTTACGTCATGCGGTAGACAGCCCCTTGAAGATATGCAAGAGAACTGGGTCTAGTAATATAGGCACGTGCCGCGTGTCACGCAAGGTGAAAGTCAGCCATCGTGGACACAGGGTTCCAACGAGCTCGACTATGAAGGCACTTCTGCGTCACTCACATCTCTCAGTTCTCGTATGTTTCTTTGTTTTCGTGTTAGACATAACCCGAGCCAACCAAGCCGACACGACACCTTCTCCAACCGTGCAGACCGAGGCTGGAGCAGTCGTGGCAAAATCGAGACACTTCCACTCGGCAAAATAGCATACGAGTACCTTGGTATCCCATATGCAGAACCGCCGGTTGGAGACTTGAGGTTTGCTGCTCCAGTACCCTCCAAACCTTGGTCAGATGTCAGAGATGCAACGAGTTATGGAAAAGCTTGTCCGCGGCCGAGTATGCCGGTGCCAGTTAGCGGTTTTGAACCAGGTTAGATTATTTATCATTACATTACTTTGCCAAGCTACTGTAGGATTAAATCAATTTGGATGTTGTGTTTTCAGTTTTCGGAAATACTTTTTAGTGATAAAAGTCATATCGAAGTTAAGATTTTTCTGGGAACAGTGCTTGCGTGACCCATCAGACGCTGCTTGTCAATTAGCATAACTTGCCGTTTGAAGACAATGTGACAAGTTATCTGTCAATAGCAATGCATGCATAATTCGATTGTCTGTCTGTAGGTCACGTTATTCATTTTCTATTTCTGAAAAGTACACCGATCAGTTTTTCCTCCACAGACGTCGTTTTGCTCATTGTAAACATGTGATATTTGCAACTGAAGAGCTCACTATTTTCCTAATATTGTCAATATTCGTTTCGTTTATTAAAACATATTAAAATTTCATAGAACAAACATCATGTTATGAATAGTTTTATAGTCTATTATGTTGGAAGTGTCTTGTGCCGAAATTGAAATTGACTCAATGACGATGAAGTTGATTATGTTGCGAGAGTTTTTTAAACCAATCACCGAGCGTAGTAAAGCAAAAAAGTAAAACCAAAGCAATTCCGGATTACTTTCGACACTCAAAAACCTAATGCTACTGGATCGACTTATCCAACGGTTTTTTTTTTTCGAACGACTGGACTGGACTATTAAAATTATTCAAAATATTAAAATTCTAATGTTGGTATATTTCCTAGCCAGCTCACAGCCTCCCTTTAAACTTTTAGACCATCATTTTCCCATATCTACGCTTTTCCTATATATAATAGTCACCGTAAGGCCTAGAGTATTCGATTATCGAATTGTCTCATTTTGTTTGGTTGATATTTCAGTTTTCTTTTCAAATCTAAACCAGAACCAGAAAGTGAGGATTGTCTCTTCTTAAATGTGTTTGTTCCATCAACAATCAAACCCGATGACAAGTTAGCGGTCATGGTGTGGATTCATGGAGGCGGGTTTTCTTATGGATCATCAACAGAATACCCAGCAGGCATTCTTGCAGCTTTCAATGACGTCATCGTAGTATCGATGAACTACCGGCTGGGAATACTGGGTTTCTTTAACATCCCAGACACCGAGATCAAGGGCAATTATGGAATGTTAGACCAGGTATATGAGTGCATGGTGATGTTGCTTTGTTTGAAAGCCACCCAGTAAAGAGGGAGGGATCCACATTATACCTTGGCAGACCAATTTACTAGACAAGCAATGTTTTCGAGTTATCGGTTCCCACAAGTCACTTGAGGGTTTTGTTGTTGTTGTTATTGTTGTTTGTTTTTGTTGTTGTTGTTGTTGTTGTTGTTTTTCATTCCGTTCTCATTTGCTGGACGCTTTAAAGGCCCGAATGCATACATGCATACCCTGGAGGCCTTTTCGAAACTTGTTTTGGTGTGTGTGCTATATTCTTAAAATTTACTTCATATATATAAGTAATTTCGACACCTGATATACAAACAACTTATATTTATCGCTGATAAACTATATAAACTTTTTATAAAATACATAGTTCAAGAACAGCACAAGAAACAATAAGGTTTTTTTTGTTTGCTTTCAGATCCTTGCATTGCAGTGGGTCCAAACAAACATCGCAAGTTTCGGTGGTGATCCTAACAGAGTGACCTTATTTGGTCAAAGCGCCGGAGCTATAGCCGTGTCCCTTCAGTTATTGTCACCTTTGTCTCAAGGCTTATTCCAGAGAGTCATTATCGAGAGCGGCCCAGCCTCGTACCCCCTGTACAGTGGAGAAGTAAAGGATACAAAGCACTTGGAGATGTTTGCCGAGCTAGTGAACTGTAGCCTGGGACCTCAACTGATTTCATGCGTAAGAGGCAAAGCTGTTGAAGACATCTTATCAGCGCAAAGCCAAATTATCTACCCAATGTATGTAGCTCCTCAAGATCTCGCTGGGCCTGTAGTTGATGGCGAATTTTTGCCAGATTTGCCCAACAAACTGTTAAAAGATGGCAATTTTCACCAGGATGTTGACATTATGATTGGAACTACATCCAATGAAGGAGCCTTGTTTGCGACGCTACCACCAGATCAGATCCAAAATGGAGTACAAAGACAAGTATTCGAGTCTAAAATCAAGGATAGCGTTGTATTTGTTCGTGGTAGAAGCGCACTCGCTGAAGAGGCCGTGCTTCACGAGTACACAGACCATGATGACCCAGAAAACATCCTCACTATTCGGCGATCAATGCTGCAATGTCTTGGCGACAAAGCATTTGTAGCACCCGTGATACAGGAGGCCAAAGCTTATTCGAAGGTATCTTATGTTTGATTTGTTCTTAATTATAATAGCCGCGACCTTTATATCGGAGTACGATTACGAGATTGAGCAAAGCGTTTACATCAACACGTCTAACACCAATCTTGTTCCTAGAGCCTCCTTCTCCACTGGTCAGCAACAGGGAGGAGCGAGGACTATGGGAACGTGACTGATTTGAAATTCGAAAGTCGTACTCGTACTCCGATCTAAAGGTCGCTAATGTTAACTTTTCGAGTTATCCGAATCTTAACGACCCATTCGAAAAGTGATACCCAATGTTACTAGCTATTGTTCTAGACTGAACAGCATCGTCCTTTCGCTACTACGCATAAACGCGTCCTTTACGACGCGTGGTGTATATAAGGCTAGCCATTCCTGAAGAATGAGGCGTTGTAGAGGTAGATCCAAGGTGACCTGGCGAAGGACAATGGAGAAAGAGAAGAAGGACAGTGGCCTCACCCTCGAAACAGCCAGACGATGGGCAGAGGACCGGCAGCAGTGGAATACCCTTGTGGAACTGAGCTCCATGTGCCACATTGGGCAATTTGGGTCCTGAGTGAGTGATTTCTGAAGAATACATGAAAGCATGACACCCCAGTGTTACTTTTGTATGCTCGTGTGCCTTAAAAAAATCGTTGTTTTCTATTTTTTTTTAAACAACAGGAAGGTCGAAAGCCTTATGTCTACTTGTTTGACTACTGTCCAGTCCATTCTCCGTATCCAGAGTGGGTTGGTGTAAGTCATGGGATGGAGCTCGGTTTGGTGTTTGGAGCTCCTTTCAAGACGCTCTCCTGGTTCTTAACAATGCTAACGCCAAAATATTCAGAAGCAGAAAAGGAATTTAGCCTGTACATTATGGAAGTGTGGACAAACTTTGCAAAGAATGGGTAAGGAAATTAATTAACTATATTTATTTAGTAGCCTTCATTTTTACCATACAACTGTAAGCCCATCGAAAAGCTAAATTGGCATTTAGGGACCTTCGGTCATATCGGAGTACTAATACGTACGAGAATGGATGGGTATGACAAACCTAGTTGCACGTGTTCAAGGTCATCGCGTGTCACGCCAATCTCGCTCCCAGAATTCTGCTTCCGCTTCTGGTCAGTATAAGAGTGAGGGCTCTGGGGAACAAGATTGGTTTGAAAGTAAAAAGTTGTAAAGGTCGCTCTCAGGTAGTAAACTATTTTGGAAAAGTGGGGGAACAAGCCTTCATAAAGCGTTGTCAGTAATAGTCACAATTGTATTTTTCCTGCTATGACAAGACCACAACTTTACCTCAACAGAGATTATGCTGACCAACGTAGGACTCAATAGCAATTTTGTCCGATGATAAGATCATCAGAACTGACGTCGACCCCACTTATTAATCATACTTTTCTTTTGATTTCCCACAATCCTCAGGTCTCCCAATCCACTGGAGTCTGCGTCCTCTCTGGTCACATGGCCTCAATACACTGAAGATGAGCAAGCCTATCTTGTCCTCGACTTGAAACCGAGGGTAGAATATAGATACAAAGCGGATAAGGTTGTCTTCTGGAATGATGTTTTTCCAAAATTGATTCAAGAGGGACAAAAAAATGCAGCAGAGACCGAGAACGAGACATTGAAGGATGAGTTGTAGGACTAAATTTGCTATTGAAAACGAAACAACACTTATGTACAAGAGAGGCTCTTTGTTATAGTATGGCTAGAAAGCCCTTCATTTGTTGATCTTTGCCACGTAACTTCGTATCTCCTTCTAACGTCATTTGATGAGCTAATCAAACGGTGCAAGCTATCGCTCGGTTAAACGCTTTCAAGTCGCTTAATACTTGCAGACTAACTGTTCTCCGCAGGATTTTATTTTGCAAGTTAACTTTGTAGATGTAGATGAAGATGTATGGGAGAACACGATGTATACGTTGAAAGACGTGAAGGTGGCCTGTGGTCATTTGACGCCGGGATTGATGCATGCTCAGAGTTTGCCACTTTTGAGTCTTTTCTTTTAATTTTACGTCCATCAAAGGATTTGATATTTTATTGTTGAGTATGTTTTCAAAACGTTTATTTCTTTAATTTGTCGTAAGGTGAAGGAGTGTGTTGAGAAATATTACGATGGACCTTCGAAAGACCTCGAAAACCCAAGACGCTACCTAGTACTCCTTGTTAGCATTTTGCTACTTGTACTAGTGCTACAATGTGTTTTCTGTGTTTCGACGATATTTCTCTCACTCGGAAGGCATTACTTTATTCTCACAGTGCAGCAGGTAGCATAGCATATATATGCTGGAGTTAGCCTGCGATAAACTATCATTCAATACTTGGGATGTAGCACTGAATATTCATAGTCGCTTTAGTCGAGATATATATTAGGTAGGTTCGGAAAGTAAATTCCCTGTCATATCCAATATCGGTATGTAAATACATGTCAGGTCAGCCATATATCTAGCATATATAGAAAAGCTAATTATAGGTACATTGTAATCTTAAACCTACTGTAGTGTATATGTATGTGGCACAGGGAATAATAAACATACTGGTGTATACAGGTAAAATAATTGATGCAGATACATTTCTTTAGTCTACCGACGGTCCTTGATCTTGACCGTAACTGTATGTATATTTTGTAAGATCTGGATGTAAATTATTCCAAATATCATGCACAGTTCTCTTGATTCACTGATGCGCAACCGTATCACTACTTGAAAGAGAAAGTTCCTTCTGTAATGGGTGTAATGGCGTATGAATACCTCCTCCCGATACTATACGTGTCTTAGTCATAACAGGAACTGGAAAGAGACAATATGATCCCTATATCATACAGGAAACAACTGCTTACTCTAATCTCTCCTCAACATCATGATCCATACATTTACATCGAATAGAGACGAAAATGAAGAAAAATATATTTTAGGCAATATATTGCCATGATAAACCACTACATTCTCAGCACGTACATTAAAACACGCGTATGGCAGTCAGTAATAATGAGAAATAAGCTTCATGAGCTATTCCAGTGGCAAGCGTCCGAAGCTCGAGTCACGAAAGGGGCTGATACTCAACAATTTTAATTTCTATCGCTTTCGGCTGGAGATATTTTACATCTCTTGTACGATACAGTCTCCAGCTTATTCCCGTCTGTTAAACGTAGGTAAACAACTATTTATATTACCATTACACCGTTACAAAATATTAAGGGCGTGTTTCGATTCTAAGTGACGTTAATTGTTTTAAACTGATCACATGCTTCCAAAAGTATCCTGTCAGCATATTATATTGGTTACCGTTTTAGTTCTCATAAAAGTGCTCAGTTTACTTCCAAGTCCAGTCTATTTCCAAGTCTCAACGAAGAGTAGCTGAGAGTATAACGCAGATCTATTGCAAGTCTCGAAGAAATTCTCGTCAATACAGAGGGACCAGAAGTAAGTACACTTTATGTATCGCGTAGTTTTGTGTATGTTTTGCAGACTGGCTCAAAATTGTTCAGGCTAATTTACACGCTATGATTTATCGGCCGATTTCTCTTTTATTGGTATAGCGCGAGGATGGAAATCGGGCCGCAACAAATTTTTTTATAAATCGCCCGATTTTCGTCCGCTCAGTCATTTTCTTAATCAAATTTGGCCACATTGTAGCGTGTAAATTAGCTTTAAGCTTCCTCGGCCGTACGTGTGAATCGAGACGTTGACTGCGAGATAGGTGCATGACCATTTTACATGTAAACAGGTATCCATTCATTGGCTACAATTTAGTAAACACGGTCCGGATGTAGCTGGGAGTCAGCACTTGCTTCAGCCCTCTGTTGAAGCTGATCAATTGCAAGAACAGTGACAATCGAAACAGGAAACTATAGATTAAAAAATCAGTTGATGTGGTTGAAATTTATTGAGCCAGAAAGGTCACTTTTGTTCAGTTTCAACAGGTCTGACGAGTTTCTTTCTGGTGCTCATTGTACATTGAGCCTGCCTTAGTGCGTGGATCTCCAAGAGCACAAAACTGGCCTGATCTGATCATGACTTCTCAATGTGTTTTCTCGATATTACTAGTGCTCCTAGGTCTGGGTAAGTTCAGTTGGCAGTTAGTCAAACATGTAATTGATTCGCTTGTTTGTGCAGAGTTAATAAGG
The DNA here is from genome assembly GCA_029204205.1 of Desmophyllum pertusum. Lineage (NCBI taxonomy): Eukaryota > Metazoa > Cnidaria > Anthozoa > Scleractinia > Caryophylliidae > Desmophyllum > Desmophyllum pertusum. Next base: position 61,022 of record MU825398.1, read on the forward strand.
GTAAGAATACTTTTTCCAGCATGAAACTGATCGATCATGCAAGTACGTTGCTCACGAATCTTCATGGATTAGGGTTGGGAACAAACTCCCTCATACCATGAAATCTCGAGTATCGGAATATCTTAAACTTGGACTGAGAAAGCAAAAGAATCTTGGAAAACTCACAGTAAGATTCTTGTCAGTTAAAAGGTCTGTCAGTTTCAATGAATCCTGCAGTCAGGTTGTGTCGTGTGTGCTGTTTCACAAATATTAGGTTCAACCCTAATTTTAGTACTAACAGTAAGATATGATCAAAATCGATCAAAGACAGAAAAGCTGAAATGAAACAAAATAACTAGAAGCTAAATAAGAGTCAATGCTCTATACCTTTCTGAAAAAGAACGAACTCTTTTATTTCATGCTCAAATTTTCTCGCGACCAATTTTTCAAGCCTAAACTCAGATCGAAGCATATAATAATAATGCCTTTATTTAAGTGTCTGGGTTATTTAGCTAGCTTTTAGCATACTGTATAATACCTATTCCTCAGAGCTTTATCGAGGGGTTGACCACAATACAATTGAGGTGTATTGAAAAATAAGCTGCGAGAATAATCTGTATCAAAACCGCTCACTCGTAACTTGTTTTTTCTTTTGATCATAATAATTTTGGCATAGAAAAAACTTTTTTATCGCGATTTCTTATTGAGAAAAACCTTTTTTATCGCGATTTCCTATCAGTTGAAATGCCGCCTTTGTAATACGGGAACGTTTCTTGTATTCCTCGGGAAAAAACCCTTAAGCCGAAAATGCCTTCGGGTTATGTATATATATCTCATTACTTAATGACGTTGATTATTACAATTCTGCGTGTTTTCGTTTTTTTGGAGAGTTTATGGTTTCAGTTTCAAAATTCAGTGTTTTTGTTCGTAGAGGTGTTTAGCCGTTGAGTTGACTTACTATTTCTGGAGACAAAGCATCATCAATGATTTATATCGCCTCGGTCATGCAAGATTTACCGACAATTTTAGACGTAATTGACTAACCATTTTCGGTTTCGATATCATCACCAAAATAACAATTACGAGGGTCCTTACCGGCGGTCTATTCAGATATCACAACAATCTTCGTTTAGTCAGATATCGATTATCATTTCCTTTTCTCCTGTAGCTGAATTATTGACATTATGAAAAATAATTAAATGATATTCGATTCAAACAGCTGGTTATTTTAATCTGTATGTTAACTTCCTTCCGTTGTGAAACTGCAGCTGATCACAGGTAATTGATCGGATTTGCTGATACAGCAGTATATTCAACTTAACAGGACGTTACTAATTTCCGAGGGAAATTCCCTGATTTTGTGAAGGTGGCGCCCAAAAGCCAGGTGTTTTGTTTCAAGATACATAAAGGGACAAATCCCTACTCTTACAAAGCTTTTAAGCTAGAGAAAAGGGAAGATCTATTCTCTATGTTCACGGTTTCGGATCGAAGCCATGTTGGTTTTCGGACAAACTCGCCGGAAACTATGTACAGTGGACGCCTACGAGCCAATGAAAACTGGCCGTATTAATGGGGTTCTTTAAATAAGAAAATGACTGACTGAGCTCGATGTCCTTGATAAATGCTAGATCAAACAAATGTATATATTTTTGTTCTAAATTAAAATTAAACAAGATCCCCTGAAGGGATTACAAGCGGCCGATTTCCTCGGGGGGGGGGGGGGGGTAGGGGTGGGGGGCTCTCCCTTGTGTACGCTATATAGGAATGTCCCGCTGGACAGGGTTTGGTTTTTGAGCATTTTTGTCTTCCACAGGGTAACCCATACGTTCAGAATAGGATAACGTTGATTGTTTGTAAGTCGTGAAAATTAAAAAATAACAAGCTTACACACAAACCAAGTAAAACGTAATTTTATTCACCTGTTTACAAGCGAGCGCTGTGTTTGACAATTCTGCTTCGATCGCTTCGAGTAAACTCGCGGTCACTGGACTCTAAGGCCTATAAAGAGTCAACACACGAACCTGCGTGACGAAAAACGTGACTGCCTGATGTAATATTGCATCATGCTAAAGGCCCGTTTACACATGCGATTTTTGATGCGATTTGTCGCGGCGATTTAGCGGCGATTTAGCGGCGATTTAGCGGCGATTTATCGCGCAAGTGTAAACTACCTGCGATTACACGGCGATTTGTATGGCGATTTGTATGGCGATTTGTAGGAGATGTATCAAATCGCCGATAAATGGCATCAAAATTCGAGCAAGTTCCAAACATCGGCGATAAATCGCAGTCAAATCGCCATGAAATCGCAGCTGGTTTACACGGGCGATTTGGAATCGCGCGATAAATCGCCGCTAAATCGCCGCGACAAATCGCATCACAAATCGCATGTGTAAACGGGCCTTAAGGAAGACGGAGAAATTCCCTTGTGGTTAATTTTCATGTTCAACGAGGGAAAAAATGTGTTTTCGCTCAACGTGAAAATAAATTGTGAATGACATATATGCTGTGGAATTGTGTTAAGAAAAACTATTATGTTTTTGGGACCGGGTTTTATAGTTCGTTTACTGGTTGAGGTGCATGTATTAAACAGAACAGAAATTCTCTAGTGGCTATTTATTTGCATGTCTCCTGACTGCTTGAGGTGCATGTATTAAACAGAACAGAAATTCTCTGGTGGCTATTTATTTGCATGTCTCCTGGCTTCGTTTACAATGTAATGGGAAAACCCCTCTTGATCAAAAGGTCAGTCATGCGTTTTTCCTCGTAAATAAATTGACATACTGTAATTGTATGAAGAAAAACTGTTATTTTCCATTGTCTAATTCACTATTTCGAATGTTTCTTTGAAGAGTACTGACACGATACGAAAATCGAAATTTTCTCTAAAAGTAGGAAGAAATTATCCAGAAAGCTTGTGGAAGAGAAATTCTCTAGTGGCTAATTTTAGACAATGCAATGCAATGTCAACTGGGGAAAGTGCACTGACTACGAAAAAAAACAAGTAGTCACGCCAGTCTCGCTAAAGTCCGCAGTTTGCGTGAAACCGGAAGCCGATTCCCCGCTGGGATCGAATAACGCGCAAAGGTCACACCGCCAAATTTAGCACATTTTGCAACAACACTGCTGTTCACTGCTGTGGGACATTTGTCTTTGCTTTTTTCAATGCGATTCCTGTAATAAACTCAATACATGTACGCACTTACACGACACTACAGAAAGCCTGTGGAAGAGAAATTCTCTACTGGCTAATTTTAGACCGAGATGCGATAACATCATGTCAACCGTGTAGAGGGCTAGGGCTAGCGACATGAAAAAAAAACCGTCCATTTCTTGAAGCGGCTCGATGCCCATATAGGGCATCGGCCGCTTAAAAAACTCAATTATTTAAATAGTAGCGAAAACAACATGCAAACGGAAGTAAACCGGAAGTAATGAGCCGGTGCTGATACGAGCCGACAGCAGTATTTTAATTTTAACTATTTCAATTAAAATAATTAAATATCGTGTAAAGTTATGATAAAAAAACTCATCGATAAACTCAAGTGACCTGTTCCAGACGTTTGGTTAGTGAGGAGCAGCGCGAAGATTGGCGAGAGGAAAAAAGCCGAGGGGACTTGGGAGACGGTCCCTCTGCCCAGTCTCCTCGCCTTTTTTTCACTCGATATTCTTCGCGCCGCTCTCCCCATTAACCGAGCGCCTGGAACAAGCTAAGCTATAATTCAAGATAGAGTTTTAGTATACTTTGCGTCACAGGCGTAATTTGCTTTGCGTTACACACTGCTCGTCACGCTATGTTCTTCCCAGTTAAGGAAGAGCGACCCCCCCCCCCCCACCCCCTAGCCACCCCCTAAAAAACACAAATTTAACGGATTTTCTCCTCATCTAGGTACAGTAAAGACACGGCATTTGCATTTGTGCCCTGGCGAGGTTCTAACCTTTAAATGCGACGCACTGAAAAACGGCAATATAATCGGGGACGTTAAATGGAAGGTGAATGATTTTCTAAGCAGTCAGTGGACCACGGTCGCTAGATGCAACAAGTATCTTAACTGCGAGATACTTGAATCACAAGCAGCTGATGGAATCAACGTGCTGGGAATTTCTAATGGCACCCTCACCGTGCAACGCTTATCACCGCGCAACGCCACGACCAGAAGCCATGTCAATTTTCAGTGTTTAGTAGATGCAAATAATGTTCACTCCCACCTAGTCAAGATTAATCTCGAAGTGGAATGTAAGTTTAATTTGATTTGTCTTCGGTCACTTGGGGAAGCAATTCTAATATATTCTTTTTTGTTGTAAGAATGTATATTTTTCATGTCCAGGCTGAATATTTTTATTTTTCTGTCGAGTTTAGGTTGAACATATTCTTAATTTTTTATTCTTAAATTCGGGCTGTTCAAACCATATATGGACCAATTTATCGCTACTTTCGGGAGGTCGCTACTTACGGGGAGAGAGAAGGTCGTTACTTTCGGAACTTCGCTGTAATTATTCAGAGGGTAACCAAGTGAACAAGCCTAAAGAGGTTATAATGCGGTTTTGTGAATCTTCCACCTTGAACGCGGGCTATGCATATTCACTAAAAGCGACTTAACCATTAATAATCCGCGGAACGAAGACGGTTTAATTTTCTTAAACAGCGTGGTCAATACTGATGCTTCTTTCCGTCAAGGTTTCGAGTGTTGCACAGTGAAGCCGACACCAAATTTGCAATGTCAGTAATGAAAATTCAGATCATATTTTAAATAGACTACTCTTTTAATTTGGCAGGTGTTTCGACTCGAGTAGGAGCTGATGAAAACTTGACCGGCCACTTAATCGACATGGTGCGGCCAGGGAAACAGGTGAAAGACGTAAAGCTGTATAGCATGGTGGGTAAAAAACTAAAGTTCGCTTCCTGCTCGAGCACCGCTAATTGTTGCCTCAGTTTTGAAAACATTCATCATCCACGTCCAGCCTTCTGGAAGCGGTTGAAGCAATACGATGGTTCCATACTGTTGACCAGGATCCAGGCTGATGATGATGGCCTGGTGATAAGAGTTGAATGGAATGTATCGCCGCTTCATCACTTTCAGAGTTTTATGCTCAAGATTCGCCTTCTTCAAGCTCCACAAGGTGAGTTTACTGAATATACAACTCAACTCTATGCGGCACATCAAAGAGCGTCTTTCAACTGCATGAGTGTCGTGAAACCGAAACCAAAGCAATTACACTGCCCAATCACAACAAACGTAAACAACACAATAAACCAATAAGAACACGAAACAAATACACGTAACCGGCGCCAAGCGCGGAAAATGCTAGTACGACCACCCGCGATTACCAGTTAGAACCAGTTAGAACCCGTTAGAACCAGTTAGATCCAGTTGGAACCAGTTAGAACCAGCTAGAAACAGCTAGAAACAGCTAGAACCAGCTAGAACCAGCTAGAACCAGCTAGAACCAGCTAGAACCAGCTAGAACCAGCTAGAACCAGCTAGAACCAGTTAGAACCAGTTAGAACCAGTTAGAACCAGTTAGAACCAGTTAGAACCAGTTAGAACCAGTTACAGTTAGAACCAGTTAGAACCAGTTAGAACCAGTTAGAACCAGTTAGAACCAGTTAGAACCAGTTAGAACCAGTTAGAACCAGTTAGAACCAGTTAGAACCAGTTAGAACCAGTTAGAACCAGTTAGAACAGTTAGAACCAGTTAGAACCAGTTAGAACCAGTTAGAACCAGTTAGAACCAGTTAGAACCAGTTAGAACCAGTTAGAACCAGTTAGAACCAGTTAGAACCAGTTAGAACCAGTTAGAACCAGTTAGAACCAGTTAGAACCAGTTAGAACCAGTTAGAACCAGTTAGAACCAGTTAGAAACCAGTTAGAACCAGTTAGAACCAGTTAGAACCAGTTAGAACCAGTTAGAACCAGTTAGAACCAGTTAGAACCCAGTTAGAACCAGTTAGAACCAGTTAGAACCAGTTAGAACCAGTTAGAACCAGTTAGAACCAGTTAGAACCAGTTAGAACCAGTTAGAACCAGTTAGAACCAGTTAGAACCAGTTAGAACCAGTTAGAACCAGTTAGAACCAGTTAGAACCAGTTAGAACCAGTTAGAACCAGTTAGAACCAGTTAGAACCAGTTAGAACCAGTTAGAACCAGTTAGAACCAGTTAGAACCAGTTAGAACCAGTTAGAACCAGTTAGAACCTTAATCGCCCTAGCCATACTCGCGTTCTCTATCCCAGCACCCCACCCACCTCCTTAGTTCAAATTAACTTATATATCTTTCTTTTCCATCCCTTTCATTATTGTGGTTTTGTAATTGTAATTCAGGTTGACCAAAAAGTTGCGCATGCACTCACTCATGATAGCGCTCCTTTATAATTGACATCGGTCATCAATTTCAGTTAGACAATAAGCACTTTAGTGCCTATCCGGGAACACTGTAATGAAATATTGTAAATCAATGCATTTTTCTTTTTAATTTCAGGCCCAGATAATACGTCATCTACTTTTAATCAATCCTCAAAAATTGAATTCATGGTAAGTTTCCTATTAGCAAAGATTGGACTGTTTGAACTATAATTTTAATCAATTTGAGAGATTTCAGATCAGGAGGAACAATTAATTTAACATTATGGAAATTAATAGCTCAATTTTTTTCTAAACTGCAAGCAGTCCCTCTTTAAATTCAATTAGTCGCTCGCTTTTGCAAATTATCTTTACACTAAATGCCTTGAAAAAACCTGTCTAACGCACGGTTTTTTTATGCATAAAACACCTTTTAGCTACAAGACTATGATACAGTACCGATGGTGAAGACAGAGTCCGGAAAAGTTGTTGGCAAGATCGAGACCCTTCCACTGGGTAAATCAGTGCACACATATCTTGGTATCCCGTATGCAGAACCTCCGGTCGGAGAATTAAGGTTTGCAGCTCCTAATCCCGCCAAACCTTGGTCAGAAATCAAGAAAGCTATAAAATATGGAGCTGCTTGTCCCGCGCAGCCAGATTTTCCAATATCTCATTTAAGCCGCAGTGATGCTGGAGAAGGTAAGAGCTGATCATTTGAACGAAGCGCGCCCAACAAAGTTCTTTGTTCCATGTTTTTGTTCGCTTTTTTGGCCTTGACCGTGCATAAAACGCAATAGGTTTTGAGTTCTTCCTGAGTAACTAACCAAAAGAAACGTGTCTGCTACGTAATTCAACCATGAATATGTTAGCGCAAAACGAAAGATTGTGCACAGTCGTGGACGTTTCTTGTGGTTCATAACCATTTCCCTCTGTTAACTATGGGCTGGAGAAATTATATGGCAGGGATAGATCAATGCATGAGCAGTAGATTGTCTACTGAAAACATAAGGGAAAAGTAAAGTGCGCGGTCATGATATGATTTATGAACTGCAGCGAAACGTAGCCGACATTCAATTTATCTACACTATCACAGATTTGACTGTATTCAACAATTTATTCACAGAAAACGAAGATTGCCTTTACTTGAATGTGTTTGTTCCATCAACTGTCAAACCCGATGTCAAGATGGCGGTAATGGTGTGGATTCACGGTGGCGCGTTCACACTGGGTTCCTCGACTGAGTATCCAGGCCACATATTGGCTTCCTTCAATGACGTCATCGTTGTGACATTCAACTACAGGCTAGGAATTCTGGGATTCTTCAACATTCCTGGCACTGACTTTAAGGGAAATTATGGGATGCATGACCAGGTAAATGAGTATCGTCGCTAGGCAACATGTTCCAGATACTAACTTAAAAATCTATCACAATATAAGACCATAAAAAATAGGGTTTAAAATTGTACGACTGAATATACAATATTTACCACTACAAATGTGGACTAAGTTCGAAGCAAACAAGCTAGAGGCCTTTGCTTATTTCGTTAGTCCTGGACATATGAAAATCCCGAAGGATCAGCAAGGAAGAACTGAGGTCAAGTAAAAGCTGTTGTGGTTATCCTGCCTACTTGGCGAAGCTAAATAAATTAAATTAATTAAACAACAAATTGAGATACTTTAAATATATAGCCGCATTTGACCCTATATCAGTGACGTCACAAGTGCGGTGGAACGCCCTTTTCCTACACATCACTTACAGTATTTGATAGCAAATCTATTGATCGCGAATTTGCGTCAGTTCTATAAATATCGAGAAAGGGAAGAGGAAAGCCCAATAGTAAATATAGTATTTCTCTACTTATAAACTGATGCAACGATTAGCATAGTTACAATAGTTATGGGATACTTGATCCAACGACAAAGCAATTATTGCAATTTATTGTTACAGATTCTGGCATTAAAGTGGGTTCAAGCCAACATTGCAAGTTTTGGCGGCGATCCCAACAGAGTGACCATATTTGGCGAGAGCTCGGGAGGAATGAGTGTTTCCCTTCATTTAATCTCGCCACTGTCCAAAGGTCTGTTTCGCAGAGCCATTATGCAAAGCGGTGCATCCTCTTCGCCCTTACTTACAAGGAAGGAGACAAGCCCTAAGACGCTGAAGGAGTTAAAGAAGATTGCCAACTGCAAGTTAAATACAGGACTTATTCAGTGCTTGCGAAGCAAGAGCGCCAAGAAAATTATTTCATTTCAAACAACTATGTCTTCTAGTTCTCCTACAAAGTTGCCGCAAATAACCACGCCCGTCCTTGATGGTAATTTTCTTCCTGACCAACCCCAGAAGCTTTTCAAGCAAGGAAAGTTTCCAAACCGAGATATTGATGTCATCATTGGGTTCACGTCTCACGAAAGAGCGTTAAGTGTCGCGCTTAAGCCAGGAAATCTGACCCAAGATGGAATCAGCAGAGAAGAGTTTTGAATCTGCCGTCAAAAATGCCCTTGAACAGGGACAATTCACATACAGATATAGAATTGTGGAAGAGTTGATTAAGTTTTCAATACACAGATCATGAAAATCCAAACAACAAGATCGCGACCAAGAAAATGATGATTGATTTTCAAAACGATTTCATGTCAGTTGCGCCGGCAATTTTTGAAGCAAACGCTTTAGCAAAGGTACGTTCAACAGGCTCTAGTAGATATTATATACAATATTGCATTGTTTTTCTTTTATTTTACGATTCATTGATAAATCAATTAGATTTATACATAAGCAAACTGTAAGCATCTTCTTGTACACTTCACTTACCTTACAACAACAACTGACAACAACTGACAACAACTGACAACAACTGACAACAACTGACAACAACTGACAACAACTGACAACAACTGACAACAACTGACAACAACTGACAACAATAATTTGCTCTAAGATACAAAAGTAACTATTATAATGATACCAACCGGATACTCTTGAATCTTCACTCTTTGAACTCATGGAATATTCATTATCCATTCACATTAATGCACTCTTATTACACCTCACAAGTTACTCTCACGAACTAGGGGCTTCCATCTCATTACATTAGGTTCACCCACCGTCCTGTGCTAATGAATAATATGGTAAAATCATATCAACAGAATGTCAATATGATAACCTCTAGCCCCTATGGTTATTCCAGGTAGACAGTACTCTATTTGATTTCCATTTCCTATCTCTTTCAAACTGTAAACTGTAAATATCTCGAGTACAAATAAAGATTGTTGTGTTGTTGATGATCTTATGATCATAAACCGGGCCAAACGAGCATGAGAGTTGCTGAGAGTTGGCTCTCATGAGAGTTTTCTTCAACTCTCATTGACTATCATCAAGCGTGGGCTCAACGAGAGAAAACTCTCGACGACTCTCAAGAAACATTTGAGCAGGTTCAAATTCGACGAGAGCGCATGAGAGTCGATAAGAGAGCATGAGAGTCGACGAGAGCGCATGAGAATTTCAGATTAAACGAGAGCGTCTGAACTCTCATTAACTCTCATCCTCGTTCTCTCGTTTGGCCCGGGTTTAGTCTGATCCTAAAGTAACATCTGCTTAGAATACATTTTCATCAGACAACCTCACAAGTTTTGCCTCATCTTAATCCCTTTTCTATACTAAACTATACGCGTTTTATTATTTTCTTGCATCAACAGGCTGTAAAACATTCCTATTTGTACGTCTTTGAGCACCGCCCTGATTTCCCGCCATTTCCGCCGCGGGCTGCTGGCGCTGTTAATGGAATGGACATTGGTTTTGTATTCGGGGCTCCATTCAGGCGTGTTTTCGTCGCGAGTTAATTTATTAACTCCCAGATTTTCCGAAATCGAGAAGGGATTCAGCCAGTATATCATGAAACTGTGGACAGACTTTGCCAAATTTGGGTAAGAGAGCGCTTGTCAATTTCCATTGCTTCCATATGAAGTCTCCTACTATAAAGGCCGTATGTTTTCATCCCAGGAATAGGAGGAGCGTAATGCATGGGTCATCAGTGCCTGTTCTTGTCTCTGTTTTCTGTTTTCTGTGCCGCCAGAGGATAGGTCATGTTGCTTAGCAACTTCGGGGACGAAACCCTCCGGCTCAGTCCCTTCTCACCATCAACCGACTGTTTACATCTGCTACATGGAATTGCCCTGCCCTGCAACACCATTTCAGACATTTCAGTATGAGCTCAAAATCGGTTTTAGTTACTTTCTTTGTCATACTGCGTTACTTTAAACAATAAGGAAAACATTTTTGCTTATTTCGTTTTCCAGCTCTCCAACTCCACCCGGCTCCAACACCTCACCGATCACGTGGCGTCCTTTCACTGAGGAGGAGCAGTTCTACTTGGCCCTCGACGTGAAACCGAGGTTGAAGCAACACTATAGGGCAAGCCAAGTAACGTTTTGGAATAATTTCATTCCCGAGGTTACCAGAAAAGGAAAAAAAGGAAAGATAACAAAGAAACCTTAATGAAAACCAAGCTGTATAAACTGTGATTATCAGAGGAACACTTTACAACATAATTAATAGAGGGAAATGGTTATGAAGCCCGGCAAACTTCAAAGGAGCAAACAAAGATGCCAAGATTTATGTTGGAAGGTCCACGACCGTGCACATCTTTTGTTTTGCGCTCATACACTATGCATGAATTACGTAATCGCAACGCTTCTATCGGTTAGTTGCTTGAACACACGTAATCACCTATTGTATTTTGTCAGGTTTTGTGCACGGTCAACCCCCAAAATAGCGAACAAAAACATATAACAAAGAACTTTGCTGGGCTTCATAACCATTTCCCTCTATTAGCTGTGCTTTACAACGGTTATCGACAGCGAACTACAGTGACAAGGACTACTTTGATTAACAGTCGGCATTACCTTCCAAGAAATAATATAAACGTTTAACATATTTTACTTTGTAAGCTCCTTCGCTGCTTCGCAGCCGTTATTTTACTCGTCACGCAACGCTCCTCCCCAGAAAAGAGCAGCGTTGCGTGACGATTCAAATAATGGCAACGAAGATGTCTAGCTTTGCGGCAAGAATATTACTATAAAGGGGAGCACTTTTTTAAGAGTGACTCTTGTTTTATTTCGTACTGCTTTAAATGTTAAAGTTGGTCGCGCATTATAAACCATATACATCAGAGAGTTAAATAAGACTTTAATGTTTCAAAGACTTTAATGTTTCAGAGAGTTAGATAAAATATTACAATGTATAAATTCAACCTGGATACAAAGTGAGAAACTGAAGAAAAAAGTAATCGCCTGTTTCAGCTTGTTCACATTTTCCAAGGAATCAGTAGTAGTACGCTTGTAAGGATAACAAGCAAGAGATTCCACGCTTTGGCAGCCTCTATTGATGGTGAGCCATTCACTATAAACAGAAAGAAATGTAAGAGTTAATTACAACTCAAGTGTTTGCGAGTGAAAATATATCGCCATAATTTTTTTTATTTTCGCAATTGATAAAGATGTTTCCCATACGGTACATCGGCCAATCACAAACCAAGTTGATCTGGGAGGCGAAGAAGTCAAAGTAGTGATCACGTGACGATATATTGCACGTCTGGTTGTTGGCCTGAAAAGGTTGGGAAACCTTTAACAGAATTATTATATATTTTTTTTTTTTCTCTATACATCTGTATAATTAAATTGAGTAAATAATAAATAAATACTAAAACTTTCAGGAGTGTAGAAAATATATTATTCGAACTGAAAAAGGAGGTACAGTCGAAGCTCACGTAAGCGGACATCCTCGGGAAGCAGAAAAAGTGTCCGCAACTGGAGCTGGCCGCTTACGGGAATTTGTAAATACAGAGTTTGTATGAGCTAGAGTTCAAACGAGGTTTTGTCAAGGCGGCCGTAAGTAGAGCTGTCCGCTTTACGAGAATGTACGCTCAGAGAGCTTCCACTGTAATTAAAATGAAAAGGAAAGTCATGCATTGCAATAATGCGCACATGAATGGTTTTCACTTTCTCTTACCTAACCTTATCAAACTATAAAGAAAAAACAAAATTAATTAATTAATGCATCGTTGTACTATATAACAAATTTATTAATGTGTCGTGTCTGTCTGTACTCGGCTACAAATTCAATCAGATTTACGTTAACTTTTGCTTCAACTGTCTCAGTCCAAACACGATCCATGGTCCAAATAAGGACATATTGTTGCTAAGCAACGCGAAGTTACCTTAGAATAGAATAGAAAACTTTATTTATGTGTCAAGCCTTGTAGCCTGGGAAAATCCCATACTAATTTGGGGACACATGGCGGCAGTGCGGCAGTGCTCGGGCTTTTTACTGAATACTGATAACTCTTCGCGTGCTTCTAAGAAGATTTGCGTCGACCACTAATTTAGGAACTTGTTTCATAAATTTGATAAAGTCATCATCATCTAATCTCATCTAATCTCTCCTTACAATATCATTATCACAAGACTAAATAAAATCATCAACTATAGCTAGCTGGTTGTCTTGCCTTTATGTGCCACCAAATTCTCAGAACTTACTTTTACCAAGAGAGGATCATCTAAGAGAAGCATTCCCCATACATGGGTCTCTTCCAATTATAATTTTTCGAAATCTATTTTTATTTTTCAGTCCATAGCTGAGCTATTTTCAGAGAACTACCTGGTTGCTCAGTTCGAGTTTAACGTGATGTCGATCAGTAGGAAATATAAAAAATAACTTTCACAGCATGGCGCGAAACTATTAATAGACTTCAACAAATTATCATGGGACGCGCATGGGAAATCTTTCTCTTAGATCATCCTCTCTTTCTTTTACATAAATTTATCCATCAGTAAGGACAAGAGGATAATTTATATTTCAATCTTGTGGCGCTGATCGACAGGGTTTAACCGTGGTCAAATGCTCGAGCATGCGCAAAGGCGTAACTGACTCTTGTCGCCAGCGCGCCAATTTCCCGCGTAAAATTTTAAACGAAAACCATTGCAACAATCCGAAATCGAAACCTTGAGAGTAATTTGCGAAAGGAAACAAAAGTAGATAAAATGAGAAGATTAGACTTTTTAAACACAAAATTCAGTGTATTTCCAGCATTCTGTTGATTTACCATTTTTCTGGACGTTAGACGTGTTTAAAACACGGTGTAATGTTGAGTTTGTCGGCGTCGGTGGAGACAGGGGTGAACTTCTAATACGTATATCGAAGCCCTTACCGTCACAGAAGTTGTCCCCATCACCAGAGTATCCATTAGGACAAATACAGCTGTAGCTGCCGTCCGCGTTGCTGCATTCCGCGTTCTCTGCGCAAGTAAATTTCTCGTTGCACTCGTCGATATCTACAACGAAACAAACAAACAATAGACTTTATTTACAGAGGCCCTTTTTAATGCGTTTTCATTTGAAAACGCATACTTTTCGATGCGTTTTCGCCTATCGTCCACATTACAACGATTGAAAACGCTGATCGTTTTCATCAAAAACGCGTACATTTGAAAACGCTGTCCAGAGTGGAGACATTTGAAAACGGAGCAGTATCGTATTAGTGTGGACGGCGAAAACGGAGGCTTTCGAAAACGCTGACGTCATTCACTTCACAAACATCGCGGGCGAGTCTTTTTATCACATGCGCAGATGACTGTAGCGTTTTCGAGCGTTTTAGTGTGGACGGGGAAAACGCTGCGTAAACGATAGTGTGAACGCGGAGCTTTTGCTGCGTTTTCGTTTAAAACGGATCGTTTCGAAAATACATTAGTGTGGACGGGCCTTACTCTCTTTCTTATACGTTTAAGATGGACCGTACCTTCGCACTTTCTCCTGTTAATGTTGAAGGTGTAGCCCATGTTACATCTACATGAATAAGTTCCAGGTTTATTTTCGCAAGACAAGTAATTGTACGATCCACACGGAGACTTGATGGTCTTACACTCATCGATATCTAAAAAAAAAAAACAAGAAAAACAGAATATGCGATATACACGCAGTGGCGGATGCAGGGGGAGGGTCGGGGGTGGTCCGGACCACCCTATCAGACCTGAGGGGTTTTTTGCTTTCACCATTATCCATAGCAAAACCATCCCCAGGATCCACCAAAATGCACTTTTCAGAGCATGAAATCGGGCCCTCCAAATACCCCAAATTGAAGGGGAGCGCCCCCATCCGCCCCCCTCAGGTTCCCACCGGTTCGTAGTTGTAACTAACAATGACGTCATCATTTCCCATGACTCACCTGTACACAGACCAGGTTTATGACCCGGATGGAAGCCTTTGAGGCAGGAGCACACAAAAGACCCTGGAGTGTTGGTACAGTTCTGTCCATATCCACAATCCATTAGTTTGCATTCATCCACATCTGAAAATTGGAAAATACACCATACATGAAGCATAAAGTGACAAGCGTGGATGGCGCGAAAAGGACATGAAAAGGACAAGAAAAAACACGTAAATGACACGTAACGGACACGTAACGGATACGTAAATGACACGTAACGGACACGTAAAGGACACGTAAATGACACGTAACGGACACGTAAATGACACGTAAAGGACACGTAACGGACACGTAAATGACACGTAAAGGACACGTAAAGGACACGTAAAGGTCACGTAACGGACACGTAACGGACACGTAAATGACACGTAAAGGACACGTAAAGGACACGTATAGGACACGTAACGGACACGTAAATGACACGTATAGGACACGTAACGGACACGTAAATGACACGTAACGGACACGTAAATGACACGTAAAGGACACTTAACGGACACGTAAATGACACGTAAAGGACTCGTAACGGACACGTAAATGACACGTAAAGGACACGTAAAGGACACGTAAAGGTCACGTAACGGACACGTAACGGACACGTAAATGAGACGTAAAGGACACGTAAAGGACACGTAAAGGACACGTATAGGACACGTAACGGACACGTAAATGACACGTAAAGTACACGTAACGAACGCACTTGCCTTACTCATTTTAAATTTACTAGCTACTGCCGCTCAGGCCATCTTACCTTCGCACGCTTTGGAAGGGTTGCCATGGAAACCTTTCTCGCATTCGCAGCGGAATGAACCTCTGGTGTTTGCACACTTGGCGTTGTTGGCGCAAGTTACTTTATTCATGCACTCATCCACATCTTTAAATAAACAAATTTTAAAGTATGGAAATATACGATAAATATTAGACCACGAGAAGTCCCTCTTTCTCTTTGTCCCTGGAGCGAAAAGCAATATATAAAGCGAGAGAGAAAAAATGGCCGCGCGAGATCTGGGAGAGATGCGCGTCTCTACCAGATTTCGCGCGGACATTGCGTCCGAGCGGGACATGGTAAGCAATGGCTACAAAAATTAAACTACCATAAATATCTGCTTAAATATCTTAGCCTAAGAACAGGCTCTCCAGTCGGGTAATAACTAGGGGATCGAGGTGTTTATAAACGGGGCTTATATCCAGGGGCTTACAACTGGCATGAGGGAGAGGTTTATCTAGAAAGACATGGGTTGACAGAAAACTACTTACTGTGTGAACCAAAAAAGCGTGAACACTTTTAATTAATATCATAAAACCGCAACAAGCATATAGTCGGGAAACTCAAATTTACACTTTGTTTTTGCAGAAAAGCTTTGCGATAGTAGCATATAGCAATAAAAAAAAATACAGGAAAAAATAGACCAAAAGGAAAGTCCAAGCAATCAAAGTTTCACGTTTTTCTGGTTCGCACAGTAAACGCTGGTCTTCTCGCCTACTAAATCCGAAAGTAACGAGGGTCGTTGCTTTCGGTACTTTAGGTATTTATATTACTAAAATATACCTGAACATGACGCTGAACCATTTCCTTGGAATCCTTCCATGCAAGTGCATTCATATGACCCGTCTGTGTTTTTGCATTTGGCATCTTTAGCGCAAGCTTTGGTCTGACATTCATCGATATCTTGAAAAAAGGCATAAATATTGTTCAGTTGGATATTTTTTGCATCACTTACATTGAAAATAGTAACATGTTAGAAAATACTTGGCATTCGTCCCTCTATTCATTTCTAAGCCATACCCTGAGGAAGGAGAGGGGCATGCAATACCACCAGAATGGTCATGGAACGGAACTCTCAGGGTAGGAGAAAAAGGGGAAGACCTAACCAGTCATGGAGACATGAAGTTACCATGGAGCTGAAGAACATTGGGAGGACGTGGGGAGAAGGCCAAACAGTTGGACAATAACAGTGTGCAGTGGAGAGTTATGGTTGAAGCCATATGCCTCTCGAGTGGCAAAGAGGAGTAAAGGGGCACTATCGAGGGGCACTATTTTGCTGCTTTTTTCAGTGGCCAAAACGGCGCTAAAATTATGACTCAGTAACCTCCTAAACGAAATGCGCCTAGAACATCAAGAGGACGATACCAAGTAAATTGATGATGGAAGAGCTAACCGTAATTAGTTTTAAGCGATTTTTCACAAGACACAAAATGAGATCAAAAGCTCCTGCATGGGTAACTCGTGAGAGCACTCCTTTAATTTATATCTTCAGTACACTAGTATAGTATTTTTTAACAATACTGGGCCATTATTGTTTATGTAAATATGGCTTTTGGCTTTTGGCTTTTGGCTTTTGATGTGATGTTTATGATAGTGCCCCTTTAAGTGAGTAAGTAAGTGTGATTCGTTTCTGGCCCCAACAGTTGTTTGGGCGTGGAAGGGGGAGAGGAGAGGAAGAAAAGGCGCCTGCATAAAAACGTAGTTGAATATTTACAAGAGACTATGATGATCTCTTGATATTTACCAGTGCAGCGCTTGTCGTCTCCTGTGTAACCACGCTTGCATTCACACTTGTATTCACCGTATTCACTCTTGTAACACGTCGCTCTTCGTAGATCACAATCCGGATTCGCTTTAAGGCAATTTGATGTTGCTGAAAAAATAAATAACGGAAATAGTAAATTTTTGACGAAATATAAAAACTGCAATTAAATTACCAGTCCGGAAGTAAGAAATAAACCTGAAGGACCAAACAACTCTTGAATCCAGCCTTCCAATGCTATGAATACTTTATGTGGGAGTAATTATGTTATCGTTCAAAATATTACCATTTTGTTAAAACATTCAGCTCTATCGTCTAAGAGATGCATTTCCCCAACCATGGGTCTCTTCCAAGTAGACTGAAGTGTCAGACTACTTCCAATGATATATTTTTTTTAATTCTATTTTTAAATTTCTCTCCATAGGGAATACTTCTCTTAATTCATCTTCTCTTGGTTTTATTTATTTGTAACGAAAACGAAACGTGCGAACGTAAAAAGCAAATTATGAAAATTTAGGAATATCACTTGGGATATCCTCGCTTATTCCCCAATCATAAATGTTTGGCTGTCACGTGATGTGTGCAAATGGATCATAGCTTACGTGTGCATTTTTTTCTTTGGATCTCCTTTGAATCCCTCCTTGCAGTTGCACTCGTACGATCCAATTTTATCCGTGCATACGGCGTACTCCGCACATGTGTGAACACCGTTTTTGCACTCGTTGATATTCTGGCAATTCTTGCCATTACCAGTAAAACCCGTTAAGCAAATACACTTGTAGGACCCGTCGGTATTCACGCACTTGGCACCAACAATGTCCGGACACTTGTGCGTTTTTCTATCGCATTCATTGATATCCTTGCATGAACGTCCATCGCCTTCAAAGCCATCCTTACAATGACACTCATAGCTCTGTGCCGTGTCGACACAGGTAGCCCATGTTTTGTGACACTTGTGAGTACCCAGCTTGCACTCATTAGCGATTTCACAAGATTGAATTCCGTCTCCGTGATATCCTTGTTTACACTCGCATTTTATATCCACCTGGAAAGTCCACACATTGGCCGTGCTGGTGACATTTATCACTTTTCTAAGAAACAGGAAGAAAGAGTCACGTGTTATTTACCGTATTTCCTCGAATAATAGCCGTCCCTCGATGAATCGCCCCCCCCCCCCCTCGATTAAAGTGCCTAATGCCACAAATACGCATGCGTAGTAAAATAATATAATACGTCATCCTTACCGAAGGCTCGTTGCATTCTATCTTGTCCGTGCAATTTCGACCGTCACCATAGAAACCTTTCTTGCATCTACACTTGTAAATCCATTTGTATTAATGCAACGTGCATGAGGACTGCATTTGTGCTTTTTTGAAGTGCATTCATTTAGATCCTTGCAGCGATCGACTTTTTGGCCATGGTAACCAGGTTTGCACTCACATCGGAAACTTCCGATAGTATTACGACACATCGCGTTTTTGAAACTTTTCACACCTTTTCTGTTAAGATTGAAACAAAAATAAAATAATGTACGTTCCTTTTAGTACCAAACACAATGCACAATGCGAAAGCTTTGGTGGGGGAGCAGGGGCAGGTATATTTTTTCAGGTTGCAGGTTGCAGGTTGCAGGTTGCAGGTTGAGACTACTTTTAGAAACATTACACACGCGGTTAGGAAGAGAATGGCGTCACGGTTAGCCCCGGTTAGCTTAAATTAGCCCAACTGAAGGTTAGCCTAATTCTAACTGAATGTTAGCCTAGTTGGTTAGCCTAATTGTTGGGGTTTGGGTTAGCAGTTGGCCTGCAACCTGCAACCTGCAACCTGCAAAATATCCCTGCCGGGGGAGCAGGGAGTCCAGGGATGACGCAGTGCAGCGCTACACTGTTGATTAACCCGAAACAATATTCAGTTGCTTAAAGGTTATTTATTTGACAGAATAAATTATTTTATGTAGCTTGTTACACATTAGTCATCTCCAGCTTCCGGTTAGGGGACTTCCTGTCATCCGGGATATTGCGTCATGGACTCTTAAGCGAGTCGAGCCTGGTTACAAATCCTCTTTCGCTGAAATCCTCAACGAGTGAAGGCCACGGCAATTTTCTTTGTGTGATAATACTTTGTATGTTGTGATAATTTGAGCTTTCTATGCTCCTTGGCAAAATAAACGGCCAAACCTGTGGCCAAAAGATTCCCACATCGGGATGTTGTGTTATTGCCCAGCAAACAGAGCTCAGCCAAAGCAACACACCCATATTTTATAAATGCATTGGAATAAATTTAGAAGGAACAAGATACATAAAAAACTACTAAACTACTAAAGTAATTAAATGGCCCCCATTTTGAAGTGGGCGTAAAAAGAAATTCTTCCAGACAATACAGCACCATACCTTATTAGCAGTAATTTTGCACTCATCAATTTCCACGCAGCTCTTGTAGCCATCGCCTTTAAATCCTCCCTTGCAAGAACAAGAAAAACTCCCCGGGGTGTTACGACATTTCGCATACGGGTGACAAACTTTCTTCTTGCACTCATTGATATCTTGACAGTCTTCCGTGCGGGGGTTTTTACCCTTGAAACCCCTGGGGCATTGGCACTTGTAATACTCCTTAGTGTCTTTGCAGGTCGCGTGTAACCCACAAGCGGCAAAACCCGTGTTACATTCATTTTCATCTGCCGAGAAAAAAATCACAAGAAATTAGCAAATACAGTCAAAGATCCCGTAAGCGGACACCCTCGGGAAGCAGAAAAGTGTCCGCAACTGAACTGGAGCTGGCCGCTTACGGGAACGGTGTAAATACAGAGTTTGTATGATCGAGCTAGAGTTCAAGCGGGGTTTTGTCAACCGGGTGGCTGTAAAATAGAGCTTACGAGAGTGTCCGCTCAGGGAGCCTCGACTGTACACGGATATGAAAATATTCGCATATATATTATATTTATGCACTTCTTGTTTCTTTCAAACATTTTTTGCGTTTCCAAGTTTGCTTTCAAAATTGATAAGATAAGAACATTTTCAGCCAAAAATGGTCTCAAAATTAAGAATGTCAGTTCAGTCTCCGCTCAAAAAGTAAGTGCGGTGTACAAGTGTAGTCAGGCTTGATCCAGCTATTTTTAATCACATTGTATGGTTTTTGTTCGACACCAAATTATTATATTGGCACATTATATAGAGTGGTTCTCGATTGAGTGTCGAAAGTAATCTGGAATTGCGTTGGTTTTGCCTTAAAATCTTGTGCACCTACTCAACCAATCAAATGTAAAACCAATCGCGACTTGGTCACACGCGTTTTCGAATTTCCCGCGCTTGTCGCTGGTTACGTGTATTTGCTTCGAGTTCTCATTAATATTTAGTTCATTTTGTTATCAACGTTTGTTGTGATTGGCCATTATAATTTTTTCTTTGGTATTAGTTTTACGACACTCTATAATATTTATGTAATTATTTCTGTCATGAAAGCTTTGCGAATCTGAGATACCTTTGCATTTTTTTGCCATCCCATGTTTTAAGTATTGGACACTTCCTCCGGTTCACTTTGAAAGGAATTCTACTGTCACGACAATACTTTTCATCTTTGCTGCATTGTTCAAGGCCTGTTTGGATAAAAATAATGAATTAAACTGAAGCATTGAGCATAAGGCCACCGATGATTACGTCAACTTCAAGATGGCGGCACAAAAAAGAGAACACAGTTTCACGAATTGAGTTTATTCGAAGCCACAGTAACCTGGCCAGGCCCTTCACGCAAGAAGGATGTCGAGCTAATTCCACGTTTCCCCGCGCAAGGATATCTGTTGTTTAGCTGACCAGCAGGATGATCTCAGAGAAGGATTCCCCGTGCCCATGATAATTGTTTGAAATCTATTTATAGTTTCGCGCCATGCTGTGAAAGTTATTTTTATTTCCTTCTGATCGAGGCTCCGACATCACGTTACTCGAACTGACCAATCGGGTAGTGCTCTTAAAATAGCTCAGACGTGGACTGAAGTTAAAAATAGATTTCAAAAAAATTAGAGATCCATGTATAGGAGAATGCATCTCTTAGATCATCCTCCCTTGGTGAAGAACAGTGTAGATATGTCACATGTATGTGAGTACATAATTAAGCCTTACCGCGTCGTCCTGAGTACCGGAGTTCGTAGCTTCTTTTTGGCGACGTCCCTTTGATCATGTAAATCTTATTCCGCGTATTAATGTCAGTAACTTTTCCTTTTGAAAGACAGCCATTTCGACGTGCGTAGAAGAGTACTGTCTGACCCGCAGTTACCTCCGAGGGTACAACTGCCTCACTGCTCACATATCACCAACTGGAGGTCGATATTTCTTTTTGTAAGAGATTCGAATCAGTCTCTGGTCTTCTTTTGTTTGAAAAACAAGTTTTGAGTCTACACGGACGATGTTGCCAAGACACAATGTAGGTTTGGATGTGAATCCTCTGAGTTCAATCTTGGTAGAGTAGTCGATTTTCTCTGCAAAAAAGTACAAAAATAGGTCCGCGGTACGTGCATGTGTAAATTACGATTAATATTTGGACATTTGCGTTTTATAGGGTCGAGGATGATGAGTGTTTATCGGCCGAAAGGGGCTGGGGATTACTTATCACCGAATCGCGGCGAAGGTGATTTTCTCTTACCAGACTTATATTTGCTAGTGGGTGCCAGAGGGGAGAACTACAAGCGACTTATTGTAAGAGGCAATGCACAGTAACATTCTACAATAGGCAGGAAATCTCTTCAATGACTATTGGGGGGGAGGCAATGGAAAAGATAAAGAAAACAGGAATCTCAAATAATTACAGCATGATACTTACTGCACCAAGCGCTAAAACAAGATGTAACTTGTCTATGGTGGCTTTGATAAGCTTCTTCGTTTTCCTCTTCGCATTCTTATTCACTTCCATCAATGGCTCGATCATGTAATAACTGTCATGCACTTCATGTACGCGGCCTGAGATGTACTGCTTTGTACTAGGATCCAGCGCAATAACACAAGCGTCAACTCTTAGCTCTGTTTTAAGAGGCGTATGGAATGGAATAACCTGGAATGTGAAAGAGAGTTTTATTAGCAGGCATAATCGCGTTAACTTACCTTCCTCACTTATGGTTTGTCACAAGAACTCCTCGCCTTATATGGTACTAAATGTACCATGTCGTATAACGCACATGCAGAGTCATTTTTACCCCCTATTTAAGGGACTGTGCAATAATTACCAGGAGGGGAGGGGGGGTTGGAAAACCAGAAGGGGGGGGGGGGCATAAATTTTCAAAATAAAATATTTTGAAAAATAACACACATGCTCTTTTCCTTTTGCTATGGCTCTGTTTGTACATTGCTACGGAGGTGATGTTTGTTCCAGGACGCGAATGTCCAACAATTAAACATGTAGTATGAGCTCTTCTTTCTGTTATAAGATTTTAATACGCAGGTGCGTATAGAGAAAATGCAGGGTACTTGTATAAAGGTGTGTGTATACTGTGAGGGGGGGGGGGGGTTCGTACATAATTTCTGACTGATTAGAGGGGGGCAATAACTAAATTCACTCCTTTGGGAGGGGGTTTTTACCTAATATTTTCCTACATGAAGTCCATTTTCCAACCCCCCTCCTGATAATTATTGCACAGTCCCAAAGCAAATGTAGGTTTTTTCCTAACTCGACAAATATCTGAGTCAGATGTCCATGTATGATATACCATTTGAAAGGTATTGATCAGTATATTTGATAAATCACATCAACAAATAAGAAGGACGTTATAGCTTTGAAAGAAATGGAGTTAAATCAGAAAAAGAAAACATTAAAAGTGGTGTTTATCTTGGTATATATTAGATATATCCTTAAACTATAGCTTGATGTGCAGCTGTCAGTGTAGTAGTAGTAGTAAAACTTTATTTAAACACGGTGTCAATTCACAATACATGCTCTTCCATCGAGCCGTGTATTAAATTAAGTGTACTGGTTAATATCAGCCATGTTGCATACCACTCATTCATCAGAAAAAACTGAGTTGCACAAGTTATAAGGGTGGTCAATTAAGTGACATTTAGGGGGGTGTACAATGTTATGCTTTCAAAAAGCAGATCGTTCGAAGAAAAATTTGGCGTCCAAAATTCAAGTAAAGAATGACTAAATATTGACCAATAGCTGTTATTACAGTTGAGCCCGCAGTCAAATATTATTTTGTTTTTAAAAAGTATGCAAACGAGTTAGGCTCGATTTCCGCCGCTCTCCCGAGTCCGGTCTTCGTTCTGGCTCATTTTCCCGAACAGCGGCTGGTAATCGAGCCTTTCGCCTCGTTTGCATGTCAAACCGCTGACATCTGTAATACATACATTTTATTGGACACTCCCCATAGGGCTTTTCAGGCCAATTTACAAATTAATGATAGTTAAGAATATATACATGTTTACAAAGGTTTGAAAAGTACTAATTAAAACTAATAATGCTAAACTAAACTAATGCTAGACTAAACTAATATGCTAAATTAATATAAGAAACTATTTGATCTCATCTTTCTGCCAACGTTCCAGTAATGATCTCTTGAGAGAGTTTTTGAAAGCTTTGACGGACTTTTTGTCTTTGGACTCGGCTGGAAGAGCGTTCCATAACTTTGTACCTCTGTATGAAACACTGTTGTGCAGTAGCAGTTCTGCAATTAGGGATCTGAAGATCGTTAATAATAACTGCTATTGGCACTCTTAGGAGTTAAAGGGTTAAAGCTTTTGTTTGGCGACGTTCTCGTTGCCGTTGCCGGGAAGATTTAGGATTTTAGTGGTGGTTAGACTGTTTAGTTTGAGTTGTGTCTTTAGATACCTTTGCGTAATCCGGCTGGAATTCGTGCACCTTCCTATATCCTCCATCTTGCACTGTAACAGACTTATCGTGGACTTCCAGTACCTTTACCTTTGTATAAGTCATCCCCCAAGGATTCAATAACACGAGCACCGGTACCTTGCCACCTAAAACGACACGTGACTGATGTTAATAGTTTTCCAATAACACGTGATACATTCTTGACTGACAGGGTTTAGTTTCTGGTTTTAATAGAGAGCTTCATGAAGCACAGACGTTTGTGAGCAACGGGCGGCAGCCGGAAGTTATTTGCGTGCTTTTACCCCATCAATGAGCTGGACGGCCGGCGTTTTAGCATTTACAACTTGACGTTACGGACGAAAACACGATAATACGCGCCAAAGAGAGCATTCAACTTCCGGTTGCCATCCGTGGCTCAAAAACTATAAGCTCCCATTTAGACAATATGGAAAGGATATCTATTTTAATTCAGAGGTCATATTTTTGTCCCAGGAAATCATTGAAAAGGGTTCTATAATTTGTAACCACTAATCGTCATGTTTGAAACAACACAAGAGCGAAGCCGGCTCATCCGGGTACTTACTTATGTAAGGCTCATCCGGGTACTTACTTATGTAAGGCTCATCCGGGTACTTACTTATCAGTAATGCTCATCCGGTACTTACTTATGTAAGGCTCATCCGGGTACTTACTTATCAGTAAGGCTCATCCGGGTACTTACTTATGTAAGGCTCATCCGGGTACTTACTTATGTAAGGTTCTCCATACACTTCCATCTTCATGCAAACCTTATTCTTGTAAGACATTGGAAATATCCTGATAAATCGCCCGACTTTTCGTTCTTTCGCCGTGCTGTATGTAATCTTGCCTCCGCCATAAAACTCCGGCTACAAAAAAATACATATTTCAAGTGTCATTGATATGGGTTCTTCTTATCTTATTTCTGTTAAATTTCTTTGTAGAAATGAGAGTAAAAGTACTCAGACAATCTTTTTTCAGTAGGCCTCAATGGAATGGAGTATGGAAGTAAATAGTGAAATATCATATATTTGAACTGCGGGTGAAAGATTTAATATGGAAGACCATCGCAATTATGTCACAACTTAAGCAATTGCGAAAATGGAGTATATTCTCTAAGTGACAAAATTAAAGGACATTTTTATCATGAAATGTCAACGTATCCGCTATTTTCAAGCGTAGAATGGAGGTCTTATTGTTGCTCCTGCTTCGCTCTAGGAAGCAGGAAGGTTTCGCCCCCTCGCACCGTCCGAATTCAAATTCGCACTCCACTTTTTGAGTTCGCCTCGCGCGTTTCCACCGAGTTCACTCCCTACTTTAGCTTAGTTATGTAATAAACGAAATACATCGAAATAAATATGACTTGGTGTATGTGAGAGTATCAGTGGTTCGTACAAGTTGTGAACAGAAGAGTCAAGTGAAATGTGTTTATAATCGATTGTCATAGAAACTGATTGGTCAGTTTAGCCTTGATGTTATTGGTTGTTAAGACTCGTTTAATGATATCGGGTCAGTTTCGATCCGTCTATTGTTAGTCAAATTTAATTTTTAACGTCGTGAGTCGTTTGTAAGGTGCTAGTAATTATTATTCTGGTGAACCGTAGTGCGCGTTGATCAGTAATATTGAAAAAAAATTCTACAACTTGCGTCGCCCCACGCTCCTAACGTGAAATTATTATATACTCGTGAACTTAGTGCGCTTTGGTCATATCAATAAAACAACTTGCGTCGCCCACACTTCTAACATGAAACTATTATATACTCGTGAACTTAGTGCGCTTTGGTCATATCAATAAAAACAACTTGCGTCGCCCACACTTCTAACGTGAATCTTCGATTAACTTTATTAATAACAATAATAATACTTTAAACCAGGAGGCTCTCTCACCGAAGTGATCAGTGCTATAAATTTACGCTTAAAAGTCAAAATGTTACTTGAATTTCTAATCTCTATATTTAAATCGTTCCAGTCTCTGATAACCTATATTTAGTAATTTTTTCCCGCAATTTCTTGTTACAAATTTTTGTATATTATTATATACCTTATTTCATGAAATTTTCACGACACGTTAACTTCGCGAATTTGGCAGTGGCCATATTTCGTGACACTTTAATTTCGCGATTTTGCGGAAATTCTAAAATCTCAGTCACTTATTTCGGTATACATGGTATATGTCGCAATAAAATGTTAAATCAACACGACCTACCATTTGAACTACTCTAATGCAGTTTCAAAATCATGAAAGTAGCGACGAGGAAGAAGGAAAGGGGGAAGAAAATCATTAAAGTTTGACAAAAGTCGCGACGGATACATGCATGTGATGATTTAATATAGCTTTATTTAATTTAACGTCACTTTTCGCGCCAGCAAATTTTCCCGACACTTTTTTTTCACGACACTTTAATTTCGCGATTTGAAAAAATCGTGAAATTCGTGAAATTAAGTGCCGCGAAAATTTCACGTAATAGGGTACTTGTAAACTTAGTGCGAACTTGATCATATCAATAAAAACAACGTGAATCTTCGCTACGTATAACTTATTACATATTCTGTACTTGTAAACTTCGTACCACGAGGTGTTATCTTGTTACAAGTGATACAACTTGCGTCGCCCCACGCTAACGAAGCGGTAGCACAACTTAATGAAGCGCGTTGAATCATAGCAATAAAAAATAAAAAACTTGCGTCGCCCCACGCTTTCCAACATAAAACTTCGATTGTTACCTTGATATAATTCCACGAATCCCAAAGTTCTTTCTGGCGACACTTGCACTCTGTATCTTGTTACCCAGGCTGCTCCGCCCTTGAATTTCGTGGCACCCGTCTATTTAAGCCCGCAAATGAGATACAGATTTGCTGCAAATCGATTTGAAGGTATGGGTACAGATCTTTGCTGTCAGGAGACCCTCCGAATCCCCAAGCCTTCCACTTTTTCGCGGGATAACGCGGGTCCTCACTCGAAGCTGTCATTTTGCTATTCGGGATCATTTCATTGCCGTTTTCGATCCACTCCGAGCGGCTTTCCGCAGACTAGAAAGAGAAGCGAACGAGGAGCATTTAACTGAGCATTTAACTGACTTAACACTTGTAGGAATTAAAAACAGGATGAAAGGACTTTAAAAACAAGAACTTACTCTTGACTTCATCTGATGAAGCGATGCACAAACAAAACACGAATAGAAAAGCGGCGGCGGCGACATTTCGAAGCCGCATCTCTGATCAGCCGCGGTGTTGCCGAGCGGCGAGCGTGTCTGTTGCGTATTTTAATGAAGCGTCATAAATCGATCGAAGTTACCAGGACTGAGAGCGCGCGCGAATTAGGAGTTTGGCGCCTTAGAACTTTAGGACTTAAAAAAACTATAACGGAATTACAGTACTGTATTACACGAATCGAACAGTTGTCTTTTTGACTGTTGTGAGCCGCAAACGGAGCACTATGTCACGACAATATTCGCCCTTATATGATTCATCTAACTGAAAATTATTGAAATATGATAGAAGCCTTCGGAAATAATGTTTTTGTAAAACACTTATTCTCCACATTTTTCGCGCCCACTGTACTTAATTTCGCGAAATCGACAGACCCGTACATTTTGGCGATGCTTTATTTTCGCGATTTCGATTCTGAGAAAAACAATTTGCCGGATTTTCGCGTTTAATTTTATTTTTCTACATGGTGAAAACCACGAAAATTAGTACTCGCGAAAAATAGGTGAGAATAAGGTATATATCTCCCTTTGAGATGTTTGCTTATTTAGCTTAGACATTCACTTGATTGATTTGCTATGTTGAATCATATAACATTTTCGGATAATTATGTGTTTGCTCAGTTACGCTTGTAATCAACAATTGTCCCCTGAATTGTAAACTTGCATTATAGCGCTGTTAAAAAAGTTTAGATTGTGAGCTCGTGATAGTTGATGCAGGCCGCAGACCGAATCAACTATAAATCATAATAAACGATATTCATGCGTCAGAAATCGAAAAAAACTTCAGAAACTTCGGAGAAACGAAGGAACCGCCATTTTTTAGACGACCTCCAGCCACTCGTATACGAATACATTGATAGTATTAGTATACGAGTTCCTCAGCTAATTAGATTGCGGCATTTGCATTAGTATACACTAGAAGATTTTTACTCATTCTCAGAGATGTCAGTAGAATTATCTATGCTCTGCTATTTGCAGACCGAGCAGGTTTCTTCTATTCAGTCGTTCAGGCAACATTATGTTAGATCTAAACTACAATACATAGAGGTTATTCAGCGGAAAGTTGTGTAATACGGCTGGGTATTTTTACGAGTCAGTTTTTATTTTTTAGAGCCTTTAGGCGAGAAAAAATAAACACTGGCGAGTAAAAATGCCCAGCCGTATTACACAACTTTCCGCTGAATAAATTGTTTATTATACGACATAATATCTTTCCTAAAATATAGGCTTTCAACAGTGTTTTCCGTAGCGCGCGTCAGGGGGACTGAGGCCCGTGTAATACGGTCTCATATCTGCTCTCGTCTTTGTGCGTATTCGCACTCTAAATTCCATGTCGTATAATAAAATGCAATACAATACTTTATTATACGACGTGACGTTTTAGAGTGCGAATACGCTACGAGAGAGGAAGTAGGAGAGCAGTATATGAGACGCGTATTGACACCGGGTCCTCAGTCGCCCCGCCTGACGGCGGCGCTAACATCGGAAAAAACACTGCTGAAAGCTCTATATTTTAGGTAAGAGATATTATGTCGTTTAATAAACAATTTAATTCAGCGGAAAGTTGTGTTCATACGGCTGGGCATTTTTACTCGTGCAGTTTTTGTTTATTTTTCTCGCCTAAAGGCTTCGTAAAAATAACAAAGCTAGACTCGTTAAAATAGCGCGTAGAGGCCGTATTAGCAGCTAATTTCCGCTGTAATAATCCTCTATTTATTTTAACCACGTATTACACAGGAGCTAAAGAATGCTGCGTTAATAACGAGAACTGAAGCTCATACTGAGGAATATTAGCAAGAAGTATATAACGCAGCGTATCTAATTAATTATTAAGTGTAACAAAGGAATTTGAGAAAGATATTATTCTGTGCAGTGACGACAAGTATTATCACGAGTTCGCCTATAAACAGGAAGTCGAAACCAAGGAGAATTATGATTTCTCTTGGGTCCGAACGCTAATGACGGGCTTCCCGCACACGCGTCGGACGCTCTTGACCAGCTGAGGGCTATACGAGGAGATGCTCAGTGGACAGCTAAGGGCGTCTCATTTAACTAGGTTTCACAAGGCAATCCCTCACATACTGGCTTAGGATTCAGAAATATACCAGCTATTTCTTTCCAGCGAAATTCCTCACTCATCGACAAATCTAATGCGCTTGCAGTTATGCGTGGATGTTTTTCGCATCTGGAACGCTATGTTATTATGGCCCGTCTAAAAGGGTTGGAGGGGGGTCTCCTGTAGCTCAGTGGTTAGAGGCGTGCCATACCGGTGTCCGCAAGCGTCACACCATTATTTACCTACGATCTTCAGCATATATCCGTGGCTGAACTTATCTTGCAGCGGGAAGATTGAAGTGTTTAATTCATTTTCAATTGTGTCTATTTATTTTTGGGCATGTAAATCTAATAGGTTTACCTGTTTACTAATTTATGCAGTGGTATTTTTAAAAATTTTTTTTAAATTTTTTTTTTTGGTTTTAAAAATTTTTTTTCCCCCCGGGGGTTTTTTTTTTTTTAAGGGGGTTTTTTTTTAAAAATTTAAAAAATTTAAATAAAAAAAAAAATTTTAAAAATTTTTTTTTTTATACCCCCAAAAAAAGGGGCCCGGGGGTTTTTCCCCCCTAAAAAAGGGCCCCCAAAAAAGGGAAAAAAGGAAAAAAAAAATTTTAAAAAAAAAGGGGGTTTTTCCCCAAAAAAAAAATTTTTTTCCCCCAAAAAAAAAAAAAAATTTTCCAAAAACCCCCCAAAAAAAAAATTTTTTTTTTAAAAAAAATTTTTTTTTATTAAAAAAAAAAATTTTTAAAAAAAAATTAAGGAAAAAAAATAAAAAAAAAAAAAGGGGGAAAAATTTTTTTTTTTCCAAAAAAAAAAAATTTTTTAAAAAAGGGAAAAGGAAAAATTTTTTGGGGAAACCGGGTTTTTAAAATTTTTTCCCCAAAAAAAAAACCTTAAAAAAAAACCCCAAAATTTTTTTTTCCCCCCTTTTTTAAAATTTTTAAAAACCCCCCCCCCCTTTTTCCCAAAACCCCCCTTTTTAAAAAAAAAAAGGGGAATAAAATTTTTTTGGGGATTTTAAAAAAAAACCCCCCCCCCCAAAAAGGGGGCCCCCAAATTTTTTTAAAAAAAAATTTTTTTTAAAAAAAATTTTTTTTAAAGGGTTAAAAAAAGGGCCTTTTTTAATCTAAAATTTTTTTTTTTTTTTTGGGGGGAAAAAAATTTTTTTAAAAAAAAAACCCCCCCGGGAAAAAAAAACCTAAAAAAAAAGGGGTTTTTTAATAATTTTTTTAAGGGGGGAAAAAGGGG
Organism: Desmophyllum pertusum; assembly: GCA_029204205.1. NCBI lineage: Eukaryota > Metazoa > Cnidaria > Anthozoa > Scleractinia > Caryophylliidae > Desmophyllum > Desmophyllum pertusum. The sequence continues at coordinate 91,464 of MU825398.1, forward strand.
GAAAATTTTTTTTTTCTTTCCAAAATTGTTTTTAATTTAATAAAAAAATTTTCCCCGGGGGGGTTTTCCCCCCCCCGGGGAAAAAAAAAAAGGGGGGGAAAAAAGGGGGTTAAAAGGGAAAAGGGGAAAAGGGGGGGGAAAAATTTTTAAAAAAAAAATTAAAAAAATTTTTTTTTTGGGGAAGGGTTTGGTTTTTTTTTTTTTTTTTTTAAATTTTTTTTCTTAAAAAAAAAAAAAAAAAAAATTTTGGGTTAAAAGGGGGGAACAAAAACCCCCCAAAAATTTTAAAAAAAAAAAAGGGGAAAAAAATTTTTTTTTAAAAAAAAATTTTTCTTAAAGGGGAAAAAGTTTTTGGGTTTTTTTAAAAAATTAAAAAAAAAAAAAAAAAAAAAAACCAAAAAAAATTTTTTTTTTTTTTTGGGGGTTTTTTTTCCCCCCAAAAAAACAAAAAAATTTTCCCCAAAAAAAAACCCCCAAAAAAAAAATTTTTTGGGGGGGGGGTTTTTTTTGGGAACCCGGGTAAAAAAAAATTTTTTGGGGGGGAAAAAAACCCCCAAAACCCTTTTTTTTTCCCTTAAACCCCCTTTTTAAAACCCCCAAAAAATTTTAAAAAAGAAAAAAAATAAAACCCCCCAAAAAAAAAAAATTTTCGGGGTTTTTTGGGGGAAAAAAGGGGGGGGGGGGGGGGGGGAAAAAATAAAAAAAAAGGGGGGCCCCCCCCCTTAACTTTTTTAAAAATTACCCCCCCGGGGGCCCCCCCCCTTTTTTTTTCCTTTTTTCAACCCCCAAAGTTTTTTTTGGGGAAAAAAAAAAGGGGGGGGCCCCTTTTTTTTTTAAAAAAAAGGGCCCCCCAAAACCCCAAGGGGGAAAAAGGGGGGGGGAAAAAATTTTTGGGGTTTCCCCCTAAAAAAGGGGGAAAAAAATAAAATTTTTTGGGGGGGGAAAATTTTAAAATTTTTCCCCCCGGGGTTTTTTTTTTTTTTCCCCCCCCCAAAATTTTTTTTTTTAATTTCCCCCCCCCCGGGGCCCCCCCAAAAAAAAACCTTTTTTCCCCCCCCCCCCCGGGAAAAAATTCCCCGGGGGGGGGGGGGGGGGGGGGTTTTTTTTTTTAAACCCCCCCCCCCTTTTTTTTTTCCCCCCCCCCTTTTCCCCCCAAAATTAAAAAACCCCCGGGTTTTTTTCCCGGGGGGGGGAAAAATTTTTTAAAAAAAACCCCAAAAAAAAAAAATTCTTTCCGGGGAAAAGGGCCGGGGGCCCCCCCAAAAATTTAAAAAGGGGCTTTTTTTTTTTAAAAAAAAAAAAATTTTGGGGGGAAATTTTTTTTAAAAACCCCCCGGGAAAAAATTTTTGGGAAAAAAAAAAACGGGGGGGGGAAACAAAAACCCGAAAAAAAAAAAAAAAAAAAAACCCTTTAAAAAAAAAATTTTTTTTAAAAAAAAAAAAAAATTTGGAAAAAAAAAAAAAAAAATTTAAAATTTTTTAAAAAAAAAAAAATTTTTTAATAAAAATTTTGGGGGAAAAAATTTTAAAAATAAAAAAAAAGGGGGGGGGGGGGAAAAAAAAAAAAAAAAAGGGGGGGGTTTTTTTTTTAAAAAAAAAAAAAAAATTTTTTAAAAAAAAAAAAATTTTAAAAAAAAAAGAAAAGGGAAAAAAGGGGGGGGGTTTTTTTCCCCTTTTTTTTTTTCCGGGGGAAACAAGAATAACTGGCTTTTTTGGGGGGGGGAAAAACCCCCCCCCCGGGGGGGGAAAAAAAGGGAAATTTTCCCCCCAAGGGCAACAGAAGTTTTTTGGGCCCCCCAACAAAAAAAATTTTTTTTTAAAAAACCCCCAAAAATTATAAAAAAAACCCCCCCAAAAAATTTTTTTAAAAAACCTTTTTTCCGCGATTTGCTCGGCCACTTGATACACGTAGAACGCGTTGACTTTCTGGAAGTCACACAGCCGACCAGATACCAGTCTCCCGGCGCAAGAAGCGAGCCCACAATAGACGAAGAGTCGCGATGGCCTGCGCAGCGGTGATTCCAATGTCTTCACAATATCGCACCTGGAATTAAACATACAAATGTTAAAGGATATCTCGGGATGAAAGAAAACAGTTTTAACTCCGCATGCGCCGACATATAAGAATCTACAATTGACTTGCTCCTCAGTAAAGTATCAAGGCAGACGGCTCAGGCGGCAAGCATCCCATATAAGTATCGCGGAGGTCGTGGGTTCGAATCCCGTTACAGGCTGAAATAAATCAATTGCTAACACTACAAGTTCAAACACGTGCTAACAGACTGCGAGATTAAAGATTGCGTGACGAGAACAAAGCTTGCGTGACGAGAACAAAGATTGCGTGACGAGAACAAAGATTGCGTGACGAGAACAAAGATTGCGTGACGAGTCCAAAGAGTGTCTGCGTAGGGCGAGGCGGCAAAAACGAAAGAGAATGGGAACTTTTCCACTCATTGTGATTGCGCTTGAGTTTGCGCTGCTGTAGTTTATACGTATGTTTGCGTATGTTTACGTTTCCGTCTCATGAGTGAGCTTAAGTCCTTAACACCAAAATCCAACTGAATAGTTACTTTTAAACTTACCAAGTAGACTACGAGCAGTCCCTCTGGGCCGAGTGACTCACTTCCGCTCGGCCCATTTCCCGCTCGCTCGCGCTTCGCGCTCGATTTCCGCTCACTCGCGCTTCGCGCTCGATATCAGAAAGAAAGAGGGACTGCTCGCAGTCTACTTACCAAGTGGATCTGTGGCACATAGTGACCAAACATCATGACAGCGCATGACACGACAGTGGCTACAAATTCAGGTTCCTTCCACACTGATACATCAATATGACATCCTTTATCCTTCACTTCCACCGATGTACTCTCAGTTTCTTCACTTTGTACGTTAGGACTGTAGGTGAGTCCAGACAGACACAGTACTAGAACCACACCGGCCATTATTCTGTAGGTGGTCTGCCAGCCGTAGGCGTCTATCATTGTCTGTAAAAGGGGACCCATGATAAGAACCCCTCCTCCTTGCCCACATGTTACAATCCCAATCGCCAGTGATCGCCTCTTGTTGAAGTACTTGCGAACTATCTGGAGGCTTGCAAAGAACACACAACTAGTACCCAGGCCATAAAGAACACTATAGGTCAGAAACAGCGTCAGAATGTTTTTCGCCAGGGAGGAGAGGCCGAGGCTTAACGCGCATAAGAAGGCCCCATTAGGGCGGTGACGCGGCAGCCAAATCGGATGACGAGGGCTCCTGATGCCAGTCCAGCAAAGTTGATGACTGCGAAGGAAAGTGAGCCAACCCAAGCTTAAAAAAAGACAAATGTCACAATCAAATTAGCCTACGTATTAGGAGAATGGGAAAATCATCAGAGGGAAAAAGGAAGATGGAGAGGGGAAAGAACGCGTTCCATCACCGACTCAACCCCTATTCCTTCCGGCTCCCTTGGCCTTTCTCCCCCTGGACACCCCCCCCCCCCCCCTCCTATACTACGCCTAGCCTACCGGTACCATTACGTTTTACGGTCCCATTTTTCTCCGTTTATTGTTGGGTCATATACTTAAAATGGGAAGAGCATGGAACTGGGAGGCCGGAAACCCCAGCGTCATTGCCGTAGACGCAGGATGATTTCGTGCCACGGATGACCACAGATTGTTGTTTCTGGAAGACAAACCTATTAGCTTTATTCCGGGCTTTATTTAGTTGTTAAGAAAGGTAGAAAGGATGCTGGACTATGAGCAGTCCCTCATTTCAGTTCTCAGGATAGTCGAGTGGGAGAGCACGCGAGCGAGCGCGAAAATCACCTCGCGCGCGCTCGCGTGCTCTCCAGAGAACTGCTCGTAGTCTCAAAGGATGCCGCTCTACCGGAACTGAATAAGGCATTTCTGGTATTCAGCATTAAAACATTATTGTAAATCTACATAACATTAGTTATTTCCAAATAAACACAAAAGGGGCCAGATTGTCCGGGCATTGTCTACAGTACAATATTATCGATTTAAAAAAAAACGCTATAAAAGTCTGGACGACGGATAAACGGAGAAAAAGTAAATGGTTTACACTGAACTAAAGTACATTGCAAAATGTGTACATTAATAAAAAATCTACATGGAAAGAAAAACTCTGCTTGGTCTTTGGCATTCATTTTCCTAACAACCTTGATATTTAATACGATCATAATTTCAATCGATATTTACTTCTCGTTAACTCATTAATAATTCAAAATCGCAGTTCAAAAGATTAAGTCAATTATTCACTGGTGTTTATCATTTCAGAACAAACTCACGAATGATCAACAAGAAAAAGAAAGTGTCAGTTGATATTTTTAAAGTACTGTGCATATTCTCCAGTGCCGCCAAACTGTTAAGGCCGGGACACAGTAGTACACTAGGCGACAGGTCTCTGCGATAAGCTGCCTTGTGTGCACTGCTTTAATTTGGAAACATGTCGCTGAGACAAGACGCTTTCTTAGTACCCGGGTTAGTACACACGAAGGGATTTTATGCAAGGATCCTACATTACGACGTCATTTATTCTCATGGGAGAATAAATGACGCTTTTCCATTGGTTATTTTTATTTTTGTCGCGGGGACAGGTCGCATTTGCAGTGCACGCGAGGCGGCAATGGAAATCTGTGTCATTTTGACCCCGCGACCTGACGCACAAATTCAAACCAGTTTGAACCAGGGACAAAATTCAGACGCGGAGGCAAGGATTTTTCATTAAAACGGGCATGTCACACGAAGGGAATTGTCGCTGCGACCTGTCGCCTGGTGTGTCCCGACCTTTAGAGTCTTCGCGTTTTCCGAACAACCTTGATATTTCGAGGATATTTACACACAGAAGTCTGTAACTTACCCGTTTTCTCTCTAGATTCATGAAAATAATCCATGAAGACTGGAAAGAAGATTCCAAAACTGTACACAAATCCCATAGCGGCCAGCCAAGAAAGTGTCGCCGAGAAGCACACAAGCCACGACCATTTACCATCCTGCACATGAGCTTGTAGCATGATGTTTACAAGTGTAAAACTGCACAGACACAGCGATTTATATATTTGTCCGTTGTTTCCACGGTAGATGAGTGACCCGATAAAGCCACAGCCCAACAAAATTTAACAATTGCGTGATCAAATGTCCTAAACTCACACGACAAAAAATTCACAGCATGCATTCATTAAAGGCGTTATGTTACGTCAATCATTTTCTCTCCACGAGATAGATAACTCAAAACAACCTCGATCCCAGGCTCTCTCTCCTTTTCCTCCCTTGTCCCCTCAACGACAAGGGAGGAAAAGGAGAGAGAGCCTGGGATCGAGGTTGAACGCGATATTTCTCGTTACGTCACCTATTGTTATTTAAAATGTGCCAACCAGAGAGGTATTGGCTGTTGATGAAACAAAGAGTTCTATTGTTTAATAGTTGGCAAATTTGAATAACAAAACAAATTTGACGTAATGTAGTAAGCAGTGAACACTCCTATTGACACTTCGGCATACTGTAAAACAAGGACTGGACTGGATTTGTAAAACATGGACTGGATTTGTAAAACATGGATTTGTAAAAGGCGAATTTGTAAAAGGTAGATTTGAAAAAGGTGGATTTGTAAAACATGGATTTGTAATGGGCTCCTGGTAAAACATGGATTTGTAAAAGGTGTTTGTAAACATGGAGTTGTAAAAGGTGGATTTGTAAAACATGGCTTTGTAAAAGGTGGATTTGTAAAACATGGATTTGTAAAAGGTGGATTTGTAAAACATGGCTTTGTAAAAGGTGGATTTGTAAAACATGGATTTGTAAAAGGAGGATTTGTAAAACATGGAGTTGTAAAAGGTGGATTTGTAAAACATGGCTTTGTAAAAGGTGGATTTGACCTTGCAAGATAAACAGAACTAAACTATCCACCTCCGAGCACTGCTTCTATTCGTACTTCCCTCCATTCGGATTCTGGAAATTTTGGAGGACCTCTTGGCTTTTTAGCGAGCGATGGAAGCTTGGAAGAAGCTGCCATCTTCTAGTATATCACTAGATATACGACCCATGGTTGTCGTCGCTTGCATTGCGGCAATCATTTCGAATTAGACCAAGGGACCACACCCCCTCCCAGAGGGAAAGAACGCGGTCCATCACTCTACCGGCTCCCTCGGCCTTTTTCCCCCTTCCTTCTTAAACCATTATTGTAAATCTACATAACATTAGTTATTTCCAAATAAACTAAAGGGGACAGATTGTCCGGGCATTGTCTACAGTACAATATTATCGATTTAAAAAAAAACCGCCAAAGTCTGGACGACGGGTAAACGGAGAAAAAAGGAGATGGTTTAACACTGAAGTAAGTATTGTAAAAATGTGTATATTAATAAAAAATCCACACATGGAAAAAAAATTGCTTGGTCTTCAATGCATGGCATTCATTTTCCTTACAACCTTAATCAAGTTATTTCTCACTTTAATACTTACTGTTTTGTTTCGATTGAGAAGATATATCGAACACTCGAGACAGTGTTTCATCCCATTTCCAAACACCTCGAATATTTCGTCAAAAAATGCTCCGCTATGAGGCTCTCTTCCCCGAGGGGGGTACTTGGGTATGTACCGCTGGCCTCTCAGAGCCCCCACTCCATTATAGTATATTCTGTGGCCAATGATAGACCCCACCCAACAAAATGTAACAATTGCCTGATCAAATGTCCTAAACGTAAATGATCAGGATTGAAAATATATTTCCTGGACGTCTTTCCCAATACGAGTGTTCACTGTTTATCAACATTACGTCAAATTTGTTTTGTTATTCAAATTTGCCAACCATTAAACAAAAGAACTCTTTGTTTCAATAGCCAATAGTTCTCTGGTTGGCACATTTTAAAATAACAATAGGTGACGTAACGAAAAATATCGCTATTCCAGCCAGACGATATCAACGGGTGATGTCACTATGACAACTGATGACAAAATACAGCCGCGCGGGACTGTATGAGTCCGCGTAGCGTGCGGATGTTCATTACCTTACTACCGGGATCGATATCCCGGGGGGGGGGGGGGGAATACTCCCTTATATGGCCTATACGGGGACGTGCCGCTGGACAGGGTATGGTTTTTGGCCTCTCTGCCCTGAACAGGGTATACAATTTTATGCGAGACTGTCCTAAACAGGGTATGGTTGCACGATTGTCGTAACGTAATTCGCTAAATTGCAACATAAACAGGGTCCAAAAATAGAGGATGTTGTCCTACACTGGGTAGGTATTTTAAGTATTTTTATTTATTTCTTGTCCTAAACAGGGTCAGGTTTTCAAACCTTCAGCGGCACCCCTATACCCAAACATTGGTCAAGTACCCCCCCCCCCCCCCCCGGGTTGGTTTTTAAATTAGAGATTTGGGGACTTTTTTTGGGGGGGGGGGGATAGAAAATTTCTGGCGGATTTTTTGGGTAGATTTAGCCTGCCTACATTGTACGCAGGCTAAAAGAGTTTTGGATAAACTGCAGACTACTGAACACCAACTCCGCATTCTCGTTCCCAGATCCTCCGTTTCTTTTGGTCACAACATTTAAAAAAACCGCGTAGCTCTGGGGACGAGAATGCCAACTCCGCGGTATGGCATTCTCGACCCCAGAGCTCTTCTCTTTTGCGCATGACTGACGGCGAGAAGAGCTCTGGGAACCCTGGGAGAGAGCCTGTTGTGATTGGCGTTCGGTTGAAACAATAAAAACGGTTTCCGATTGGTCAATCTAGTACGCGCGTTAAATTGAACTTGCGGCCGGAGTTTTCCCTGCGGCTGGGGTTGAGAATGGCGCGGAAAAGAAAAGTTTCATGAACTACACAACCTTGAGCGAAACCCCGAAAAACCCGTGTAATACGAACGAAAATATTTGCCGTTGCTGCAATTCTGGTCTATCCAACATATATGATGGCATATAATTGTTTGGACGAACTTCGATAAAATAAATTGTTTTATTTATCGGGGATTTGGACGGTTTCAAATGCGCCCACTTGACGGCTTACAATTGAGTTTTCGTCAAAATAATTACTGGCACGGCAGTCTAGAATCAGACTTTACAACGGACAGCAAAATGAAAGTGAACTTACCTCTTAGTTACACATAAAATGGCTAATGATAAACGACGGACGTGAGTGTCCTTCATGGAAAAACTATAGCATGCATTCAAAGAAACTAGCGATCATTTGAATAAAATTAAACTAAGCGTTCTAGCGTGCCCCCGTGCATATCCCGAGAGACACGCCACAACAACAATAGAGGCCACCACTTTGGATTTGGATTGTAGAGTATGCGCTGTCAAGTCAACATAGCCAGATTTTGGCTACGCTTGCGTAGAGTTCCCCAGAGCCTTCGCGTCTTGCGCAGACAAAAAAGTCAAAAGAACGCGAAGGCTCTGGGGTCGAGAATGCGCGGTATGGCCATTGCCTTACGCATGCGCATAGCCAAATCACCCGGGCAGTGGCAACCATAGACAACTGTTCCTCGGAAGACCCGAAAGTGCTGAATGAAGTCCTTATATTGCAGGGACTTTGCCTTGAGGGCTTGAGGGCTTATAAAAGGCATATACGCACACCCGGCTAGCGTTCTCGATTTGAAGTCAAAATGAAATAGGTGGACGCATGACCTCTCCCGCGTGGTCTTTTTTTTTTTTACTTTTTTTGGTAAATAAACAGGAATGAGCTTCTGTACGCTACGCGGACCTATAGTCACGCGTCACGCGTTATATACCGTGTGGTGTTCTGTTCTGTGTCATGTTATAACCCTTTGATCCCCTCCGGCCGGAAAAGGGACCCATGCATGGAGGAAATGATGTAAAATCAGTCTGATCGTTTTTAGTTTTATTTCGCCTGGAATAATCGATCAAGCGAATGTTTATTGGGTTGTAGCTTTATCGGGTCACTCATCTGCCGTGGAAACAAAAGAAAAATATATAAAGCGCTGTGTTTGTACAATTTTACACTTGTAAACATGGCTGAAGCTCATGTACAGGATGGTAAATGGTCGTGGCTTGTGTGCGTTTCGGCGACACTTTCTTGGCTGGCCTCTATGGATTTGTGTTTAGTTTTGGAATCTTCTTTCCAGTCTTCATGGATTATTTTCAGGAATCTCGAGAGAAAACGGGTAAGTTACAGTGTGTAAATATATCCTCGAAATATGAAGGTTGTTAGGAAAACGCGAAGACTCCAACAGTTTGTCGGCATTATCTTCTTTGTGGATCGATAATTTTTGCGGCTCAGTTGCGGAATGTGGCTGGCGGCACTGGAGAATATGGACAGTACTTTATTAGTACGTTCAAAATATCAACTGACGTTTTCTTTTTAATCTACTATTTGTTATTAATGATGTGATCATTCGTGAGTTTGATCTGAATGATAAACACCAGTGTAAACACTTGTAACTTTATCTTTTGAACTGCGATTTTGATCCGATTTGTGAAAAAAGAAGTTGCGACATCGTTCTGGGTTTTTTTTTTAATACTTCCCACAAAATGCGAAAAAAACCCTGAACAGATGTGTACAGATTTCATTTGGCTCGTAACACAATCGACATTATAAATCTGCACTCATTTATGTTGACCGAAGGAAAAGAAATATTGCATGACTAGCTTTGGTCACGCAATCTTTCATCTCCCACGACAATCTCGTTCCCAGAGCCCGCGCGTTTTCGGATTCTTGGTGCTGACCACCAAAAGGATCGCGGCCTCTGGGAACGAGATTGCTCCCATGAACGAGCTCGATAGAGGATTTTTCCGGCCGTAGAAAAATTGCTTGAGGTTGCTTGTTCCACAAAAAGTTGCTCGAAACGCCAAAAGTTGCCAAATAGTTGCCGAGCACAATCCGTAGGTGCCTAGCCCCGAAGTGTACATGCGTTATTTGTGGTATATTTCGTTTGGGCTGCAATAGTTTCCTTTTTCGCTGACAATCAATCAATCAATCAATCAATCAATCAATCAATCAATCAATCAATCAATCAATCAATCCAGAAATCAAGAGAGACAGTTTTAATTTCAAGATGTTCTGTTTGTTTTCTAGCTTGGGTTGGTTCGCTTGGCATCGCACTCATATTTTTCTCCGGACATGCATCAGGAGCCCTCGTCAACCGATTCGGCTGCCGCGTCACCACCCTACTCGGGGGATTCTTATGCGCGTTAAGCCTCGGCCTCTCCTCCCTGGCGACAAACATCCTCACGCTGTATTTCACCTATAGTGTTCTTTATGGCCTGGGCACTAGTTGTGTATTCTCTGCAAGCCTCAATATCATTCGCAAGTACTTCAAAAAGAGGCAATCACTGGCGACGGGGATTGTAGCGTGTGGAGCAGGAGGAGGGGTCCTTATCCTGGCTCCCCTTTTACAGACAATGATAGACGCCTACGGCTGGCAGACCACCTACCGAATAATGGCCGGTGTGGTTCTAGTGCTGTGTCTGTCTGGACTCACCTATAGTCCTAACGTACAAAGTGAAGAAACTGAGAGTACATCGGTGGAAGTGAAGGATAAAGGATGTCATATTGATGTATCAGTGTGGAAGGAACCTGAATTTGTAGCCACGGTCTTGTCCGCATCTGTCATGATGTTTGGTCAGTATGTGCCACAGATCCACTTGGTAAGTAATATTCAGGATTTTGGTGGTTATGGTTGGTTCACTCGTGTAACGCAAGCGCAACACAGTCGGCGGAACGAGTGACGTTTTTGGCAAATCTTCGTTGACGCACTCGTAGAGTTTCGGATTGTTATCATCCAATCAAGAAACGGCGCGAGCACGCACGAGTACTCCGAAAATTGTCACGCCAGCATAGCGCAGATGTTGCTTAAGACCAACCTCGATACCAGGCTCTCTCTCCTTTTCCTCCCTTGTCAAGGTTGGCTAAAGCCTGGTTTTCACTAGCGACGCAATCACAAGCGCAAGCAACATACGCAGACGCAGTAACGCGTTGATCATCAGTGCCTTTTGTCAAGAGACTATGTTTACGCCAAATCAACACGTTACTGCGTCTGCGTATGTTGCTTGCGCTTGTGATTGCGTCGCTAGTGAAAACCAGGCTTTAGAAAAGTCGGGACGGAAATTGAGGACTCAGTCCCGTCTCGGAGGCGGAATTTCGCCATCAACTGATCAGGTACTTGTACCCCGACTGGCAAGCGTAAGCTCAAACGCAAGCACATCAAGGAATGGAAACATTTCGATTCCTTTACGCTTGAGCTTGTGCTTGAGTACACGTATGAATCAACCAATACGCGTAAGCATAAACGCAAGCAACTTATACAAGCGCGCGCAGTGTTCAGAAAATTAACAAACAACGAAGATATTCCCTACTTTAATTCCCAGGTGCGTTATTGTGAAGACATTGGAATCACCGCTGACGCAGCATCTCGACTCTTCGTCTATTATGGGATCGCTTCTTGCGCCGGGAGACTGGTATCTGGTCGGCTGTGTGATTTCAAGAAAGTCAACAAGTTCTACGTGTATCAAGTGGCCGAGCTAATCGCGGGAACATCGATTCTGGTTGTTACCATGGCGACATCGTATACACACGTGATTATCTTTATTGTGATATACGGGTTCTGTGACGGTGCTTTTATTACAACACTCAATGTCCTCCTTATGACGTGTGTCAGCCCGCAAAAAGTTCCTATTGCTATTGGCTGGGAGATGCAAATCAGCTCGTTCTTTTTGGCCAGCGGTCCGCCAGTAGCTGGTGAGTTCTTCTGAGCCCAAATCCCCTAATCTGACCCTCCCTTGTATACTCTCTATCAACCTCGTTCCCAGGGTCTCTTGCTGTGGAAAACCTATCTCGAGGTCCACTTTATTTGATTCGCTCTAAAATAAATCTCTAGCTAGTAGAGCGGTTTTCAATTTTTGAGTGTCGAAAGTTATCGCAGAATTGCTTTGGTTTTGCTTTACAACGCTCTGTGATTGGTTTAAAAACTCGCGACACTTATTCAGACAATCAGATGCAAAACCAAAACCAATCGCGACTTGGTCGCACGCGTTTTCCCGCGCTTGGCGCTGGTCACGTGTATTTGCTTTGCGTTCTCATTGGTTCATTGTGTTGTTTACGTTTGTTGTGATTGGCCTATGTAATTGCTTTGGTTTTGTTTGGTTTGGTTTGTTTTACGACACTGAATTGAAAACCGCTCCGCCAAGAGGTCAATTATTTTTGGCATCAAATCAAATTGGATAGCAGATAGTGACACTCAGTAGACCGCTATAAACAGAACAAGGGATTTTTCCACGTGCTTCGTCTTCTCGTGTGTGCACAGAAGCTCACAGAATAAGCGATTTCTCGCGTCCATCCATCCTGTCCCAGCTTCATGTTCGCCTGCTTTTAGCCTGCGAGCAGGCTCTCTTGTTTTGGAATCCTTGTGCTCCGCGCTCCGCTCGAAAGTCAAAAACAAGAGAGCCTGCTCGCATGCAGGCTACCCTGCTTCATGTACCCGCTTCATGTCTCCTTTGTGTACCGGCCGTAGTGGGTTGTTGTGAGAGGCTTGCATTTGAAGTTTGGTTTGAATTTCTGTGACATTTTGCCGCGGAAAATTTTGGCGAAAGTTCAAACTGCTGTAAAGTTCATACAATGTTTTATTGATATTCTTATGTTTAATATGTTTTTAAATAATTAAATAGTATACCTGTATAAAAAGCACTTCAATGCTTTTTTTGAATGAATGTAAAAATATGACTAAACCATTCGCAATGTAAACAGAGGATGAAGAACCATCCGACCACGAACACTAATTTTTAAATTCCTTTTCGTTCCACAGGTCTTATGGCTGACTCCTTGAATTCTTACACGCATGCGTTTTACATGGCTGGCGCTGTAGTAATCGCTGGCGCATGCATTCCTTTCCTGCTGCTCTGCATCAAGGGGAGGAAGCCTGGGCGCGATCGTTGGGCCACGCTTGGTCCAAACGAAGAATTAGCAGATGCACCTGATTGGAGGAGGTCGATTGTTTACATGATCGAAGAAAAAACCACGTCTGACTCTTCAGCTGCGCACAAGGGTTAACCAACTGAAACAGCAATCTCGTTCCCAGAGTCCTCGTTACCCTTGTCCAGCGTTTGAGCCGCCAACAAGGACCTCTGGGATAGAGTGATCCGCCTGACTTGTACAGTAAGACCGGAAGTCCAATAATCTTGACGTCCGTTAGTTGAAACATGGAGTCGAACACATGCGCAGTAGAGCCGGAAGTCCAAGAATCCTGTCATGGCGGATCGCTTCCCCCCAGAGCTCCTCAGTTGGCCGCTCCACCGCTGGACAAGGGTAACGAGGACTCTGGAAACGAGATTGGTTTATTCACCGAAATCTTCAGATACGTGCATTTTAGACTGAACGTAAAATTTTGATCATATAACGCGCGCTCTGATTGGTTGTGTAGTTGTTTTACACGAGGCTTTGTGACACAGTTCTGACGTGTCATTGCATTTTGCTGGCTTTATTTATAAACGAAATAACGGCCGCTTCTTGTTTACAAAGCCTGATGCAAACACGTGAGAAAGTTTGGAAGAATTAGCTAGAATTCGAATGTACGTACTATTGTAAGACTTGTAAGCCCTCGCCTGCGGCTCGGGTTTACATGAACTTTCGAATTATCCCAAACTTTCTCTCGTGTTTGCAGCAGGCCATGTAAACTGAATGAACTTGAGTGTTTATCCCACAATACGGTTTTCATATTCCCCAAAATTAAAATCAGCTAAAGAAAACAGTTAGCATCAGATTTAACTAAAAAATTATTTTAAATCTTCATTGAATCTTTTCCTAGTCTGTGAGCAGTTGGCCTTTTTTCTTCGGATCCTTTGTGCGGGCAGAGATGTAAGATCCATTGATTTTTTTTCAAATCAAGGGTAAAAACAAGGCGGAATATTAATTGTGGAGAGGGAGGAAAAAGACCGACTGTGAAGGTTTCTTACCCGTTTCTCAGAAACGGAAAATACCAGGAGCCCATCACTGATTGGCCGACTTCCAACAAACTCGTCTCCGTCTCGTCGGAATCTCTACAACGGCCGATGTAGAGAAGTAGCCGTTGTTGGGAGGTTCCAGTTAGAGTTAAGAGTATGCATGGTTAAACGCACGGTCGGGAGGGAAAATTGTGGCCGTAACATAGAGGTAGCCGTTAGTGCAGGTTCGTCATTAATTTGTAATTAATGTTTTCGCCACATGGTTTGTGTATCAATCGCGGCGGCGAATAGCCTGCCTAGCAGGGAATGAGTGGAGAATAGCTTGTCTCGCGCGTCTCTTCCCACGCGCGTCCCTTCCCTCGCGCGTCCCTTCCCTCGCGCGTCCCTTACCTCGCGCGTCCCTTACCTCGCGCGCGCCTTTCCAACTCGCGCTCTATATTACATTAGCGCCTGCTACTCAGGCTACACCTCGGAGAGAAAACATGTATGCAAAGAAAAGTTACAAAAGAGTTAAACGGTATAAGTCTGAGGTCAGAATAAGAAGAAGTCATATCATGGAAAGCATGTTTTTAGTGTAGGTTCTACTACGAGATTCAGAAAAAGTCTTATCCATAAAAGCTGATTTGTGTTGTTGGCGAAAAGAAACACGTGGATGAACATACTACAGTATCGTCCACGCGCTGTTGAGATCAAGTAACGAATTTAACTTGAAATTAAAATATGAACGTGATGTACAGATATAGAGGAAAGTAAAATTACTGTTCAAAAAACACTGAAAACAGCCTTGCCTTTTTTTGGAATGTAGTACAAACACTCCCATGATTGCCACCCAGTTCCCACCGGATGCCGGCTTTAAGTAAAGCTAAGTAAGTAAGTAACTAAGTAAATGCTTTGAAAAAATCAGCAGAGCTGGTGGGGTCGTGGATTAAAACAATAAATTAAAAATAATGAAAATATGAAAGAAAGAAAAAAAAAACTACCTTATTATAAAACCTAATTATTTACAGGCTTTGTGTTCACAAGAACGCTTGTCTTATATGTCCAGTCAAGACAAGGAACTAAGTCTCACAAAACTTCGGAACAGCAATATATCATCTAGCCTCCTACGCAGACATTGTTTGGGCTCGTCACGCACTCCTTCCCCACGGGGGAAGGAAAGATTGCGTGACGAGCCCAAAGAGCGTCTGCGTAGGAGGCTATATATCATCAGACCCATCAGTCTGGTTCCCCATCAGATTAACGAACATCACACTCACAACAAAATAATTCTTTATTGAATAACATCTTTATTCAAAAATATATTTACTGAATCATATAGAGCGTTTTCACTCAGTCCTGTGGAAATTAAATGACAAAGGCCGTGGCAGCCATGTTGGTGTCCATAACAAAAGAAGTTAATAAAAATTATTTTGTACGGGGACACCAATATGGCGGCTGTGACGTCAAGTGACAACACCGTGCTCATGATATTAATATTTTATGGGCAGCTTCCTGGATGGAGCCACCCCCTAAAATCCGCCAAAAAATAAAAAACCCATTACATAGAAAATAAAGTGCACTGGGCAGGTATAAAAAATTAATTGTTTCCGTTTTTCGCTTAAATAAAATAACATAAAAAATATTTGCTAACAGCCACCCCTCGTTCAAAAACTCTGAACACCTAATCGGCCTTCGAACCCGGATCGCTCGATAATAATAAAAATAATAAAATATTTTAGGAGGAAGCGCCCGTCCCATAGACACGTGGTCAGGGAGGTCCTCCATAAAATAAAAAGTACAAAACAAAACTAAATGTAAAATGTTACAAAAATATTTAAGTTCTGGAAACTAACCATTCTCGTCCCCAGAGGCCAAGAATCGAGACCTCTGGCCGGTCCCAATTTGTTGAGCATGCTCAGAGTACTCGTTCTGTATTCTCAGCCAATCAGATTTGTCAGATTTGACGGTTAGTCCGAGATTCGCGGACTTCCGGTTTGCCAGAGGTCTCGATTCGTGGTGCTGACCAAAAGGATCGTGGCCTCTGGGGACGAGAATGCGCGCTAACCATCAGACCACCTCGTCTCCCATCGTACTTTTAGCGAGTGATTAATTACTCAGAAACTAACAGAAACTACAGTGGAACCGCGTTAATACGACCACCGTCGGGCCATGAAAATTTGGTCGTATTAACGGGGTAGGGTCAAATTATGGTGCTACACCCTTCTAAACAATGCCATGACAACTATACCTTAATTCCGCTATAAATTGAACACGCTAATCAATAACAACTTTGCCGGACAACATTCACTAAAATGCGTTATTTTTTGTCAGATTGTGTCTGTTTTCATTCAGCAGTCTCACCAGGCATTTTGACTGGTCGTATTAACGGGGCAATTTTATAAAGAAAATAACGACTGGCGACTCCAAAAAAGGTGGTCGTTGGTCGTAATATTAAACGGGGTGGTCGGATTAACGGGGTTTTCAGATAAGAAAATTAGTGGGCTAGGCTTTTGTTCGGGCCACAAAAGAGTGGTCGTAATAACGGGGGGGGGGGGGGGGGGGGTCGTATTAATAACAGGGTGGTCGTATAACGGGGTTCTACTGTATGCTCCTACAGTAGTTTTAATGCATTTCTGTTGACTTCACAGCCTCAACTAGCTCTCCACTGCTTCGGCTGTAGTTTAAAGAGAACTCGTGCAAGCGATTGATATCTCCTGTGAACCAGGGTCGATACCAATCTCCTGTCCTTCGTGTGGGTTCATTATCTCGTTCATCTCTTCCCCAGACTCCTTCGACTTAGCAAAGAGCAACAGAAAAGGAATACACGCGCCCGCGAGTACCACAGCACCAGCCATGTAAAACGCATGCGTGTAGGAATTCAATGAGTCAGCCATAAGGCCTGTGAGGAGAAACATACATCAGTTCATGATATTAGTATTATTCAGGTGTCAAACAAATTGCTTATTCCTCAATCTCGTTCCCAGAGTCCTCGTTACCCTTGTCCAGTGGTGGAACGGCCAACAAGGAGCTCTGGGGGAAAGCGATCTGCCATGACAGGATTCTTGGACTTCCGGTTCTACTGCGCATGTGTTCGACTCCATGTTTCAACTAAAGGACGCCAAGATTCTTGGACTCCGGTCTTTTAACTGTGCAGGTCAGGCGGATCACTCTATCCCAGAGGTCCTTGTTGGCCGCTCCACCGCTGGACAAGGCTAACGAGGACTCTGGGAACGAGATTGCTTATATATTCCTCCGTTGCTGTGCATTCTTGTCTGTCCACAGCTGTTTTGTTTTTCACCCCACCCCGTTGCGTTCGCGTTCGTTAAATCCCCCGTGGCTCTTCATTTCGCTCGCGCTCTGATAGAAGGTCTGTGAACAGACTAGAAACTCGCTTCAAACGATACATTCAAAAGTTGCAACAATGAACACAGACGTCTTTAACTTTCGCCACACCCAGTCATTCAAACGACAAACGTCTATAAATTCTTGACGGATTTCAAAAGGAAAAATCTCGTTCAGCATTCAACGTATTTCTCTCATATTTGCTACAGATTACTAAATGACGTCTCTATCAATTTATCGTATCTATAAGTCAGTCAGTCAGTCAGTCAGAGAGTACCCAGGTGGAACTCTGGGGGAATGGGAATTTTGAATACCAGAAATCTGGTATTCCGGTCACTTCCGCTCCCATTCTTGTTACACGAACAGCCAATCAAAAAATTAGATATTTATTCCATTCCTCCAGAGTCTAACCTGGTGACGACCATCGCTGACCGAGGAGACCGTTAACTCTGGGTACGAGATTGATGAAGAGTCATGAAGAGATCAATGAACGCCGACAAACCTGCCACTGGTGGACCGCTGGCCAAAAAGAACGAGCTGATTTGCATCTCCCAGCCAATAGCAATAGGAACTTTTTGCGGGCTGACACACGTCATAAGCAGGACATTGAGTGTTGTAATAAAAGCACCGTCACAGAACCCGTATATCACAATGAACACAACCATATGGACATAAGATGTAGCCATGGTAACAACAAGAATTGATGTTCCCGCGATTAGCTCGGACACTTGATACACGTAGAACGTGTTGACTTTTTCGAAATCACACAGCCGACCAGATACCAGTCTCCCGGCGCACGAAGCGATCCCATAATAGACGAAGAGTCGAGATGCTGCGTCAGCGGTGATTCCAATGTCTTCACAATATCGCACCTGGGAATTAACATACATGTTAAACTAGTCTGGTCTGGGCTGAACCTAGACAACAACAATAAGCTTTATTTGCATGACCATAAATCATTACAGTATTGCAAAAGCGTAAAATAATATAGATAGAAAACGAACTGAAATTAAAATAGAAATAGAAAAAAAAAAATACAATGGAAAACTAGGCTGATATCAATTTGTTTCGCAGATCAATACAGGAGGAAATGAACTTTACCAACTGTATGTTAATAAAATAATCAGAGGAGTTCAATAACTCTATATAATTAATTCTGTGAGTGGTAACTGATTGAAATTTGAGAATTTGTTATCTATTTTATTATAAAAGCCATCTCTAATTGATGAATAGTTGGGACAATGAAACAAAAAATGAATTTCATCTTCGATATTATTGAGATCACAAAGAGTGCAAAGTCTATCACACCTTGAGATGTTTTCATATCTACCGGTTTCAATCTTAAGTTGGTGGTTGCTTATTCTTAGTTTCACTAAAGCTTTTCTATCAGGGTTTTTTCTAGTCAAGTCTAAATAGATTGAGCTAGATTGCACTGGGGTGGGCTGATTTCAGTTGACTATACTACTGAGACCATACCAGACTAGTATTGACTACTTTAGACTGGTCTATACTAGATTGTACAAGACTGGACTGGACTGCACTGCACTATTCATTGTAGACTAAACTGCACTAGTCTAGACTTTACTAGAATAAACTACAGTGGAACCTCGATATAACGATGTGCCAAGGGACCGACCAAATTAGATCGTTATATCGGGAGATCGTAATAACGAATTCCCGATATAACGATTTTTCCGAGAGCCAAAAATATCGTTATATCGGGGTATTGTTAATAATTGATTTTTCATGTACTAAATCCCTATCGTAACAAGTTGTTGACAGACACGTTACAGTCCTTATGCAATGAGAACTAAATTATAAAGGAAAAGTATTGCCCGGGAGTATTGTCATATCTTTTCAAGTGTTAAGCCTCCTTTTTCATCGCGCGATGATTGATTTTATCGTTATATCGGGGTAAATTTTACGTTTGGGCTGCCAGATTGTGATCGTTATATCGGGAATATCGTTATATCGAGTATCGTTATATCGGGAGTTTTCTCCATACATTTACTGTAACATTTGCCGGGCTGTCAAATGTTGATCGTTATACCGGGAACAACGTTATATCGAGTATCATTATATCGAGGTTCCACTGTACACTGGACTAGGCTGGACTGCAGACTAGGCTGGACGAGAGACCGAACTGAACTAAACTAGACTAGACTAGTACACTAAACTGGACTGGGCTAGACTGTAGACTAAACTGGACGAGAGACTAAACAAAACCAGATTGAATTGGACTGGACTGGACTGGACTGGACTGGACTGGACTGGACTGGACTGGACTGGACTGGACTGGACTGGACTGGACTGGACTGGACTGGACTAAAAACTAGACTGGACTATCAACATTCCTCTGCCCTCGCTGACTTGCCCACGTCACCCCTGAATATTACTTACCAAGTGAATCTGTGGCACATAGTGACCAAACATCATGACAGATGCTGACAGGACAGTAGCTACAAATTTAGGTTCCTTCCACACTGATACATAGAAAAGGCATCCTTCCTTCTTCTCCTCGATTTCCGAGGCTTTCTCGTGTACTTCCTGTTCGTTCCTGGCGTCTCCAGCACTGCTGGTCTTCGCGTCTGCTTCCACCACAGTATTTTCCGCATCATCTTCGCTTATTACGTTAGGACTGAAGGTGAGTCCAGACAGCAACAACACTGGAACCACACCGGCCATTATTCTGTAGGTGGTCTGCCAGCCGTAGGCGTCTATCATTGTCTGCAAAAGGGGAGCCAGGATAAGGACCCCTCCTCCTTGCTTGCCCACATGTTACAATCCCAATCGCCAACGAGAGCCTCTTTTTGAAGTACTTGCTAATTATGTTGAGGTTTGCAGAGAACACACAACTAGTACCCAGGCCAAAAAGAACACTATAGGTGAAATACAGCGTGCCAATGTTTGTCGCCAGGGAGGAGAGGCCGAGGCTTAACGCGCATAAGAATCCCCCGAGTAGGGTGGTGATGCGGCAGCCGAATCGGTTAACCAAGGCTCCAGATCCGAGTCCACCGAAAAAGATAAGAGCGATACCAAGTGAACCTACCCAAGCTATAAAACAAACAAAGGTCAGCAGGAGGAAAATCACGAGCTTAATCATTAATTAATTAATTGATTAATTAATTAATAATTATAAATTCCTCGTGATTTCTGTCGGCCCGGTTATAAATGCTGTAAATAGTTATATTTGTCACTTTAATTATATCTTTGTAATATCGACTAGAGCCTTATTTGTATGAATTTTATTTCCTCTCTTTGTAACTGCACTGTGGTAGTGGCCAACTCGAAAGCTTTGCTCCTTTTGGCCACTACACACTTCCCCCTTAAAAAATGTTATTTCATACTTGCTCTGTCCTCTTTCTTTTTTTTTTCCTTCTTCTTATTATTGTTAATAATTTATTGTAATCGAAATAAGTGTGAATAAAAAATGAACTGAACCGGCCAAAATTAGCCTGCGAGCAGGCTCAAAACTTGAGGAACGCGCGAGCGGCGATAGCCGGCGAGGAGACTGGGTAGGAGTCGATTTTCTCGCCTGCTCGCGCGTTCCAACCTCGTCTTCCAACCAGATTCTTCTCGGCGTTCAAAATGGCGGCGCGAAGAAGACCCTGGCGGACAGCAGGCCACGTGTCTCCAAAAATATTGGAGATTTTGATTGTTTCAAAATGGCGGCGGGCTCGCGATTGGCTAATTTTGTGGTCACGTGATCTGCTGTTGGTCTTCTTCGCGCCCACCCGCCATCTTGAAAACGGAGATGGACCTGGGGACGAGGTTGCGCGACGGTTGCGCGCGCGTTCCCCTCCCGGCTATCGCCGCTCACCGCGCGTTCCCCAAATTGCGAGCCTGTGGGGGGGAGGGGGGGGGGGGCCTGGTGTTAGGGTTAGGGTAAGCGGTTTCTGGCAAAATCAAGTTTAGTTCAGTGCAATCCGTATCGGTCTTTCCTGGTTGGTTTCTTTTGTGATTTTGTCAGTTAGAGGTTTTTATTGTCTCGATTGAGTTTGCACGCGATGCGAATTTTGTTTTTCTCGCGCGTGTCGGAATCGGAAACCGCGCACGAAATTCCTCTGGCACCCAAAATCACGAAATATTTAATATTGAACTGAATCAGTCAACTTACGTAACTATGGTTTGGGTCGTTACGCTTATACGGAGCGTTTCTCCAATACTTAGTGGAAGAAGTGGAAGACTGAAGAAGCGTTGCATGACGACCTTGATTGCGAGCAGTCTCTAGTCCGTGAGACGAACGCGCGATTTACGAGTGGCGCGCGCCGCGAGTTGCGTGGGCGCGAGAGGAAGTGCACCTCGCGGCGCGCGCCACTCGTAAATCGCGCGTTCGCCTCACGTACTTTAGCGAAAATGGGCCTTTATCACAGGCGGCCATGTTGGTAAAAACAATAGCTTTTTATTCCTCAAGGTTCCCCAAGCCTCGCATTCAGACGTTTCACAACGAGTTTAAGGTTACTGTCAACCTTCAAGGGGCGATTTTTTGAAAAATTTGTTTTTCAAGCCGAATTAAAGACTACTATTTTATCTGCATTTTCCAAAAAGAATAATTTGAAAAACTTGAAATGCGCGCGAGTTATCGACAAAAACGTGTTTTCAAATAAAAGTAAAAAATCCGCTTAAGTGTTATAAGGCAATTAGAATGTGTCAACCCAGAGCTCCCCGTGACGTTTTTTCGCGGCAATGATGATCTCACTCCGCGCCTCGTATTTCACGTCGCTTTGATTCTTATGTCTATACTTGTGTCTTGTAATTTATGACACCAAAATCTACGCTTCAGTACGCCGTTTATGGAGAAAAGAGAGGAAAGGGCTGTTATCAAGGAAAGCTTTAATACCCGCGTGCATTTATAGCCGCAAACAACGCTTGCTTTGGATGAATTCTAGCCTGCGTAGCCGGCGGTCTTGTTGGCGCGCGAAGGCAAAATCGATAGCGGCGACCCCCGCCCCAGATCCTCGCGGCTTCGCCGCTATCGATTTTGCCTTCGCGCGCCAACAAGACCGCCGACTACGCAGGCTAGATGAATTCCAGTTTCGTCGCCACTTTCGCCAGCCTTCTTTTTCCTTTGTTCCTCCCGTGCATCCCGCTGCGGTTGTTTTCTTTTCCACTGATTCGGTTTCGCCGATGAATTTTGTGCGCCAGACTTCGCTTTCCCCAATATTCTCCTGTCGCTATTAAAGCATGGAAATGTCGCCTTCCCCGCGAATTTCAATAGACTGCCTTGTCACAAGGCTCTCTCGGGGATTCCTATGTTGTGTTCTATTGGTCGGCGGCATGACCGCATTCACACCCGCTTTCATTAAGGCCCTGATTCGATTACATGGAAAGAGGATGATCCTAGTGCTAGGTAGCCTGCGAGAGCAGACGTAATTTCCGGCTCGAGTTTCCCCAATTTTCGGCGGGGAAACTCGAGCCGGAAATTACGTCTGCTCTCGCAGGCTACCTAGCACTAGGATCATCCTCTTTCCATGTAAATGGGGTTTAAGTGTGAAAACTACGAAAATCTTTTCAGCCCGAAACCTCCGGATTTGTTTTTGTGTGAATTCCCTCTCTTCAAATGAATTAACAGGGTATGTAGATTTGTTGGATTTTAATGAAATTTGGCCAAAATGTTTGTTAGACATTAATGAACCAAAGAGTGTGAGGCTTTCACGAAATTCGAAATATTTTTCGCGTGGCGTCCCAGCGCGTGACACGCATCGAAAACATATCCATTGTCTAACTTTCAAATAGATTTTTTCGGGAACCAATAGAGTATTGAAAAAGCCTCACACACTATGTTAGCCCATTATCTCCTGAATGATATAGTCCAGATTGTTTTGATGTCCGTGGTAACGCAAAGGCTTGTAACTCAGACTCAGTTTTGCGTTCGAAGGCTTGCGCGCGCCAAACAGAACAAAAGCGGACAAAATAGTGCTTTTATCGGATTCTTCATTCTATTATCTTTACAGTGATATATAGTTTTCTAGGGTTTCTTCTAAAACAACGCGCATAGGAAAGATTTCCCGGATAGACACCCTCGAAGGTTTACAGTAGCCTTATTAAAGGCCGTGGCAAACGAGGAAACATTATTGCGGAAACATTGTTGCGGACGCAAATGTTTCTCCGTTTGCCCGCGCACGCAACATTTGTTGCGTCCGAGACGCCAGAAATGTTTCTGAATTATTTCAGAAACATTTTGCGTCCGCAACAAATGTTTCCCCGTTTGCTCGCCGAAACATTTGCGTCCACAACAATGTTTCCGCAACAATCACAGCATGAAAAAAGAGATTTACGGAAAATTAAAGTTGCGTAAATCTGCGTAAAGGAGGTTAACAAACTTTACACAGTTTTACATTGTTCGTAAAGGTGTGTAAAGGTAGATTTACGTGGTCGGACGTAAAGCTTGCGTAAAGCTAGCGTAAAGTTGATGAGCTAGATTTATGCATCTTTACGTGGATGTAAAGTGTGCGTAAAGTTGCGCTTTACTAGACCGAACGTAAAGCTGTTGTAAAGCTAGCGTAAAGTTGATGAGCTAGATTATGCATCTTTACGTGAGATGTAAAGTTTGCGTAAAATTGCGCTTTACTAGACCGAACGTAAAGCTGTTGTAAAGCTGGCCACATTTACGCATATCGTTGTACGTTTACGTTGTACCAAGAGAATATATTCTCTTGGTACAACGTAAACGTACAACGAATTTAAAGCTGCTGCCGTAAAACTAGAGGAATTGGTGTATTCCTTTTCAACGTGATGACTCGCAACTAGTCACTATCAATCGAACTGAGCTATTCGGTTTGTACGATGCTATCTCCTGTGATCTCCCCGGCTACGCGATCCTACCTCTAAATATCTTAGCGCGTGGGCCGGGAAAAAAACTGGCGAAAACTGGAAAGAAAATGCTTCAATTTAATCAGTACATATAACATTCATTTTGTCTTGGTTCAACGTCAACTGAGCGCTGTGTTCTACAGGGACAACTGATTGTGATCATGTCGCTGATCAGCTGACGATATCGCGGCATAAAAACGAACCGCTTTCTTTCCGACTTATGACCACTGGGCCCGGTTGTTCGAAGGCCGATTAAGAGGTTTTAATTTTTTTCTTATAAAACGCATGCAATTGTTACTGCTAATATTTTGTAGAGTTTGACATCAGTCAAAGTCAAAACTGAAGTAAAAAAACATCTGAAGAAAGCCTCACTGAAAATCAATGTTCACCCGGCCGAGGAGCCCTGGGTACGAAAGGGTCATGCGCATAATAAGTTATCCTCGTTCTGGCGCGACTTCTGGCGCTTGTTTGAACGAAGGCAGTGTAACGAACTTCTTGTGGACTGTGAAGGTACTTTTTACTCGCTTTTGCATGAATTGAAAACTCACCACTCTCTGAGTAGCTGTATGGAATCTTCTCACAACGATTTCAGATCGGTATGGCTTCTGCAAGACATCAGAGTCTCACCGAGTGAAGGTTATTATTTCACAACGCCGTGACTTCTGGACTACCGAGGTAAGTTTATAATATAGGCTTTATAGCCATTCTTAGTTGGTATAAGTTTCTAGTGTATATATTATTGGTTTATGTACATATATATTACCTAAATATTCGCTGTGCACTGAGTAGGCGATCCGAATGTTTAGTATTGCTTACATGCATGCATTCAATTCTTTAATGCCCGGGGTATCCAATCGATGGAAATCGATGATCGGAAAACCAATCGATCAATCGATATCAATCGATAAAATTAGTTAATTGGTATCGATTGGTATCGGTCAATCGATGATCAATCGATAACCACACAAAAACTGCTCATCGATTGCTATCGATTGGCAAAACACTCTGATCAGCAAGCTCGAACGAGGTTTGTCCGATCAGTTTGAGAAGGCCCTGGGGACGAGGTTGGCAAAACAAGTTGGGCCCAGTCTTATCAACGCAAAGAATATACCCTGCTGCACGTGCACTTAAATTACCACTTGGCCGTCACTGTCATTCCCGTGTCATTATGTCGACGCAAGAAGTCCGGGAAGAAGTTCAACTATCTATAATAAGGTGTATCGTTTTGAGGTAAACGTCGGCGAGCTCTTTACTGCTAGTACGGAAGAGGGGAGAACGCAGAAATGCGTTTAAAGTTGTTAACCATCGTGGACATCTCGGCCACCCACCGCAGTCCGAGCTTGTGGATCCTCTCTGACTAACTATCAGCTGTTATAGTTCACCACTAAATTTTCTTTGATTCTGATTGGCTTAAATCGAACACGTGACGTGATAGTGTTCATCCGCGGAGAGACACTGTCAGGCAATAGTGCCCGTCGGGCAAAAAACCCCGATCGATAGTACCCGCCTGAGCGAAAAACAACCGTTTTGTGCAGTTTTGAGCTAAACAGTTGAAAGAATAAATTAAAAACTAGCGAGAATTTACTCTCTATCAATTCTTTCATAACATATGGGCATACACGAAGCTTGGAACGAAATATTTAATAACAAATTCCTGTAAATGTACAACAAATGCGAATGAAAGAGCACTAAACAATTTACGGAAAGATCGGTAAACCGACACAAATTCGTCCAAAAAATGACAGCCTGTTTACACCACAAGTTTAAGCTTAGCCTATTCAGTATTGTTACCTTGTATTTCCAAGAGGCTTATCAATTCCAGCTTGAATCAGCGCAGTAAATATCAGTTACGAAGCTTAAATACGGCAGTTCGTCAAGCGTTTGCCCGCCGTAAACAAGTGAAACCTTCGACTCCGTTCAGTTGTCCGTTCGACTTGTAAAATGAATATAATGTTCAGCTCCACAATTATTTCCGATCTTCCCATTTTGAGCTAAATCATTTGCACAATTTTCCAGAATATATGCCACTTTAGAAGAGATTGAGCGAAGAAATAATCCGAAGAAAACTTTGTCCTGCTTTCTTATCAACTTGGCGGCCCGCGCCAGGTTTTGCCGCCGTTTTCATACAAATCATGCTTCATTTAAATGGAACTGAAAAATCACTCAGTCGATTTATAACTTTTGAAAAAGTAATCCGAAGTTTAACCTAAAGTTTTGTACGTATTTACGAGACAACAGTTGAGATGCAAAACTATTTTTTAAGCTCCAAGTGTCGCAGTGTGTTAGAAATCGAAATAAATAAATTCATGTCGTTTTCGGTTTTAGGCCGCGCGCAGAAATTTAGTGGTGAACAATAACGACAATAGAGTGTTTTTGTCTCGGAACTATCGGTCTGATAGTTGTCCTTGGAAATTTTATGTTCTAAAAAACTAGCATATAAGCCCTCGAACTTCGTTCTCGGGCTAATATTTGTTTTTTAGAACATAAAATTTCCGCGGGCAACTATCAGCCGATAGTTCCTCGACAGAAACACTCTATTGTTATAATAGAAACCTCGAGCTTGCCGTCCAATTGTTAAATCGTAAGAGAAAGTAGAGAGAGAAGGAAATAAGTCTTGTTCTCCTGTTAACGTTCAAAGCATTACAATAAAATGTGTTAACAATTAACGCGTGCAAAGATCATTAGATGTGCTGTGAAACGTGACAAAATTTGCAACCAATCGATACCAATCGATATTATCGATTGTTATTGGAAATCGATACCAATCGATAACCACACAAATCTTCATCATTGATTGGTCATCGATTATCAATATCAATCGATTAATTGATATCGATTGGTATCGATTGATATCGATTGTCATCGATCATCGATTTCATCGATTGGATACCCCGGGTTTAATGGCTATTCAAACCGAATTTCGGTTTGATGTTTCCACTCTGTTTGTGTCGTAAAAATTTGAAATGATATGTGTGTCGATATTTTTATCTCAAGACCATTTTCATTTGTATTTTCCTTCACTGACTGCTGTCGACATTAAAAAGAAATAAACATCACAGCAAAAAAAAAATCATGTTGTTATAATAATTATTAGCAGCTGTGCTTTTAGGGCCTGTTTACATGGAGGGAGAGTGACCCTGGTACCCTGGTACCCGGGTCACCCTCCTAGCCGGGCTACCCAGGGAGGGCCAACTTTCATACATTTCTTTACAAAGCACACTGAATTTTTACAAATGTAATTCCTAATTTTAGTATAGTAGGTCCACATCAGCCCTTTGGCTGCCTTTTTCACAACCTACTTATCAAATAAAGTATGTATGTATGTATGTATGTAAGTGTTTACATGACAGACAGGGTCACCCGCCTACCTGGGTCACCCTGTCTGCTTGCCAGGGTCACCCGCCTAGGCGGGCTATCTCTGTTGACTTGGAAACCCGCGAAAATGGTGGAACAAGCGATAAAAACAGCAAAATCGCCGCTGCTGCCAAAACATGAGCCCGCCAAAACAAGAGCCCGCCAAAAAAGATAGCTCGCCTATATGATAGCCCGCCCATGTAAAGGCGGGCTATGTTTTAGCCCGGCTGGGAGGGTGACCCGGGTTCCCGGGTCACCCCCCCTCCATGTAAACAGGCCCTTAATGTGGTTTTGATTGCTACTAATTCATCAGTCAATTACAGCAGTGCCACCCCTCCCCCAGGCCAACTCCTTATGCCTTATGCATACATGTATGGTGGAGTTAAAACAGGCACATTCACTTTCTTCTTCTTTGGGCTCATCCGAACTGTCCTGGATATATAATGTAGAACTTTGTACATGTAGATCCAGGGCTAACCAATCTTTCTGTGGATCTATCATCTCATTTTGACATCCTTAGAGCTACTTAAACTCAAATTTCTTGTTTTTGCTGATGAACTCATCAGCACAGCTAATGCTCGATCCCCAGGACTTGAACATTGAGCAAACTGACCAGGGGGAGGAGTGGGATGGCCACTGCTGAAATTGACTGATGCGTAAATGGATAACAAAATAATAATTATGTTGCATTCAGTACTCAGCCTTCTCAAAATGGTTCTGAAAGAGTAGGTTGGTTGACTGTAGGAGTACATGTACATGTACAGTAGGCTACGAGTAGGTTGTCATAGTACAGTGTACCATAAAATTCCGAAAATAAGCCCCTCCGAATATAAGCTCCCCAAATTCAAAGCATATACATGTAGTACCCTCAAGAAACATGCGAAGCAAAATAGGTCGAAAGTCCAAATTTAATACATAATGACAAATGTCATGAATGGTAGGAGTCATGTAGGCCTGTCACCTTTTTACACTAAGGGCCCGGCCGCACTAGGCAAATTTTTGTTTGTTTTGCAAAAAATTAATATGTCATCAGTTCCGTTTCACAAGTGCGAACAGCGATTTTTTTCCTACCAAAATTTTGTCAAGCCTTACCAAACCTCAAAGGCGCCGTCGTCCTGCCCCAGAACAGGGCAAAATTTTGTCAAGCGTCAAAACTGACAGATTCGTCAATTCACACACGTTAATCTCAAGGTTACAGCGATGATTATTCGCTTGCCTCGGTCCGTACAACTAGTACCGATCCCAAATTTTACCTGCTAGCAGCACCTAGTGATGTTTGAGTAGCATAATTTGCTTCATAAACAGTGAACAGTGCACGGTCCGATCGGGTACAAGTATTGTGCTAAAAAGTGACAGTGACAGTCGGGAAAAGCGGCAAGAAACATGCAAGTTGTTTAAAATTTCAGTCCAAGAAGAAGAAATATCTAGTTAATCAGTTTGTCAGTGTATCATACCACGAAGGCAGGAGAGTAAAAACTTTAGAAAGTACTGGTTTTAAAAGATTGTTGAGGAATTGAATGCAAAATTTCACAGCAACAACAGAGGTTTTCGGTTTCTACGTGATTGATATGTTGTGAGTTCGTGAATAATTTGTCATGATTTTTGGTTTTCAAGTGCGTACAGGTTTATCAAAATGAAAATTTGGCGGAGACAAAATTTGTAGTATATTTTGGTAGCGCCAAACAAATTCTGTCAGCCTAGTGCGGCCGGAGCCTCCCAAAAAGAAAAGAAAATTTTACGGTATTCTGACTGGAAATAAAAGGCAGTCATTGTTTCTGAGGAACCCGCTGATTGAGGCTACAGCCTACTGGTTTTGACAAGACTGAGTTTACAGCACTGTAAATGCAGACATTGTTGTACCTGGCCAAAGGATAGCTTGTTTTTTTGTTTTTTTTAAACCAGTTCCAAAATACCAACAGGGACAACTAACCGTGGTTATGTTGGTCAAATTTATTCACTGATTACATTTCTATTCAAATAAAAATAATCACTTTGAGTGGTCACTACAAGTACGCAATGACATGTACAGTCAACTCTTGCCTTGCGGACACCTGTTATTATGGACACTCGCTATTATGGACAAAATTCAGCCCTCCACCCGGCGAGGTTTGACAGAAAATGACTCCCGTTATTGCGGACTATGGTGTGTCCCGAGGGTGTCTGCTATAACAAGAGTTGACTGTATATTATATGAACAGTTTGACTGTAGGTGTTATTTACATTTGTTATCAGTATGCAATTGACTAAACATTTCATTTCTTTCTTTCACAACAGGAAAGTACGGTACCTGGAGAAGCCAGTTTTAGGAGGCTACATGTGTAGCTTATGGCAGTATATGATTGGACTGCTAAGATGGTGTTGAATGAAAATTGATGAAATGTCAATTGAAAGTGACTGTGAAATGTATTGCAATTTAAACTACCGCAATTTATTAAGCCCCCCCCCCCCCCTATTTAAGAGGTTTATTTCATTTCAGGCCTTGAGAAAGAGGGCTTGTTTCACACTCCCCCTAGTGTCTTCTTAGTGCTCAGTGTCTTCATTTTAGTAATGAATTACCATTTTTAAAGTCATATAAACTACAATAATTATATTATTTCAAAATCATAAGACTGGACCAAGAATAAAGCTGCAGTTATTCTTACTGTAAATGAAGATGTAGAAGAATGTCCAAACAGTTTGACATATACTGTACATAATTGAGACATACAAATTGAAAGAATTGGAGGGAATACTCGAGATGCGCTGCATAAAGTGACTTTGAATGGTAATTCAATAATCAAATGAAGAAAATTTCCTCCGATGTTTGACTTCCAATCAAGTACAAATACATGTAGTATTTAGACATACAGTGTTTACACTGTAACAGTTACAGCTGTAAATGACAGCAGAAATCTAAGTTTTTTTGTAAATATTCCACTGAAATGTTTCTGTCTCAAAGCCATGACAAGGGAGGCATTCTTCAATTTATTCACTTTTGATGACCACAATTAATAAAAATTATGTCATCAGTATTGAGAGGAGGAGCACAAAATAATGTTTTTTTTCTCAGGCTATTTTTTTCCAAGTATGAAAAATATTACTACATGTATTTCCAAGTTATATTACATACAAGGTTTTCATTTTTGTTTTTATTTTTCTGTTATACTATCTTCAAGTGATCCTAGAAACACAATTTACAATTTTATCTCTTAAATGTTATTGTTAAGAAATGTTAGGTTTTGATAAGAAAAATTCATAATGTTAAGTAACATGGGAGTATGGTTCTGATAAATAAAACAGATTGTGAACACAACAGAAGCCATTTGTCATCAATTCAGAATTGATTATCTCCTTTCCTTGCAGACATACATGTATATGTTCTCCTTCATTACTGATGGGATTTGAATTCACGCATAAAGGAGTATGTAATCGTGTCCGTACTCCTGTTTTCAGGAGTACCTGACGGAGCCGCTCCGCAAATTATCCCCTCTTCAAGCTGAAATTCTGCTAGCTGGGAACTTCAGTGGGAAAGTCTTTCCATGGCTGGGAAATTACTAAATCTATCATAAATGTTTTACTTGCTGCGATTTTTTGCTAGAATGTCGATCCTGGCTGGAAAAAAATGATCAAGGCTTGCTTTCTGGCTTCCTGCTGCTTTTTGCAATGTACGTACGCTGGCAATTTCTTCGCCGGCTATTAGGCTGGCAAGCGCACAACCTCGTTCGAAGATGAGAGACCCTGGGAACGAGGTTGGCGAGCGCATTTTGATTAAAAGCGTTGCGTGACGACCCAAACAACTGCTGCGACTGCGTAGGAGGCAAGGAATAAATCTGTATGTTAATGATTATTACTATTAAACAATGATTGTATGGCATCTTTTGTTCTGGTGTCATTTTTTATATCGAGCTAAAACAGATCAGTTCTTTTTGTTGTGTCAAGGTTAGACCGCGAACTAGCTAGCCACACTGTTTCGACCACTCGCACTGGCGGAGTGTCCCAGTGTTTTCTGTTACTTCGGTTACGTTTTTTAAGTTCTTTGGATTTGGATCTGCTTTAACGGAATATATCTTGGTAAGTAGTCTAACCACATTATTTTGCTGTCAAGAGGACCTTTTGGAAAAGAACTACACATTTACCTCATTTTGTTATGTGTATATTCAATTTTAGCTGATAGCTACGTTGTAGCAGTGAGCCGGCGTTCCAAGCTCAAGGTTTTCCTGTTGCAGATACAACTGGTAAGAACTTTTTTTTTAGTTTGATCTAATCTACATTGATCCCGTAAGTAATGCAATGCAATGTAGTTATGTTCCGTTATGTTATGTGAACAAATTTGCTAGTCAGTTTCCGCCTCGCGCTAAAACCAGCCACTGAAGATCCGCACCAAACCATGTAAAAATGTACTCGTCAATTTTAAACTATGTTAAAGCAAGGCTTACCTTAAGGTTTACCTTCATGTGTTGTTTTACCGTTCGTTACATTAATTTCATCTAAATACCCTTTCTGGTCTTTCTCTGACACTTAATTGATGGTCAGTTGACCCAAAAATTTGCACCGACAGGTGTGACGATAGGTTTTTCGGGTCAACGGACACTTTGGACTTTAGCTGAAAGGAAACTGAACTTTGAGGAAATTAGACTCAAATGGAAGCACTGCTTGACCTGCGGGATCAGAGCCTCGTCACGAGTTCTTGGCACTCGGGATCTACTTCACTGGAAACTTCTTACGGACGTCAAGGAACAGACTGGTCCAACAGTAGTTTATTCAGAGCTCACTGGTAGCTGTAATGTAACTAAATAAAGCTTTACAAGTTACTTCCTTATCTATGATTCGTGTAAGCGCTGGTTGTTACAATCTTATGACTTGGCAAACTCTACCACGCGTAGAAATACAATAAGAACGGAAAATATACTCTGTTTGAAGTTAGCGATTACTACTTAAAAATTCTGCTTACTTCCGAAATTGCTTTGTTGCAGAAAAGTGACTGACAGCAAGGGTTAACTCCCCTTGAATAGAACAGTTTTAAAGATATATGTTCAGCTGGAAAACTACCGTAGGAAGAAATACCTAACAAAGAAATTTCACTGCGAGCGTAAGGCTCAAAAGGACAGCTGACTCAAATACTGATTTTTAGAATAAAAGGACGGCCATGTTCAAAAGTGCAGCTGTACTATTGTACAAAGAACGGGACAATGTTCAAAGTACAATGTCCATATTGAATAACAAATAAATGAAACTTCTAGTTTTGCTGCATTTAAAAAGGAACATACTGTTGGCTTTTAAAAAGGTTTTAAAACACTGAACACGGATAAACATAGAAATTATTGAAAACGGTAAATCCTCTCATGATATTCCTTCCACCTTAGTTACAGCTGTCCTCAGCTGTGTTATTAAACATCAAATTTCTGATATTCTGGTCTGGGATAAACAAAGATAAAACTACACAATGGAATAACTGAATAAAAGTTACATGAATTTCTTTCGGAATCAAACGATCGACAAGTATCATACTTTTCAAACTTACTTGAAGCGACTTAAATCTTCGATTTACCTTAACACTATATTCTTGACACGGGAAAACTTTGGACTCTTCTGAAAGATGGGCAATCGCAAGGCCCTCGATTAACTTTTATGTACTGACGGGACGTTATGACGGAACGCGTGTGGCTATCTACTGTAGCTGGACGACGGAAAACCTTTGAAATAATGTCACAGAAATTGTGTTTTAGTTGAAATTCAAATTTAATTCTCTACCTCAGTTGTAGTTGAGCGGACAACACTACCAACATGTTCAATATTCAAATTAGATTCAAGGTTACTATTGTTAAGTAATTACCAATGTGATATTCAATCTTGTTACTCTTTCTGTCCTTCTTGACTTACGTTTTATCGCTAAGGTTTTTTTTTCTTTGCCGGCCAAGAACTAAGATGTGGTCTTCTGATCCAAATCGGCTGTTGTTCCTGTGTTTTTCTTTTAATGACAAGTCCTAGAATCTCTCTTCTCCTCAATAATCAATGTCACAAATCCTGTTATGTAAAATTTGACTGTCCGGTAATCTCTCAGAGTACTTTTTCATTGAGGGAGCTCGATTCCATGCGCGCGTCTTTCTTGATTTTATTTTCCATCTCAGCCTGTTACTTCAGTGTATAGTAGACGTAGCTTTCTCGTGCGCGGTTTTCACGTACCCAGCGGAGTAACTGTTGTGTATTGATCATCCAATGATCTCAAATTAATTCTATGATTTGTGAGGTTTGTTAGGTACTGGTGAAGCGGGACTCTTTGATCGTTCTCTCGTTGATTACTCCAATGGCTAGGGTTCTGTATCTTTTCTGTGCGGACGCTGAATCGTCTCCTGGATGTTTCTTTGTGAGTACGCTGTGATGATAGGTTTTACTTGGGCGAGTGCTTTTGTTCGTCGCCCAAGGAATTACATTTGCCGTACGGACAAACCACTGTTTTTGGATTTTTGTTTTGTTTTTCTTCGTCTGCTTGGCCTTGATAACGTCCTTGAAGATCCAAGAAGTTCCTCACTTCTCCACGCACTGTGACGATAGGAGATAAATAAACACAACTCGGACAACTCGCTTGGATTGCGGAAAGACAGACAGGAACTCGTCACTATTTCTCGGTACCGGCGATCTACTTCACTGGAAACTTCTTTCGGACGTCAAGGAACAGACTGGATTTGGGTCCAACAGTAGTTTATTCAGAGCTCACTCGTAACTCGCGATGTATTTAAATAAAGCTTTACAAGTTACTTCCTTATATATGGTTCGTGTAAGCATTGGTTGTTACAATCTTATGACTTGGCAAACTCTACCACGCGTAGAAATACAATAAGAACGGAAAATACTCTGTTTGAAGTTAGCGATTACTACTTAAATTCTGCTTACTTCCGAAATTGCTCTGTTGCAGAAAAGTGACTGACAGCAAGGGTTAACTCCCCTTGAATAGAACAGTTTTAAAAATATATGTTCAGCTGGAAAACTACCGTAGGAAGAAATACCTAACAAAGAAATTTCACTGCGAGCGTAAGGCTCAAAAGGACAGCTGACTCAAATACTGATTTTTAGAATAAAAGGACGGCCATGTTCAAAAGTGCAGCTGTACTATTGTACAAAGGACGCGGCAATGTTCAAAGTACAATGTCCATATTGAATAACAAATAAATGAAACTTCTAGTTTTGCTGCATTTAAAAAGGAACCTACCGTTGGCTTTTAAAA
Source organism: Desmophyllum pertusum (assembly GCA_029204205.1). Taxonomy (NCBI): domain Eukaryota; kingdom Metazoa; phylum Cnidaria; class Anthozoa; order Scleractinia; family Caryophylliidae; genus Desmophyllum; species Desmophyllum pertusum. The sequence goes on from MU825398.1 coordinate 126,040, forward strand.
AGGTTTTAAAACACTGAACACGGATAAACATAGAAATTATTGAAAACGGTAAGTCCTCTCATGACACAGGGCGTTATAGTTTATTTAATTATAAGATGGTCAAAACTCGTTCAATTCTCGCGAATAAACCTGCATACGCCGCGCCTCTATCCTTTTAGACCGCCGGCACCCTGGAATTCACGCCGATACTGACCTCCAATATGAATTACCCTGAGTAGCCAGGTGCTGGAGTAATCCAGTTTACTTTTCAGGAATACATATGTCTTTTGGATAAGATAACGATTGACAACGCCAACAATTTTAAGTAGGCAACCAAGATGGCAAACCAAATTTTCATTTGTGGAGCGCTACCAACTATCAAACAAGCCGAATATATTTTGGCCAGGCGCGAAAGTCCATTATTATTTCTGACAGCGTACGCCGGGATAAGAATCGTAAGCTAGGAGTGTGACTCGTTAGTTAGATCAGAATGTTTACCATCCAGTTAGTCTGAACGTTTGTGGCTCCAAATTAAAGGAAAAAGAAAAGCTAGCATGAATCCAAACAGTAGATACAGTAGATGCTGGCAAAGATACTACTGTAAAATTTTCTGGGAAATCCTGCTTTACAAAAGTGGCGCTGGCTGGGAAAAAGCATCTTTGTAACGGATACTGGCTGGCAACTAGAATTAGGTATTTACTGCTAGCTGGCTCTGAAGAGCGGATATTATTTTCCCACGGTTGTTAATTATTAACCGTAAATCCCTTATTGGATGTCCAGTAATCGTTTCGGGCAATGACAAATCGATTTTGAAAATTTTCTCGTTGGGTACTCCTGTGTTTTACACAAGCATACAGTTGACTTTACGCCAAGTGTAAATTTGGCTTAAAGACGCCCATACTCTATATTTACATGTAAGCGTAAAGGTGGCGTAAATCTCTACTTTATACCAGCTTTACGCTGAGCTTAAAGGCCCCTTAAAGAAGTCTCATTACTCTAGCTTTACGCATAAGCGTAAAGGTAGCGTCAATCTCTACTTTATACCAGCTTTACGTATACAGTTCTGTACGTAAAGGTAGCGTAAATCTCTACTTTATACCAGCTTTACGTATGCGTAAAGGCGGCGTAAATCTCTACTTTATACCAGCTTTACGCCGAGCTTAAAGACCTCTTAAGAAGTCTCATTACTCTAGCTTTACGCCTACGCGTAAAGGTAGCATAAAGCTTGACTTTACATAATGTAAATGTGGCGTAAAGGTGTGTAAATTTGAACTTTACACCAGCTTTACGCTAACATTATGCCAACTTAAATTTGTCTTTTCATGCTGTGAATGTTTCCTCGTTTGCCACGGCCTTAATTACGCGGGGTTTCAGATGCGGAAACAAAGGTTTTTATGGCCGCCGCGTGATTAAATATTAAGGTGCATTGAGTTGTATTAAAGGGGTGGCGAATGGTAAATCCGAGACTTGTCGAGACGCCGAGACCCTGGTTTAAAATTCCGAGCCCGAGACTTAGCGCTCCAAAAATCCGAGCCCGAGACGCAGTGATCCAAAACTCCGAGAAAATAGAGTATACAAGAAACTGCATTTGCGAGATTCAAAATTCGAGACTCCAAGATCGTCCTATTTCTGGTGAGCCCGAGATTTCGAGACGCTTTTTTTAAGCGCCGAGATTCCGAGACACCGGCTTAAATTTGCCGAGATTCGTCATTTTTGATAGACCATCCGCCACCCCTTATTAACAGAACGCAAAAAACTTCGATGAACCATTCTTCAACAGATGTAAATTAGCCTGCAAACGCAGACGAAGTGTCGCCTGTCGTTTCAACCTTTTCTTCAACTGCAGGCGAAAGCGAAATTAATCAGTCCTGGCGTTCTGTCCAGATTGATTTCGTCTGAGCCGGTTCGATTGACTTCAATTCTCCGGAATTCCATCGTTTCCTGAATTATTTACATTTACGAATCGATTTCCTTACCCGTTTTCTCTCTGCTTTCTTGGAAATAATCCATAAACACTGGAAAGAAGATCCCAAAACTGAACACAAATCCCATGGAAGCGAGCCATGATATTGTGGCCGACACACACACAACCCAAGACCACTTCCCATCCTGTTTATGAGCTTGAGCCATAGTGTATATTTTCACGGCAGTGCACAACGCTCTGTAAATACAGTCGATACGGATGCCGAAGGGATGGACAGTGAACGTCCTGAGAGAATTATCCGTTGACTGAGGGGTGACTTGCGCGCGACCCGGGACAAGAAGCTAGAAGACGGACACCCCAGTGCTGATCAGTGCTGAGAGTGAACTCAGTACTAGTGTTCCACATAAATTGGGACATTCCATTTTTTATCCGCACCCCCCCCCCCCCCCCCCCTATGGAGGGTATATTTAGGTATGCGAAAATTTCCCCTGTCGGAATCTGCCTTTCCTATTGAACAGTGATTTCTATGTATTTTGTACCTGTCGGAAACAGTATGACAAATCATAGGACCTCTAGGAAATTGAAGATTAAAGAAATCAGCCCTATCGGAATCGTTAAAATTGAAGTTAAGACCTGTCGGAATCAGTTTTTCTGGATCCGAGACCTGTCGGAATCTGCAGGAAATCGACCCTCCATACCGAGATGCGGAAAATTTTTGGAACGTCCCAGCGTGACGAGCGTCTGCACGCACGACGAAGGTCGTAACTCGGATTTTCAGACGAGTGGCCTGCGGAGCAAAGTGTCCCTAATGGGCCTTTTAAAATCACAGCCCGCCAGACGTTTAACGAGTTTACGCGGGGTTTCAGATGCGGAAACAAAGGTTTTAAATCCTCTGGGATTTAAGATGGCCGCCGCGTGATCAAGGTCCACAGAGAGGTGTCCGTTTTCACGCTTATGCCCTAAGCATGAAAGCGAGGCCTAAGGGCCAATACCGCGAACTTTAAAAGAATGGAAACATGGCTGACGGAACAACATCGAGCGATTTAGAGGTTGTAAAATTAACCACGGAAGATATTCCTGGAGCATTTATAGAAAATAAAAGCGAGGTTTTGGCTGAAACGTAAACGATTGAATTTTCCTAAATTCTTGATGAAAAGGCCAATGACGTTCTTCGATAACAACTTCCGGGGTTAATTTTACAACCTTTGTATCGCTAGATGTTGTTTCTTGAGCGCAAGGGGTGATGGGAAGTCTTGCGACTCCCAACAAAGGAGACAAGAGAGACGACCGGGGACGAGTCAGTGCTTAGGGCGTAGGCATGATAAATGGCGATAACATGTCAATAAATAGTTTAGATTTTAGAATTTTGATGACGTCAGATGTAAACAAAGAATTATCGCAAGGATTTTGGCGTTGGTGGAGCGGGGGGACGGGGGATCATGGTCGCGAGGGCTTTTGTGTGGATCATTATTTGCAGGGGTAACACAGCAAAAGCAGGCAATTTTGTGTCTAATCAAGGTTTTCAAAACATTCACCATTTTAGACTACGAGCAAGTCCCTAATTTTTTTCAGGGATAGTTGCGAGCGCACGCGAAAATAACCTAGCTCGCGCAGACACCAAGCGCGATGGCGTGAAAAAATGAAGAATGGTCAACCGCTCTGGTTTTGTCTTCTTGTTTGAAGTCGCTATTTTTTTCTCGCCGACGCGCGTCGCGTCTAGCAGATTTTTCGCCGCCGCGCGTCGCGTCTCCAGGAGCAGATTTTTCGCCGCCGCGCGTCGCGTCTCCAGGAGCAGATTTTTTGCGCGCCTGCCACTCGACTACCGTTTTGAATTAACGTTAAAACGAAAAGTAAGTCCTTTGCTTTTTGGGACAGTACAGGAGGAAACTACCCTCCGAATTTCCAAGATTCAACAGTTATAGAATAAACACCATACAATGGTGCCGCATGGAGACAATAGAAACCGATAAATTCAAAGGGTATAATAAGTGTGTTCCCCGTAAAGCCGCAATTATTGACAGTAAGGTGAGAAAATTTATCATGAGCTTGTTTTTCAAAGAACGGGCTATGAAACAAAAGGAGGTGAAGAAATTGGAGAGAATTGTTAAAATTGTCATAGTAACGAAACGCTGTATATAATGAATACCTCCTGGCGTTCCAAACCACTCTGCAATTTGACAATCAAGATGAACACCTTGCGTCTGTATCGCGAAGAAATTCGGCTCTTGTCCAAGAGAGAAGTGATGAAACAGAGGACTGACCTTCTTCCAGTCATCAATGGGGACGCGTTTTTCCCGCTTAAACGCTGGCCAAGAGATATGGAACGCATCTTTTGGAAGAAGCCAATGGAGGACAAAGAAACGTTTAAGTTGGTGCTATTTCTCGTTGGAAACGGCTGCGCTCCCCACTTAATAGCCAAATGGATCATGCTCGCGCAGTTCTGGTCGGAGTCCACCGCAACTTAGGCAGAGAAAAGGGCACGTCAAGTGGATTTCGTGCTGAATAATGCGGACAGTAAAAGGTCTTCATGGTTCTATTACGACATTGACTATCAAAAGCTGCTTTGGCTGAACGGGCTGCCCAAATGAACTGTGTTGACGAAATGTGGAGGTTTCGCTCCCATTCGAGTTTGCACCGTCTCTGTTCCACTTACATGTAGCACCACTTTTTGAGTTATCACCGTTAATTTGTCTTCAACTTCACCAAAGGAAAAAAAGAAAAGAAAAAAAAAGAAAACAGAAAAGAACAGAAAAAAACGGCTCCTTTAGGAGCCACCACATGAAATAAAAGTTAATGATCAACATCGGTCAAAGTATTAGCCTGCGTGGCAGGCGTAGAAAGGGGAGGGAGGGGAGTTCGGCGAGCGCGAAGCGCGATCGTGGGATACGGGGTACGGGAACGCCTGCAACCACGGTATTGTTTTTGCCCATTCCGCCCCTAATCAGTTTTGACAGTTTTCACGCGCACTTGATAAATTTGCAAGATACCTTTGAAATCATTCTTGTCTTTCGCTATGACAGAAATACTTCTTTTAAAACATAATAAACACATGAAAAGAAAGACGGGGTTGGAAGTAGCCGAGTAAAGTTTTATAATTTTCACGTGAAAGCGACGGTTTCCAATAATAAGACGTCCCGTCGGTCAAGTCCTAAACTGGGGTGATTCAACAGACATTCAGACTTCCGTCACGCATTGAATACAGTGTATTGCAAGTCTAGCTTCGCTTTCCGTGAATGAAAACTTCTGAAGAAAAGTGGAATGGTTTTCTCATAATATTTTCTCCGAAGAACTATTAATTGGCGAAAGGCTGTCTTTGACTGCGAGACATTCTGACGAGTCTTGACCGGCGTGACGAACCAGAATAACTTTCTTTCCCAGCATGATGTTATAAGTAAAGTGTGTGTTTTGCTTTCGAATACAGCTGTACTTTTATAGTTGTGGAAGATCGTGTGACGTGACTCCTCTGCTCCACTTTTAATTCAAGGTTAAAGCCATTTTCTTCCAATAAAGAAAGCGATTCCCGTACAATTCAAGTACCGTGTAGCATGAAATTTTCGCGGGAGTTTAATTTCGCGGATTGCCGACTTTTTGACTTTCGCGGGAACAAATTTTCGCGAATTTACCATTATCAAAACAAAACTCCTCCTCAGCCCGCCATGACTGATCGAAATCACGTGACAGCTGACGTCGATCGAACACGCGCTCGGCTCACTGCAGTTCACTTTCCTCAGTCAGCTTATCAACAATAATTTAAATCATAACTTATATTTTATCGATCATCCGCAAACTTTATTTACTATCACACACCACTTGCATTCGTTTTCTTTTTCAAGTCTGTTGAACTGGCTGACCTTTATGTGAGACGCGACCTAGTCGGATCGTCACCTCAGTCGTGGGTTTTTTTCTAAGTCTCTCACCATCTGACTTTTCAGGGAGACGGGCCGACTATGTTTATGACGGATCGTCACGAACTAGTCGGATCGTCACGATCAGTCGACATGTTTCAACCCCCTCTTCGACCCTCATGTCGTGGGTTTTTTCTAAGTCTCTCACCAAGTGACTTTTCTGGGAGACGGGTCGACTATGTTTATGACGGATCGTCACGAACTAGTCGGATCGTCACGATCCGTCGACATGTTTCAACCCCCTCTTCGACCCTCATGTCGTGGGTTTTTTCTAAGTCTCTCACCAAGTGACTTTTCAGGGAGACGGGCCGACTACGCACATGACGGATCGTCACGAACTAGTCGGATCGTCACGATCCGTCGACATGTTTCAACCCCCTCTTCGACCCTCATGTCGAGGTTTTTTTCTAAGTCTCTCACCATCTGACTTTTCAGGGAGACGGGCCGACTACGAGTCATGACGGATCGTCACGAACTAGTCGGATCGTCACGATCCGTCGACATGTTTCAACCCCTCTTCGACCCTCATGTCGTGGTTTTTTTCTAAGTCTCTCACCATCTGACTTTTCAGGGAGACGGGCCGACTACGCTCATGACGGATCGTCACGAACTAGTCGGATCGTCACGATCCGTCGACATGTTTCAACCCCCTCTTCGACCCTCATGTCGTGGGTTTTTTCTAAGTCTCTCACCAAGTGACTTTTCTGGGAGACGGGTCGACTATGTTTATGACGGATCGTCAATTAGCGGCGAAGTTTTTGGTACATCCTTATATACAGATGAAATATTTCGCCGTTAAGTAACGGCGAAGTTTTAGGTGCATATTTATATACAGATGAAATATTTCGCCGTTAATTAGCGGCGAAGTTTTTGGTACATCCTTATATACAGATGAAATATTTCGCCGTTAAGTAACGGCGAAGTTTTTGGTCGGTAATATAAGGAAATATTTTTAAATTGAAAATTTTTACAGAGAAAGTTAAATGATAATTTTCGAATTTTTTCTGTAAATATAATTAATTGCAAAATTTTTATTTATATCAATTCCCTCACGAACTAGTCGGATCGTCACGATCCGTCGACATGTTTCAACCCCTCTTCGACCCTCATGTCGTGGTTTTTTTCTAAGTCTCCCACCAAGTGACTTTTCTGGAGACGGGTCGACTATGTTTATGACGGATCGTCACGAACTAGTCGGATTGTCACGATCCGTCGACATGTTTCAACCCCCTCTTCGACTCTCATGTCGTGGGTTTTTTCTAAGTCTCTCACCAAGTGACTTTTCAGGGAGACGGGTCGACTATGTTTATGACGGATCGTCACGAACTAGTCGGATCGTCACGATCCGTCGACATGTTTCAACCCCCTCTTCGACCCTCATGTCGTGGGTTTTTTCTAAGTCTCTCACCAAGTGACTTTTCAGGGAGACGGGCCGACTACGCACATGACGGATCGTCACGAACTAGTCGGATCGTCACGATCCGTCGACATGTTTCAACCCCCTCTTCGACCCTCATGTCGTGGTTTTTTTCTAAGTCTCTCACCATCTGACTTTTCAGGGAGACGGGTCGACTATGTTTATATGACGGATCGTCACGAACTAGTCGGATCGTCACGATCCGTCGACATGTTTCAACCCCCTCTTCGACCCTCATGTCGTGGGTTTTTTCTAAGTCTCTCACCAACTGACTTCCGGTAGACGAGTCGACTCGTAAAAAGACGATCCGACTCAGTTGGTGTGTATTGGACAACCCTCTTAAACAGTTTATTTGACCTAACAAGGCCACCATTAAAAGCGTCGAATGGCCATGCAAAATATGTTTTCTGCCTTTTTCGTCAAGGTTACAGTTTTCATTTCATTTTCTCAGACTCACCGATCGTCAACCTCACTGGTATTGGGTTTAAATTTCATCTAATTTTTTCCCTTCTTTTTTTTTTCCTTGATGGGGAGTAGGGATATAAAGAATATCAAATATTATGTTAGATTTTTCTCTTTTTTTTATTTTCCTTATATGGAACTATAGTCTGTAGTATGATTGTGGAGAGAGGGGCCGGATAGGCTGCAAAATAGTCTCTTTTATCTCTCCAGATATCGATGCGTGACGCGCGAATCAGAAGGCGCCAAACGCCGACAATTTCAATAAACGCTCGTCCCAGATCCTTTTCGAGCCGTCTAAAACACGGGTTGTTTGTTCCCAAACTATCTCTTGTGTTTGCACTGAACTTGAGTGTTTATCCAGCAATGCGGTTTTCGTACTTCCCCAAAAGTGAAATCCCTAAAGCTATAAACAGTCAGCATTTAAGATGACGATCTATTATTAACTAAAAAATTGTTTTAAATCTTCATTGAATCTTCATTTTTCCTAGACTGTGAGCAGTTGGTCTTTTTTCTTCAGATCCTTTGTGCGGGCAGAGATGTAAGATCCATTGATTTTTTTCAAATCAAGGGTAAAAACAAGGCCGGAGGAATTGTGGAGAGGGAGGAAAAAGACCGACTGTGAAGGTTTCTTACCCGTTTCTCAGAAACGGAAAATACTGATTGGCCGACTTCCAACAAACACGTCTCCGTCTCGTCGGAATCTCTACAACGGCCGATGTAGAGAAGTAGCCGTTGTTGGGAGGTTCCAGTTAGAGTTAAGAGTATGCATGGTTAAACGCACGGTCGGGAGGAAAAATTGTGGCCGTAACATAGAGGTGGCCGTAACATAGAGGTAGCCGTTAGTGCAGGCTCGACATTAATTTGTAATTAATGTTTTCGCCGCATGGTTTGTGTATCAATCGCGGCGGCGAATAGCCTGCGTAGCAGGGATTGAGTGGAGAATAGCTTGTCTCGCGCGTCCCTTCCCACGCGCGTCCCTTACTTCGCTTGTCCCTTACCTCGCGCGCGCCTTTCCAACTCGCGCTCTATATTACTTTAGCTCCTGCTTCTCAGGCTACACCTCGGAGAGAAAACATGTATGCAAAGAAAAGTTACAAATGAGTTAAACGGTAGAAGTCTGAGGTCAGAATAAGAAGAAGTCATATCATGGAAAGCATGTTTTTAGTGTATGTTCTACTACGAGATTCAGAAAACGTCTTATCCATCAAAGCTGATTTGTGTTGTTGGCTAAAGAAACACGTGGATGAACATACCACAGTATCGTCCACGCGCTGTTGAGATCAAGTAACGAATTTAACTTGAAATTAAAATATGAACGTGATGTACAGATATAGAGGAAAATAAAATTACTGTTAAAAAAACACTGAAAACAGCCTTGCATTTTTTTTGGTAAAGCTAAGTAAGTAAGTAAATGCTTTGAAAAAATCAGCAGAGCTGGTGGGGTCGTGGATTAAAACAATAAACTAAAAATAATGAAAATATGAAAGAAAGAAAAAAAAAACTACCTTATTATAAAACCTAATTATTTACAGGCTTTGTGTTCACAAGAACGCTTGTCTTATATGTCCAGTCAAGACAAGGAACTAAGTCTCACAAAACTTCGGAACAGCAATATATCATCTAGCCTCCTACGCAGACATTCTTTGGGCTCGTCACGCACTCCTTCCCCACGGGGGGAGGAAAGATTGCGTGACGAGCCCAAAGAGCGTCTGCGTAGGAGGCTATATATCATCAGACCCATCAGTCTGGTTCCCAATCAGATTAACGAACACCACACTCACAACAAAATAATTCTTTATTGAAAAATATATTTACTGAATCATATAGAGCGTTTTCACTCAGTCCTGTGGGAATTAAATGACAAAGTCAATAAAGTATGTATGTATGTATGTAAAGGCCGTGGCAGCCATGTTGGTGTGGTGTAATAATAATAATAATAATTAAAATTTATATAGCGCAAATTTCATATCATGATCAAATGCGCTTTACATGGATAAAATGATAAAAATTAAAAATGATAATATATACAAAATTTACAAACAATGTAGTAGCTAAATATTAAGAAATAAAAACTAAAATATAGAAGTTACAAGTTACAAAATTATTTTGTACGGGGACACCAATATGGCGGCTATCACGTCAAGTGAAAACACTCATGATATTAATATCTTATGGGCAGCTACCTGGATGGAGCCACCCCCTAAAATCCGCCAAAAAATTAAAATTAAAACCCATTACATAGAAAATAAGTAGAAGTGCACTGGGCAGGTGTAAAAAATTAATTGTTTCCGTTTTTCACTAAAATAAAATAACATAAAAAATATTTGCTAACAGCCACCCCTCGTTCAAAAACTCTGAACACCTAATCGGCCTTCGAACCCGGATAACAGGTCTTTCCCCGCGCGCTTGACTCGCCCCCAGTTTTTCGCGCGGCCATTTTCCGATTGCGAATTTTTATCGCTCTCGCTCGACGGACTAAGCTGGGAAAGAGGGACTGCTCGTAGTCTAGCTTGCAAGCGTATTTACTATGAATACAGTGGAACCCCAACCACGACCACCGTCGGGCCATGAAAATTAATGTGGTCGTATTAACGAGGTACGATAAAATTATGGTGATACACCCTTCTAAATAATGCCGTGACAACTATACCTTTAATTCCGCTACGAATTGAACACGCTAATCACTGACAACTTTGCCGGACAACATTCACTAAAATGCGTAATTATTTGTCAGATTGTGTCTGTTTTCATTCAGCAGTCTCACCTATAAAGAAAATAACGACTGGGGACTCTAGAAAAGGTGGTCGTTGGTCGTAATATTAAACGGGGTGGTCGGATTAACGGGATTTTCAGATAAGAAAATTAGTGGGCTTTTGTTCGGGCCACAAAAAGTGGTCGTAATAACGGGGGGGGGGGGGGCGGGGGGGGGGGGGTCGTATTAATAACAGGGTGGTCGTATAACGGGGTTCTACTGTATGCTCCTACAGTAGTTTTAATGCATTTCTGTTGACTTCACAGCCTCAACTAGCTCTCCACTGCTTCGGCTGTAGTTTAAAGAGAACTCGTGCAAGCGATTGATATCTCCTGTGAACCAGGGTAGATACCAATCTCCTGTCCTTCGTGTGGGTTCATTAGCTCGTTCATCTCTTCCCCAGGCTCCTTCGACTTAGCAAAGAGCAACAGAAAAGGAATACACGCGCCCGCGAGTACCACAGCACAAGCCATGTAAAACGCATGCGTGTAGGAATTCAATGAGTCAGCCATGAGGCCTGTGAGGAGAAACATACATCAGTTCATGATATTAGTATTATTCAGGTGTCAAACAAATTGCTTATTCCTCAATCACGTTCCCAGAGTCCTCGTTACCCTTGTCCAGTGGTGGAACGGCCAACAAGGAGCTCTGGGGGAAAGCGATCTGCCATGACAGGATTCTTGGACTTCCGGTTCTACTGCGCATGTGTTCGACTCCATGTTTCAACTAACGGACGCCAAGATTCTTGGACTTCCGGTCTTTTAACTGCGCAGGTCAGGCGGATCACTCTATCCCAGAGGTCCTTGTTGGCCGCTCCACCGCTGGACAAGGCTAACGAGGACTCTGGGAACGAGATTGCTTATATATTCCTCCGTTGCTGTGCATTCTTGTCTGTCCACAGCTGTTTTGTTTTTCACCCCACCCCGTTGCGTTCGCGTTCGTTAAATCCCCCGTGGCTCTTCATTTCGCTCGCGCTCCGATAGAAGGTCTGTGAACAGAAACTCGCTTCAAACGATACATTCAAAAGTTGCAACAATGAACACAGACGTCTTTAACTTTCGCCACACCCAGGCATTCAAACGACAAAGGTCTATAAATTCTTGACGGATTTCAAAAGGAAAAATCTCGTTCAGTATTCAACGTATTTCTCTCATATTTGCTACAGATTACTAAATGACGTCTCTATCAATTTATTGTATCTATAAGTCAGTCAGTCAGTCAGTCAGTCAGTCAGTCAGTCAGTCAGTCAGTCAGTCAGTCAGTCAGTCAGTCAGTCAGTCAGACTTAATTAATTATTTTTTTCCATCTCGTACCCAGAGTACGCAGGTGGAACTCTGGGGGAATGGAATTTTGAATACCAGAAATCTGGTATTCCGGTCACTTCCGCTCCCATTCTTGTTACACGAACAGCCAATCAAAAAATTAGATATTTATTCCATTCCTCCAGAGTCTAACCTGGTGACGACCATCGCTGACCGAGGAGACCGTTAACTCTGGGTACGAGATTGATGAAGAGTCATGAAGAGATCAATGAACGCCGACAAACCTGCCACTGGTGGACCGCTGGCCAAAAAGAACGAGCTGATTTGCATCTCCCAGCCAATAGCAATAGGAACTTTTTGCGGGCTGACACACGTCATAAGCAGGACATTGAGTGTTGTAATATAAGCACCGTCACAGAGCCCGTATATCACAATGAACACAACCATATGGACATAAGATGTAGCCATGGTAACAACAAGAATTGATGTTCCCGCGATTAGCTCGGACACTTGATACACGTAGAACTTGTTGACTTTCTTGAAATCACACAGCCGACCAGATACCAGTCTCCCGGCGCACGAAGCGATCCCATAATAGACGAAGAGTCGAGATGCTGCGTCAGCGGTGATTCCAATGTCTTCACAATATCGCACCTGGGAATTAACATACATGTTAAACTAGTCTGGTCTGGGCTGAACCTAGACTGAGCTAGACTGCACTGGGGTGGACTGATTTCAATTGACTATACTACTGAGACCATACCAGACTAGTATTGACTACTTTAGACTGGTCTATACTAGATTGTACAAGACTGGACTGGACTGCACTGCACTATTCATTATAGACTAAACTGCACTAGTCTAGACTCTACTGGAATAAACTACATTGGGCTAGGCTAGACTGCAGACTAGGCTGGACGAGAGACTGAACTGAACTAAACTAGACTAGACTAGTACACTAGACTGGACTGGGCTAGACTGTAGACTAAACTAAACTAAACCAGATTGGATTGGATTGGACTGGACTGGACTGGACTGGACTGGACTGGACTGGACTGGACTGGACTGGACTGGACTGGACTGGACTGGACTAGGACGGTTTAAAACTAGACTGGACTGTCAACATTCCTCTGCCCTCGCTGAATAGCCCACGTCACCTCTGAATATTATTACTTACCAAGTGGATCAGTGGCACATAGTGACCAAACATCATGACAGATGCGGACAGGACAGTGGCTACAAATTCAGGTTCCTTCCACACTGATACATCAATATGACATCCTTTATCCTTCACTTCCACCGATGTACTCTCAGCTTCTTCACTTTGTACGTTAGAACTGTAGGTGAGTCCAGACAGACACAGCACTAGAACCACACCGGCCATTATTCTGTAGGTGGTCTGCCAGCCGTAGGCGTCTATCATTGTCTGCAAAAGAGGAGTCAGGATAAGGACCCCTCCTCCTTGCCCACATGTTACAATCCCAATCGCCAACGAGAGCCTCTTTTTGAAGTACTTGCTAATTATGTTGAGGTTTGCAGAGTACACACAACTAGTACCCAGGCCATAAAGAACACTATAGGTGAAATACAGCGTGCCAATGTTTGTCGCCAGGGAGGAGAGGCCGAGGCTTAATGCGCATAAGAATCCCCCGAGTAGGGTGGTGACGCGGCAGCCGAATCGGTTAACCAAGGCTCCAGATCCGAGTCCACCGAAAAAGATAAGAGCGATACCAAGTGAACCTACCCAAGCTATAAAACAAACAAAGGTCAGCAGCAGGAAAATCACGAGCTTAATCATTAATAAATAAATTAATTGATTAATTAATTAATCATTATAAATTCCTCTTGATTTCTGTCGCGCGAGCGGCGATAGCCGGCGAGGAGACCGGGTGGGAGCGGATTTTCTCGCCGCCTGCGCGTTCCCCTCCCGGCTATCGCCGCTCGCCGCGCGTTCCCCAAATTGCGAGCCTGCGGTTAGGGTTAGGGTAAGCGGTTTTTGGCAAAATCAAGTTTAGTTCAGTGCAATCCGTTTCGGTCTCGTGCCCAGAGTCAACGGTCTCCTCAGTCAGCGGTAGTCATCGCCAGGTTAGACTCTGTGGGAATGGAATAAATCTCGAATTTTTTGATTGGCTGTCTCGTGTAACAAACAATGGCCGGAATACCGGATTTCTGGGATTCAAAATTCCATTCCCCCAGAGTCTAACGTGGCAAAGACTACCGCTGGCTGAGGAGACCGTTGACTCTGGGTACGAGATTGGGTCTGGTTGGTTTCTTTTGTGATTTTGTCAGTTAGAGGTTTTTATTGTCTCGACTGAGTTTGCACGCGATGCGAATTTTTTTTTCTCGCGCGTTACGGGATCGGAAACCGCGCAAGAAATTCGTCTGGCACCCAAAATCACGAAATATGTATTTAATATCGAACTGAATCAGTCAACTTTATACGCAACTATGGTTTGTAACTCAGTAGCGTTGCATGTCTTGCATGACGACCCCAAAACTAAATCCACGCGATATTTCTCGTCATGTGCCAACCAGAGAACTATTGGCTGTTGAAACAAATAGTTCTATTGTTTAAAATAATTTGAATAACAAAACAAATTTGACGTAAACAGGAACATTCCATTTGGAATACGGAGTTCGATCGAGGAGAAAGATTTTTAGCTGTACAATAGAACGCAAAAAACTTGATCCATTCTTTCAACGGATGTTACTAAAACCAGGAACGAGGAACGAGGAACGAGGAACGAGGAACGAGGAACGAGGAACGAGGAACGGGGAACGGGGAACGGGGAACGGGGAACGGGGAACGGGGAACGGGGAACGGGGAACGGGGAACGGGGAACGGGGAACGGGGAACGGGGAACGGGGAACGGGGAACGGGGAACGGGGAACGGGGAACGGGGAACGGGGAACGGGGAACGGGGAACGGGGAACGGGGAACGGGGAACGAGAGGTCAGCGGTATTTTTCATAAAAATTCAAAATGGTGGAGAAAAGGGAGGAGGGGTCTGGAAACCAGTTGTATCAAAATGGAGGCCAATTCTTGTTACTGTTGATGTAGAGGTCAAATCTTTGTCAAGAATCCTTTGTTACGGCTTGGAAATGATAAAGAAAACAACGCGTTATGTGTACTAAAGCGCAACGAGGTATTCGGTTTTCTAATTGACAAGAATATGCTGTTTTTTGCAGTCTACTCGATACGGATCGATATAAAGTTAAGCTTATCTCGATCATGCGGATCGCGGATCATGCGATCTTTCGTGGCATTCGATTTTCCATCGCGAATATGGGCCAGCAGAGAGTCCTGGAGTATCCAGACTTTAGGAGAAAATGAAGTGGACGGATATCTTTCAATTTTGGTTAAATAATTTTCGTTAAAGAAGGTACAACTTCTGCTTGTTTACTGTATTTTTAGGATTATTTTTGTAAAGATTGTTCTATGCATTTAGAAATGTCAAAAGACCTCATCAGCGCTATTGTGGCATGCTTTTGCATGTAAGATATACCATGTACTATAGGGCGGATTGTGTAAACTGCAGGATGCAGGTTGAAAAAAAAAATAAAAAAATAAAAATAATAATAATAAATATTGAAAAATAATAACAATAAAAATTAATTAAAAAATGTTCTTTTTTGTGTAAAAAAAAAAAACAGTAGATTATTTTGGAAGATTTAGAACTGGACTGGACTCTTAGTATGAGAATTTGCAGAATTCCAAAGTTGACCAGGAGTATGGTGGCCGAGAACTGCCAATGAAAAATTCGCTTTTATTTAGTAATTTTACCCCCCAAAATAACATTAAAAAAATGAAAAGGCATTGTAATTTAAAAATGAAATAATTTTTTTCCAAAAAAATGAAAACAAAATCGAAATGAAATGAAATATAAAATAAAAACTACAAAAATAAAAATGAAATAAAATAAAAATAAAAATGTCCGTGGCCGAACGCTGCCATATGGCCGAGAGCTGCCAAACCAAACCACAATGCTTTGCGCAGTGTACGTCAAGATTCCAACATGGCGGACGTTTGGAGAGAAGATATGCAACTGAGAGAAGATATGGAAAGATATGTTAGACAGGGATATAAAAGGGAAGAAGTCCTGGATTTTTTAAAGCGAGATTTTCCGCTGTATCTTTGGAGCATTCGTAGGTCTTCGTACGCTAGACAGACGTTTGCGTTATTTCGAAATCTATTACAATGATCCAGAGGCAGTTCTCGGCCACCATACACGGGAGACTTCTGCAGATGTCCGAAGATATCCGAAGATGGCCTGAAGACTTTTGTCAATTCAAAGTGTTGTTACTGTTCAGTATAGTTAATGTTATTGACTGTCAAAAGTAGTTGTTTACTTTTGCGTTTGCTGAGCTCTGTAATTAGTTATGAAGAAACTCGTACAACATGCTCTTATCATAGCAAACATCCTGTGTTTTCAACAAATCAGGAGCAAAATCAAATCCAGTTGTGACTTACTTACACACGTTCATGGTCCCAGTCATGTTTTTGTTTCAAGTTCTCATTGAGTTAAATATTTGCATTTGTTGTGACTATTATTCCTGATATATAAATATTATATATTGTTTATTAATAATCACAGGGCCCTACTGAAAACCTCTGCGGTAAGTGGGCTCCCTTCTTTCCATTCAATAAAATTATTGTATTTTCTTATGTTGTTTTGTTTTTGTTTTGTCTTGTCATTCAACCTGCAACCTGCTAAAAATTAATACAAATTTAAAGATCATAATAAGTCGGGCCATCGGGATATTCTTCGGACTTCTCTTCAAGTCATCTAAGGAAAACTTCGGAAGTCTTCTGGTCAACTTTGGAATTCTGCAAATTCTCATACTAAGAGTCCAGTCCAGTTCTAAATCTTCCAACATTATCTTGTTTTTTTCTTTTTTTACACAAAAAGTAACATTTTTTATTAATTTTTTAATTTTTATTATTATTTGTTAATATATTTTTTTCAACCTGCAATCTACAACCTGCAGTTTACACCCTCTGACTATAGGGAAAGTTTTGGAATTGAAAAATATTTTTTCCCCTTGACTCTAGGTGTCAAACACACTTTTATAACTGACTTCTTCCTTACAACAAAGGTGTCAAGAGAAACATCCATAAACATTATATAAAGCTGGTGAGTCAATGAACAGGAGTAACCCTCCCTGCCAAATAATGCAAGGGTTTGCTGTAGTACCGCTACCCTGAATATTGCAAAGAGCACATTTTACCTTAGTTTCAACAGTCTCTATCGGAAGTAATATGTGCTTTTTACAACTAACTTTACAGGATTTGACTTAATCTTCTATTTCCAAATTAAAGTAATATAACTACATAGAACATGTAACTGCGTTGTTGCAAAGAGATTAATTTGACTACATCACCATGCAATCTCTTCTGATGTGTAGTTCATTGTAACTTATTCAGTTAATGGCAATGATTCATGTAAAATTATTTGTTTTTTATCCTTTACTTTGACTCCGATTGACTTAAACAAGCACCTCAATCATCATGCATATATATGATCAACTATAGACTTTAAATAATCCGAAAAAGATTCACAGGGAAAATACAATTAAATATTAATAGGAGTTTTGTTTTGCCTTTTACATTTCATTGCATAGAACAATCTTTACAAAAATAATCCTAAAAATACAGCAGAATATACAGTAAACAAGCACAAGTTGTACCTTCTCAGAACGAAAATTATTTAACCAAAATTGAAAGATATCCGTCCACTTCATTTTCTCCTAAAGTCTGGATACTCCAGGACTCTCTGCTGGCCCATATTCGCGATGGAAAATTGAATGCCACGAAAGATCGCATGATCCGCGATCCGCATGATCGAGATAAGCTTAACTTTATATCGATCCGTATCGAGTAAGACTGCAAAAAACAGCATATTCTTGTCAATTAGAAAACCGAATACCTCGTTGCGCTTTAGTACACATAACGCGTTGTTTTCTTTATCATTTCCAAGCCGTAACAAAGGATTCTTGACAAAGATTTGACCTCTACATCAACAGTAACAAGAACAACCTCGTTCCCAGGGTCTCTCATCTTCCCGCCCCCTGGAGCGAGAGAAGAGAGACCCTGGTCTGGTCTGGTCACGTGTCTAATTGACATTTTCAAACCCCAGGGAGGGCTCCTATAATTACGAATCTTTGTCGCGCTTTCTTTTGTCGACAACAAAGCGAGGCCAGAAGCTATTAAAACGGCCAATGTTCACACTGTCAGGCAAGCAATGTTTTTATACAGCAGTCTTCAGTTCGCTGTTTGCAGCAGTTACTCCAATGTTTAGAGGCAATTTACTGTGGCCGAGATGTCTATGGAAAATCGATGAATTTCCAGCGCGCTAGCGCTGCTCCACGGCAGGCAAGGTCTCAAAAGGTCAATGTCGTATCGGAGTCAATTGTCAAAGCGTCATCATTATATATAATTACACTGACGTCTGAACATTTCCACAAAGAGGAAAGAAAAATATTAAGACACCATGGGCTTAATTCAAGTTTAATAAACCAAGCTTATATTTTGCGAGTCGCTGACTCTTAGTCTAAGCGCTGTAAAATCTAACACATCACGTACACATCTCATAAATGTAAAACAAAGTGAATGCACGTTGCATATCGAGTTTTCCTGTTTTTAAAAGATATATCCTAAAAGGGTAACGGTAAGGCGAGTGCAATAAAAACAAACAGAAACAAGCAACAGTACGTAATTTACCTGGAGTTGGGTTGAATTTTCTTGTCGATCGCGGAGACTTGCTCTGGTCGGTGATCATTTTGTCACCTTTTATCATTTTCGCAACGCCGCCGGTAGCGACGAAATACACGAGACCGTCAAATAACCAGAATAAAGAATCAAGCAAAACATCGCCGCCGAATAAATAAAACCTATAAAGATTTTCTTTATCCCTTTCCTGTCCTGGATTCGAAACATTAACCCGCTTTAGACCCCGGGCTTTCGACTCCTTCGTCTTCGCAGATCTTGATCAAATGTGCGTTGTACAGCAGTGTACAGATGGCGATCTTTCGATACATCTAAGACCATCTAAGAACCCTAGCTTTCCTTGATCGCGGTCTTGAAGGCTACACAATTCTTTAATCGTCCGTTAATCGTCTTTTTGGCGTCTCGGAACGGCAAAAATGTTTACCACGAAAGCACGTCCACATGCGATTATTTTGATTTACAACACTTTCCGCTCACCCCTAGGCAAAGTGGAGACAAATTTCACACTCATCTGCCCCTCCCACTAATCTTTTATTTGCTACATCCCAGATTCTGGGACACACGTGACCAGACCAGACCAGGGTCTCAACCTCGTTCCCAGGGTCTCTCATCTTCCCGCCCCCTGGAGCGAGAGAAGAGAGACCCTGGTCTGGTCTGGTCACGTGTCTAATTGACATTTTCAAACCCCAGGGAGGGCTCCTATAATTACGAATCTTTGTCGCGCTTTCTTTTGTCGACAACAAAGCGAGGCCAGAAGCTATTAAAACGGCCACTGTTCACACTGTCAGGCAAGCAATGTTTTTATACAGCAGTCTTCAGTTCGCTGTTTGCAGCAGTTACTCCAATGTTTAGAGGCAATTTACTATGGCCGAGATGTCTATGGAAAATCGATGAATTTCCAGCGCGCTAGCGCTGCTCCACGGCAGGCAAGGTCTCGAAAGGTCAATGTCGTATCGCAGTCAAAGCATCATTATATAAAATTACACTGACGTCTGAACATTTCCACAAAGAGGAAAGAAAAATATTAAGACACCATGGGCTTAATTCAAGTTTAATAAACCAAGCTTATATTTTGCGAGTCACTGACTCTTAGTCTAAGCGCTGTAAAATCTAACACATCACGTACACATCTCATAAATGTAAAACAAAGCGAATGCACGTTTGTTGTATATCGAGTTTTCCTGTTTTTAAAAGATATATCCCAAAAGGGTAAAGGTAAGGCGAGTGCAATAAAAACAAACAGAAACAAGCAACAGTACGTAATTTACCTGGAGTTGGGTTGAATTTTCTTGTCGATCGCGGAGACTTGCTCTGGTCGGTGATCATTTTGTCACCTTTTATCATTTTCGCAACGCCGCCGGTAGCGACGAAATACATGAGACCGTCAAATAACCAGAATAAAGAATCAAGCAAAACATCGCCGCCGAATAAATAAAACCTATAAAGATTTTCTTTATCCCTTTCCTGTCCTGGATTCGAAACATCAACCCGCTTTAGACCCCGGGCTTTCGACTCCTTCGTCTTCGCAGATCTTGATCAAATGTGCGTTGTACAGCAGTGTACAGATGGCGATCTTTCGATACATCTAAGACCATCTAAGAACCCTAGCTTTCCTTGATCGCGGTCTTGAAGGCTACACAATTCTTTAATCGTCCGTTAATCGTCTTTTTGGCGTCTCGGAACGGCAAAAATGTTTACCACGAAAGCACGTCCACATGCGATTATTTTGATTTACAACACTTTCCGCTCACCCCTAGGCAAAGTGGAGACAAATTTCACACTCATCTGCCCCTCCCACTAATCTTTTATTTGCTACATCCCAGATTCTGGGACACACGTGACCAGACCAGACCAGGGTCTCTCTTCTCTCGCTCCTGGGGGCGGGAAGATGAGAGACCCTGGGAACGAGGTTGACCAGGGTCTCTCTTCTCTCGCTCCAGGGGGCGGGAAGATGAGAGACCCTGGGAACGAGGTTGTAACAAGAATTGGCCGCCATTTTGATACAACTGGTTTCCAGACCCCTCCTCCCTTTTCTCCACCATTTTGAATTTTTATGAAAAATACCGCTGACCTCTCGTTCCCCGTTCCGCTGACCTCTCGTTCCCCGTTCCCCGTTCCCCGTTCCCCGTTCCCCGTTCCCCGTTCCCCGTTCCCCGTTCCCCGTTCCCCGTTCCCCGTTCCTAGTTTTATTAACATCCTTCTTCAACAGATGTAAATTAGCCTGCAAACGCAGACGGAGTTTCGCCTGTCGTTTCAACCCGCCACCGGTTCAATTCAACAGGCGAAAGCGAAAATTCCGGCGTTCTGTCCAGATTGATTTCGTCTGAGTGCGATTGACTTCTCCGGAATTCCATCGTCCCTGAATTATTTACATTTACGAATCGATTTCCTTACCCGTTTTCTCTCTGCTTTCTTGGAAATAATCCATAAACACTGGAAAGAAGATCCCAAAACTGAACACAAATCCCATGGAAGCGAGCCGTGATATTGTGGCCGACACACACACAACCCAAGACCACTTCCCATCCTGTTTATGAGCTTGAGCCATAGTGTATATTTTCACGGCAGTGCACAACACTCCGGTACTGTCGATATGGGTGCCGAAGGGAAGGACAGTGAACGTGCTGAGAGAATTATGGGACGAGAAATTACGGACACTTTGCTCTGCAAGCCACTCGTCTGAAAATCCGAGTTACGACCTTCTAGCCTGCGAGCTATAAAACGAGTCAAAAATGGGGTGGTAAACCATGGTCAAAAAGGTCAAAGAGTGCCTAAAAGAGCCTTGTTTTGACCATGGATTGGTGACTGTTACACGACGTCGCGTCGACCATCGCGTGAAAGAAGCGAGCTAGAAGCCAAATAAATTCTTCATCGCAGTTGTAAAACTATTCATTTGAAATGGTACAATAGCGTCATTCGTTCGTTCGTTCGTTTGTGCAAGATGCCCAAGCAGCGTTACGGCAAACATATGGCGTTCCAACACCGCCAAAATTCAAACTTTGCTTTTTATTCACACATACAAACATTCACTTACAATATTTGAATATTAACTTCAAACATGCAAACATTCAATTCGAACATTGAAACATTCAATTTAAACATGCAAACATCCAATTCAAACATTCATGTCAGACATTCAAAATTCACTTACAACATTCAAACATTCACTCCAAACATGCGAATATTCAATTGGAACATTCAATCAATCAAGTTAAACAATCAAGGCAGGCATTCAAAATTCACTTACAACATTTGAACATTCAATTCAAACATTCAATTCAGACATTGAAGTATGCAATTTAAACTTCTACTTCAGACTTTCAACATTCAATCCGAACATTCAATCCAAACATTCCGGCAATTCGAACATTCAATCCAAACATTCAATTCAAACATGCAAACATCCAATTCAAACATTCATGTCAGACATTCAAAATTCACTTACAACATTCAAACATTCCGGCACTCCAAACATGCGAATATTCAATTGGAACATTCAATCAATCAAGTTAAACAATCAAGGCAGGCATTCAAAATTCACTTACAACATTTGAACATTCAATTCAAACATGAAAATGTTCAATCCAAACATTCAATTCGAACATTCAATTCGAACATTTAATCCAAGAATTCAATTCGAACATTTCAACGGAACAGCCACGGACACAGCCACGTGATAAACAAAAAATGCTCGATCACAGCAGTCTTGTAGTTTTCAAGATGGCGTATAAATTTTCCACGATTCCACTGACAATGACTACTCAGTACATTTTGAGCATTATCGAAAGTGCTATTACCAGAATCGACGGCGTAACAAATACAGACGACATCAGCAGCTTGATCCTTCGTTTAGAATATCTTAATCGGGTAATTGTGGGCGAGGGATTACCCGACCCAATTGTTTCCTCCCTCGGACAAGTGCTCGTCATTTTGAAACAGAGAGAATTGGAGTGCGACTGGGAAATCAACAGTAAACAAAGCATATTAAACTTGGAAACACCCGATAAAGGGGCGCAGGCAATGAATCAGAAACTTTCTTTTTTCACTTTTTGAAAAAATTTGGGTCGGTCGGGCGATGGGAAACAAAGCATTTTATGGGGATGGCCCTAGTATTGCAGCGGTTGCACGAAAATATTTTATCTTTATATCACTTAGGTATTTCCCGGTATACGCCCTTCCGGGAATTTAGCGTTAGATCATAGCTTTGATCACCCATTCAAACGGTTCGAACCCTACTGACTTTGTAAAGATATTCAGTGTAACTTGTATTATATCCCTGACGAAGTCTGGCGAAATGCGTAGGACAAATAAAACAATTCACGCTGTAATAATAGTCTTGTGCTGCTCACTGGATCTCCACCAAAAATTGACTTCTTTCACATTGCAGAGGTTGCACGTGTGGAGTTGATTATTGCGTGACTGCTTTTTTCCGCCTTTCACGAACTCGAAACATCCCGGATGTTGGTCTGAGGGAAGAAGAAAGACCCTGGGAACAATGCTTGAATGTCGAATTGAATGTTTGGATTGAATGTTTGGACTGAATGTTCGAATTTAATGTTCGAATTGAATGTTTGGATTGAATGTTCGAATTGGATGTTTGGATTGAATGTTTGGATTGAATGTTCGGATTGAATGTTTGGATTGAATGTTCGGATTGAATGTTGAAAGTCTGAAGTAGAAGTTTAAATTGCATACTTCAATGTCTGAATTGAATGTTTGAATTGAATGTTCAAATGTTGTAAGTGAATTTTGAATGCCTGCCTTGATTGTTTAACTTGATTGATTGAATGTTCCAATTGAATATTCGCATGTTTGGAGTGAATGTTTGAATGTTGTAAGTGAATTTTGAATGTCTGACATGAATGTTTGAATTGGATGTTTGCATGTTTAAATTGAATGTTTCAATGTTCGAATTGAATGTTTGCATGTTTGAAGTTAATATTCAAATATTGTAAGTGAATGTTTGTATGTGTGAATAAAAAGCAAAGTTTGAATTTTGGCGGTGTTGGCGGTGTCAGTCATTGTGCTGAAATAAAACGAAGAAAAACAAGAGAAATACAAGTAGAGGAACAACAGCAAGAGAATGATGTACTTTCAGCAAGCGCTGTTGATGATCATGAGGATCTGGTAGGATTAACATATAGTTAAGCTTACATGTAGATCGAAGGCTTTATCTAAGCTTTAAGTTATGCTTGCAGGTTACAGTACGTAGACGATGGAGTGTTTTTCAAACGTTTTAAAGTATTGTTGCTGTTCCAAAGCGTTTTACTTTAACTGATAGTGATAAGCTTACTAGTAAATACCTGACTCGCAGGTCCTCGATGCGGATCAATAATTATTATTCGGGATATGAGGGGGAAAAGCAAGTCTCCTGACATCTTTGTGTACGCCCATCCTGTTCATGATCTCTTTTTTTTTTTTGAGGGTATGAGAATCAACAACCTCCATGTTTTTACTATCTTATACCGGATTTCTTAACAGTTAAAGCCTGTTTTGTTTTTGCCCCAGAGAATCAGGGGCGATTTGAATAACCTGCAACTTATTTACATATCGGCTGAATGTTTGTAGAATGAAGCATAAAAAAAACCCAAAAGGATCCATTCTCATTCAATGTCATGCAAATATTCCACTGGAACCTTTTTTCCTTTGCTGTTGCCATCTTGTTTAAAAACACAGGAGCGATTTTACAATAACCTGCAACTTATTTACATACTATACTGGCTGCACGTGTATATAAAAACAAAAGGACCATTCTCATTCAATGCAAATACGTTGCCAGGCATTCTACAATTTAGCCAACACACAATCACTGCGCATGCCCAAGTTCACTTTTCAGCCCGGGCTGAAACTCCATTCTGATTACATGAGTTTAAACCGGGCTGGAATTTTCAGCCCGGGCTGAATTTTAGCCCAGGCTGAAACCTTGTCCATGTAATCGCTAACTTCATTTTAAGAGTATTTGATTCGGAAGCCCGGTTGAAATCTCAGCCACCCTGAAATTCACCATGTAATCACCCCCTAAGAGTGAAGCAATTTTTTAGTAGGTGTTCCTGTCTACATGTTAATGGCAGATTATGTCAAAGTCAGTAATATTAACCAGAAAAAGGGGAAAAAGAATGGCCCAACAGGATTAAAAAATAAAAAAGATATAGGAAAAAAAAGCCTGGAAGCAGATTCTCCTCCTCAGTTGACTCAGTCCTGAAGATCAGATTTAAAAGTTAGCCGCTTACACCATTAGGCCACCAGAGTACAGTGTGACGTCATTTCCACCATACCTCAACTCACAAATAACTAAAGCTTCTGGAAAGTATTGACCCACTGCGCCTCGGCAAAACCTTATCCTTGCCGAAGGGTTCTGCCAGTAAGCAGTATTTACCATCACTTAGTTATGCATCGTCTCTTATTTTATGTATTTGTTGCTTTTAGGTGTCTGGTGTCCTTGATCAAGACATTGCTTCTCTTTATTATTTGGAGTTGCAAATTTCACAGCATTCCATTATTGTTCTTGACAAGGCAGGGACAGAATTTTTTTTGAGAGATTTCAATTTGAAGTCAAATACACTCTGGGTAAGTAATTATCTTGGTCTTCTCTCTGCACTCTTTTACTTAGCATCCAAAACACATTCTATTTATGGCATTTAATCGTGTCTTTTTTTCTTCCATTTTGCTCACACTTTGGTATTAGTTCAGAGTTTATTGGTATATGCAGCTTGGCTAGTAAATATTGCATGTTCAGTAGTCCGTGAGTGAGTCGTCACCAGGTTAGTCTCTGGGAGAATAGAATAATTATTGGATTTTTTGATTGGCTGTTCGTGTAACAAGAGTGACAGCGGAAGTGATCATTATCCCAGATGTCTGGGATGATGAATATTCCCCATTCCCAACCTTTCATAATAGTTTTCTTTTATATCAAAATGTATTTTTCTTATTGATCCACCGCGTTGTGGCGAAACCTCGTCTTTGCCGAAAGGTTCTGCCGCAAATTCACCGCGGTGGGACAAAAACCTCAACCTCCTCCTGGACGAATGTGACCGAATGCCGCGGTAAAGAAACCATGGTAACAGGTGACAAGAAGAAACAATACTGATTAAACTCATCAACAATAGATGAGTTTGGGGAAGGTGCCTGTAAGGTTGGTGGAGCCACATGCAAAACGAGTCGAGCGCGTAGGGTAACCATGGCAACCCTGAGAGCGGCAACCACCAGACACCGTCACACTGATAATCAATGGAAAAAACTACATACTCACCCTATACTTACCTAAAGGGAGGGAAGGGCCGGGAGCAAATACTTTGAGCGCCGACAACGAAAGGCAACACGCTCGAAATGGCTTGACATCCACAGGAGAGCTGTAAGACAACAAGGGCCCTGCAAAACCCCCAGGCCACCCCGCAACCCTACGATCATGCGGGATACCGCTGGCCCCTATTGTTGAGCGTTTAACTTCACTAGCTTGAATTCAAATACAACCCCATTTAATTGCTATTCTCAAACGGTTTCACTAACCTCTCAAATAAATGAAAATTATGTTGGACGTACCGTACGGCTCTTCGGTCGCTAACGGTAGAAATGGAGCGTCGTTTAGAATCTGACCTCCAGTCCTTGAACATAATGCATTTGTTCGTTCACGCTTGGAGATAAATTTGCTACAGAGTCCTGGGTCCGGTTGTTTGAAAGCCGATTAACGCTAACTCAGGATTAAAAGTTAATCAAGGTCTTAATTTCTCTTGCATAAAAGTGTTTTCACTGGAAATGTTTTGTGGGGTTTGACATTAGTCGAAGTCAAAACTGAAGGATAAGAAATATAAACAGAAAACCTGGCTGAAAAGTTACAAAACTGAAATCAAAATTCACAAGAAGTCTCGATTAGCTCAATCATGCTTTGAACAACCGGGCCCTGTTCTTAAGTCCTGTACAGAATACTGTGAAGTTAATAAGATACATTGTATTTGCTGCTGAAACTCTCGCCTGGATGTTCAATGCGTGACAGAATGTTTGTTTACAACGCAACACAAAGTCTTGCCGCTTATAATAATATTAGAAAGGTTCCCATTCACGTAAAAATAAACATACCGTATGTTATTTGGTTGAGAAGTTGCTGTCATGGCAAAAAAAAATAAGAAAGATTTGCGATACCTGCTGGAGCCGGATGGTCGGTTATTAGTTTATTTTTTAACTTGTAATATTTTGTAAAACATGCATAAAATTTTTTTTTTGAATTTCTTCAATTCATCAGGATAAACGTTATGTGTCGCTAAAACGGAAGGGCTGTTTGTTCTTTGAACAAGGTGACCATGATGAAGAGTTACCCCGATGGATATATGGCTGTGACTGTGACAAAGGGCAAAGTGATTTGTATCAGGCAACAGGACCGAGCATTAACATGAAATATGAAGGTACATGTACATGTACATGTACAGTTGTTCTTTAACATACAGTTTTACAATCTGTAGCTGTACAATGAAAATGTCGGCAGATATTTAGAATTTAAAAAATTATTGAAATTAATTTCCAAGATCGGAATCCTTTGGGTGGACTTTGAAAATCTTTGGGTAGCCTGTGATGTCATACTTTTGGTTGAAAATCCGCACCGCACCCATAGATAAGCCGCACCAATTTTTTGGGAAAAAATATGAGACAAGTTGCGTTTGGTAAACAAACAAATACAGTTTCAGAACACTAATTAAAATGATGCAGAGGCGAAAGGCTTTAATATACAACTTACATGTACAAAAGAAACACAACTTTCCATGTGTATTGGTTTAATTTACCTCCAAAGTTACAAACTGGTTTGCAGGGTTGCCCCTAAGAAAAATGCCTGGCGGTTGTTGTAGAAATTAAGCACCAGAGACACAATCCATCAGCATACATGACATATTCAAATGGTTAACACAGCCCGCAATGCATTATAGGGCGATTTGTTTACTGAGCTGAGAGAAACTTTGTGGACGTGTTTTGGTCCATATTTCTCGTGATGAAAGCAAAACAAGACCAGAGAAATATTGTTTTTTAACTTTAATCTATTGTGTGACTTTTTTATGGCAAAGTTAGAACTGAAAACGTAAGGTAAGATGTCAGAAGTCTAGTCGGCGTAATTTTCAGGATTTGGTCGCCAATGTTGAAAACTTAGGCGCATTGGCGACTGTATCAGGTGCAATTTCGTGCCCTGATTTGTTCCACTCTCATTCTGTTTAAATCAAGTTATTTTATTAAGTGAAAACCTCCTGTAAGAAACCAAACCGTTTTAACTTTTGGCAATTGATGATGCAAATAGGATAATGTGAGGGAATGTCTTGTCGCTTCAGGCTGCTTCATTATTAGATGCGTTATGCAAGGAATTTACTACAAGTTTATTTCATTCAAAGTTTGAGCCCCTCCCTTCCCTCCTCTTTATACTGTTACGTTTGATGTTATGGTTATATTTTTGTTTCATGTCTTTACTACCCCACAGAATGGGCACAATTGAATCCAAGTTGTATGCACATCAAGGTGCTAAGCAGAGCCATGCATAATTTTGATGCCATGTTCTCTCTTTCTCCAACTGGGTCAGAAGATGAAGGTTTGTAAATTTTTTATTCTGCATCCTGTATTCTTACTGGTTGTTACGGTTTGTAAGTGTGTCATTGCGGCTTATAACTGATTGTTACATTTGTATACATTTGTACTATTTCGGGGCTGGAAGGTGGGGAAAAAGAGGCTGGGAAGTGGGATTCCCAAGGTGGCTGGAACTGTGAGAAATATTAAAAAAATTGTTTTATTTCATTTAATGCTTCATTACTGTAATCTAGATTACTTATTAGTGCATGTAACTGTTTCAGGTGGTGTTCAAGTAATTTAATTACTAACTTCTTTTACATGTTACTTCCATTTAGAAAACATTGAAGCTGATGACATTACATTTGTCCAAATACACAAGACAGTCATCAGTGTTAAACCACCATCTCATCCCTGGGGAATTCTGACTGTCAGTGCCCAGGGCATGAAGTGTCTTTTATGTAAATTTTGCTCACACGACTGTGTGCATGTAAAATTTGTATTGGATTCCCTTGAAGCTGAGTGTTTTCCAGACTTTGTGTCTGAATTTTATGCTACATGTAGTAGTGTATCAGGTGCTACAACACAAGGTCAGTCAACAGTCCTTAATAGTAGCTGTCTTTCGTACAAAGAAATTCCTTTTGAGAGACATGAAGGAACTATTAAAGTCTTGCTGGATTTAAGCAGTGATGTTCTGTCAGCTGCTGATGAAGCTGGTGCTTGTCATGTTTGTGGAGTTGGGCCATTGGACAGTCATCCGGCAGCCAAGGAACTGACTCTTTTCACCCAGTATCAAAGAAAAAGAGTTTATGGTGAGTCTGTTTTTTTTTTACTTCCAGTTAATTGATAATCCAGTACCGTTTTGACCAACACATTGGCAACAGGCATTATTAAACTTTGTATTATGGCACTCATTGCCCAGTTGTGCATGTACATGTACAGTAACTCTTCAATTGATATAAATAACCAAATAAGCTCTGTTGTTCCGAGTTCATCATCCACTGAACACAGGTGGTATAATTACATGTATATATATGTACAATCATATTGTTGCACTGGCAGCCAGCTACTGTAGGTCAGAATGATTAATTAAGTTCCGAAATTGCGATAACAAAGTAGAAGATTCTAATTTAAGTTAAATTGCTGTTACATGTAAATAGTAGTTCCTGCGATCAGGCCCTCCTCGAAGAGAGGGCCTGATACAATTACTTGCCGGATCTCATGTACAACATTCAGATTCTGAATGTTTTCCTGATTGGTCAAAAAACAATACTTCCGTCAATCATGCGTACCTAATATGGCTTTTGTCAATCCGGCGTACACGCTCAATTAAAGTACAAGAAAGGCCTTCTACTTTCCCACTCCGTTAGTGACCGCCTTTAGTGAAGGGAAGGACTCTTCTGAATCATTACAAAGCCAATATAAAGATCTTACATTCAATTAAACGGCTGAAGCTTTCCGCTTAAAAAATGGTTATTTGATTCAAATTTCTAAACGGAATCATGGAATCATTCAACCATAACGACTGACTAGACATGTCTAGGACGTTATTATGCAAATTTGTGTCGTGTAACGCAATCGTAGTCAGTGCTGTTTTCGGAATGAAATTGATGGCAAAAACACAGTCGAAGGCTCTATTCTACTTCAAAATGCTCCTCACAATACAACATATCTTGCCCGTTAGAAATGCACTTGAAGCAAAGAAGGTCAGAAGACTGAATTCAAGAGAACGGCAAGTGTACAAATGTCACGAACTGTAACGTAGATTTTGAAAATTGACAGCTTGACAGATCATTGACAAGTGGGTGGAAAGCGAATCGGCAAATAATTGTATCAGGCGTTCCTTTTCCTCTCTCTCTCTCCGCGCTCTCGTTCTCCGCGAAAAGAAAGAAAAGGAAAAGAATGCCTGATCGTAGGTTATGTAAATAGTTAAATAATTAATATTAATAGTCTTTTAAAATATAGACTGAAAACTGCACGCGGTCTGATTGGTTTAAAACCATGTTTTATCAGAGTATATAACATAGAAAAGCGTGTTTTATCGTTTCCCGCGCGTAAATCTATATTTTAAAGTACATAAAGAAGCCAAAACCATGTATTATGCTGTCATAAAACACGACAGGAATTTGAGAACACTTGAGAAATTTAGAAAACACTCGCCTGCGGCTCGTGTTTTCTAAATTTCTCTTGTGTTCTCAAATTCCTGTCATGTTTTATGACAGTATAATACATGGTTTTGGCTTCTTTATTTGTTAATAATTTTTATTATACATTGTGACAGAATAGCCCTACATGTACATAAGGGAGTCTCAATGAAGTGTATGTGTGCGTGCGTGCGTGCGTGCGTGCGTGCGTGCGTGCGTGCATGTATGTATGTATGTACATGTAAGATTTAGCAGCTGAAGGTAACTGGTTCTAGATGTGAGAAATAGTATAAGGAAAGGAGTTGTGTAGGTAGCAGCTATTATAAGAATCCCGTACTACATGTACATTATAACCGTTACCTCTTAAGGCATATGGAGTGATACAGGGCTTGAAAAAGTTAGAAATGTAGTTTGAACCTTGTTGTTTAAAACCCTTAAAAATATGATTTAAATGACTGTTCAAGCCGTCTGTGCTCCAATGATTGAACAGAACAGACCCGTACATGTACATTGTAGCTTACGTTATTACCTAGATTCATTAATGTTCTTAGACCATAGTGATTTGCATGTTTGATTTTACTCCTAAGCGGCTTACTAATTCCTATTAAATAAATATAGGGCTGCAATATTGCACTGTGTTGCAATATTCTAGGTGAAGCAGTACGTATTAAAATGCCCACTGAGTACCATGCGTTTAAGGCGATGTACAGTAGGGCTGCAATCTTGGCATAGGTTTGACAAGTTCCCACCATTTAACTCATTTTCATTTTTTAATCTATTTCTATCTTTTCAGTCCACAATGCTCATTTAGAGCTATGTCAACATGTAGTCCCTTTTGATGGATCCAAATATGGAATTCTCAATATGGGCAATTTTTTAATTGGCCATGATGTGCTAAGAGATTACCTTAACAATTTTCTACATGGAAGGTTAGTAATAATCATTCAGCCATTGCATTATTCACTAACAAGCCAGCCAGAAAGCGTTGATATTATTTTTGAAGGGCTGGATGCATAACCTACTTACATGTATGTTGTGTTTTAGGCCTTTTTTTCACTCAGATTTGCCTCGTTTTTGGCAAATGACGTACAAATTATAACATCAGCCCGTATTTTGTTTCACCAGTTTCTCCTTCGTTTTAGAGAAATAATGTATTTGTAGAGAAACCCTTTATTTCTTTGAACAATAAAGATCAGTGAAGCGCCAAACTGATGCTACAAAAGAGCATTACATTGTGTTGTTGATCAGCTGTCAACCACTAAATTTGCGAACAATATGGCGGTTGAGTTCGGGATCTCTCATTGCTGCGACAAGGTAGATTTACGAGGCTAATGCCGTTGTAACCAGCGGTTTCAATGTTGTTTCGCGTTACTTTCTGTTGCAACTAATTTGATACCGTGAAATATAATCTTTTCCGAGTGAGATCAAACGTAAACAAACTGTTTTACAGCCCCCAGGCTGTTATTTGCAGCCCTGCTGCCTACAACTGGAACTAAAGACTGTCATTATTTTTTGAAATGATATTTTCAGTACACCGTCATCACAAGTCTAGTTCAAGTTTGTGATGAACCCTAGGCTGAACAGAGCTTCTGAGTCAATTTAATTTAGGACACTGACAGTAGATATAATGCCTATCGGTTGCCATCTACATCACTTTAAAGGCGTTTTTCTTGCCTACTAGCCAACAATGTTTTCATGAATCTCCTAACCTCCGTCAGTTTAACAATATGCTAAGAAAATACCCAAGGTTGACATTTAGTTAATAAAATAAAATACAGTAAAATCCCATTCATGTTATGTTTTTTGAAAGACATTTACTATGCCAATGAAAATATTGGTAAATATGTACCATGTATACTTCTTTCAAGCCAAAAAGGGCAAATGTCGGCTGGCCAGCCGTGACATCTACAACTCGAATAATATACTCTGTAAACTAAACTAATTAAGAATATTTTCATGTTAATATGGACAGAAAAAAAAAGAATATTCGCGTGAGGTAAGTCCACTCTCACAAGAAACACAAAGTGCGTAACAGGTTACCATCCTTTATGGCGCATTCAAACTGAGATGGATCTATCAATCTCCTAGCTAACGCTAGCTTATGGCTTAGTTTCATTCTCGTCTGTTTGAATTAAAGATTTATCTGAATTTGTGGCAATAAATAGCGTGGTTAAAAAGTACAGTTTTGGGCCTTTTTTGACCACCATTGGTAATTATGAACGCGGGTTATTTGATTTAATAGAGGCAATGGCTCTAAGTAAGTGACTTTATCAGATCTTAACGGCGAAAAAGAATTGCAAGCTTCAGCCTCAAATTTTTAGTGAATGTGCATGCCGGCCGTTTGGTCAACAGGTGCATGAACTGTCATCCGTGGTTAACAATTAGTCTGTAAGTGTAGCTTACGTTGTCAACACGGTTTTTTCAGTGCCTCATATAAAAATGCAACAAGGTTCTATTTTTTCTTCTGTTTTTTTTTTCACAGTTACTACATTTCGACTCTCAGCCCTGAATTTTGCTGCATTTTTTTAAACGTGCATGATAATAATTCTTATATGGACAGCAAAAATGGCTTCAACAAAAAAGCAAGTGCACTGCACCGCAAACTGCCTTTTGTTCCGCCATTTGCTAAGCTAACATTTTCTTTGTTTTCCAGTATTTCGATCTAGATTGCATGATGCTTTGTCTATACAAAAAGAAAAGCATCCAAGATGGAGACGAATTTTCCCGCGACACACACAAGTTTGTGATGAACCCTAGGCTGAACAGAGCTTCTGAGTCAATTTAATTTAGGACACTGACAGTAGATATAATGCCTATCGGTTGCCATCTACATCACTTTAAAGGCGTTTTTCTTGCCTACTAGCCAACAATGTTTTCATGATTCTCCTAACGTCCGTCAGTTTAACAATATGCTAAGAAAATACCCAAGGTTGACATTTAGTTAATAAAATAAAATACAGTAAAATCCCATTCATGTTATGTTTTTTGAAAGACATTTACTATGCCAATGAAAATATTGGTAAATACGTACCATGTATACTTCTTTCAAGCCAAAAAGGGCAAATGTCGGCTGGCCAGCCGTGACATCTACAACTCGAATAATATACTCTGTAAACTAAACTAATTAAGAATATTTTCATGTTAATATGGACAGAAAAAAAAGAATATTCGCGTGAGGTAAGTCCACTCTCACAAGAAACACAAAGTGCGTAACAGGTTACCATCCTTTATGGCGCATTCAAACTGAGATGGATCTATCAATCTCCTAGCTAACGCTAGCTTATGGCTTAGTTTCATTCTCGTCTGTTTGAATTAAAGATTTATCTGAATTTGTGGCAATAAATAGCGTGGTTAAAAAGTACAGTTTTGGGCCTTTTTTGACCACCATTGGTAATTATGAACGCGGGTTATTTGATTTAATAGAGGCAATGGCTCTAAGTAAGTGACTTTATCAGATCTTAACGGCGAAAAAGAATTGCAAGCTTCAGCCTCAAATTTTTAGTGAATGTGCATGCCGGCCGTTTGGTCAACAGGTGCATGAACTGTCATCCGTGGTTAACAATTAGTCTGTAAGTGTAGCTTACGTTGTCAACACGGTTTTTTCAGTGCCTCATATAAAAATGCAACAAGGTTCTATTTTTTCTTCTGTTTTTTTTTCACAGTTACTACATTTCGACTCTCAGCCCTGAATTTTGCTGCATTTTTTTAAACGTGCATGATAATAATTCTTATATGGACAGCAAAAATGGCTTCAACAAAAAAGCAAGTGCACTGCACCGCAAACTGCCTTTTGTTCCGCCATTTGCTAAGCTAACATTTTCTTTGTTTTCCAGTATTTCGATCTAGATTGCATGATGCTTTGTCTATACAAAAAGAAAAGCATCCAAGATGGAGACGAATTTTCCCGCGACACACACAAGTTTGTGATGAACCCTAGGCTGAACAGAGCTTCTGAGTCAATTTAATTTAGGACACTGACAGTAGATATAATGCCTATCGGTTGCCATCTACATCACTTTAAAGGCGTTTTTCTTGCCTACTAGCCAACAATGTTTTCATGAATCTCCTAACGTCCGTCAGTTTAACAATATGCTAAGAAAATACCCAAGGTTGACATTTAGTTAATAAAATAAAATACAGTAAAATCCCATTCATGTTATGTTTTTTGAAAGACATTTACTATGCC
The DNA here is from genome assembly GCA_029204205.1 of Desmophyllum pertusum. Classification (NCBI taxonomy): domain Eukaryota; kingdom Metazoa; phylum Cnidaria; class Anthozoa; order Scleractinia; family Caryophylliidae; genus Desmophyllum; species Desmophyllum pertusum. The sequence continues at coordinate 160,331 of MU825398.1, forward strand.
AATGAAAATATTGGTAAATATGTACCATGTATACTTCTTTCAAGCCAAAAAGGGCAAATGTCGGCTGGCCAGCCGTGACATCTACAACTCGAATAATATACTCTGTAAACTAAACTAATTAAGAATATTTTCATGTTAATATGGACAGAAAAAAAAGAATATTCGCGTGAGGTAAGTCCACTCTCACAAGAAACACAAAGTGCGTAACAGGTTACCATCCTTTATGGCGCATTCAAACTGAGATGGATCTATCAATCTCCTAGCTAACGCTAGCTTATGGCTTAGTTTCATTCTCGTCTGTTTGAATTAAAGATTTATCTGAATTTGTGGCAATAAATAGCGTGGTTAAAAAGTACAGTTTTGGGCCTTTTTTGACCACCATTGGTAATTATGAACGCGGGTTATTTGATTTAATAGAGGCAATGGCTCTAAGTAAGTGACTTTATCAGATCTTAAAGTGCTACTACGATCAAAAATACACTTCTCCTGTTCTCTTCGGATTTCGAAACTTTAACCACCAAATAGTAAATGTGCCAAATATCAAGTAAAAATTCTCACGGGAAGTCCGATTATTTTAACTCTACTTTCCAACTTCGACTTGCCGCCATTGCTGGATTCAAAAATGTCCGAGCGCGTAAATAAGGATTGGGACGAGAGGACAATGACGTCATCCAATCAACCAATTCGAAACAAATATGGCTTCTTCTGTGTGCGCGAAGGCTGATTTCATGTTGTATTGTATATCGACGAGGTTCTAGAGCTTTCTATAAACGTAGAATGCTTTTTCTTCACACAAGAAGATACATCCAACGTATTGTGTCGACTATGCTAGCAGCAGGAGTCTCAAAAGCCAGAATTTCTTCGCACAACTCTCCTACTCTGCTGGTTTAAAGAGCCTCATCACGCTGCTCAAATCGAAGACGAAGATAAGCTTATTACGGATGATATCGTCTGATGACTTATTGATCAGCAGTTTAACTACGGGCCGGGCTGTTGGGTATGTGCTTACGGGACTACGGGAGGTTGTTTTTGTCAGCTGAATGAAACTCGTCAGAATGGACTAAATATTTCAAAGCTTCGCTTGTTTACTTTGTCTGAACTGTAATTATACACATGGTATAAAGTGTTGTCATGTGCTGCTTGTTTTAATAGTTACTTCCAACGAACTAGTGCAAGGTAATACTGGGAGATCAAACAAAATTTATAACAATTTGTTTCCTATATTTATTTTAAATAAAATAAAAGCCTAAAGCTAGTTGTGTCTTCAGTGTCAATTAGCTCAAGGTGCATATTTCCTTGGTTTTGATATCATCAATTTTTGAATTGAATTTGTATCTTTGATGCTATGTTATTGTAAACTTTATTGTACTGTAAATTAACAGGGTTCATACAGTCTAGAAATGTAGAAAAGTATGGATTTCCTGACTAGCTTTACAGACCTGGAAAAAGTTGGAAAATGAAGTTTATGTCTGGAAATTTGTCGAAGCTACATTGTGTACAACAAGTTCTGTTATTCAATGAAATCTTTGTCAGGTAGCTGGAATTCCTGTTCTCGGCGTTTTGATTGCGCGTGTTAGGCCCAGTTCAGACGCCGTACTTCACATGAGCCGAATCAAATTCAATGAATTAAGTTCATGTGAAGTACGGTGTCTGTATCAATTCGGAACGGCTGATTGAATTCGGATCGGCTCAGCCATTCTTCCCGCCTGGCTCAGCCGGGAATTATGGCTGTGGACTGACTTTGATTCAGACGCCAAACTTCACATGAGCCGAAACAAATGCATGAATTATTATAATGTATTTTCAATATAACAGCAATTTCCCCCTAAAAATTAAGTTTGGCTGAATTAAGCTCGGCGTCTGAATCAATTCAATCGGTCTAAATTAATTTGGGTCGGCCTAAATTCAAATTCGATATGGCTCATGTGAAGTACGGCATCTGAACTGGACCTCAATCTGCCGAGTCTGTAAAATGAAAACATGGTTTCGAAAAAAGTATGGAAAATATCTCAAATTTTGTTTACAAAAATATGCAGAAACCCTGTAAATACAAAATTGCCCTTGATTAAAACAAGGCTTATATACAGGTAGTTGTTCCCCCCCCCCCCCCTCCCCCCCAATTATAGTCATTCTAATTTACTCAGCATCATTAGGACACAGGCTCAATTTGCTCCCTTCTCTCAATTCCTGTCTTCAAGAGCATGCATTTGGTGGGGGTAGGGGGAGGGGATTCATTTTCCCAGGTAGTGGAGCCTAAAAACATGGAAACCAATGCTTAATCAGCAGCAAGAGCTATCGAGAAGTCTGAAATTAGGTTCTTGTACATTTGATATGGAGAAAAACTGGTATATATTCTAGGGTACCATTAGGGCCCAAGCACTTCGGTTAGCGAAGAACTGATTGAGCCTTAAGGGTTTCTGAGGACACTACCTTCACAATCATAGGGGTCACTTAACAAGAACATTTGGATATCACAAAAACAGTTAACCTGATAATAACTATCAGGTATTTTAGTTGCTAAAAATTGTTTGATGACACATTGTTATGAAAGTAGTGATGACTAACACTCAATTTTCAAGTAAAACAATATTTATTTTCACTTTTGTAAGATTCAGGTTGGAATATGCACAATATGTGAATTTGGGCATGGATATCTTTTGGAGAAAAAACAATAATAATCACCCCTGGCTATTATTCAAGGAAATATATTTTTATCAGGTTGCCCCCACAATTCACCTACTCCTGGAGCAGCTAGAGGAAGCAAGGGTACTGCAAGTCCAACACAAAAGTCATAAAAAAATCATTGGGCAAGAATGATTTTACATGAAATTATGTCAACATTTAAAAACTGCATGGTAAATAATTTCTACAGTTTTCCAGTGCTCATTACAAGTTACTGCACAGTCATAAGTTTAATACTTGGTTGCATATATTATTTTATTTCCCTTATGAGCTGAAAAATATTGTGCTTTGAAACACAATATTGTTGTTTATGTCTGAATTTCTAATGTACTGGTCAAAGGCATATGATTTGGCTGATCAGTATAATGTATTTTCTTGCGAACTGTACACACAAGGGACAAGTAAGGGGAGGGTTAGAAGGTACATGACATTCAGCTGTTAACACGACAGCCATATGCATGCACTGACTGGTTGATTTGATCGATCACGTAATGAAAAGTGCTCCGAGCCAAAAAACCAACAGTCAACTAATTTAGCGAGGAATTTAGCAAAACCTACATTACACGTACTTCTACCATACCCCTGGACATGCCTGGAGTTCCCAAGTGTTCTAAAAATTCCTGTTTTCCGTCATCTTCATCTGAAATTAATAGAGCGAAGATTCGTATCTTTGATCTTTGCCTTTGGTCGCTTCTCGTGGTTCCACTAGCGCGCTGCTCTTTTCTTTTTTTAGTGCATAGTAAAGCTCAGAAAAAGGGTCGACATACTTCTCATTTCAATTAAATTCTGGGTCATTTACGGCGAAAGACAACGGGAATACGTTCACCAACATCGGCGCTGTTGTGTTTCTTCCATACGACTGCAACACTTCGCTCGAAGGCAACTTGATTGGATGACGTCACGAACAGACCGCTAATGGCAAAAATCGCGGGCCGCGACGTTTGCGAACTGATCAATGGCGGATGGATTTTACGCGATTTTACGAGATTTTCGCGGGCTGGTTCTCTGCCGTGTTTGTACTTTCTGGTCAGATTTCTAGCGTGTTGTATTTATCATTACCCAAATAATGAAATTGTCTAAAAAAAAACGAGAAAGAAAATGCTTAATTTTGATCGTAGTAGCACTTTAACGGCGAAAAAGAATTGCAAGCTTCAGCCTCAAATTTTTAGTGAATGTGCATGCCGGCCGTTTGGTCAACAGGTGCATGAACTGTCATCCGTGGTTAACAATTAGTCTGTAAGTGTAGCTTACGTTGTCAACACGGTTTTTTCAGTGCCTCATATAAAAATGCAACAAGGTTCTATTTTTTCTTCTGTTTTTTTTTCACAGTTACTACATTTCGACTCTCAGCCCTGAATTTTGCTGCATTTTTTTAAACGTGCATGATAATAATTCTTATATGGACAGCAAAAATGGCTTCAACAAAAAAGCAAGTGCACTGCACCGCAAACTGCCTTTTGTTCCGCCATTTGCTAAGCTAACATTTTCTTTGTTTTCCAGTATTTCGATCTAGATTGCATGATGCTTTGTCTATATAAAAAGAAAAGCATCCAAGATGGAGACGAATTTTCCCGCGACACACACAAGTTTGTGATGAACCCTAGGCTGAACAGAGCTTCTGAGTCAATTTAATTTAGGACACTGACAGTAGATATAATGCCTATCGGTTGCCATCTACATCACTTTCAAGGCGTTTTTCTTGCCTACTAGCCAACAATGTTTTCATGAATCTCCTAACGTCCGTCAGTTTAACAATATGCTAAGAAAATACCCAAGGTTGACATTTAGTTAATAAAATAAAATACAGTAAAATCCCATTCATGTTATGTTTTTTGAAAGACATTTACTATGCCAATGAAAATATTGGTAAATATGTACCATGTATACTTCTTTCAAGCCAAAAAGGGCAAATGTCGGCTGGCCAGCCGTGACATCTACAACTCGAATAATATACTCTGTAAACTAAACTAATTAAGAATATTTTCATGTTAATATGGGCAGAAAAAAAAAGAATATTCGCGTGAGGTAAGTCCACTCTCACAAGAAACACAAAGTGCGTAACAGGTTACCATCTTTTATGGCGCATTCAAACTGAGATGGATCTATCAATCTCCTAGCTAACGCTAGCTTATGGCTGAGTTTCATTCTCGTCTGTTTGAATTAAAGATTTATCTGAATTTGTGGCAATAAATAGCGTGGTTAAAAAGTACAGTTTTGGGCCTTTTTTGACCACCATTGGTAATTATGAACGCGGGTTATTTGATTTAATAGAGGCAATGGCTCTAAGTAAGTGACTTTATCAGATCTTAACGGCGAAAAGAATTGCAAGCTTCAGCCTCAAATTTTTAGTGAATGTGCATGCCGGCCGTTTGGTCAACAGGTGCATGAACTGTCATCCGTGGTTAACAATTAGTCTGTAAGTGTAGCTTACGTTGTCAACACGGTTTTTTCAGTGCCTCATATAAAAATGCAACAAGGTTCTATTTTTTCTTCTGTTTTTTTTTTCACAGTTACTACATTTCGACTCTCAGCCCTGAATTTTGCTGCATTTTTTTAAACGTGCATGATAATAATTCTTATATGGACAGCAAAAATGGCTTCAACAAAAAAGCAAGTGCACTGCACCGCAAACTGCCTTTTGTTCCGCCATTTGCTAAGCTAACATTTTCTTTGTTTTCCAGTATTTTGATCTAGATTGCATGATGCTTTGTCTATACAAAAAGAAAAGCATCCAAGATGGAGACGAATTTTCCCGCGACACACACAAGTTTGTGATGAACCCTAGGCTGAACAGAGCTTGAGTCAATTTAATTTAGGACACTGACAGTAGATATAATGCCTATCGGTTGCCATCTACATCACTTTAAAGGCGTTTTTCTTGCCTACTAGCCAACAATGTTTTCATGAATCTCCTAACGTCCGTCAGTTTAACAATATGCTAAGAAAATACCCAAGGTTGACATTTAGTTAATAAAATAAAATACAGTAAAATCCCATTCATGTTATGTTTTTTGAAAGACATTTACTATGCCAATGAAAATATTGGTAAATATGTACCATGTATACTTCTTTCAAGCCAAAAAGGGCAAATGTCGGCTGGCCAGGCGTGACATCTACAACTCGAATAATATACTCTGTAAACTAAACTAATTAAGAATATTTTCATGTTAATATGGACAGAAAAAAAAGAATATTCGCGTGAGGTAAGTCCACTCTCACAAGAAACACAAAGTGCGTAACAGGTTACCATCCTTTATGACGCATTCAAACTGAGATGGATCTATCAATCTCCTAGCTAACGCTAGCTTATGGCTGAGTTTCATTCTCGTCTGTTTGAATTAAAGATTTATCTGAATTTGTGGCAATAAATAGCGTGGTTAAAAAGTACAGTTTTGGGCCTTTTTTGACCACCATTGGTAATTATGAACGCGGGTTATTTGATTTAATAGAGGCAATGGCTCTAAGTAAGTGACTTTATCAGATCTTAACGGCGAAAAAGAATTGCAAGCTTCAGCCTCAAATTTTTAGTGAATGTGCATGCCGGCCGTTTGGTCAACAGGTGCATGAACTGTCATCCGTGGTTAACAATTAGTCTGTAAGTGTAGCTTACGTTGTCAACACGGTTTTTTCAGTGCCTCATATAAAAATGCAACAAGGTTCTATTTTTTCTTCTGTTTTTTTTTCACAGTTACTACATTTCGACTCTCAGCCCTGAATTTTGCTGCATTTTTTTTAAACGTGCATGATAATAATTCTTATATGGACAGCAAAAATGGCTTCAACAAAAAAGCAAGTGCACTGCACCGCAAACTGCCTTTTGTTCCGCCATTTGCTAAGCTAACATTTTCTTTGTTTTCCAGTATTTCGATCTAGATTGCATGATGCTTTGTCTATATAAAAAGAAAAGCATCCAAGATGGAGACGAATTTTCCCGCGACACACACAAGTTTGTGATGAACCCTAGGCTGAACAGAGCTTCTGAGTCAATTTAATTTAGGACACTGACAGTAGATATAATGCCTATCGGTTGCCATCTACATCACTTTCAAGGCGTTTTTCTTGCCTACTAGCCAACAATGTTTTCATGAATCTCCTAACGTCCGTCAGTTTAACAATATGCTAAGAAAATACCCAAGGTTGACATTTAGTTAATAAAATAAAATACAGTAAAATCCCATTCATGTTATGTTTTTTGAAAGACATTTACTATGCCAATGAAAATATTGGTAAATATGTACCATGTATACTTCTTTCAAGCCAAAAAGGGCAAATGTCGGCTGGCCAGCCGTGACATCTACAACTCGAATAATATACTCTGTAAACTAAACTAATTAAGAATATTTTCATGTTAATATGGGCAGAAAAAAAAAGAATATTCGCGTGAGGTAAGTCCACTCTCACAAGAAACACAAAGTGCGTAACAGGTTACCATCTTTTATGGCGCATTCAAACTGAGATGGATCTATCAATCTCCTAGCTAACGCTAGCTTATGGCTGAGTTTCATTCTCGTCTGTTTGAATTAAAGATTTATCTGAATTTGTGGCAATAAATAGCGTGGTTAAAAAGTACAGTTTTGGGCCTTTTTTGACCACCATTGGTAATTATGAACGCGGGTTATTTGATTTAATAGAGGCAATGGCTCTAAGTAAGTGACTTTATCAGATCTTAACGGCGAAAAAGAATTGCAAGCTTCAGCCTCAAATTTTTAGTGAATGTGCATGCCGGCCGTTTGGTCAACAGGTGCATGAACTGTCATCCGTGGTTAACAATTAGTCTGTAAGTGTAGCTTACGTTGTCAACACGGTTTTTTCAGTGCCTCATATAAAAATGCAACAAGGTTCTATTTTTTCTTCTGTTTTTTTTTTCACAGTTACTACATTTCGACTCTCAGCCCTGAATTTTGCTGCATTTTTTTAAACGTGCATGATAATAATTCTTATATGGACAGCAAAAATGGCTTCAACAAAAAAGCAAGTGCACTGCACCGCAAACTGCCTTTTGTTCCGCCATTTGCTAAGCTAACATTTTCTTTGTTTTCCAGTATTTTGATCTAGATTGCATGATGCTTTGTCTATACAAAAAGAAAAGCATCCAAGATGGAGACGAATTTTCCCGCGACACACACAAGTTTGTGATGAACCCTAGCCTGAACAGAGCTTCTGAGTCAATTTAATTTAGGACACTGACAGTAGATATAATGCCTATCGGTTGCCATCTACATCACTTTAAAGGCGTTTTTCTTGCCTACTAGCCAACAATGTTTTCATGAATCTCCTAACGTCCGTCAGTTTAACAATATGCTAAGAAAATACCCAAGGTTGACATTTAGTTAATAAAATAAAATACAGTAAAATCCCATTCATGTTATGTTTTTTGAAAGACATTTACTATGCCAATGAAAATATTGGTAAATATGTACCATGTATACTTCTTTCAAGCCAAAAAGAGCAAATGTCGGCTGGCCAGGCGTGACATCTACAACTCGAATAATATACTCTGTAAACTAAACTAATTATGAATATTTTCATGTTAATATGGACAGAAAAAAAAAATATTCGCGTGAGGTAAGTCCACTCTCACAAGAAACACAAAGTGCGTAACAGGTTACCATCCTTTATGGCGCATTCAAACTGAGATGGATCTATCAATTTCCTAGCTAACGCTAGCTTATGGCTGAGTTTCATTCTCGTCTGTTTGAATTAAAGATTTATCTGAATTTGTGGCAATAAATAGCGTGGTTAAAAAGTACAGTTTTGGGCCTTTTTTGACCACCATTGGTAATTATGAACGCGGGTTATTTGATTTAATAGAGGCAATGGCTCTAAGTAAGTGACTTTATCAGATCTTAACGGCGAAAAAGAATTGCAAGCTTCAGCCTCAAATTTTTAGTGAATGTGCATGCCGGCCGTTTGGTCAACAGGTGCATGAACTGTCATCCGTGGTTAACAATTAGTCTGTAAGTGTAGCTTACGTTGTCAACACGGTTTTTTCAGTGCCTCATATAAAAATGCAACAAGGTTCTATTTTTTCTTCTGTTTTTTTTTCACAGTTACTACATTTCGACTCTCAGCCCTGAATTTTGCTGCATTTTTTTTAAACGTGCATGATAATAATTCTTATATGGACAGCAAAAATGGCTTCAACAAAAAAGCAAGTGCACTGCACCGCAAACTGCCTTTTGTTCCGCCATTTGCTAAGCTAACATTTTCTTTGTTTTCCAGTATTTCGATCTAGATTGCATGATGCTTTGTCTATATAAAAAGAAAAGCATCCAAGATGGAGACGAATTTTCCCGCGACACACACAAGTTTGTGATGAACCCTAGGCTGAACAGAGCTTCTGAGTCAATTTAATTTAGGACACTGACAGTAGATATAATGCCTATCGGTTGCCATCTACATCACTTTAAAGGCGTTTTTCTTGCCTACTAGCCAACAATGTTTTCATGAATCTCCTAACGTCCGTCAGTTTAACAATATGCTAAGAAAATACCCAAGGTTGACATTTAGTTAATAAAATAAAATACAGTAAAATCCCATTCATGTTATGTTTTTTGAAAGACATTTACTATGCCAATGAAAATATTGGTAAATATGTACCATGTATACTTCTTTCAAGCCAAAAAGGGCAAATGTCGGCTGGCCAGCCGTGACATCTACAACTCGAATAATATACTCTGTAAACTAAACTAATTAAGAATATTTTCATGTTAATATGGACAGAAAAAAAAAGAATATTCGCGTGAGGTAAGTCCACTCTCACAAGAAACACAAAGTGCGTAACAGGTTACCATCCTTTATGGCGCATTCAAACTGAGATGGATCTATCAATCTCCTAGCTAACGCTAGCTTATGGCTGAGTTTCATTCTCGTCTGTTTGAATTAAAGATTTATCTGAATTTGTGGCAATAAATAGCGTGGTTAAAAAGTACAGTTTTGGGCCTTTTTTGACCACCATTGGTAATTATGAACGCGGGTTATTTGATTTAATAGAGGCAATGGCTCTAAGTAAGTGACTTTATCAGATCTTAACGGCGAAAAAGAATTGCAAGCTTCAGCCTCAAATTTTTAGTGAATGTGCATGCCGGCCGTTTGGTCAACAGGTGCATGAACTGTCATCCGTGGTTAACAATTAGTCTGTAAGTGTAGCTTACGTTGTCAACACGGTTTTTTCAGTGCCTCATATAAAAATGCAACAAGGTTCTATTTTTTCTTCTGTTTTTTTTTTTCACAGTTACTACATTTCGACTCTCAGCCCTGAATTTTGCTGCATTTTTTTAAACGTGCATGATAATAATTCTTATATGGACAGCAAAAATGGCTTCAACAAAAAAGCAAGTGCACTGCACCGCAAACTGCCTTTTGTTCCGCCATTTGCTAAGCTAACATTTTCTTTGTTTTCCAGTATTTCGATCTAGATTGCATGATGCTTTGTCTATACAAAAAGAAAAGCATCCAAGATGGAGACGAATTTTCCCGCGACACACACAAGTTTGTGATGAACCCTAGGCTGAACAGAGCTTGAGTCAATTTAATTTAGGACACTGACAGTAGATATAATGCCTATCGGTTGCCATCTACATCACTTTAAAGGCGTTTTTCTTGCCTACTAGCCAACAATGTTTTCATGAATCTCCTAACGTCCGTCAGTTTAACAATATGCTAAGAAAATACCCAAGTTTGACATTTAGTTAATAAAATAAAATACAGTAAAATCCCATTCATGTTATGTTTTTTGAAAGACATTTACTATGCCAATGAAAATATTGGTAAATATGTACCATGTATACTTCTTTCAAGCCAAAAAGGGCAAATGTCGGCTGGCCAGGCGTGACATCTACAACTCGAATAATATACTCTGTAAACTAAACTAATTAAGAATATTTTCATGTTAATATGGACAGAAAAAAAAAGAATATTCGCGTGAGGTAAGTCCACTCTCACAAGAAACACAAAGTGCGTAACAGGTTACCATCCTTTATGACGCATTCAAACTGAGATGGATCTATCAATCTCCTAGCTAACGCTAGCTTATGGCTGAGTTTCATTCTCGTCTGTTTGAATTAAAGATTTATCTGAATTTGTGGCAATAAATAGCGTGGTTAAAAAGTACAGTTTTGGGCCTTTTTTGACCACCATTGGTAATTATGAACGCGGGTTATTTGATTTAATAGAGGCAATGGCTCTAAGTAAGTGACTTTATCAGATCTTAACGGCGAAAAAGAATTGCAAGCTTCAGCCTCAAATTTTTAGTGAATGTGCATGCCGGCCGTTTGGTCAACAGGTGCATGAACTGTCATCCGTGGTTAACAATTAGTCTGTAAGTGTAGCTTACGTTGTCAACACGGTTTTTTCAGTATTTCGATCGAGATTGCATGATGCTTTGTCTATATAAAAAGAAAAAACGAATTTTCCCGCGACACACACAAGTTTGTAATCGTAACGGAACCCTAGGCTGAAAAGAGTATCTGTGTCAATTTAATTTAGGACACTGAGAGTAGATATAATGCCTATCGGTTGCCATCTACATCACTTTAAAGGCGTTTTTCTAACCTCCGAGCCGAGAATGGTTTCATCATTTTTCAAACGTCTGTCAGTTTGAAGCAGAAATGTCTAATGCGTGTTGTTTTAAAGCCCGTTGTTACTGAAATACCATTTTTGATCATTTTTCACCATGCACCTTACACGATCTCTTAAGTTATTCTTTAGAAGATAAAAGGGAACTTATTACAGTCAGTCAGAACGTCAACTCTACACTGAGGAATAACGTCGTTTGCCGGATGTGCAACGTAAAACCTTTTGGCACCATTGCTAGCAATAATTATAATAATAATAATAATAATAATAATAATAATAATAATGAAGCATTTATTTATACACGATGTATTAAAATTACAGCCGAGCTGATGTGGTCGTGTACTTAAAGTAAAATAGAATTAAAAATTCCTAAGTATTTACAATAATAATAAAAATAGCTAAGTATTTACAACAATGGATTACACTAATAAAAAACTATTTACAAGGAATTGGATTACAAATTAAAAAGCTGTTTTTATTATCCTTTTAAAACATTCGGTATTTTGGATTGCTCTTGTTTCATTTTCGAGAGAGTTCCACAGAGATACTGAGTGGTATCATATAGACTTGCGAACGAAGTCAGTGTTTGGCTTAGCCACTGAGAACGTCATTTTCCTTCTTAAATTGCATTTGTTCTCATTTTTTTATAAAAAGGTGCCCGACAGGAGCGGGAGAGAGGCCATAGAAGCATTTGTGTGCTAATAATAGTAACCTTTTGCTCGTACAACGATTTTAAAGTTTTCGATTTGGTACGAGTGAGGACATCTTTACTGGGCGTATACCAATCTATGTTATGTATTATCTTTGCGGCGCGTACGTGTATTTTTTCGAGCTCATCAAAGAGCGTTTTCCCACAGGAACCACATACTATAAGACCATAAGTCACTGATGGTAAAATCACTTTAAGGTAAAAATCAGCTCTGGCTGTTACAGGTAAGAAATATAATGATCTAAGGAGAGTCAATTTTTGTGTAAAGGACTTGGTTAACTCTGTTACATGAATAACCCATTTAAGTTTGCAATCTAACTCTACACCTAAGCATCTAGTTCACTTAGTTTGATTGACATTACTATTGCCTAATGTAATCGCCTGTAAAGGGCCGACAAATTTACCACGCATTAAAATCATGAACTCAGTTTTTCCAAGGTGAGGAGTTAGACGGTTGCCACAACACCAGTTGAACAGCTTCTTCAAGAATGCCGTTCAATAGACAAAGTACAGCAACCTCGTCAATCAAGGCACAGGCACCTAGATCCGAGTGGTGGTATCGTCAGCGTACATATGAGTTTCGCCCTCACCGCCGTTAGTAATATCAGGAAGGTCGTTACAAAACAAAGAGAACAAGGTAGGACCCAACACGGATCCCTGCGGTATATAACGAGATCTGGAAAGCTTGTGCGTTTGAGTAAAAAATTAATCCCGGCCAATGGCTGTAAATACCATTTTGATCCTTTTTTCTGCACCAAGACTTAGATACTTTATTAAATTAGGGCCATTCCCCGACCGACCCAATTTTTTTGAAAAGTACCTTGAAAAAAAAAAGTTCTGGTTCATTGCCTGGCCCATTTCTCGCCGGGGAAATAAGCGATATTTTAATGTAAAGTGCTCTTCACTTAAATCTCTCTGAAGAAGCCCAGTTGAATTACATGTAAATCTAGAAATATATTCCACTGATTGCCAATCTGAAAAAAACATTTATATTTAAAGAATGACAACTGAGAGGCGATTTTCAAACTTTCCATTTGAATTTTAATATTCACGATGCTGCGTGATACCATTCGGCATGGTCGTGAGGTGACAACTTTACGCTATCATTTAACCACGCTAAAAAATGGATTATAAAAGCTAAATAAACAGCATAAATCATTTTAAACCTTAGATCTTTTTTTATTAATACATGACTTACAAGTATGGAGTCCCTGCGAATCGATATTAGTCGATATTATGACGTGGTTGATACATGCATGTTTTGATTCCTGTTTCACCTTTTTTGACCGTGGTTTTGTACTATTAACTGAATAGTTTTATAACTGCCGGCCGGAAAAGGGACCCATGCATGCAGGAAATGATGTAAAATCAGTCTGATCGTTTTTAGTTTTATTTCGCCTGGAACAAGCGATCAAGCGAATGTTTATTGGGTTGTAGCTTTATCGGGCCAATCATCTGCCGTGGAAACAAAAGAAAAATATATAAAGCGCTGTGTTTGTACAATTTTACACTTGTAAACATGGCTGAAGCTCATGTACAGGATGGTAAATGGTCGTGGCTTGTGTGCGTTTCGGCGACACTTTCTTGGCTGGCCTCTATGGGATTTGTGTTTAGTTTTGGAATCTTCTTTCCAGTCTTCATGGATTATTTTCAGGAATCTCGAGAGAAAACGGGTAAGTTACAGTGTGTAAATATATCCTCGAAATATCAAGGTTGTTAGGAAAACGCGAAGACTCCAACAGTTTGTCGGCATTTTGTTCTTTGTGGATCGATAATTTTTGCGGCTCAGTTGCGGAATGTGGCTGGCGGCACTGGAGAATATGGACGGTACTTTATTAGTACGTTCAAAATATCAACTGACTTTTTCTTTTTAATCTACTATTTGTTATTAATGATGTGATCATTCGTGAGTTTGATCTGAATGATAAACACCAGTGTAAACACTTGTAACTTTATCTTTTGAACTGCGATTTTGATCCGATTTGTGAAAAAGAAGTTGCGACATCGTTCTGGTTTTTTTTTTTAATACTTCCCACAAAATGCGAAAAAACCCCTGAACAGATGTGTACAGATTTCATTTGGCTCGTAACACAATCGACATTATAAATCTGCACTCATTTATGTTGACCGAAGGAAAAGAAATATTGCATGACTAGCTGTGGTCACGCAATCTTTCATCTCCCACGACAATCTCGTTCCCAGAGCCCGCGCGTTTTCGGATTCTTGGTGCTGACCACCAAAAGGATCGCGGCCTCTGGGAACGAGATTGCTCCCATGAACGAGCTCGATAGAGGATTTTTCCGGCCGTAGAAAAATTGCTTGAGGTTGCTTGTTCCACAAAAAGTTGCTCGAAACGCCAAAGTTGCCAAATAGTTGCCGAGCACAATCCGTAGGTGCCTAGCCCCGAAGTGTACATGCGTTATTTGTGGTATATTTCGTTTGGGCTGCAATAGTTTCCTTTTTCGCTGACAATCAATCAATCAATCAATCAATCAATCAATCAATCCAGAAATCAAGAGAGACAGTTTTTTAATTTCAAGATGTACTGTTTGTTTTCTAGCTTGGGTTGGTTCGCTTGGCATCGCACTCATATTTTTCTCCGGACACGCATCAGGAGCCCTCGTCAACCGATTCGGGTGCCGCGTCACCACCCTACTCGGGGGATTCTTATGCGCGTTAAGCCTCGGCGTCTCCTCCCTGGCGACAAACATCCTCACGCTGTATTTCACCTATAGTGTTCTTTATGGCCTGGGCACTAGTTGTGTGTTCTCTGCAAGCCTCAATATCATTCGCAAGTACTTCAAAAAGAGGCAATCGCTGGCGACGGGGATTGTAGCGTGTGGAGCAGGAGGAGGGGTCCTTATCCTGGCTCCTCTTTTACAGACAATGATAGACGCCTTCGGCTGGCAGACCACCTACAGAATAATGGCCGGTGTGGTTCTAGTGCTGTGTCTGTCTGGACTCACCTACAGTCCTAACGTACAAAGTGAAGAAACTGAGAGTACATCGGTGGAAGTGAAGGATAAAGGATGTCATATTGATGTATCAGTGTGGAAGGAACCTGAATTTGTAGCCACTGTCCTGTCCGCATCTGTCATGATGTTTGGTCACTATGTGCCACAGATCCACTTGGTATGTAATATTCATTCACTCGTGTAACCGAAACGCAAGCGCAAGCTCGAACGCAAGCATAAGTACGTGCATGCGAACTACCGCAACGCAAACTGAAGTGCAAGCACATACAAGGCATAGAGAAATGGAAGAGTTTCCATTCCTTTATGTTTGAGCTTGCGGCTTGAGTTGTTGCGGCGCATGTGTGATTCAACCAATAAGCTTGAGTTAAAGCATAAACGCAAGCAACTTACGCAAGCGCAGTGTTCAGAAAATTAACGCTTTGTATTTTAATTCCCAGGTGCGATATTGTGAAGACATTGGAATCACCGCTGACGCAGCATCTCGACTCTTCGTCTATTATGGGATCGCTTCGTGCGCCGGGAGACTGGTATCTGGTCGGCTGTGTGATTTCAAGAAAGTCAACAAGTTCTACGTGTATCAAGTGTCCGAGCTAATCGCGGGAACATCGATTCTGGTTGTTACCATGGCTACATCTTATGTCCATATGGTTGTGTTCATTGTGATATACGGGTTCTGTGACGGTGCTTATATTACAACACTCAATGTACTCCTTATGACGTGTGTCAGCCCGCAAAAAGTCCCTGTTGCTCTTGGCTGGGAGATGCAAATCAGCTCGTTCTTTTTGGCCAGCGGTCCGCCAGTGGCAGGTGAGTTCTTCTGAGCCCAAATGCCCCCTAAGCTGACCCTCCCTTGTGTACTCTCTATATGGTCAGCTCTCACAGATTGCTGTGGAAAACCTATCTCGAGGTCCACTTTATTTGATTCGCTCTAAAATAAATCTCTAGCTAGTAGAGCGCTTTTCAATTTTTGAATGTCGAAAGTAATCGCAGAATTGCTTTGGTTTTGCTTTACAACGCTCTGTGATTGGTTTAAAAAACTCGCGACACTTATTCAGACAATCAGATGCAAAACCAAAACCAATCGCGACTTGGTCGCACGCGTTTTCCCGCGCTTGGCGCTGGTCACGTGTATTTGCTTTGAGTTCTCATTGGTTCATTGTGTTGTTTACGTTTGTTGTGATTGGCCTATGTAATTGCTTTGGTTTTGTTTGGTTTGGTTTTGTTTTACGACACTGAATTGAAAACCGCTGCGCCAAGAGGTCAATTATTTTTGGCATCAAATCAAATTGGATAGCAGATAGTGACACTCAGTAGACCGCTATAAACAGAACAAGGGATTTTTCCACGTGCTTCGTCTTCTCGTGTGTGCACAGAAGCTCACAGAATAACCGATTTCTCGCGTTCATCCATCCTGTCCCAGCTTCATGTTCGCCTGCTTTTAGCCTGCGAGCAGGCTCTCTTGTTTTGGAATCCTTGTGCTCCGCGCTCCGCTCGAAAGTTAAAAACAAGAGAGCCTGCTCGCATGCAGGCTACCCTGCTTCATGTCCCCGCTTCATGTCTCCTTTGTGTACCGGCCGTAGTGGGTTGTTGTGAGAGGCTTGCATTGTTTGGTTTGAATTTCTG
Organism: Desmophyllum pertusum; assembly: GCA_029204205.1. Taxonomy (NCBI): domain Eukaryota; kingdom Metazoa; phylum Cnidaria; class Anthozoa; order Scleractinia; family Caryophylliidae; genus Desmophyllum; species Desmophyllum pertusum. The sequence goes on from MU825398.1 coordinate 176,897, forward strand.
TGACATTTTGCCGCGGAAAAGTTCAAACTGCTGTAAAGTTCATACAATGTTTTATTGATATTCTTATGTTTAATATGTTTTTAAATAATTAAATAGTATACCTGTATAAAAAGCACTTCAATGCTTTTTTTGAATGAATGTAAAAATATGACTAAACCATTCGCAATGTAAACAGAGGATGAAGAACCATCCGACCACGAACACTAATTTTTAAATTCCTTTTCGTTCCACAGGTCTTATGGCTGACTCCTTGAATTCTTACACGCATGCGTTTTACATGGCTGGCGCTGTAGTAATCGCTGGCGCATGCATTCCTTTCCTGCTGCTCTGCATCAAGGGGAGGAAGCCTGGGCGCGATCGTTGGGCCACGCTTGGTCCAAACGAAGAATTAGCAGATGCACCTGATTGGAGGAGGTCGATTGTTTACATGATCGAAGAAAAAACCACGTCTGACTCTTCAGCTGCGCACAAGGGTTAACCAACTGAAACAGCAATCTCGTTCCCAGAGTCCTCGTTACCCTTGTCCAGCGTTTGAGCCGCCAACAAGGACCTCTGGGATAGAGTGATCCGCCTGACTTGTACAGTAAGACCGGAAGTCCAAGAATCTTGACGTCCGTTAGTTGAAACATGGAGTCGAACACATGCGCAGTAGAGCCGGAAGTCCAAGAATCCTGTCATGGCGGATCGCTTCCCCCCAGAGCTCCTCAGTTGGCCGCTCCACCGCTGGACAAGGGTAACGAGGACTCTGGAAACGAGATTGGTTTATTCACCGAAATCTTCAGATACGTGCATTTTAGACTGAACGTAAAATTTTGATCATATAACGCGCGCTCTGATTGGTTGTGTAGTTGTTTTACACGAGGCTTTGTGACACAGTTCTGACGTGTCATTGCATTTTGTTGGCTTTATTTATAAACGAAATAACGGCCGCTTCTTGTTTACAAAGCCTGATGCAAACACGTGAGAAAGTTTGGAAGAATTAGCTAGAATTCGAATGTACGTACTATTGTAAGACTTGTAAGCCCTCGCCTGCGGCTCGGGTTTACATGAACTTTCGAATTATCCCAAACTTTCTCTCGTATTTGCAGCAGGCCATGTAAACTGAACGAACTTGAGTGTTTATCCCACAATACGGTTTTCATATTCCCCAAAATTAAAATCAGCTAAAGAAAACAGTTAGCATCAGATTTAACTAAAAAATTATTTTAAATCTTCATTGAATCTTTTCCTAGTCTGTGAGCAGTTGGCCTTTTTTCTTCGGATCCTTTGTGCGGGCAGAGATGTAAGATCCATTGATTTTTTTCAAATCAAGGGTAAAAACAAGGCGGAATATTAATTGTGGAGAGGGAGGAAAAAGACCGACTGTGAAGGTTTCTTACCCGTTTCTCAGAAACGGAAAATACCAGGAGCCCATCACTAGGAGCGTCCATCTCCCATACTCCGTCTATGTCACAACATTTTTACAGACCGGGTTATTTTTAGACTCCTTTTTCCCGGGGAAAAATATGATCTCCTTGTCAATTGAGAAATATGACACGTCATTCATTACATCACAACTTTTGATTGGCTTGTTTGAATAGGAGTTGAGAAATATGACACGTCATTCATTACATCACAACTTTTGATTGGCTTGTTTGAATAGGAGTTCGCGGGAAAAGGAATCTAAAAATAACCTGGTCTGTAAAAACGCTGTGACACGAATCCAGTCCAGTTGCTCGCTTCTAGTGATGGGCTCCTGAAAATACTGATTGGCCGACTTCTAACAAACTCGTCTCCGTCTCGTCGGAATCTCTACAACGGCCGATGTAGAGAAGTAGCCGTTGTTGGGAGGTTCCAGTTAGAGTTAAGAGTATGCATGGTTAAACGCACGGTCGGGAGGAAAAATTGTGGCCGTAACATAGAGGTGGCCGTAACATAGAGGTAGCCGTTAGTGCAGGTTCGACATTAATTTGTAATTAATGTTTTCGCCGCATGGTTTGTGTATCAATCGCGGCGGCGAATAGCCTGCCTAGCAGGGAATGAGTGGAGAATAGCTTGTCTCGCGCGTCTCTTCCTATGCGCGTCCCTTACCTCGCGCGTCTCTTCCCACGCGCGTCCCTTACCTCGCGCGTCTCTTCCCACGCGCGTCCCTTCCCTCGCGCGTCCCTTACCTCGCGCGCGCCTTTCCAACTCGCGCTCTATATTACTTTAGCGCCTGCTACTCAGGCTACACCTCGGAGAGAAAACATGTATGCAAAGAAAAGTTACAAATGAGTTAAACGGTAGAAGTCTGAGGTCAGAATAAGAAGAAGTCATATCATGGAAAGCATGTTTTTAGTGTATGTTTCTACTACGAGATTCAGAAAACGTCTTATCCATCAAAGCTGATTTGTGTTGTTGGCTAAAGAAACACGTGGATGAACATACTACAGTATCGTCCACGCGCTGTTGAGATCAAGTAACGAATTTAACTTGAAATTAAAATATGAACGTGATGTACAGATATAGAGGAAAGTAAAATTACTGTTCAAAAATCACTGAAAACACCCTTGCCTTTTTTTGGAATGTAGTACAAACACTCCTATGATTGCCACCCAGTTCCCACCGGATGCCGGCTTTAAGTAAAGCTAAGTAAGTAAGTAACTAAGTAAATGCTTTGAAAAAATCAGCACAGCTGGTGGGGTCGTGGATTAAAACAATAAACTAAAAATAATGAAAATATGAAAGAAAGAAAATAAAAACTACCTTATTATAAAACCTAATTATTTACAGGCTTTGTGTTCACAAGAACGCTTGTCTTATATGTCGAGTCAAGACAAGGAACTAAGTCTCACAAAACTTCGGAACAGCAATATATAATCTAGCCTCCTACGCAGACATTCTTTGGGCTCGTCACGCACTCCTTGCGGAAAGATTGCGTGACGAGCCCAAAGAGCGTCTGCGTAGGAGGCTATATATCATCAGACCCATCAGTCTGGTTCCCCATCAGATTAACGAACACCACACTCACAACAAAATAATTCTTTATTGAATAACTTCTTTATTGAAAAATATCTTTACTGAATCATATAGAGCGTTTTCACTCAGTCCTGTGGGAATTAAATGACAAAGGCCGTGGCAGCCATGTTGGTGTCCATAACAAAAGAAGTTAATAAAAATTATTTTGTACGGGGACACCAATATGGCGGCTATGACGTCAAGTGACAACACCGTGCTCATGATATTAATATTTTATGGGCAGCTTCCTGGATGGAGCCACCCCCTAAAATCCGCCAAAAAATAAAAATTAAAACCCATTACATAGAAAATAAAGTGCACTGGGCAGGTATAAAACATTAATTGTTTCCGTTTTTCGCTTAAATAAAATAACATAAAAAATATTTGCTAACAGCCACCCCTCGTTCAAAAACTCTGAATACCTAATGCCTTCGAACCCGGATCGCTCGATAATAATAAAAATAATAGAATATTTTAGGAGGAAGCGCCCGTCCCATAGACACGTGGTCAGGGAGGTCCTCCATAAAATAAAAAGTACAAAACAAAACTAGATGTAAAATGTTACAAAAATATTGAAGTTCCGGAGCTAACCATTCTCGTCCCCAGAGGCCAAGAATCGACACCTCTGGCCGGTCCCAATTTGTTGAGCATGCTCAGAGTACTCGTTCTGTATTCTCAGCCAATGAGATTTGTCAGATTTGACGGTTAGTCCGAGATTCGCGGACTTCCGGTTTGCCAGAGGTCTCGATTCGTGGTGCTGACCAAAAGGATCGTGGCCACTGGGGACGAGAATGCGCGCTAACCATCAGACCACCTCGTCTCCCATCGTACTTTTAGCGAGTGATTAATTACTCAGAAACTAACAGAAACTACAGTGGAACCGCGTTAATACGACCACCGTCGGGCCATGAAAATTTGGTCGTATTAACGGGGTAGGGTCAAATTATGGTGCTACACCCTTCTAAACAATGCCATGACAACTATACCTTAATTCCGCTATAAAAGAAAATAACGACTGGGAACTCCAAAAAAGGTGGTCGTTGGTCGTAATATTAAGCGGGGTGGTCGGATTAACGGAGTTTTCAGATAAGAAAATTAGTGGGCTTTTGTTCGGGCCACAAAAAAGTGGTCGTAATAACGGGGGGGGGGGGGGGGGGTCGTATTAATAACAGGGTGGTCGTATAACGGGGTTCTACTGTATGCTCCTACAGTAGTTTTAATGTATTTCTGTTGACTTCACAGCCTCAACTAGCTCTCCACTGCTTCGGCTGTAGTTTAAAGAGAACTCGTGAAAGCGATTGATGTCTCCTGTGTACCAGGGTCCATACCAGTCTCCTGTCCTCCGTGTGGGTTCATTAACTCGTTCATCTCTTCCCCAGGCTCCTTCGACTTAGCAAAGAGCAACAGAAAAGGAATACACGCGCCCGCGAGTACCACAGCACCAGCCATGTAAAACGCATGCGTGTAGGAGTTCAATGAGTCAGCCATAAGGCCTGTGAGGAGAAACATACATCAGTTCATGATATTAGTATTATTCAGGTGTCAAACAAATTGCTTATTCCTCAGTCTCGTTCCCAGAGTCCTCGTTACCCTTGTCCAGTGGTGGAACGGCCAACAAGGAGCTCTGGGGGAAAGCGATCTGCCATGACAGGATTCTTGGACTTCCGGTTCTACTGCGCATGTGTTCGACTCCATGTTTCAACTAACGGACGCCAAGATTCTTGGACTCCCGGTCTTTTAACTGTGCAGGTCAGGCGGATCACTCTATCCCAGAGGTCCTTGTTGGCCGCTCCACCGCTGGACAAGGCTAACGAGGACTCTGGGAACGAGATTGCTTATATATTCCTCCGTTGCTGTGCATTCTTGTCTGTCCACAGCTGTTTTGTTTTTCACCCCACCCCGTTGCGTTCGCGTTCGTTAAATCCCCCGTGGCTCTTCATTTCGCTCGCGCTCTGATAGAAGGTCTGTGAACAGACTAGAAACTCGCTTCAAACGATACATTCAAAAGTTGCAACAATGAACACAGACGCCTTTTACTTTCGCCACACCCAGGCATTCAAACGACAAACGTCTATAAATTCTTGACGGATTTCAAAAGGAAAAATCTCGTTCAGTATTCAACGTATTTCTCTCATATTTGCTACAGATTACTAAATGACGTCTCTATCAATTTATCGTATCTATAAGTCAGTCAGTCAGTAAGTCAGAGAGTACCCAGGTGGAACTCTGGGGGAATGGAATTTTGAATACCAGAAATCTGGTATTCCGGTCACTTCCGCTCCCATTCTTGTTACACGAACAGCCAATCAAAAAATTAGATATTTATTCCATTCCTCCAGAGTCTAACCTGGTGACGACCATCGCTGACCGAGGAGACCGTTAACTCTGGGTACGAGATTGATGAAGAGTCATGAAGAGATCAATGAACGCCGACAAACCTGCCACTGGTGGACCGCTGGCCAAAAAGAACGAGCTGATTTGCATCTCCCAGCCAATAGCAATAGGAACTTTTTGCGGGCTGACACACGTCATAAGCAGGACATTGAGTGTTGTAATAAAAGCACCGTCACAGAGCCCGTATATCACAATGAACACAACCATATGGACATAAGATGTAGCCATGGTAACAACCAGAATTGATGTTCCCGCGATTAGCTCGGACACTTGATACACGTAGAACGTGTTGACTTTTTCGAAATCACACAGCCGACCAGATACCAGTCTCCCGACGCACGAAGCGATCCCATAATAGACAAAGAGTCGAGATGCTGCGTCAGCGGTGATTCCAATGTCTTCACAATATCGCACCTGGGAATTAACATACATGTTAAACTAGTCTGGTCTGGGCTGAACCTAGACTGAGCTAGACTGCACTGGGGTGGACTGATTTCAATTGACTATACTACTGAGACCATACCAGACTAGTATTGACTACTTTAGACTGGTCTATACTAGATTGTACAAGTCTGGACTGGACTGCACTGCACTATTCATTATAGACTAAACTGCACTAGTCTAAACTTTACTGGAATAAACTACAGTGGAACCTCGATATAACGATGTGCCAAGGGACTGACCAAATTAGATCGTTATATCGGGAGATCGTAATAACGAATTCCCGATATAACGATTTTTCCAAAGAGCCAAAAATATCGTTATATCGGGGTATTGTTAATAATCAGGAGCCATAATCAGGGACGGAGACCGTAAATTCAGAGCGCGCGTGTCCCCATGTGAATACTTTTTGTAGCTATTTTTAGAACCTCGTGACGTAAGAAAAACACGCAAACGCGCGAGAAAACTCGCAAAACTTCGTGTATGCTTTATATATTTACAAATTGGCGATCTCTTTCGGGGTCTTTCGGGTCGGTTTATTGCGCTTCGCGATTTCAGCGAAAAGTCAAAGAACTGCAGAGGAGACCAATGAATGTTCCATACGGTTAAGGGTGTTAAGGATCCATCACTTTTCAGGGTAGGCAAGGCAGCTCGGCATGCAGTCTTATAGCCCTTGTTATGAACCTGATAAATAATTTGTTTTATGAGTGCTTTTCTGCTGCAGTAATTATATGATCATCTCTACTCCTATTCTGATCCCAAATAATTATTTTATTACATGCAGGTAAGCTTACTCGTATGCATTTTTTCGCAACTCAACAACTGATTAAATAATAATAATAATAAAAATGAAGTTCAGTTTGCCTTCAAAGTCAGCGTCAGTTTTGTCAGATAAAGGGAAAATTGAGATTCAAAATTTGCCCAGCATTGAACTCAGAGATTGAAGAAGCTGCACATCTATGTAAATACAAGAAACTATTATTCTTTTATGTAATTAATAATGGGTAAATAAAGTTGTTGTTGTTATTAAAAATTCGAAAAGAAGAAAATGGCTGAAACTACCAGAGATATAGTAGTGTAGTACAGTACTGACCAGCTAAGATATTAACTTCATAGTGTCAGAGAAATAGCCACAAATGTAGAGAAATCACCGCATGCGACTTATCATGTAATTTTCTGGATATAAGCTTAGTAAGCTTATAAAAGAACGGCTTTCCTATTTCGCTGAAGTGATATAAGCTTACTGTCGCGGCATTTCTCTCTAAAAAAATAAGAAGTTAAAGTATGTTCCAATAACCAATGGATCGGAGGAGCCAAGTGGCTCATCATGCATTGTTCTTGAAAAACATATACAAGAACAACAAAACAACAACAAAGTTTATATAAAGCTAAATCGGCTTGCTGAATATTTCGGCAGCCTCGCTAAAATTCACGCTATTTGATCGATGGCAATTTCGTTTGCTGCGAAATACTCCAAATTTTCGGTTAAAAGAATAGCTTTTTGTATTCTTTAACTAATACTATCGATAGCTTGACCGTAATAGCTATAATTCTCTTGTGGATGTACAAAAACAACCACTCGATCGGGGTTCCTAAATAAACAAGCGTTTGACTGTTTACGCGGCAATTGAAAATTTTATAACGGCTTAATTCGCTTGAGAAACGAAAAAAAAGTAAACGAGGTCTGAAAACCTTGCTCTCAAAACCACAGGAATTGTTTCTGATGCACTCAACCATTGAACTTTTTTCGCCGGTTCTTTCGATTCAGATTGCCGTGGCCGCGAAGTACAACTTTTGTAGTTTTGCCGGCCAAAGCCTTACACAAAACCTGTTGAAACCAGTGAATTCCTACAAAATACCGCTTTCCTGCGGTTAAAATGTAAAGATAAAACACTAAAAGCGAACTAGTTTGTCATAACTACGTACGAGGTTTAGATAAAGGACCATAAAGTTCAAATTGTGACAGATCTTAGCTTGATTCTTATTCGCTTGCTCCTGACAGTCGATCCTGACAGCCGGTTGACTTGGAATGGCTTTCTCTAGCGCTGTTGAGATTTTCACAGGGATAGGAAAAGGGAATACCTTTTTATTTCAAACTTATAAAAGGCTATAAGATTCAAGAAAAATTAATTACCTAACGAGGGAATTCCACATTAAATTTCATTTTAAAAAAACGAAATCGCACGACGAATCGCGAAGCTCGTAATCATCTTCCCCAGGCGATCGCGATCTGCGATAGTATCATCGTCTTCACTTTCTTCGTAATTCACAGGGTTTTGAACTACTTTCGTCACTGTTGGAATCACTCGATTCAAGAAAGTTGTCCTCCAAGGACTTCTTCAAGTTTGAAAAACTAACGGAGGACATAAACGCCATCTCCTCCTCGCCAACAAAAACAATGTTGTCCGAGTGTTGGCCGCCATTTTCTGCCCAAAGTTTTTTTTGACAAATCTCCTCGCGCGACACACGCGCGAAACTCGCGCGCCTGATTGCGTATGTATTTCTAAAAATAGCACAACTACTACAACACATGGGGACAACCCCAATACTAGAATATCTATAGAGTTACGGTCTCCGTCCCTGATTATGGCTCCTGTAATAATTGATTTTTCATGTACTGTATAAATCCCTATCGTAACAAGTTGTTGACAGACACGTTACAGTCCTTATGCAATGAGAACTAAATTATAAAGGAAAAGTATTGCCCGGGAGTATTGTCATATCTTTTCAAGTGTTAAGCCTCCTTTTTCATCGCGCGATGATTGATTTTATCGTTATATCGGGTAAATTTTACGTTTGGGCTGCCAGATTGTGATCGTTATATCGGGAAGGTCGTTATATCGAGTATCATTAAATCGGGAGTTTTCTCCATACATTTACTGTAATATTTGCCGGGCTGTCAAATGTTGATCGTTATACCGGGAACATCGTTATATCGAGTATCGTTATATCGAGGTTCCACTGTACACTGGACTAGGCTGGACTGCAGACTAGGCTGAACGAGAGACAGAACTGAACTAAACTAGACTACACTAGTACACTAAACTGGACTGGGCTAGACTGTAGACTAAACTGGACGAGAGACTAAACAAAACCAGATTGAATTGGACTGGACTGGACTGGACTGGACTGGACTGGACTGGACTGGACTGGACTGGACTGGACTGGACTGGACTGGACTGGACTGGACTGGACTGGACTGGACTGGACTGGACTGGACTGGACTGGACTGGACTGGACTGGACTGGACTGGACTGGACTGGACTGGACTGGACTGGACTGGACTGGACTGGACTGGACTGGACTGGACTAGGACTGAACTAAAAACTAGACTGGACTATCAACATTCTTCTGTCCTCGCTGACTTGCCCACGTCACCCCTGAATATTACTTACCAAGTGAATCTGTGGCACATAATGACCAAACATCATGACAGATGCTGACAGGACAGTGGCTACAAATTTAGATTCCTTCCACACTGATACATAGAAAAGGCATCCTTCCTTCTTCTCCTCGATTTCCGAGGCTTTCTCGTGTACTTCCTGTTCGTTCCTGGCGTCTCCAGCACTGCTGGTCTTCGCGTCTGCTTCCACCACAGTATTTTCCGCATCATCTTCGCTTATTACGTTAGGACTGAAGGTGAGTCCAGACAGCAACAACGCTGGAACCACACCGGCCATTATTCTGTAGGTGGTCTGCCAGCTGTAGGCGTCTATCATTGTCTGCAAAAGGGGAGCCAGGATAAGGACCCCTCCTCCTTGCCCACATGTTACAATCCCAATCGCCAACGAGAGCCTCTTTTTGAAGTACTTGCTAATTATGTTGAGGTTTGCAGAGAACACACAACTAGTACCCAGGCCAAAAAGAACACTATAGGTGAAATACAGCGTGCCAATGTTTGTCGCCAGGGAGGAGAGGCCGAGGCTTAACGCGCAAAAGAATCCCCCGAGTAGGGTGGTGACGCGGCAGCCGAATCGGTTAACCAAGGCTCCAGATCCGAGTCCACCGAAAAAGATAAGAGCGATACCAAGTGAACCTACCCAAGCTATAAAACAAACAAAGGTCAGCAGCAGGAAAATCACGAGCTTAATCATTAATAAATAAATTAATTGATTAATTAATTAATCATTATAAACTCCTCTTGATTTCTGTCGCGCGAGCGGCGATAGCCGGCGAGGAGACCGGGTGGGAGCGGATTTTCTCGCCGCCCGCGCGTTCCCCTCCCGGCTATCGCCGTTCGCCGCGCGTTCCCCAAATTGCGAGCCTGCGGTTAGGGTTAGGGTAAGCGGTTTTTGGCAAAATCAAGTTTAGTTCAGTGCAATCCGTTTCGGTCTCGTGCCCAGAGTCAACGGTCTCCTCAGTCAGCGGTAGTCATTGCCAGGTTTAGACTCTGTGGGAATGGAATAAATCTCGAATTTTTTGATTGGCTGTCTCGTGTAACAAACAATGGCCGGAATACCGGATTTCTGGGATTCAAAATTCCATTCCCCCAGAGTCTAACGTGGCAAAGACTACCGCTGGCTGAGGAGACCGTTGACTCTGGGTACGAGATTGGGTCTGGTTGGTTTCTTTTGTGATTTTGTCAGTTAGAGGTTTTTATTGTCTCGACTGAGTTTGCACGCGATGCGAATTTTTTTTTCTCGCGCGTTACGGGATCGGAAACCGCGCAAGAAATTCGTCTGGCACCCAAAATCTAACCTGCGACCAGGCCCTCCTCGAAGAGAGGAGGGCCTGATACAATTACTTGCCGGATCTCATGTACAACATTCAGATTCTGAATGTTTTCCTGATTGGTCGAAAACAATACTTCCGTCAATCATGCGTACCTAATATGGCTTTTGTCAATCCGGCGTGCACGCTCGATTAAAGTACAAGAAAGGCCTTCTACTTTCCCACTCCGCTACCGCCTTTTGTGAAGGGAAGGACTCTTCTGAATCATTACTAAGCCAATATAAAGATCTTACATTCAAAACGGCTGAAGCTTTCCGCTTAAAAAATGGTTATTTGATTCAAATTTCTAAATGGAATCATGGAATCAGGGGGGGCAGGCAGCGCCCTTTGATCTTGCCGCTTTTCCGCAATACATGATCGCACAAGTAAAGAAATCTGTCAATCATTCGAGAAACGTACCTCTACGGGAGTTTGCTGTGGAATTTTCATCCATGGTGTCCCACAATGACCAAAGTTCAGTTAAACAGCGACCGAATCGTTCCCATAGATGTTTGAACGTGGAATCGCCAAAATATTTCTGAACGAACACAAACGCACGTCATGTCAGCCATCGTCCGCCATGTTTATTTAAACAAACCAGTACTTAGTCTCGCTCGGCCAAATTTCTAAAATGTGCAATCATATATACTAGGTCCCAGGCCTCGCTGCTAGCCCCCCCTGCATGGAATCATTCGACCATAACGACTGACTAGACATGTCTAGGACGTTATTATGCAAATTTGTGTCGTGTAACGCAATCGTAGTCAGTGCTGTTTTCGGAATGAAATTGATGGTAAAAACACAGTCGAAGGCTCTATTCTACTTCAAAATGCTCCTCATAATACAACATATCTTGCCCGTTAGAAATGCACTTGAAGCAAAGAAGGTCAGAAGACCAAATTCAAGAGAACGGCAAGTGTACAAATGTCACGAACTGTAACGTAGATTTTGAAAATTGACAGCTTGACAGATCATTGACAAGTGGGTGGAAAGCGAATCGGCAAATAATTGTATCAGGCGTTCCTTTTCCTCTCTCTCTCTCTCCGCGCTCTCGTTCTCCACGAAAAGAAAGAAAAGGAAAGGAACGCCTGATCGCAGGTTACCCAAAATCACGAAATATGTATTTAATATCGAACTGAATCAGTCAACTTTATACGCAACTATGGTTTGTAACTCAGTAGCGTTGCATGTCTTGCATGACGACCCCAAAACTAAATCCACGCGATATTTCTCGTCATGTGCCAACCAGAGAACTATTGGCTGTTGAAACAAATAGTTCTATTGTTTAAAATAATTTGAATAACAAAACAAATTTGACGTAAACAGGAACATTACATTTGGAATACGAAGTTCGATCGAGGAGAAAGATTTTTAGCTGTACAATAGAACGCAAAAAACTTCGATGATCCATTCTTCAACAGATGTAAATTAGCCTGCAAACGCAGACGGAGTTTCGCCTGTCGTTTCAACCCGCCACCGGTTCAATTCAACAGGCGAAAGCGAAAATTCCGGCGTTCTGTCCAGATTGATTTCGTCTGAGTGCGATTGACTTCTCCGGAATTCCATCGTCCCCTGAATTATTTACATTTACGAATCGATTTCCTTACCCGTTTTCTCTCTGCTTTCTTGGAAATAATCCATAAACACTGGAAAGAAGATCCCAAAACTGAACACAAATCCCATGGAAGCGAGGCCATGATATTGTGGCCGACACACACACAACCCAAGACCACTTCCCATCCTGTTTATGAGCTTGAGCCATAGTGTATATTTTCACGGCAGTGCACAACACTCCGGTACTGTCGATATGGATGCCGAAGGGAAGGACAGTGAACGTGCTGAGAGAATTATCCGTTGACTGACATTGCGTGACGAGCCCTAGCCTGCGTCGCAGACGGACTTGACCGCCGGTAATGTCCGTCTGCGAATTAGTGCACAAATCCTTGTTCTAGACCCCCAACGACGTACCAGGATCTGAGTACTTGTCTGTGATTGGCCTTTACATAAATATATTGTTCAATTAGCTATGATTTGGTTGTGATTGGCCAAGGGAATTACCGGAAGCTAGCGGAAAGCGAGCCTAAAAATAGTACAGTATTAAAAAAATCACTGAAGAGTAACCTTACCATTTACATTCCAACCGAAATTTCCGGATTTTGGTAAATGGTAAACACTATGGAGTGCAGCTTTCGAAGCGGTTAGAGAAAGCTCAGTTTGAATTAACGGAGCTACTCCCAGAACAACGAGAAGCGATCAAATCTTTCTTCCAGGGGAAAAACGTGTTATCAATTTACCCACAGGTTTTGGAAAGTCGTTGATCTTTCAGTGTCTCCCGATTGTCGCAGTCGCTGATATATGATCGAGTGTTATTGTTGTGATTTCACCTTTACGATCGCTGATGGAGGACCAAGTTTATATATTTCAACAATATGGGTATACTGCTATCACGTACTTGGAAGACCCAGAAACTATTCAGCAGGTTTTAAATGGGAACTACTTTGTTCGGTTTGCCGAGTGTTTGTTGTCTAAACTATTAAAACGCGTTGTAAATATCTGTTTGCCCGACAGGAGACCAAACGTGACCTCTTAAAATTTGCTTGAGTGAACACAGTCGATGGCTCTATAGCTATTCTACTTCAAAATCCTCCTCATAATACAACATATCTTGCCGTTAGAAACACTCTTGAAGGGCAAAGTAGGTCAGAAGACCGAATTCAATAGAGAACGGCAAATGTCACGAACTTCGAACAGGCCTGTCACGCCTTTTACCATAGCCAATCAGAATAAAGGGGATTTCGAAAGGCCCTTCCGGTATTTCGTTACGTCGTTGGGGTCTAGAACAAGGATTATTGCACTAATTCGCAGACGGACATTACCGGCGGTCAAGTCCGTCTGCGACGCAGGCTAGACTAGCCCAAGAGCGTTTGAAGGTCGTAGCCTGCGAGCAGGCTCTCATTCGCGCGATAAGCGCGGAACGCGATCCTTAGTATTGCGTGACGTTCGAGCGCGGAGCGCGAGGGAGTGGGACGAGAAATTACGGACACTTTGCTCTGCAAGCCACTCGTCTGAAAATCCGAGTTACGACCTTCTAGCCTGCGAGCAGGCTCTCATTCGCGCGATGAGCGCGGAGCGCGATCGTGATCCTTAGTATTGCGTGACGTTCGAGCGCGGAGCGCGAGGGAGTGGGACGAGAAATGAAAGGAATAACGCAATCCGTTCGCGATTGATGAAAATTATTCTCGATTTGTCGATGGCTTGATGCATGTCTCGCATGAGTAATATCAACGCACAATTATATTTATTTGTACCATATGCATTGCTTTAGTTCTCATTAATTCGGCACTTATTATTTTTTGTTTATTTATTTAATTATTTTTTAATTATTTTTTTATTATTTATTTATTTTAATTATTATTATTATTATTTTATTATTATTTTTTTTTATTTTCCGCCGTCCGCCGTCGCTTTCCGCCGTCCATTTCTTCGCTTTACAGAGTCCGAAACAAAGGTTTTTAAAAAGCCTCTGGGATTTAAGATGGCCGCCGCGTGATCAAGGTCCATAGAGAGGTGTCCGTTTTCACGCTTACGTCCTAAAAGCATGAAAGCGAGGCCTAAGGGACAATACCGCGAACTTTAAAATAGTAGAAACATGGCTGACCAAACAACATCGAGCGATTTAGAGGTTGTAAAATTAACCACGGAAGATATTCCTGGAGCATTTATAGAAAATAAAAGCGAAGTTTTGGCTGAAACGTAAACGACTGGATTTTCCTAAATTCTTGCTGAAAAGGCCAATGACGTTCTTCAATAACAACTTCCGGGGTTAATTTTACAACCTTTAAATCGCTGGATGTTGTTTCTTCAGCGGTTTCTTCTCCTTTAGTGGCCCTTAGGCCTCGCTTTCATGCTTAGGGCGTAAGCATGACTGATGACGTCACTTTAAAGGCTCCACTACTGACGATAAGAAATCTCGATGATAAATGGCGATAACATGTCGATAAATAGTTCAGATTTTGAATTTTGATGACGTCAGATGCAAACCAAGAATTATCGGAAGGATTTGGGCGTTGGTGGAGCGGGGGACGGGGGTCATGGTCAGGAAGGGTTTTGTATAGAAAATTATTTGCAGGGGAACACAAAAAAAGCAGGCAATTGTGTGTCTGTTTAAACAGTTTATTTGACCTAACAAAGCCACCATTAAAAGCGGCGAATGGCCATGCAAAATATGTTTTCTGCCTTTTTCGTCAAGGTTACAGTTTTCATTTCATTTTCTCAGACCCACCGATCGTCAACCTCACTGGTATTGGGTTTAATTTTCATCTAATTTTTTTTCTTCCTTTTTTTCCTTGATGGGGAGTAGGGATAGAAAGAATATCAAATATTATGTTAGATTTTTCTCTTTTTTATTTTCCTTATATGGAACTATAGTCTGTAGTATGATTGTGGAGAGAGAGTGGTCGCTAAAATCAGATGAAAAAATAATTTAATTTCGTCGGAAAAACTATTCGGTGATGAATTGAGATTTTCGTCAGCTTCCAGGAAGTAAATAAGCCCCGTAATCACCCGTTAATTAACCAATCAAAAAGCACGCAAACTCCCCACCGACACACGACAAATTCAAGGTCTACACGAGACAGAACCAATCAAATTCAATCAAAGCGGTAACGCAACGTGACGTTGGTCACACAATAATTATGACGCTGGGTGACAAACAACACAATTGCAACCCAAAGATTTGTCAGACAACAATCAATCATTCATTCATTACAGTGCATGGGAAACAAGCTATACAGCGCTACTCTAAAAATCCATTAAAATCCTTGTTTTGGCTGTCCGTGACCTTGCTCAGAAAAATGTCGTGCTGCTGTTGATCCTAACGGCGGGTCGGGCCCCAAGCTGTGGGGCGGGGGGCAGCCGTGGAGCTGCCGATGCATGGGAAGTCAGCAATGTTGCTTGTATCTGGGGGTAAGGGCTTTTCTTTGTTAGACTGCTGAGGAGGCGGCGGTTTCGGCTCCCGCTGCTCCCGCTGCGGCTTCTGTTTCCTGCCTCCGCCGTCCGCATTCTGGGCTTTGTCCCAAGGAGCATCCCTGACGACGAAGCCGACCTGGCTGCTCTGCTTGCTTGGCGGGTTCAAGTAATGACTCACCACATCGTGCTGTTCAATCTCATCACGTACGTCTTGCATCTGAAATAATGCGACAATAGGTTAGTAATACCACAAACAAACAAACAAACAAGGCATAGCTTGATCCAAGGCCTCAGATTTTCAGCAAACAGTGAAATGTACGCGCGAACGCGGGGATAGACTGCAAAACAGTCTCTTTTATCTCTCCAGATATCGATGCGTGACGCGCGAATCAGAAGGCACCAAGCGTCGCGTTTCGCCCATCGAACTCACGTTAAAATACGGGTTGTTTGCAGACGCGGGAAGGAGGGGGGGGGGGGGGGGGAGGGGGATGGTGGTTCAGATTTTCTTTCGAAATTAACTATCAAACACTGAAATCAAAAATATCATGTACAAAACACGCCAGTCAACACCTCACAGCGTAGTAAACACTTACGTATTCTTCTTCCAACAGAAGAAGCTGGTCTTTCGCTTCTTCGACATTGTCCGCCAGACCGGAAATGACGACAGGATCGGAAGTGTTGAGTGACGGGAACCGGATGTCCACTTTGTATGTTTCCATGAATTTACGGATGGTACGCCCCTTGGTGCCAATCAAACGGCGGTGAACGCGCGGGTCTATGGGTACTGGGACACTGACTTGGTCCTCCTACACGAAACAAAAACGTCATGGTGTGATATCAGACACAAAACAACACAAAAGAAAGAATATGAATACTAATATAGTCAAGCCTATTTGCACCGCGGTTGCACCGCAATCGTACCGCAGCCATACTATCAAAACGGCAATCATACCGCAGCTGTATTGCCTGCGAGCCAGCAGTCGAATTCACGGTTAACTTGTGATATTTGCATAACAATACAGTTGAACATAGAAGCGAGGCAATTTCGTGCACAAGCTGCAAAATATCGTGATTTTCTTGAGCTGCTTATAAAAACAGTTTTAAAATAGAAAGCAACTATAATATAAAGCAAGTTTTCTATATTTATAAAGAGTAGATTCGCATGAGCAACAGAGAGATCGTCTTACGATCTCGTCTTACCCAATTACGACAAACTTTAAATATAAAAGAGTTGTATATGTACTTCTTCTCTGTTTTAAAACTGTTTGTATTCTAACACGGTTCAAGGAGCTCAAGAAAATCACGATGTTTTACAGCTTGTCCCCGAAATTGCCTCGCTTAAATGTTTAACTGTATTGTTATGTAAATATTAATGACAAGTTAACCGTGAAAAGGGCTATTGTACCGCAGACGTACCGCAGTTTTATCGTAGCCGTACTGTCATCATGGAAATCATACTGCGGCTGTAACTGAAGTCGATATGCAGTTGTAGTTAAAATAGACTGCTCTTTTTTCTCTCGTGATATATCGATAGTGACATACGCGATGCCGCGTTTTCGCCCAACGAACTCTAGCTAAAAAACGGATTGTTTTGCAGTGTACAAGAACTCGTAGCGTAGTTGTATCGAAGTCGCACTGCAGAAACAACCTACGCCACTGTAGTTCGTTCAAGCTGTTAGACGCAATCCCAATCATGAAATGCTGTAGGATATCTCTCACATAAATGTAATCTACTGCTAAAATTAACTGGATTCTGGGCACGTAAACAAAATCAGTATTAACCAACACCTACCAGTTCACGCACTATCTTCAAAATAGTTTCTTTAGCAGCTTCACAGTTGTGCTCGTATCCTGTCAGGATAATCTTGTCTGATTCACCCTCAGGATCGTCCACGGGTGGGAATTGTATCTGGACCGCGTGATCTGTGCGGATCTTCTGAATGACTAGTCCTTTGCGACCGATGATCTTAGGATGGTAAGAGTTAGCCACGCTGATCTCCATTTTGAAACTGCGCAGTTGCTATGGAGAGGAACAGGAAGACGCATTAGTTCATACTGTGGGTAGCACATGTGCCGTTTAAAACGGGACTACAGTAAACATGCTTTCGTATGAAGAAGCCCTTTAACCCTTTCATTACCAAGAGTGCTAAGTTCAAAACTGAGGGGAAAATCTTGAATTTCATTTTGCAAAATTGCCAAAAACAAACAGCACCACTCGAAAGTACTACTCACTAGCTTTCATTTGAATGGTCACACACTTGGGTTTCATTCACATACTTAAAAGTTAGAACCACCTTGTACAGCATAATAAACAGTACCACATGAAAGTACTGCTCAATAGCTTTCATTTGAATGGTCGCACACTAGGGTTTCATCCACAGACTCAAAAGTTATAACTCAAGGTTCATCAGCAACTTACCCGGTCCTCATTCTCCGCCTCGATCTCGGCCACCTTCTGTTCAAGAGCCTCGATGGCCTTGTTGACTTTGGGGCGAGTACCAATGATGACCACCTGATCAGATTCATCCCTAGAGGGGGGTATGGTAATATTGACATCGAACTCGTCCATCATGTGGCGGACATTTGCTCCCTTGGCGCCGATGATGAAGCGATGGTAGTCAAAAGGAATGGTAATCATTTCAGTGATGGGAACAAGTTCCTGGGATCAAAAAAGGTAAACCATGTGTTAGATACTGTGCGATTAGTGACTGTAGAAATTCCGGGAGACTGGACATTAGTTTAGTACGCTAGGACCTCTGGGATTGGTTGGGTAGGCAGCAAGATGGCGTCTGCTGTTAGGCAAACGTGTTCGTCTTTCAAACCATAACTATGTTCAAACCAAAATGTCCGTGAATTGTTGTGTTACAAAATACTAGCAGTCCATACATTCATTTCCCTCATAGTTCGTCGGGTGAGAAGCAATTTGCACGGCAGTTTAATTTTTCGCGCTCGCTTTTATCTCTCAAGAAAAAAACCTTCACGAATCTTTGTGGCTATGATTGAATGATGACACTTTAAACACAAACTTGACGTACCAACAAGGCCTCCTTAGCTGCCTCAGCATTATCCTTTGAGCCAACAATGGTGATGGTGTCACACTTACGAGGACTCGCCGGGGGGGAACCTGCTTCATCGCCATTCACCTCCACAGGGGAGGTGCTTCCATTTACCATTCCTTGGGCTCTGGCGTTCGGATCTCGATCAGGAAACTTGATCTGAACATTAAACTGTGCTGTAACTTTCTGCACATTCACTCCTTTAGCTCCCATGATATTACGGTGGTACTTCTGTATGATGACACATTCGATGGACACCATCGAATCAAGCTCATCCACAATCTCTAAGATCCTCTTTTCGCTCCCTCGATGCAATCTTTAGCACCTTTAAGGACGACGCGGTCAGAGTTGACGCCGTTTCTGGGGAAACTGACAACAACTCCTCCAAAATCTTCAGCGATGTCTCGCAGCTTTTCGCCTCGCTTGGCGACAAAGTACTTGTGGTGCTTGGGATCCACATGTACTTCGCCCTCAACAATGTTGTCCTGAAAAAGTGGCAAGAATATTGATAGGCATCAAAAAGCAGCTTTTGAGCAATTGTGTACAATAATGTAATGTTGCCACGGTCACTCTAGCCACTTCTCACTTCACAAGTTCATGAGGTCATGCTATGATATATATCTTATTAACCAAGCGCGAGGGTCGTCCTGGGAGAATATCAACACTAGGTCTTGACAGTACG
The DNA here is from genome assembly GCA_029204205.1 of Desmophyllum pertusum. Classification (NCBI taxonomy): domain Eukaryota; kingdom Metazoa; phylum Cnidaria; class Anthozoa; order Scleractinia; family Caryophylliidae; genus Desmophyllum; species Desmophyllum pertusum. The sequence continues at coordinate 196,124 of MU825398.1, forward strand.
GATCGAGTGCAGCGAGGTCCGTACAGAAAAGACAGAGGGCTGATATTCTCCCAGTACGGTCCCAAGCAAGCTTGGTTAATAAGATATTTACTACACGACTTTGTGCTTAGAAATACTTGTGGAAATTAAACCATAACAATGTAAGAAACTTTTCCTGGTCCAATATTTTGAAAATATTGGACCGGCAATAAAGCATTCTGATTGGCCGATTTCAGTTATTGGCCCTCTCAACTGTGTCTTAGTCGTGTAATAAAGAAAATCATCAACGAGGGAATATTGTCTTGATGTGCCACCAAATTCTCACAACAAAAATTCAAAGAAATGTATGGAAATCAATAATGAGAACTGATATTTCGATCACTCTTTTCTTACCAGGTCTTTGATGGCTTTTAGCAGTTCTTGTTTGGCAGCTTCAACTCCTTCCTTCTTTCCGATGATTGTAATCAGTTCCTTGTCTTCATCGGTTGGGGTTGGGAACACAATCCTGGCGCCGGTATTTTCACGCACTTTTCTGATGTTGGCCCCACCTCGGCCAATCAGGAAACGGTGATGCTGTGGTTTTGCGCGGATCTCAAGAGTGAACTGTTGGTTTCCTGTGGCGCAAAAATTCAAAATATGTCAAAATTCCCAGTCATACAAACATCTCTAAATTTTCCAATTTTCAACTTCCGTTTTCTCGACTCAGGTAGAACCTAACCTAACGAAACTTTGTACGATTACCAAACAAGAGGTGGTCTTTCAAGTGCTGCTATTGATTTTTCGCTCAGTTTAATATGAATTTGCGGCGGCCATTTTGGAGAAAGGTCTATATTTTGCACATCATAAAAATTATTAAAATATTGTGACATACGGTAGCTCCTTCAAGGTACAACTACTTATTCATTATTAATTCCAAACCTTCTCATTCAAAAGCTCCAGAAGTTGTTTCTTGGCCTTCTCTGCATCATCCTTGGGTCCACGGATGAGAACCTTGTCGCTGTTGCTACCCTCAGGTGGGAATTTGATGCTGACTCCACCGCACTCATCCATGATGGAGCGGATGAGGCGACCCTTGGCTCCGATCACGGCATTGTGATGCTTATGTGGGATGTTTGCTTCTATTTGGGTGACATTTGCCTACAAACAAACAGGTTTTCAAGACAACGATTGATCACAAATGTTTCAATATAACTGGAAAAAGGAAACAAAGGCCAATATTTTGAACAGGACTGTCCTGAAATTTCAGATCGACAGATTTGTCTTCAGATTAACCTTCAGAAGATTCACAGCGGAATCTGCTTATTACATTGTACCATTCTGGTATTACTTCCCCTTGGAGCCGAGCATCAAATTTGAGGCCTAACCCATTTTGGCGAAATAACTAGAAACACCACCCTTTCCTAATAAGATTTGCCCAATCTACATGCAAGATGACAAGAACATGAACCAAGTTTTCAAAATAACAAAAGCACTCATGCAGGTTCTCATTAAGTGTCGGCAGCAGGCTAAAAGCGGTAACTTCAACTGAGCCACCTACTTTTCAAGAATAAAGCAGACATGTTAGTGCGGCACTAGCTAACTCAGCCGCCTTTTTATTATTGATCTAGCCATCTATTCAGAAACTTAGTGAGAACCTTGTCATGTACAATGGACATAGATTTACAAAAAAATATTGCCACAACAGTATCATGTGAATTAATGACAAGAACCTTACCTGTTCGTTCTGTATTGCTACTATGCGATCCCGAGCTGCTTCCACTTGTGCTTTGTGTCCGGTGATGACAATCACGTCGCTGTCACTTCCTTCTGATGGTAACTCAATCTTGGTGTCGGTCTCCTCACGAATCTGCGAAGGAACAGTACAAGAAGTTCAGTTTAACTCGACTGCAGCCAAGGCTAATTACCCTTACAGTGGAACCACGCTTTACGACCACATCGTTTATACAACCACTTCTGTCAGTCATTTTCTTATTTTCTTTCACTCCCAAGAGTTCTAAGTTCAAAAAACGAGGAAAAAATATTGAATTTTATTTTGCAAAATATTGTCAAAAACAAACAGTACCACAAGAAAGTACTGCTCAATAGCTTTTGTTTGAATGGTCACACACTAGGGTTTCATCCACAGACTCAAAATGTACAACCACATTTACTGGCTCAAGGTTTAACTCTGGGAGTGAATGGGTTAAGAACCACTTTAATACGACCACCCGTTAATACGACTAGATTTTTGGCTCGTTGGTGATCAGATTAATGGGGTTTCACCGTACATGTAGGCGTCGCTGATTACTATAATAATTTTGTAGAATCACTTTCTGTTTATAACAGAAATCACAGATATAAATTTGTACCTTCTTGATAGTAGCTCCACCTCTGCCAATCACATTCTTGTGGAACTGCTTGAAAATTGGAACTTCCACACGGAAATTGGCAGCAATCTGTACATTGTTAAAAGACAACAAAGGTTTTAAGTATACTGTCTACAACTGAGAGGGGGGGGGTGGGTACTGTAGCCATTATTCATAAGACCAGTTTAACTGTAGCCTAGCACAAACAAAAGTCGGTAACAGCTGTTTAAAATGTATAGAACATTCAACATTCATATGGAAGGTAAAAAAAAACACTGTTTATTCTGCAATTCTGCCTTCTTTAGGCCCTGAAGAAGGCAGAATAGTCAAAACATCGGATTTGACCATATTTTTAAGCGTTTTTATACAAAAATGTACCTTCCATATATACCGTACCATTCAAGATGCTACGAACTTTAGAACCACATTTTTAAATCCATAAAATTTAGGACATTCCAAAACTTGGAATAATAATGTGTTGAGTTTACACGTAACACAACTTTCAGCTGAAATACATATGGCAGGATTTTGAAGAAAACATCAGTCATACAGGAATTAGTTTTAAAAGTTTAAAACGTTTGCCAAAAATAATTATTAACCATGACCAAGAGAAACAAGAAGCTGTCGACAGCTTGAATTCGGACGAATTATCCTTTACTCGCTGCATCAAAAATAACCACATAAACGCAAACTGCACTCTGCCCCAGCTCTCACCCTACTGCTTTAGCCGAGCCACTCGACTGAGACGACTGGGGCGAGTCTGCATTTTTCTGCCGTTGAATGCTAGGATTATAATTCGTCCGTACTGTAAGTACATCCGAATAACAAGCAAGTCTTAGTTACCAGTTCAGAATTCAGTTTCTTGAGGTAAGTGTAAACATTGTCCACATCTTCTCTTGGTCCTCGTAAATTCACAACGTCACTTTTCTTGCCAGCATCAGGGAAGGAGATTTGAACTTCGGGATACTTGTCACGAACCTCGCGGATCTTCTCTCCCTTGGTTCCGATGATAGTACGGTGGAATCGTTGTTCAATGAGCACGTCTTTAGTCTTTTCGTTTTCCTATAAGTTAATACAGTACAGTGCATACATGTATTTTAGAATGACTTGTATTTTTTTGTAGCTTCCAAAATTATGTTTACATAATATTAAACAATTTAGACACAAATACATGTACTAGTACAAAAGCTCTGATTGGCTTCAAAGTGCCAAACAATCTACATTTCTATTATAGTCTCTGTTCCAAATATCCAATGGATCAGAGAAGCCAAGTAGCTCATCAGTGCCACGCTTTAACTTCAGTAGAGTAGTAAAGTGTGACATCACAAATTTTCAAATTTGCGAAATTATGAAATTTGATCAGCTATTCAGAGGAAGCATGCCAAAAAACGTCCTCTTGCCAAAAATTAGCTCTCTATTGCAATTTGCGGCCGAGATATATAGGTTCAAAGTTTGGTACCGTCCCATACAAACCTGTCTAATTTTGCGCCTGTTCGAAACTGAAGGAACAGACGCAAAATTAGAAGGGTTTGTATGGAGAAATTAAAACCTGAAGTGCCCATATCTCGGCCGCAAATTGCAATGGAGAGCTAATTTTTGGCAAGTGGACGTTTTTTGGCATGCTTTCTCTGAACAGCTGATCAAAATTTCATAATTTCGCAGATTTAATTTGTGATGTCATGACTTTAGTACTCTGTTTCTGTAGCATGAAACGACTAGGTTTTGCTACTCCCCCTGGATGGGATGCTAGACCATCACAGGTTACCCCCAGCATTTTTGTCAAGTTGCCCTGACAATTCGCTGGTACCCATTTATACTCCTGGGTGGAGAGAGGCAAACTGAAAGTGAGAGTAAAGTGTCTTGCCCAAGAACACAACACAGTGACCCCAGGCTGTGCTCGAACCTGGACCGCTCGATCCAGAGTCCAATGCGCTAATCATTAGGCCACTGCGCCTCGCACGAAGAAAGCAAGACTTACCAGTTTCTTAACCATCTGTAGAATTTCAGCTTTGGCAAGAGCAACACCTTTAGGCGATCCTTCAATCCTAAGGAGGTTGCTCTTTTCATTGTTGGACGGGATCAAGATCGATGTTCCTGTTTCAGTCTTGATTCGGTTCACTGAAATACAAAGACAAAATTAATGGTTATAAAGTGTGTGGTATAATGAACTAGGTCCTTCAATTCTCCTACTTTGCATTCTAAATAAACTTACACCAGATAAATATTTAGTAATAAATCGTCCAGACAAATAAAATTCATGAGTTTTTGGTTTTAGTTTAGCTACATGTAGATACAATAACAAATGCACCAATTTTAAAACAGTTCTAAATTATTTTTTATTGCCTATCTTTCCACAAGTTCTGCTCTCTAATTTTCATCAGTAAAAATCAACTAGTATGAGCTACATGTACTCGTATTTAGTATACAGGTGGCTGGAGATTTTCTACAAAATGGTAGTTTCTTCTCGTTTCTCCTAAGTCTCATGTTATTACGATTTTTACTAAATCAATAAAATTATTCGCTCCCAATTTGCGATACTGTAGTTGATTTGGTCTGCGGCCTAATCAACTACCACATCCAACCTCGTCCCCAGGGCCATCTCCGCTTTCGAGATGGCGGGTGGACGCGAAGAAGACCCTGGCGAAGAGCAGGTCACGTGACCACAAAATTAGCCAATCGCGAGCCCACTGCCATTTTGAAACAGTCAAAATCTCCAATATATTTGGAGACATGTGACGTGCTCTTCGCCAGGGTCTTCTTCGCGCCCACCCGCCATCTTGAAAGCGGAGATGGCCCTGGGGACGAGGTTGTTACCACATCATATACATTGAGAGCGAATAATCTCACTAATATTGTTAACTGTAGATTTAACTAGTAAACAATGTTTGTCAAACACTTTAGCATCAGTCAGTTGTAAAACAAAATGTTTTCAAGCAATCAAGCAGCGGTAATATGGTTGCAAAATAAAGAAACATACCGTTGCTTCCATTCTTGCCGATGATGTGAGGATGAAATTTGTGGTCCACAGTGATTTCTGCAAAGTCCATAGATGCTATCTGTCAAATAAAACAAAATTGAAATGGTGACAACAGATTCAACTCAAGATGAGACAGTTGCCAACAACTATAAAGTAAAATTCTTAACCAGACAACAATTACATTGAAACCCTCTGAGCGGACACTCTCGTAAGCGGATAGCTCTACTTACGGCCGCCTTGACAAAACCCTGTTTGAAATTAGGTCATACATTGTACAAACTCTGCATAAATTTACACATTCCCGTAAGCGACCAGCTTCAGTTGCGGACACTTTTTCTGCTTCCCGAGGGTGTCCGCAACTTACGGGAGCTTCAACTGTATTCAATTAGAGAAATTATCTTAAAATGTGATAATATATGACCGCTGTGCATTCATTTGTTAACTAACCAGTTCTCTGATGAATGTCTCCAAAGATTCCTGTGCCTTCTCCACTTCCATAGGGGGTCCCTCTAGGGAGACACTGTCTTTCTCATCACTGAATTCCACATGGACCTGTTTACAAAAAAATTTCAATTGATACTTTCATGCACACAGTCAAATGCCGCCAAATATGCTGATGGGAACTTCAAACTTCTTCCACCACTTCAAAATTGAGAATTTATTTCAAAGTTTTCCGCTAGCCAAAGCTCTCTTAACTGTTCAGTTAATGAATACAGACCAGCGTTTTATTCTCAATCCATGTGTTTTCACTTCAGTAGAAAATACAATACAATACATGTAGTATGCAAGGCAAAATGGGTGTCCCCGATTAGTAAGCCTTGTAGGCATGCTACAAGAATGACATGTTAATAAAGTTATTATATTATTTATTACATGTACTGTATCTCCTGGCCTTACCTTGGGTAAATCCTGGGTTATTTTGCGTATGTTCTGTCCTTTTCTGCCAATGATGAACCTGTGAAGCCAGCGAGGAGCATCAACTTCAGCAGAAACAACACTGCTTGCCTTCTCGTACACCTGTGTCAAAGCTCTCCCAAGCTTGTCTGGCTCGCCGCGTAAAGTGATGGTCTCCAGGTCACTGTCAAAGGATGGCATTTCCACAGAAACACCTGATGAATGGAGACAAGTTAGAATACATTACTTTGTACAATCTGATTGTGAAAAGAATAAACTTTCTAAACACTCCATTTCATTGAACCCATTTCCAACAAGAAAAACTATTCAAACCTTGGTATGGTGAACACTCCTATTGAAACCTAAATAGAGGGGGGACGGGGTGTCTGAACTTCCCACGTCTCGTACTTTGTACTCCCGGTTCCCGGATGAATCATCCGTTGTGGTTAATTTCCGCCTCTTTGTGCTTTCTCTATTGCAAAATTTTCCATTTACCTGGTTCCCACCAATTTGGGAATCTCGCTTCCCATCCTCTCTTCTCCCGCCTCCCATTACTCCTGGGTTTCCCGCCCCCTGTCCCAACCCTCCCGTCCCCCACCCCCATCCCCCCACCCCACCAAAGAAGGAAAATTCCAAAACATTCTTCAAACATTTCCTTACCAGTCAAAGCGAGTATTTCTTGCAGAGTTCCACCCCGAGGACCAATCACGTACTTGTGCTGCGACTTCTTCACCTCAATGGACACAGTGGTTGTCTTGCGTTTCTTTTCCTCGTAAATTGCCAAGATCGTTTCCTTTGCCTTTGCCACGCCTTCCTTCTCTCCTGCAATAGTGATCTCGTTCTTCTGGGCTGATGGCGGTGGGATGTTGATGCGTGCTGTTGTCTGTTCTGTGATCTTTGCGGCGTTAGCACCAGCAATGAAAGGGTGGTAGACATGTTCAATCTTGAGTCGTTCAAAAGCCAGTTTAGCCTGTAGATAATGAAATAGAAATAGCAAATCATTCATGTTTACGACTCAATCTGGTCAATCACTGAAACGTTTGGCTAAAATTCCCCCCCAAAAAACTTTTCCAACTCTGGAAAATGGGCAGTACATGTACTCTCCCTACCCCACACCACAGAGGCAGACGGTATCCAGCTCACCTGTTCATCAGATGTGATCTGTATCTCATGTCGTGCGCTGTCTACACCTTCCTTTGTGCCAACGATTTTGATGAGATCCGATCCATCCCTCGGCATGGTGATTTTTGTTGCAGATTGCAATTCCAGCTGCTGCAAGGTTTTGCCTCCTTTGCCAAGAATGAATTTGTGATGTTCTCGTGGAATGCTGATCTCAACATTAGCCTGCATACATGTACAAAATATCATACAATTAATTATTTACATGAAAGCAATACTGTTGTCTATCATGAACATTTCGATACAGTTGTTTTGAATTCAAGGTTTTTTTGTTGTAAACTGTCATGATTACCTTTCAGGAAAGTATATAAAATATAACAAAATAACAGAAACAGGTAAGGAAGATAAGGATGCAAAATAAGTTAACTGCCAAAAATTCTGTGTTCCTATTTATCATGCTATATACTTGGTTTTCAAAATGGCAGCTCCAAAAAAACAAAAAACAAAAAAAATGTCAGCTCCATGATCGAAAACTCATCAAGCATAAAAGTAAGGCTGAAAAGCTTGTAAAGACCACATTACCTGAGTCTGAAGTTGGGTGAGCACCATACGCCTTGCTTTAGCCAGTAATTCGGGTTTTCCAGTCACCATAATTGTCAATCCTTGATCTTTTCCAGAACTGATCTCAATTGCCGCTCCAGTCTTAGCCATGATATCACGACAGATCTCTCGTTGACGGTCGTCTCCGAAGGCATTTTCGTTGGGCTGTTTGTAACGACGTTCTTCCAAAGGAACACGGAATACCTGTATAAAGAAATATATAAGAAATACTAATTAATTATCTCCTTACAAAAAGCACTGTGGCCTGATCAGTAATCATTAATGGGTAGTGCAGTGGACTCTAGACTCCCAAAGGTTCAGCAAATTTGAAGTGTGTCGCATGCACAGAACAAACAGGACTTTGTTCCTTTAAAGCCCTTGTCAGTGACGTGGTGGGCTACAATATCCAAGGAACTTTTAAACACTTACTCCTAGTTGCATCATTCTACAGAAACTAGAGTTATGAAGCAATCTGTTGAATCACTGTAGCACAGCATACTATACTACCGTAAAGTTCCGAAAGTAACAAGAGTCGTTACTTTTGGAATTAGCAGCCTTTGGGGCTCACTACTTTCGGGGGGTCACTACTTTCGGGGGTCGCTATTTTCGGTGGGTCGTTACTTTCGGGGAACAAAAATTGTTAAATAACTGAAGCTGGTGCGAGCTCTTTTTCAGAAATAAAGGACCGAAATTCATAAAACAAATTGCTGTTGAAAATGAGACAAAATTTTTTGTGGCATAAGCAATAGCTTCCCTTGTAGTAAAGTGCCTTATGCACTGTACGAATATATTTTTACTTGTATATTTGACTACTGATTGGAAAAAATATATGTATATACAGTATATGTATAATGTCTCTCTACTCTCGGGGGCTCGCTACTTTCGGGGGCTCGCTACTTTTGGGATTTGTTAGCAGCCACAAAATTTTGACGTTACTTTCGGGGGGTCGCTACTTTCGGGGGGTTGTTACTTTCGGAACTTTACAGTATATAATTATACAGATCTAGAGCAAGAAAGATGTTTTATCAGGCAGTGACACAAGCTACTCGGAAAAAGTTCTCTCAACAGGAGTCAAACCTACATGTACATTGTATGACCTTCCGCACACTGGTCGGCTTTGGTTTTACTTTTTTCTCTTTTGGGGGATGGGGGGGAGGAAGTAAATTTTACAAACTGGTTTGATTTTTATATTTCCTTTGTTTCCGATATGGCAATGAAATGGAGACAAAGGAAACTAAAAAGGGAACAGGTTTGAAAACAGGTTTGAAAATTTCAGATACACAAAGTTAACACATTTTCCAAAAAGTCTTGAAGTTTACCTGATTTTTTTTAATATAGGGAGCAAAAGCAATGAACATGAGGGATATACAAATCCTTCTTGTGTTTAACGCTGTATCATTAGGTACTCTTTGTTTTTACTAACTCAAAAATATACCTAATGCCTTTGTGCATTGTTACATGCATTTTACAACTTGCACAACAACTGTATAACCCTTTAATCCCACTGCAAAATTGCATCACTTTTAACAAAATTCTAGGAAAATTTGGTTGAAAGACAACTTTCCTGAGCTGATCAGAACCTTCATTCTAATGACCTGATTAATCAAAAGATAGCTTTGGATTAACAAAACACATTCTTGACAGTGTTTGCCTCTCCTTGGAAATCTTAAATCATTGTTCATTTCAAATAGTCGAGCCTCCACTAATGGCCACCTCTCTATAGCGGACACCTCTCCACAATGGCCCAATCATACGTCTATCCATACTTTTCACTCTTATTGAAACCCCCCCTGCAACGGCCACCTCTCTACAACGGCCAGTTAATTCCGTCCCAGGGTGGCCGTTGTAGAGAGGTTTAACTGTACAATATTTCACGAGGAAAAAAAATGCTTTTGCTTGGAATGTTACGTTTGAGACATGAAAACAAAATGAATATATAGAGGATATTACACTAAAGTAATACGTCTCATGGAAAGTTATTTTAAAGGATCTACTATGACAAAAAAAAAAAGAACAATAGATTCATGATGCGCTACCTGGGAAACGGTGCCACAGTGGAAAAATTTAATGGTATTGTTTATTTAATCACCTGACCTGGTTTTGTTCTAAAGAAACTCTTTTTATGTTAATTTTAAGCCTGTACTGTTACTGTCGCTTTCTTTTACAAGGTTTGATGAGAGAATTATTCTGTGTCTGTTGTACATGTGGCAAAATGGCTTGGTGCTAACATCTTGCTTACTTGTAAGATGGTTACAATAACGAAGATCATTATCCTATGGAAATCAGGAAAAGTTTAAAAAAAACATTAGTGGGAAAATCAAGTGATGGTACATGTAATAAGGAATAATATGATTCAGTCATTTTTTTTTTTTTCCAAAAAAATTAAAAAACACAGGATGGAAATAAACATTGAACAAGGTTAAAATAATTAAAAATCCTTGCAAACCTATAAAGCCTCGTCAATTTAATTTTTACAAAATATTCAAAAGCACAGCATTGAAATGTATTGTCATAGCTGATCTTAGAAAGAGAAAAATTAATCATCACACAAAGGACTTCCTGATCTAAACCCCATGAATACTGTGTCCAAAAAAAATTGGGACACGAGAAATCGAATCAAGACGTATTCGATGAAATAAACCTTTTCAATTATAAAGTGTATATTATACATGTTAGTAAGATAAGAACCCAAATTAGTTGATCGCGATCTTAAATTTTGAGGGCCTTAGAAAATTCACATTTCAAAGGAAGTTAAAAATCGGAAAATTCTTAATTTACGATCGCGGCATTTGTTGCTTATATTGCGTGGGTCCGTTTTGTTTGACACGTAGAAACAAGGACGAATTCGTCAGACGGTTATTGTTAACTACGGTATGTAAATTGACAATTTTCATGACAATGGCCCATGTGAAAACTTAGAAAAGTACAATATTGCACGAGAGAAGTTTAAATTTTTTTTGATATATGTCTGGTTGTTTATATGCTGCCAAGATTTAAAAAATATATATACCTCCTGAGATATAAAGTGGACAAGAGATAAATTTCCTTTCGCGGTAACTGTGTTGAATCCAGAAAGTGCGACTTACAAATTATATACAACTCCTTTTCTAAACTGTTTCTTTTCCCCTTTTTCTGATCAACAAGATTCCGCAAGGCCGCCAAGACATCAATCCACAACTTCACTACTTGAAAGATGTGTTATGAAAGAATGTCAACATTTTACCAACTGATAAAAGCAGGAATTAAAAAAAATATCACGTGAATTATTGATCGTTCGGATAGTTTGAAAACTAACTAGATTCTGTCGAGATTCAGACGTAAAAACACTCGGGCTGTTTAAAAAACGAAGAAAAAAACGTCTGATTTCTCAAACAACACTTCTGCTTACATATTATTTATAGGAATTCTTTGGTGAAACAATTATTTTATATATCAACAACCCGACACCGTTCACCGGAAGACATGCATATGTAAACGTGGCCATGTAACACTATAAACCGAAACTATATTTATCTACAAAGAGGAAATATTCCTGAAGCCACTAATAAGGCGATAGTATGTGTACATGGAACACAAATTTCATGTACTAGATTTTTTTTTCTACATAAAATGAAATAAAAACAATTCCGTGAACAAAATGAGAGAAAGACAAAGCCAGTCTCGATTTGGCGGATCAAATTTTCACGTACGCAGCTAATTTCAGAAAAGACTTCACAAACCAGGCTAAATTTATAAATGAGAGATAAATCAAGTATGGGCAAATTGAGTTTAAGTTATTTAACGAGTCGTGCTTTGATTGTTAATTTCCTTTCTGTCCAAATACAATTTCAGTTTACCTGTGTAACTGTGGTCGAGCGAAGTGGACCGGTCGCCGTTCGCCATTTTGATGCAGTGTCGTTTGGAGTTGAATTTTGCACATGAGCGCTTGGAAGAGGTGGAAATGCTTCAGCATAGGTTGGCTGGTATCCTTCCAAGTCCAGTCCTTCGTCTTCTTCAAAGTGGTTGTTCAAATCTTCCTGTGGGATGTACCCTCCGTCGCTATACACAGATCCTTGAAGGACTTCTTGCCCGTGACTTTCGCCCGCTACAGGCGACCCATTTATCTTGTCCATATTCTTGAAATCTGGTCCGTTGGCCGGTCAGGATCTACAGTCCCACTACAGGAAGGCACAAAAGAAACAACAGCTGTTAACAGCTAGACTGGAAGTAAAAAAATCACGCTTCTACTACACTACAAATCATGTCTCGTGGCGGCCAATCGAAGGTTATTTTTCTCACGATAGTTAACAATGGGGAATTTCCACCAGCATTGCCTCACCTGCTAAGCAATGGTGACTGTTTCCGATAAAATCAGTCCCGGGATTGATTCCTGGGTTAGCAAGCCAGAATGCCAGCCAAAGGAAAGGAAGAAAACTAAAGCTTTGGGGCCAAATGGCGGAGACAAGAAGCACTGATCTAGCGCTCCAAAAGAGATTATTCACGCGCGAGAACACGACGAAATCTACAAGGTCCTTTGTCTCACTTCCAAGATCATTACGTCATACCCTAACCATCCAATCACAACACGCGAGTGATTAGTACCCAGCTTTAACTGAGGTAAAGGGTCTGAAACGCCTGACGAAAACGCGTTTGTTCAGCTGTATGCTAAAGGCAAACGTATTTGTGTTAATTTCCTCAAATATATAGAATTTCTTCCGCCTCAAGAGTCGGTTTACTGGTAAAGCATCAAGCTTTTTTGAAGTGAATCTAGTTAACGTTGTGTGCCAAAAATAACATGACTAAGCGGCCTGGCCGTTTCCTTTGAAAATGATGAAACCTCCTCCTAATTCTACTAGTAATTAACCAAATAATTTTCAAACTCCGGGGAATTGGCCGGCCACTAGCCGTCATCGTTTTAAAACATGATTACCGATCCCCGGTCGGGGCACACAGTAGGACGCCCCCCACCTCCCACCCCACACACACACACACACACACACACACACACACACACACACACACACACACACACACCTCCCCCCCCCCCCCCCCCTCCTCCTTTTCCTCCCCCGCATACCCAGACACACCGTTCCCCGAGTTCCTATCAGACATGATCCCGGGCGGTAAAATCGTCATATTTCTCGCCCTCCTCCGGGAAATTTTTGAATTGGATGAGACTTATATCCGGGTGGGCCGCCGGGTGGGCCGCCGGGTGGGCCGCCGGGTGGGCCGCCGGGTGGGCCGGGAAAACGTACGTGTCATCCCCCCAGTTAATTTTTCCGTTAATGTATTTTCCAAACCGAAAAAAATAAAAATAAAAAAGAGTTGCCTAACCCGCAAGGCACCCGACTACCTTGAGTTTTTTTTTTCCAATAACCCAAACAAATCAAGCTCAAGGATGTGATTAACGACAAAACATCATTCACTGAGGTGGTCGAGCTAGATGGGGAAATCTTGAGATCTTTCTCGTGCGCGCGTGAATTCTGCCTTCTCGCCCACTCTGTCTTATTACTTCATGAACGGCGAGAATGACAGATGGGAAGGGGGACCAGAGGAGGGTTGAGGCGGGTGTGAAGGGGGGGGGGGGATTAAGCCCCTAGTTTGAACCTCCCTTTCATCATCCTCGGGGACCCCAGGGGCAGGCAAAATCCTTGCGCGTGAAAGCCCGTCAGTTAAACTTCCGCGCGCACCGATTTCGCTCGTTTTATCCTCCCCCCCCCCCCCCCCCCTCCTCCCGATTATCGGCCCCTGGGTCTGATGCCCCTTCATGAAATATTTAGTTCCGCCACTTTCGTAACATAAATACACAAAGCTTTAAATAGAAGACTCGAGCCTTTACTTTGGCTTTCAGCCTTTCTATCACGATACTGTTCTTTCATAATGTAATGATATATGTTGATGTTATATAATAGAAAAAAGTCATTTTTGCAAGTTTTTGTTTGCTAGGCTAAAAGTCACACACAGTGCAACAAAGGTACACATTGATATTCATTAAAATTAAATTTACTGCCACACAATACAGTAACGTTGATATGGAGTAAGTACATTTCCAACTCAATTATATATAATAAATTAGTAAGATAATGAATAATCGCATATCTCTGATATTTCACAACAAATAAATAATAATGTATAAATACTCCGCTGTATAATAAAACATATATATCTTAGATAATTCTCTCTTATATACATTCAATATATAAATAATCTATAAATACTATATCTTTCTATTTCTACTCGATTATGTATGAATTGTGAATTAATTAAACTAACAGAGTGACCCGCACTCGGTATATTTAGTAAAATTTGTAAAGTAAAACAAGGTTTAATATTTAAATATCAAGAGTCATTGTTACTTCAAGGGAATGAGGCTTTTTAACAAGTTCACGACTTCTCCCATGGAAGGACGATCCCCCGGATTCCCGGACCATGATGACGTCATCAGTTCCCTGTATCGGTTGTCTACGTCATTCCCCTCGGGGATCTCTGGACGCAAATTGTAGGCAACAACTCGGAAGATCACAATCTGATGATTCTGTAATTTGTACGGTATCTCCCGGGTCCAGAATTGCCATAGGCAGATTCCCAGGGAGAAAACGTCGGCTTTGAAGGTGGGAGTCTCCCCCTTCAGGAGCTCCGGTGCCCGGTAGGCAAAAGTGCCGGTGAGGTACGATCTTGACGGCGTATTGGGACGTTCCTGGATGATCTGACAGCAGCCGAAATCGGCCAGTTTACAGCTCCCATCCGGTGTTACAAGCACATTTGCAGGTTTCAAGTCGAGATGAGCGATGTTATTGTCATGAACGTATTCCAGCGCTTGCGCCACCTCATATGCAAATCTTACGCGCCGTTTAAAATCGATCTTTTCATCGGCGTCGTCGAGAACATGTTGTAAGTTTCTTGAACTTACGAACTCCATGATGATACATGGCTGGTCTTCGAGGCATTGCGCTAAGTTCGCTGCCAAAACCCGGACGATGTGTGGATGCTTTAGAGACAGGACTTCGTGGTGCACCTCAGCCTCAAAGCTCTGCATCGCAGCCTTCTTGTTGCGAGTGTTGGTGTGAAATTTCTTCAGCGCGACTTTGCAGTTGTTATGCATAGCTTCGAAAACGGAGCCAAACCCGCCTGACCCTAACAGGCGTATAACCTTCACTTCCTTGACATCAACTCTTGATATTAGTTCAACTGGTTCTTGACTAAGCATTCTCATTTTCGCTTTGGTCACTTTGGACTTGTTTCTCGTTGCGTTCAAAGCTTCCAAAATTCCCGGGTCACAGAATACTTAAAGATATATAGCATATTAACCAAGGCAAGATCGTGCCACATGGGATTACGCTTGGGCGTGCACTAATGGAATTTTTGACCAGCGACAAAGACGAGAACAAGTGAAAAGACGACTATTTCTTGATTGTGAGCTATTTATGCAAACTGCGAATGACTGCGGCTGCCTGCAAAGTTCCGTAAAGGCTAATTTACACGCTACGATTTGTCGACTCGATTTGGCGTAGCCTGTAAATTAGCCTGTACGAAAATGCCAACTAATCGGGCCGACAAATCGTAGCGTATAAAATATCCTTAATAAAATTTTTAGTGATGGTCAACTAATCTGTAACATTCTTCATGTCGATTACTTCATAGAATTTTACCAAAAAAGTTCCGAAAGTAACGACCCCCCATGTAACGGCAGCAAGCGCGAGAAAACAACACGATTGGTTTGGTTTTTGTTCCTGATTGAGTGAAAAGACTGATTCAGGGGTTTGAATATACACTGCACGCGAGAACGTACGTGTTTTCGAGGGAGAGGTTAACGCCCGCAACGTCAGCTTCAATAACACAGCCAACAGACCGATTTTATTTCGACTGCCGTAAAACGAAAACCAAACTGATTATACGTGTGGCCAATCACAAAACACGAATAACGCAATAAACCAATCAGAACTCGAGCTAGACAAATGACATGCAGCCGATGCCAAGCGCGGGAAAACACGCAACCTGCGCCAAGCGCGGGGAAATATGAAACCGGTGTTGATCGAGCGCGGGAAATAATGCAACCGGTGCCAAGCGTGGGGAAAAAAGCGCGAAATGATTTGATTTGGATTTGCTCCTGATTGGTTAACAAAGCCAGCATGTTTGCTCTGATTGGCAAGTTGCACAAGTTTGTTTACCAATATGCAATATTAAGTCAAACGAATGGTTAATTTGCCTCTTCTTGGTAACAAATCGGGTTGAATACGCCGAGCCCGGTCCAGTCCCTAAGCGTTCCATGTCAGGTGACATGACGTTAGTGACGTCATGAGCTAGAGGTAACTAAATGAACGCTGACTAGAGCCCAAGCCTACTCCACGAAAACCAAAGGCAAGAATAAAACACACCACTCACAGTATCTCAGAAAAATGTATTAAAATGTTGCAAAATAGAATTGTTTCTCCTAAAATTAAGCGGCCAACTTTTGGCGACTATTTATATAAAAATACAATTTTTTTACAAAATTAATGACATATTTACAAAAACAATTAATTACAAATTGAACTCAGTAAAAATGAGCTCGAAAATTTCCATTTGATTTGAAAAATTTCATTGTCAAAAGTGGTAAAGCAAAACCAAAAAGGGCATATTACTTTCACCACTCAATTGATAACCGCTCTAATGTCTCTAATAGACGTGCAAGCTAAAAACACAAAGAGCGTATATAAATAAAGTTTTACTACTACTACTACTACCGTGTGGCATGAAATTTTCGCGGGAACTAATTTTCGCGAATTTCGCGGGTTTTCCAACGACCCGCGAAAATTAGATCCCGTAAAAATAAACTCCTGCGTAAAAAAATTCCGCGAAAATTTACTCTATTTATTTAGAGTGCTGGATTTCAATTAAATTGACTTGAAACAATATTATAAGTACCGTAGGTAAAATACCGGACAGGAACCTGCCCGAGATCCGCGAAAGTTTGCTTCCAGCGGTAAAGTCTGAAATCCAAATTCGCGAAAATTTGTTCCCGCGAAACGCAAAAGTCTGCAATCCGCGAAATTAAACTCCCGCGAAAATTTCATGCCACACGGTACTTCTACTACTCGCTAATTCCTTGTGCGCGACTTAAAACTGCGTATTTATCAAATATTAAATTTCCCATTTAGGTTCCTAGACGACACAGATATTAGTAATAATTCGATGCTACAAAAGACAAAGAGTTATCTAGAAAGACTACGAGAGCGTGCGAGTTTGTGTAACTAGTCCCCGTTCAAAGCCTCGTTTTGGAAACATTGATATATATTCTATATATTAAGGTTGTCTATTATTTCAAGTATCTCTACACTAAAAAAATAACGGTCATATAGACTATTCAGGCAAGAAAACAACCGTCTATTCTCACCCTCGTTCGTGGGATCGTTTCTGCGTTCAAATCCAAGATTAGAGGCCCGGCATAAGTAACAGAATCGCCGAAAATAGCGTGACCAGCTAGCGTGACTTATCTCCACGTCACGCAAGGCTTCTTATAGTAACGCATGCTTCTCGCACAGCCAGAAATGCTCATTGGTCCGACTATTGTACGTGCAGACAAGGGAACCCAGTCTCCACCAATCAGGTGAAATCTCCAGCAGTTTGCACATCTTACTGCGGCTTAGCGCCTCGTAACTCTGCACAAAATCTAAATCATCTTGCATGAAACCCGTGTAACTGTTCTTAAGTTCAGGAAATTCCACGAAGTAGTGCTCCAATAAATCCTGGATGTCCGTGACAAGAACGTCACGCAATTTCGCATCGCCCAACATGATCTTGACAGGAACGCGTGACTCGCTGGGCCCGTCTTGCGTGTCATCTTCGCGCAGCATGAAAGCGAGTTTCAAAAGCTTACACGCGCGCGTCCCGAAGACCTCCAGGAACGCTCGGATATCTGGAACGCGGAAGCCTGGTCCTTCAGGTAAATGCCAATATCCGGGACATTCGCACAGAAAATGCACGGAGTAGCCATCTTTGATTGGCGAGTTGACACGAAGGCGCTTCTTGAACGGTGCGCTTTGAAAGCCGATAGGAAGGACAACGGGAAGCCTCGGACAGTAGCAGTCGTCCAGGATTTGACCAGCCTCGCCAAAGAACACCCCCATCCTGACAGCTCCTTTCGTGGGTAGTTTAGGAGGGGCCTGTACGACCGGTAGATCGCCAGCAATGATTTCTGCCTCTGTTCCTAGTACGTGGCCCCAAGAACAACAGTTGTTGCCATCTTTGACGAGGTCACTTAGCAGCGCAGGACTCTTGAACGCGGTGAGTTCACAAACAGGGCACACAATCCGTCTGATGTAGCGTACACCGGGATACCGCGTGTCGACCACCATCTTGATTGCAGCCCTCACATCGGGAAGAACACAGCAAGGGGATTCACCTCGTATGATCACTTTCAACTTGTTCTCAAACGGGACACCTTCGATGCTGACCCGGTGCACGTCCAGATTATCAGCCAAGGGATGAGCTGACATATCTTTACAGTGGAGCGGGCAGCCCATGCTAGCGATCGATGTCGTTGCAAACACCATGTAGAAACGGTAGAAGGTCGGTTCTACCTCGATGCTATTCGGCAGCCTTCGCCTGTTGATGGTGATTGTAAGGTCGCTAAAGAAAGTCGGAGGCAGAAAACTGAAATGAAACTCACAGCTGATCTGACGTTCATCTTCCGAAGGTTGCGTCGGCCACGTGTCCTTGTCCGCTCGTCCAATAGGCAGCTGGAAAGGTACAAGATCTTCAGTGTCGGACAGAGGGAAGCATAATCCGAGATTTCTGAACAGAGTCAGCATGGAAAAGCGCTGCCCCTCGGGGACGTCCGGCCAGGTCTTGGCCAGGTTGTCGATCCGTAAAATCCCGTCCAATCCCGAACTCGCGCCCGAACGCGACCCGACAAGGAGGCATATCTGTTTGGAGAGCCATGAAGGATCGATAAAGATCACATCACCAATGTCTGGCATGTCTTCATACCAGAGAATTTCCCCTTGAGAATGAAAATATGTCATTAAAGCCTTGAGTTTGAAGTCCTGCTTCACCCCGCACCCATTCGCGATCTCGCGCAGCCTGTCGTAAGTAAGAAGCGGCCAGTTCTGTAACTCATTCTCCGCGTGACACATCTCGTGTATTCTGTCACGCACGTACAAACACTTCTGCGGGATCCGGGAACTGACCTTCGTGCTGAGAAGAATGTACGCGCTAGAGCCCAGGCCCACCTTGAACTTCTGCAGACTCCGATTCTTCGAACTGAGGAAATGTTTGGGAAACTGGCC
The DNA here is from genome assembly GCA_029204205.1 of Desmophyllum pertusum. Lineage (NCBI taxonomy): Eukaryota > Metazoa > Cnidaria > Anthozoa > Scleractinia > Caryophylliidae > Desmophyllum > Desmophyllum pertusum. The sequence continues at coordinate 215,284 of MU825398.1, forward strand.
CTGGCAGCTGACTTCATAGTAGCCTACCACGTGAGGAATGCAGGGCTCTGGAACGGGACCAGGAACATGAGGGACCATTTGTTCCTGGACATAAAATAATGAGCCAGTAGAGGAGCCCTCGCAGATAAGGGTCCCTTCACAAAGGCCACACTGAGGTACAGCTTCCCCTTCAAACTGCCGTCTATGCTCGCGACGATACTTGCTCAAGAGCGTTTCGATGTCTTCACGAATGCGCGTTCGGATCTCATCGGTGAGTCTCGGGTCGTCGGCGTGAGTACCGACGAGAAGCACGTGAGAGTTCGGAGCTCTCGCGAAGATGACTTGAAGCCAAAGTTCTACCCTGCCCAGCTGATAAATCGACAACGAAGACTTGCTGATCGTGTACGCACTCATGTCAAAAACCACCTGGTAGAGAGTGTTCTCTGACAGGAATAAATGATGCGAACTGAAGAAGGCTTCGTCTCCTCCCAAGTCAAACACTTTCAATTTCGAACGCATCAGATTCATGGAGGAGATTTCAACGCCTTCAGTTTTGGTTGTTGGGCCAACGCCGTTAATTCGCCAGTCTTTGCTGTGATTTAAGGCCTTGACAAGGGAGCTCTTACCCACCTGACTTCCTCCAACGACGGTCATTTTGATTTGGTTGTTAGCGACGGGATCGTCTAAGAAATCGCTGAGAAACTCCAAAATGCTTTCCGTTCCCTTGTTGAGGATGTGAGCAGGCGGGAATTTCAGACGATTTTTCGCGAACCAAAGATTTCGCAATTTGCTCAGGAGGCCAAGCGATGCGGATAGTTTCTCTAACTTATTATGAGTCAAGTCCAGACTCTCCAACGACCCCAAGCAACCGAGGGTATCGGGCAGATTGTCAAGCGCATTCCGATCACAATGCGCAAACTTCAATTTCTGCAGCCTGGAAATCGTATCGGGAAGTTTCCGAATCTTGTTGCCGCTCAAACGCAATCGCTGTAAACTTTTAAGCTCGCCAAGCTGTTCAGACAGCCGTGATACTCCCGATTTCACGACACACAAGCTCTTGATACTCGCTACTGAGTATAGAGTTCCTGGTAACTCCGGGGAACCAAAATCGCAATTTGTTACTGTCAGAGACTCTAAGCAGGATTGGACGCGCGAGAAATCGAACAGAGCCGGTCCTTCTGAATTTACAATGGTCAGCGATGTTATCGGTAACATCGGCACGGTCTCGTTCACAAACTTCGCCACGTCCGTTCCGTTTTGACCAATCAGAAGAATTCTTCCGAGTGGGCGGGGCGATGAGGTCGTGTAGAAAAATGTCAGCTGTCGGGTGAACTCGGTGAGGTCGCTATTCACGACGCGCTCCGAATCTTCCCAGTCGTCACTGACCCAGAACTCGCAGCATTTCTTCCAAGGGTCGGGTGGGTTCGGCAATTCGCAGCCGCTTTCGAGAAGAAACCGTATAGCGTTCAAGTTGTTTTCTTTCACCGCAACGTCCAACGCAGTGTGCAACTCTTTGTCTCTGGCATTCACATCAATGAAGTCCACGAGAGCTTCCAGAGAAGGAATATGATCGAGCTTAGCAGCGCGGTGAAGCAAAGTCAAGCCTTCTTTCTCGAAATCGGGATGACATGTCGACAAATCCATTCGATCCATCACGCTCACCAAAACAGCCGCATTAAAAATCTCTCTGACTTCATTATCACCAGTGGCGAATTCTAAATACTTTACAGCGCCCACCTGCTGTGCATAACAGGTTCCAGTGACCGAAAAAACCGGTTTTTTCGACGCGTCTTTCTCGTCCCATAACTCGCGCCATTCTGTCTGTGTGCCCACCAATATGAACGGAGTCACTGGGCAGTGCAGTTGGATTTCAGGTATCCACTTGTTCAGCGCATTCTCCCACGAGATCGAGCGAACGACAGAGAAGCACACAAGAAAAACGTCCGCGTCTGAATAAACCTCGGTTCTGATGTTATCAAATGCCTCCTGACAGCGCGCATCGCAGAGGTCCAAGAAAAACTGTTTGCCTCCCACGGTAACCGCGCCTGACCACTGGTCGATAGCGTCCTGGTGCGAGTCTACGCTCGACACACTCCCTTTCTCGGAGTTGCAGTGGATGACTCTGAAGTTTGGATGTCTGTCAGGGCCGTCCTCAATTTCATCATGAGGGACATCTCCATTTACAAAAACATCAGTCAACTCGCCGGCTTGTGAGTGGTTAGCCGTGCTAGCATCTTCTTCTGCTGTATCGGTCGCTGTTTCCGCCTCGGCATTCAACAAGGCCACATATTTGATGAATAACTCGCGCTTGTCGACATTATCGTCCCCCACTAACACACATTTGACGGTTCTCATTGCCAAGGTCTTGAACCTCCTTCACTGCATGGCACCTTGAAAATGGACAAACAAAAAAGGGTTGAAGAATAATACGTTTTTTTGTAATAAGGTTTTGAGTCTTTCTCCACACCCCACCCCGGTTCCCCGCCCTTTTGTGGGGCCCTTGGGGGTTGGTGTGATTATGATGGAGTGCCTGTCATTCATGGCATGTCATGTGTTATGCACTATTAACACAAACAAACCAGTGGTGGATGTAGAGGAGTCCACCCATTTTTAAGCGACAAAAGGCGCACCTTAATTAACCCCCCCCCCCCCCACCCCCCCCTTTTTGAGCACACTGATCTGGATCTGCCACTACAAACTAGACGTCCTGTTTATACAAGATATGGTTTTCTACTTTGTTGCAGACAAGTGATGAGAAATATAGTCGATGATAGATTTTCCTGTTTGACCATGCGGCGCATGATGGGTTAGACTTGCCACAAGTCGACTTCTTTAAGCGACGAAGTGACGAGCGGCGAAAAATCACCAAAACGCAAAACGGACTTTGAGAAAGTCTAATGATGGGTCAGTACATTTCGCTGACCCCTAGTCCATGGACTTCCCCGATGGACCAACCTAGTTCCCAGGGTCTACTCCGCTTTCAAGATGGCGGATGGGCGCGGAGAAGACCCTGGTACATGCTGGTGAAATACTCCACGAACAGTGGAGTATTTTGTCACGTGACACACGATCTACACTTGACCAACGGTTCTAGGATTAAATATGACATTTGATCCCAGAACTGTTGGTCAAGTGTACTAAAACGAGTTTCCATCGTGTGTAACGTGATAAAATACTCCACGATTTGTCAAGTATTTTGCAGCGTGTACCAGGGTCTTCTCCGTGCCCAGCCGCCATCTTGAAAGCAGAGTAGACCCTGGGAACGAGGTTGCCGATGGACCTGGTCCATCGACTACCTATATGGACTACCCATGGACTACCCTATAAAATGAACCCTAAAATAGGGCAACCCTAAAAGCCCTACCCTATTTTTGCTGCCTATTTTTGGTACAGGGTACCGTCTCTTCTTCCAATCACCCCACCTACCACCTCAGTTGGAGTTCCCTTAATTCTTTATTTTCCTCCACTTCCTTCTTTGTGGTACAACATAACACTTTCTATTCTCACTCATCAACAAATCATTCTAATCCTAGCAGTATGTGGGATGTTTGTCATAATTTATTTGAACCTAGTTATAATGGCCTAAGCTCCCACAAGTCTCCTGTAGCTCAGTTGTAGAGCATCTGACCGGTGTTCGACTCCTTTTGCAACCTCGTTCCCATGGTCTCTCTTACCTCACCAATATAAAACAGCTGTACTTTGTGTTTTGCATGTTCCATTTTTTTCTTTTACCTTCACTGACGCAATAGTGTCAGTAGTGTAATTTCAGGAAATTTCCCTTGTTGACACAGTGCAACCGTGAATTGACAAAGGAAAAGATGTGACAAAAAACTTTTTCTGTTATTATTTTTATTGAAATAAACGCCACAATAATATTGCCTTTGAAAGCAAAAAACTTTCTTTTGTGCGCGAGGCCACGCAATGTAATTTTAGCCAACGCTACGTCTCTGTTCAATGCTATTGATGACCTATTTGTATACGGGTTTGAAGACAGAATTATAAAAGTTATTTGATTTGGGATGAAATGATCAGTTAAACAAGTCAACATCTAAAAATAATGATTTACCACGATGAAGCATTCTCCAGATGTCTCCAGTTTGCTTTCAATTTTCAGCCGTAATTTTCTCTTCGCAAATGAAACTCGAAACTGCAACGGCGACACAATTAGAACAGTAGATCGTTAATCTCCACCCAAGGTTAAACTCTTGCCAAAACCAGTCAGGAGAATCCCAAATACATCACGCTTTTTTGCCACAGATTCTAGGCATAGGTTTTGCTCTTCCTTGAGCCGAGGAATATCTGAAAAATCTGATGGCAAAGAATTCCGTAACCCTTGCTCAGATCCTACATTCAATTCTCCTGTATTCAGCTTCAACAAACAACGCGTGACAATGTGTTGTCAACATCTGTCATCATTCACCGTGAATCTGTCAATATCAAGTGATTTGACCAATCAGATCATGATACCAGAATCTGGTATCATGGATCGGCAGCATCAAAGGAATGTCTACAGGCTCTGTCGTCTTCGTTCCCGCCCCAGGCAGCGACTCGGCTTGCTTCGCTCGCCAATTTTCTTTAGGAGCCTGATCTCAGGCTAAGCGTATGCCTATCCTAGCTCCTAGCTCTACTCGAGCCTCCTACGCAGCACTTGGAATGTTTGCATGCCTCTGTGAGGTCCTCTGTTTTTCTTCCTTCTAAATTATTTATTGTGAACAGAGAAGCCATTGTAAAAGGACCATATGACCCATATGCACTTGTTGATCTTCTAATATTGATAAATTAAATCACGACTGCTCTTATATGGTTTGTTTGATCATTTACATCTTTGTTTGAGTTTAGAAAATCATAGATTTTGATATTGGAACTTCATTTTATAGGGTAGTCCATTTAATCTAAACCTGTAACCGTGCACTCAATATTAAGCTTATATTTCACTCGTGCTGTGATTCATAGCAATCAAGTGAAATCATGTTCATGCATAATGAATAGAAATCTGCGTATAATATGAATAGTTGAATAGTTACAAGTTATTGATATCAATTAACGGCAAAAATAAACAGTTCTAGTCTCTAACGACCTAACAGAGAAGCGTTTCACTCACCAAGAGAATGTTTACATCCTTCGCACGGCCGGAGGAAATCACGAGATAGATTTGGACGCCATTTTGTTCCCACGTTCCCTAGCTCGTAAGTTGTGACAGGACAAACTCGTTTGATGCAATCTTTACCGAATCTTTACAAGATATACAACACCCGGGATAGATGATGCGACTTGTTAACTTCTAATGACGGAAGGAAATTAACCACAGAAGAAATTGGCAAATTACGCCAACTCGCGTTTCACTTCCAACTTAGTACCCAGTCCACCTTCAAGATTGTCAGACATCCGGTTCATCCGGTAACATCCGGTCACACCTTAGGGAATTGGAACACTAGAACATTGGACTCTGGACTATTGTTCTTGGACCATTGGACCATTGGATCACTGGACCAACTCAATTATGCTATAGATATTTACAGTTTTTTTAGTGTTTTGCAATGAAAGTAATTATTATATTAAAATTGGTATTATCCAAGCCGTCTGTGATGAGACTAATTTTTTCTCGAGAGCGAAGTTTAGAATAAACAGAACATGACATGACTGTCGTTTAATTTTGCGATTGCTGAGTTCTCTCGCGTGAGCTAGCCTGCGTAGCTCTGCGTAGCTCTGCGTAGCAGGCGCTGGAGAAGAGCACCAGTTTTTTAGGGGCTCGCGAGCGAGAGAAGAAACGCGCGTGTTTTATTCATCTCGCGCGCGTCCATCCAACTCACACAGGCTACGCGTGAACGTGCTCCGATGCATGCTGTTCTTTTTTACGCAAGGTCACACAAGGATAAAACCTGACGACGAGTGATATGACCCGGAAAACCAACAGTCGGTCGAACAAGTGCTGTTTTTGGCAAACCTTCGTTGAAGCATCGAAGAGTTTCCGAATCTTTTTATCCAATAAGAAACTATACCGCGAGCCCTCTATTTCCTTGCTTCACTCAGTCCTGTTTCGGAGGCTGGACTTCACCATCAACTTGCATTTGTTCCCCCGACTGGATAGGGGCACCGCAAGCAACGACCAAACAGCGTCGGCAGTACAGATCCTACTCTAACGACGGTACTCTAGATCTTAGGCCCAGTTCAGACGCCGTACTTCACATGAGCCGAATCAAATTCGAATTTAGGCCGACCCAAATTAATTTAGATCGACTGAATTGATTCAGACGCCGAGCTTAATTCAGCCGAACTTAAATTAATAGGGGAAAATTGCTGTTATATTTAAATACATTATAATAATTCATGCATTTGTTTCGGCTCATGTGAAGTTCGGCGTCTGAATCAAAGCCGGTCCACAGCCGTTCAAGTTCTCGGCTGAGCCAGGCGGGAAGAACAGCCGTTCCGAATTGATTCAGACGCCGTACCTCACATGAACTTAATTCATCGAATTCGATTCGGCTCATGTGAAGTACGGCGTCTGAACTGGGCCTTAGACGAAATTGGTTCAAAATACTCCATTTTTTTTATTTAGAGACTACAAGTGTATTCAAACACAGACATGCATCGCGTGGTATAACTGTCCGTCACGTAATAAACGTTTATTGTGACATGCAAATAGTTGATCATGTGCTACACACGATTGTTCCATGTGATGCAAAAGACTGTACCACGTGCATACTACCGCCTTGTCAGTATTTAAAATAAACTCGACAATTCGGCCGGGCAAACCGTTTCCCCCCTCCTGGTAATTATTGCGACAGTCCCTAATTCCCTGCTCCCTCCGCTTTCTACGCATGTCACGCAGGATAAATGATCCGGCGCGTTTCAAATCCACCCCCATCCACAAAGGGAAAAATAATATTGGAAAGGGCTTTTAGAAAGTCTAAGTACGAGTACGAGGTTTCTCGTTCCTAGAGCCTCCTTCTCTACTGGTCACAGCAACTGGGAGGAGCGAGGGCTCTCATGGGAACGCGACTGATTTGAAATTCGAAAGTCGTACTCGTTGTCCTCGTACTCGTACTCCGATTTATTCAGGGTGTAGACTGTTCACAGCCTCTATTTTCTCAGATCGTTGTAGCCGCGAGCGAACTGGAACTCCGCGCTTCTCGCTGGCTGTTAGCGTCGAGAAAATAGAGAAGCTGTGAACAGTCTATTCAGGGTGCGGCTGTCCATAAGCAGGTCCCAAGTTATCGGGTCATGTGTTGAATAAAATCGTCAAATTTTTATTCACTTGGCGATCGTCGTACAGGCCACAGCTACTGCATGTAGTATAATGCTACTGCATCTTATGGACTGAGGATTTCCCGTTTATAGCCAACACTCTTCTGTGATTTGAAAACACTTTAATACTTTTTACAAAACGCATACACAGCTTGTAACATGTACACTTTACTCAGTTCGACTTGACATCCGCCTGCTACGAAAACATAAACTTCAAGACAACGAAGCATTTGAATGGGTTATTACAAAAAAACTCTTTAAATGCTCAACTTGATAGACGCAGAACCCAATTGATGTCTTTATTATGATGGCTTCTCTCGGTATGGCTCTATCGTTTTAGTCTCTCCAGTTTTTCGTTTCTAGTTGTAGGTCATGTAGCGCGGTGTAGCGCTGAACTTGGCATAAGCTTTGATTACTTTGTTCACTGCTTCAAGGAAGTCCTTCTCTGTAGCAACCTGTGATGGACAAAAGACAGTCAAAATTTGTGTAAAATGGTATTCATGTGAAAAAGGGCTACCTACAGTCAAAGCTCCCGTTAGCGGACACCCTCGGGGAGCAGAAAAAGTGTCCGTAACTGGAGCTGGCCGCTTCCGGGAATGTGTAAATACAGAGTTCAAACAGGGTTTTTGTCAAGGCGGCCGTAAGTAGAGCTGTCCGCTTACGAGAGTGTCCTCTCAGAGAGCCTCGAATGTATACACTTCCGAATGAATCTCAGTCTACAGACAGGAGTCGGATGTAGCCAGTGTGTTGGGGGGGTGGGGGGGGGGGGGGGGGGTGGGGGTGATCTGAACTTCCTATGTACTTCCCGACCTTCTGTTGTAGTTCCCACCTCTCCGTGCTTTTTCTATTGCAAAATATTACGCAATGTTGCGTCATTTTCCCCTATTTCTTTCGGTTCCCGCCACCTTGGGAATCCCGCTTCCCGCCCTCTCTTCTCCCGCCTCCCGTAGAAGACTTCCCCCCCCCCCCCACCCCCCTCCCCCCTTGTCTTTCTCCACTAGCCGCAGAGCTTCGGGAAACTTCTGCTAAGCACGACCATGTAATTAGATTCTAAATTTGTGTCTCTGGCTGAATAATGTTCAGCTGCATTATCAGCTATCAAAACACCTGTAGTTTAACAACAGAACATTATTTTCACATACTTTTCTCCTTGATCGAATGGCGAACATGCCCGCTTCTGTACAAACACTGCGAATTTCAGCACCTGAAAAATCACAGAATAAAACGTCAACACAACACTGATAGTGCATGTAGCAAACTTACATGACTTTGTTTAACCACGGCAATAATGTGAAAAGTATTGCGAAGGTTAGGGATACCGATATCTTAATATTTTTGCCACGATTTCCAGAAGTTCCAAGATCTTCTAGAATGTAGAACAACCAACAATAATGGGTTGATTTTGTAGAACAGTAAGCAACAAATGACAGGAACCCATTAGGAAGTGAGGATGGCTAACGATGGTGAGGATGGAAATGGATACAATATGGACATACTTGAAAACGCGAGGTTCACATTTTCAAGCACATTTGAAATTTGTAAAAATCTTTGCCAAATGGGGAACATCTCCAACATCAGTGTTGCAGCTGTAAATAACGACTGAATGTTGCAGCTGTAAATAACGACTGAATAGGGTTACTCACCTGTGGTGTTAGGGCACAGTCTTGCCAGCAATTCATACCGAATGTCACGCTCTACACTCATAGATCGGGCGTGGATTTTAAATATATGAGCTCTACCCTGCAAAGATACATCATAAATAGTTCAGTAAAACGTTAGTCTCCTTTGCCTCAACTCTTGTCTGGGCATGGCTATGACAAAATGAAATGCAGAGAACTGAGGACAGTCATAGAGTACTAAAGTTATGACATCACAAAAATTAAATTTGCAAAATTATGAAATTTGATCAGCTATTTTGCCAAAAATAAGCTCTCCATTGCAATTTGCTGCTGAGATGTGGGCACTTCAGGTTTTAACTTCTCCATACAAACCCTTCTAATTTTGCGGAGGCACAAAATTAGAGAGGTTTGTATGGGACGGTATCAAACTTTGAACCCCTTAATCTTCTGTTCTATTCCTGCTAACAAGTTGACATTTTGTGGCTGATCATACGGCAGCAATCTTTATCTAATGATGGGATTTTGAGGCTTGATAAAAACAATCTGAAAATTTGTGACATCACACTTTCCCACCCTATTTACAGACTATTTCCAAGACACTGGTTGTTCCGTGAGGTGTAGTAATTTTTCTTACATGTACAAGTTTAATATATCTCATTAGATTCAAAGTAAATTAATGTGCATGTGTACCTCTAGATCTGGGAGACTAAACTCAATTTTTCTATCCAGTCTTCCTGGCCGGGTTAGAGCTGGGTCAAGAGTGTCGGGTCTGGAAAAGAATAATATCAACAATAGTTGAGTCAAAAATAAATAACCAGTTATTGCTGAAATTGACCTCTAGTGATATAAAATATGAACTATGACCCTAAAACTACACAAAACTAATTATCCCAAAACTAATTATCCCAAGAATTTCATACACAGAAAAAAACTTTGGGGTATGGCACATTATAATGACTCCCTTACCGATTTGTTGCCATGAGAACCTTGATGTTTCCTCGAGGATCAAACCCATCCAGCTGGTTTATAAGCTCCAACATTGTTCGTTGTACCTCATTATCACCGCCTGCACCATCATCAAAACGAGTTCCTGACAAACAGCAATGGTACATACTGTAAATCCAACTATCTTTGGAGGGTGGAGAGGGGAGGGGGAAGGGTAGCCTGAGATCAGGCTCCTGGAGAAAATTTGCGAGCGAAGCGAGCCGAGTCGCTGCAGAACGAAAGCGACGGAGCCTGAAGACATTCCTTTGATGCCGCCGATCCGCCCTCCAGTAATTAGTCCTGTTATAAAATGTCAACAAGTCACCTGGAGTGTTTGGCGTGTTTCCCAAATTAACTTAAATAAATTATTTCCCACGGCAAAAATGATCGTTGCATATCAAGTATTACCCATAAAACAAGCTTGAAAGTAAAAATTGCTAAAAGTAAACGTATAAAGCGGTGAAGACGGCTTCGTCCACGAAATTTACTGTAATACACATATGCAAATATGTAATTTTAGCCAACGCTACGTCTGTTGAATGTTCAATTTTCAGCCGTAATTTTCTCTTCGCAAATGAAAGGACTCCAACGCAAAAGATCGCCGGCTAACCGGCTCCATGTCCATTTTTTGGCAGTTTTCAGCTTTCAGGCCTAAACGGGACAACTCTTCGACTTGGTCTTTCATTATCGAAACTGCAACAGCGACACAATTAGAGCAGTAGATCGTTCTAATCTCCAAAAACCAGTCAAGAGAGTTCCAAATACATCGCACTCTTTTGCCACAGATTCTAGGCATATCTTTTGCTCTTCCTTGAGCCGAGGGATATCTGAAAGATCTGATGGCAAATAATAAATTCCGTAACGCTTGCTCAATTCTCCTGTATTCAACTTCAACAAACAACGCGTGACATTGTGTTGTCGACATCTGTCTTCATTCACCGCGAATCTGTCAATATTAAGCAAAATGACCAATCAGATCATGATACCAGAATCTGGTATCATGGATCGGCGGCGTCAAAGGAATGTCTTCAGGCTCCGTCGCTTTCGTTCTCGCCCCAGGCAGCGACTCAGCTCGCTTCGCTCGCAAATTTTCTTCAGGAGCCTGATCTCAGGCTAGGGGAAGGGAGGAGGGAGGGGGAGGGGAGGAGAGGATAGGGGAACGGGAATAATTTCAATGGCAAAACCAATGCTCATTGGAGACAAAAAATCCCAATATTGAAGTACAGATCTATGACATTATTTCAAAATAATTATCCCTATTGCTAATATGGATAAATTAGAATGGAAGAATTGTTACCTCCAATCGCATCAATTTCATCAAAGAAAATAATGCAGGCTTTCTTTGTTCTTGCCATTTCAAACAATTCACGAACCATTCTTGCTCCCTACAGAACACAAAAATAACATCAACTTAAGGACGGTGCCTCCTAATACCGAAGTAATTTTGCGCGGTTCATGACTATGCGGGAAAAGCAGATCTTAGCAAGGGCTATTGAAATCCCCCCAAAAAATTGGGGGTAACCACGCATTTTTCAGAGATAATCAAGCTTCAATCTGGAAAAAATGCTGAAATAGCATTTTCTCGGAAAAAAGAGAAACAAATATTTTTTCGCAGATTCCCTTTGAATTTGCCTTGACATACACGAAAGCAACAATAAATATAAAAAGCTTTAAAATACTTAACAAATGGTAATATAACAACTACTGTTTATGTGTTTTTTAATTAAAAAACATCGCAACGTAGCCATTATCAACCCTGACAGCTGTCCTCTGGTATACCAAAAATACAGTCTAAATAACTTTTGCACACAACAAAAAATTAATCATTAATAGGCTTACCGCTTCCATTTTATAACATAAAAAGTAGGGGTCACCACGCGTTTTTGTAAGTTATATGAAGAAAACGACCATATATTTCCCTGCCGAGCTTAGCCTTAAAGAGAATTTGCAATGTTTTGTATGTGCGCGCGCTCGAGCGCGCGCTAATAAATTATGCGCAGAACGTATGCGCAGTAACAATAGGAGGCACCGTCCTTAATTGCCTGTAAAACATAAACAATATTAACCCTTTCAGTCGTAAGCTCAAAATAATAATTCTCCTTACTGACTGACAACCATTTCTTTTTATCTAAGTTCTGAGAATTTGGTGGTACATCAAGACAATATCTCCTAGTTGATGATTTTTGTTATTCTTGTCACCTGCCCGCTTGACAATGTATTAATATTGTAAGGAGAAATGGGATATTGATAACTCTTGGTAATTTAAAAGGTTAACTCTATAAGCCTTTAAAATGACATGTAAATTCTCCTAACTGTTCTTCATACATTTCTTGTATTGTCAGTAGAGAGAACTTGGTATCACATCAACACAAGTTCCCTTTGGTGATCAATTCCTGAATTCTCATAACCTGACCTCTATACTTAAGTCCTAACATCCTAACAAGACATCATCTATTGATCAACAGTTCAGAGATGACCACTAACCTCTCCAACATATTTCTGAACCAGTTCTGATCCAATCACTCGGATAAAACAAGCATCAGTCCTGTTCGCCACAGCTCGGGCACACAGAGTTTTTCCCGTCCCTGGTGGACCAAATAGAAGAACTCCCTTGGGGGCTCTATACCTAGATTGACAAACCGTTCAGGCTGCAGAGAGAAAAAACCATTGATTAGTATAGACATACTGTATTTCCTTGAATAATAGCCGTCCCTTGATTAATTGCCCCCGTCGAATAATCACCCCCACCCCCTTTGTTGAAAATATTTATAATCACCTCTCTCAAATAATCGCCCCCCTCGCCTTCCTCAAATAATCACCCCCTCCGACTCCCTCTCTCCTTCCCCTTTCTTTCATTCCTTCCCAGTCAAGTTAAAAATTTACACCTTGGATAGGAAAACAAGCTTTGATTTAATAGATTGTTATAACAGGAAAGCACATGTTTCATAACAGATTAACAGTTTTTCTATATTGATGCTCATGTATTTGACTGTTTCCTTGTTTATTAGCACTTCCAGCGAGCAATATTTGAAATAATTGCCCCCTTATAATAATTATACAACTAAGCATGAATTAAGCAACCAGCTCCAACACAACAGCTATTCTTACATGAAGAAGTGGAGTTTCTACAACTTCTCTGAGTTTTTCGATCTGTTCTTTACAGCCTCCTACGTCTGAGTAAGTCACGTCAGGCTTCTCTTCAACCTACAAAATTAATTAATACAAACAGTTATTTCTTGGAGCTAAGTTCGAGGTCAGACTTTTTTTTCTGGCAGGTAACTCAGGGTTATCTTAACCATGTGCTCAGCTTAACCTCTCTAAACTGATCAATAAAAAAATGTCAGTTGTACCTGCATCATGGTGACTGTAGGGTCAATCTTTGGTGGAAGTGGTATGTGAATTTGGTACTTGTTTCTGTCGACCCTGAAATTAATCAGAACACGACAATATTAAAAAAAACATTATTTTTGATACAAATTAAAAAATAACAAAACATTATTACAAGTGCAAGTTCTATTTCTGCAACAAGAATGTTCTCATGGTTCCCTGCTAGCAGAGTCTCCTTTTCCGTTATTTTGAAGCGGGAAGAAAAGGAGACTCTGCTCTGACTCGAAATTATGTTTGATGATGTAACCGCCGTCCATGATCGTGGACGAAATAAACTGGTTTTTGAAACCAGTTGTCGCAAAGTATTCAGTACGCATGCATAATTATGGCATTATCGCTGACTGGTAACTGAATCCACAGTGACAAAGCACAATGCTGTTAAATACATACATACATACATACATACATACATACATGGTTTATTTGGTAAAGCAGGTTTATACAGTAGGCAAGACATAAGTCCTGATGTGGACCTGCACTAATTACAAATGATTAAATAAACTATGGAATAAATAAAGATATAAGATCATAAGTAAATAATTAATAATGGTACATCTATGTGTTAATGGGTCATGTGTTTAAAAATATTTAAAATCCTCGGATTTCATACATGTAGATACGGTGCAAGAACCTTTTGCATAGCTTAATGATTTCAGTATGTTCTTACATGAATTTGTTTTTAAAAGTAGTTAGGTTGGAGCAGCTCTTAATTTCTGAGGCTGCAGGTGAATGTTGAACCCACATGTGACATACGACATACGATCACGTGCAAAAGTTGTTTGGTCGCTTAGTAACGCTAACGCATGCTCAATAACAATCGTTTCGAGTCAGAGCAGAGTCTCCTTTTCTTCCTGCCTCAAAATAATGGAAAAGGAGACTCTGCTAGCAGGGAATTCTCATGGCGCAAAGCAAACTAAAGATATTTTCCTGCAAAAATGAAACAAGTAACTTGTGTCATACCCGACTCTCATTCCTTCTTCGATATCTGTGGGAGCCACTTGATCTCCAAGATCCACCACAAACTTGGCAAACTGTTTGACATTTATCACATACTTGGCGTCATCTGTGTCTGCATTGATTATCTTTGTACACCTTGCAACCTGATGAGTAGAACAAGACAAGTTCAGACAATATGTAGACAGACATGACAGAAATACAGGGAAACAATTTCTAATTCTTCTATCAGGGCTGTAAATAAGCTCAATAGTCCAACGGCTAGTACAAAAATTTGAAACATCTATTTATGTAAATTATTTATGTAGTCTCCTCCACAACCGTTATTTGGGTCGTCATGCAACACTTCTCTCTGCTAACGGCTGCTTAAACCCGAAATGCATTCTTTTTAAAATTATATGCCTTTAGAATGATGGCCAATGAATTTCATTTAATAATATGAAAGTCAGTTTTTAAAATTTTGGTAGAACATCAAGAAAAAATGTCTTAGTACTGGGTGGTACACAGCCCAGGGCTTCAGCGATTTTCCTCCACTCCACTCGGTTGATTAATTTCCTTTTATTAATCCACTATTATGTCATTTCACCACATACATGTATAAGGTCAAGAGAACGCGCACAATATGAGAGCGTATTACACTGCAGTGTCCGGGTTTGAGCGGTTTGGAACAGAGTGAATACAGAGAAGCCAAAATAGCAGGGGAATTTTGCAGTTGAATAATAAATCCCTTATTCTATAGTTTTTTTAAATATATATTCTCATCATGTGCCTGCTTGACAGTTTATCAATATTTTTTGCTCGGAAAAATAATTAGTATTAGATGTTCATCATTACTGAGGATTAAAGGGTTGAACCCTTTACTCTAACTTCCATCTGTACCTGCAGAGGCTGTTCTCCTTGAAGAGTTTGTTTATCTGCTGCTAAATCCCACAGGGCAGGAGGAGCTAGTCCAGTGTCTGACTCTTTAATACCTACAGATGCAAACACGATATGATGACAAGCAATCTACAATGAGTACTATCAATGATTTTACACAACAGTACCATACCTGCATACCTGCTCTTTATAGGCTAGTTTCATAGACAGACTCAAAACCAACCATGTGAAAGTACTGCTAAATAGCTTTCATTTGAATGGTCGCACTTACACTAGGGTTTTATCCACAGACTCAAAAGTTAGAACCACCTTGTACAGCATACCGTAATAAACAGTACCACTTGAAAGTACTGCTTGATAGCTTTCGTTTGAATGGTCACACACTAGGGTTTCATCCACAGAAATAAAAAGTGCCACATGAAAGTACTGCTTGATAGCTTTCATTTGAATCGTCACACACTACGGTTTCATACACAGACTTAAAAGTTAGAACCACATCAATATTGACAGTCTCAAGGAGTGACTCTAGCAGTGAAACGCCGGGCTAGTGCTTACCTGTTAATTCATTGACTTTCTTTAATGCTCCTTGGATATCATCTTCTACCTTTTTTATAGATTTACTATACAAACCAGCACCCTGTTAAAGAAATGAAGCTCATTTGAACTGCAGTGTAGTTATCTAACCTAAAGTGTTCACATAGGAAATCCATTTTATTAAGTAGACATTATTTTAGAATAGCGGAATCCAAGCATGCATTTCCTCAGAAATATTTTTGAACTGCTGTGGTCATTTCTTCATTTCAAATGCTACTCAATCTATCAGCAGGCCAAATACATATCAGGGGAGGGGATCCCTGGTAGCGTTGGGGAATACTCCGTCCTCTATCTTCCACGCAACGCTACTGAGCTGGACTCAGACAGATTTTCGTGGTCATGACCATTATCATTGCAAATTTGCATGAGTTATTAATTAAATTAAGCTCATTTTCTTTGATTTGTTGTAACACAACGCTTGTTTATCTCCAGGATTCACCAGAGTTTTTGTATTCTTTTTTCGTCAAACTCTCCAGATTTCCAGTTCATACAAGAAGGTCTTACATGCAAAGAGATGCCAAATTTGAAAATAAAATAGCATTTATAGAACAAGTTTCCGTGCATATATTATAGTTCTTTGCGATATGGTATGGTTGATCCACGAATAGAAACAGAGAATAAAACTTACATATGTCTTTAGAATTTCGATATCCCCTTCATCGAGAACTGAAAAAATAAAAGACGACAAAATTAAACTGTGATTTTCTGACAATGTGCTTGTTCATCAATGTTTAGAATGGTTCTCTACCGCATTCCTCGCGATAAATAGATTATTTCACAGCAGAATACGTACCTTGAATTGGTTTATCGTCTTTGGTGTCGTCATCTTTAGTTTTTCTTTGATCTTTTCCTAAATAATCCGGCATTTTGGTCGAAAAACTTCACTTCACAATTTTAAATATGGCGGAATATGAAGTGACTGCGCATGACTACCGACTGCTTTGTCATTATACTTCACTGGCGAAAAATGTCTGCGCAGGCGCTGTGCAAAAAATCACGTGATTCGATTCCGCAGATTTAATTGGTTCTCAGGTGAAAATGCCCTCGAGATGCGAGAAAAAATATCTGCCGTTTCAGCGTCGATAGCCTCTTGGTTTTCCTTCCTTTTTGAGAGATCGGGGCTCCGTTTTTCGCCGATTTCAAGTGGAAAGTATTCGCCACAAAATTTTACGTTGTGACACCGTTTAACAGATCCATTCCAGCCTGTTTTCGAGTAAAAATCGGCGTTGGGACCAGATGTTTTCGCCAAAAAGGTCTGCGAAAAAGGTGAGTTATTTTCACATTTATTGATAGTGTAAGTCTCTTGCCACCTGGTACAGTGAGATATTATAAAGGGTTGAAAGTACGATTCTTGGGCTTTGTTCTGATACATGAATTAGACTGTACCAGGTGGCAGGGAAAGTACATTGTTGTGTGACATGTAGACTATTTTTGTGCGATTTTATATAACCTCGTGTTTTGCCAGCACCGTCAGCACGCGACCAGAACACAGACGATTCGATCGAGTGAAAATCGTATAAAGATTGAGCAGATTTTCAAGCCTTTGAAGATGTTGAATAAGTATATAAGTTATATAATTTATAAAAGCATCAGACAATCTCGCAAACAATGAAGGCTTGAGCTTGTTGGTCAGCGGTCTGTTGGTCAGCGGCAGACCGCAGGAATGTAGCTTCGGGGTCGGCCATGTTGAAAGAGGAATAAAGATTAGTTGTGTATTCTTCTAGTACTGTCCGCTAGACTTGGTGTCAGAAGTGGGATGTCGCACCCGAAAAGACCAGAGCTCAAGCTAGCTGGCAACGTAAGTGAAAATTTCAAGAACTTTGAGCTTCGCTTCAATGACTACTGTATACAAGCAAATTATCGGGACTTGACCAAAGACCCCGTCACAGCACGCATAGCCAGAAATTTCGAACCAAATTAAGCTTGCGTTACTCCGTGCCCAGTCACGCGTGGAAGACACACGATTGGTCAGTTACGTCGCGCCACGTTTTCCAGATCAGTTGTTGTCACGCGGGATTCCTGATGAGAGGCATATTCTTGCTTTCTGTGGTCCACAAAAGAAAGCAATCGACAAAAATCCAATGTGAAACGAAAGTCACCATATTCAAGAGTACTTAAGCTCGCTTTCACGATCAATTTTACCAGCAGACATGCTTTATTCTGTTAAATTGAGCAAATGTTTTTACTTCGTGACTCAATCGTGACTGCCTTCGACTGCCTTTTGCATAAATTAAATGACAAAACAAGCTAAGCTACCAAGCCTTTCTGTGAACCCCAGTCTCTTCTCCTTTTCATTCATGTTTTGGAAAATGGCGGCTGTTTTCGTATGTTGATTTTGTTTTGGTCTTTTTGCTATGAGGCGCGCTGGAGCAAACCGATTTCGTTCAATAATGGCGTCCTTTAGCTTCAATTTTTCCTCGACAAATACTGCCGTAAACCGCAAGATTTCAACGGCTACAAAGCCTTATAATATCATGGAAATACGAAGACACCTTCGAACTTCAAAAAACTGTCTGGGGATGAGAGGATAGCTACATCTAGAAAGGCATGGAGAGAGTTCGTATGGAGTGAATTTAGCTTGTTGTCACCTCAGAGGTAAGCAATTGTATGGCCTGTCTTATCGTGTTAGTCCTTAAACTACTTTCTTAAAAACCGCAATGAATATTCGATATATCACCGTTTTGAAACCTCACAGGAGATGACTTAAGTCGTATCTCCCAATCGTATCTGGGGATAGATGTCCTTTTTACGCCACGGTTTAGATATATCATGTTTTTGTTTCGACTTCATACGAATCTCTGTAAGTTTGGAGCCGCCATTTTCTTTTTAACGGTCACGGACCGTCACGGTTAAATGCTCACGCGCGTTCGGAATTTCTGGCTATGGCGAGGCGCACTACAAGAGTCCTCTACTTGAAATATCTGCCCTACGATCCTCACTGCCCGACGAGGCTTTGTCCGTTCTTAGATACACAATAGACCCGCAGATAACAGATGAAGAGAAGAACAAACCATGGATCTGGATGGAGAAATTACGAGCCCACTATACAGGCACCACAGGGAGCTCGCTTTTGACCGATCGATTCAAGTTCTGGACGTCATATCAAGCGAAACACGAGTCAATCCAAGAGTGGGAGGTGAAAGTGAGACAAGCTGGCAGCC
Organism: Desmophyllum pertusum; assembly: GCA_029204205.1. Lineage (NCBI taxonomy): Eukaryota > Metazoa > Cnidaria > Anthozoa > Scleractinia > Caryophylliidae > Desmophyllum > Desmophyllum pertusum. The sequence goes on from MU825398.1 coordinate 234,083, forward strand.
TTTGTGGATACGGAACGCTTAATGACGAGTTATCAAGAGACAAATTCATTTTTGGCCTCAGTGGAGAGCATATGAGAACCGAGCTGCTCAAAACACATATCAAGCCCGACAACTCAAAGAAAACCATGACAGATGTAGTATCAGAAGCGAAAGCTATAGAATCTGCGAAGCAAACAAGCAAGCTGATAGCTGACTCGTCGGCTAAAGGGATTGTAGAGGAAGTCAATTGGACGGGCCTCAGACATAGCCAGATGAGACTAAGACGAGAACCAGGAACCTGTTTTTGGTGTGGTGACCAAAGAGGACCGCATCCCTGGAAAGAATGCCCCGCAAACGGCAAAACATGTACTAACTGTGGTGGCAACGATCATCTCGCCCGAGTCTGCCTGGGGGACCAGAAACCTCAAGCGTCCGGCCCCAACAATCGGAAACAACAAGCATGAAGACCACAAACAAGGAGTTACAACCAGCGCGGTCGGCGGGGTTATCCACGTACCCGCGGACCCCCTCAACCAAGAGACGTCCACTATACTGATATGTATCACCCAGAAGAGCACGACTATGGTTTCACCACATACGCGCTGGAAGCACAAGTACACAACATCGATACAGAGAACCCCTCCAAAAGCATTGGAAAGCGCTATTTCACAACTCTACCACTTTCAGCGACAGGGTCCTCGTTCAAGCCGGTCAAGTTCCAAATAGATACAGCAGCAACCTGCAACACAATGTCTTATAACACACTGCAGTCAGTCCTACCATATGCAGAAATCAAGCGGTCTCCATATCTTCTGTACCCCTATGGAAACTCCAAGCCACTTAGTCCAGTTGGCCAAGTGGAACTAGTATGCGACAAGTCTGACAAGTACGAAACACTTGTTTTCCAAATCCTACCAGACTCCTGCATTGGCCTTAAGCCCGCACTTCTCTCTGGGAGCGACAGTGAGCTTCTCGGGCTGATCAAGATAAAAGCAGACGAGATCCATTCCCTCTCCTCGACAGTAGACCACACCGCCTACAAGACTTCCGAAGGCCTCCCAGGATTCCAAACGTCACCTCCAAATGTCGATGATGTCATTCAAAACAGCATACAATCGCCCCACGACACAGAAACATCTTTGACCTGCAATCATCTACAACAAATACACGAGATCACCACTGACCCGTGTCAACCTTCGCCCTCACCCTCAGCGCCGATCAGGGTTGCTTCCGACCACAACCTTCCCCCACCGGGCAACCTGAGAAAAGAAGACATACTTACTCAGTACGCCGACAGCTTTGAAGGCCTCGGGCTCCTGGGCCCACCAGTCCACTTTCAATTGGACGAGAAGATACAGCCAGTTCAAATGCCGGTCCACAGAATACCCGTAGCGAAACGAGAAAAGGAGAAAGAAGCCCTAGACCGATATGTCGAGGCAGGTGTTCTAGCCAAGGTGACCGATCCAACAAGTTGGTGCTCCAACGAGCTCATACGAGAAACGCCAAAGAAATTCAGAGTGTGTATAGACCCAAGCCAAACAGTAAACAAGGCTATCAATCGCCCGATACACCAGATGCCCACTTTAAACGAACAGCTTCACAAGTTAAGTGCAGCGAAATGCTTCTCACTAGTTGATGTAAAAGAAGGGTTTCTTCACATCCCTCTCGATGAAGAATCATCATGGCTGACAACTATGCACACATCATACGGACGATACCGATGGCGTCGCCTCCCCTTTGGAATTAAAAGTGCCCCGGAAGAGTTCCAGATGCGACTGCTAACCGCACTTGAAGGTCTGGACGGCATCATATGTATAGCAGACGACATCCTAGTATTCGGAGAGGGCAAAGATTTTACAGAAGCTGAGAAAGATCACGACAGACGACTCGTCGCCTTGATGGAACGCTGTCAACAGAAGAACATCAAGCTCAATGCACAGAAATTTCAGTTCAAGTTGAAAGAGCTAAAATTCATGGGAACAATAATCTCCGCTGACGAAGGAATGAAACCGGATCCAGACAAGATAACTGAGATGCCAACACCACAAAACAAGGCAGCACTACTTCGGTTCATCGGAATGGTGAACTATCTCTCGCCATTCTGCACAAACCTGAGCACAGAAATACAACCACTACGAATGCTAACCCAGGACGCTGTTCCTTTCAACTGGTCTGAAGCACAAGACAAAGCCTTCAAGAAAGCAAAGCAACTGATCTCATCAGCTCCAGTCCTAGCTTACTATAATCTCCACAAGCCGGTCGTACTACAGACGGACGCCAGTGATTACGCAGTCGGTGGAGCACTCCTCCAACCCAATGACGAGGGCAAGCTCCAACCAGTGGCCTTCACGTCCTCCAGTATGAACCCTACGGAACAACGCTACTCACAAATAGAGAAAGAGTGCCTGGCTATCTGCAACTGCTTCCAGAAATTCGACCAGTGGCTATACGGCAAGTCTGACATAGCAGTTCACACCGACCACCAGCCACTGGAAACCATCATGAAAAAAACCCTCAATAAGGCTCCTGCGCGCTTACAGAGGATGATCATGAAATTGCAACGCTATCGGTTTAAGCTAACCTACAAGAGAGGCCCGACCCTCTACCTGGCCGACACTCTCTCTCGGGCAGCCCTTCCAGACCCCATAGCCGCAAAAGTAACATCTTTCGAAGTATTCCGCACAGAGATGGCAGCTACACACAAAGACAAGAACCCAAGGCTAACAGAGAACACCGAGAGCCAAATACGGGAAGAGACAAGCAAAGACGCCACATTGATGGCCTTACAAGACGCCATCATACATGGATGGCCAGAAGACAAAATAAAAATGGAAGAATCACTACGCCCCTACTGGAACTACAGGGACGAACTGTCAGTACAGAACGGCGTAATTTACAAAGGCACACAAGTAATGGTCCCTCAATCAATGTACAAAACCATGCTTTCCAAGATACACGCAAACCACTTTGGCGCGGAATCCAACATACGCATGGCACGTGAAGTTCTGTTCTGGCCAGGAATGAGGAAAGCCATTCAAGACGCGTGTGAATCCTGTGGCACCTGTGCCCAATACGGTCAATCAGCCCAAAAGGAACCAATGAGGTCTCTACCCATACCTACGAGGCCATGGGAAATAGTTAGCCAAGACATCTGTGAACTCGAAACGCAGAACTATCTAGTTACCGTCTGTCACTTCTCGGACTGGATAGAAGTAGACAAACTAGAAGACACCCTGTCTGCCACAATCATCGAGAGAACCAAGGCCCACTTTGCAAGATATGGCGTTCCAGTGAACTGTCACACTGACAACGGTTCGCAGTTCATAAGCAAAGAATACAGACAGTTCTCAGTGGAGTTTGGATTCAAGCATACCACGTCCTCGCCATACCACCCAAAAGGCAATGGTAGAGCTGAAGCAGCTGTCAAGGTCACAAAATCCATGTTGGAAAAGGCAAACGACTTTCACGACGCGATGCTGATGTACAGAAACACCCCCCCACAGGGTCAGACCTACTCACCAGCTCAGCGCATGTTCTTGAGACGGACCAGAACCACACTACCTACCTCAGAACAAATCCTAGCTCCATCCATGGTCAACTTTCAAGTTGTAAAGCAGGAAATCATCAGGAAAAGAAATGAGTCCAAAGTGTACTATGACAAGACAGCAGGAGCACAGCAAATTCCACTCGACATTGGCAACTATGCATATGCCAAGCCACGGCCAACCCACCGCGGAAAACCATGGAACTATGGGGAAATTATCGAGGCAGATGAGGCAACAAGGTCATACACAATCCGAACCCCACGCGGAATCAACATCAGAAGAAACAGAATCCAGCTGAGACCCGCAGCGCCACCGTCGACTGACAGCCAACCAAAGTCAGGCGAAACACACGTCACGGGGCAGATGAGAATATACCCAACATCGGTACCAAACATCAATCAACCAGCCCACCCTAGTCCGCCCAAGGAAATCACCCACAATTCCCCCGCACCGCAGAGACACGACAGCCAGTACCCGTCATCCCCAGCTGAAAAGATCAGTAAAACAAACACAGTTGACGGGCAAGCGGAAAAGGAACCAACGGTTCAAGCCAACAAAGAACAACAGGAGACGCACACCTCGGCAAGACAGACAATATCTGGCAGGGAAGTCAAAACTCCAGAAAGATTTAAAGACTATCACCTCAAGTAGATGTTTAGAAACATCATCCAGGAGTATCACGGGAACATTTTCGAACGATATAGCATACCCTTAAGGTTTTTTTTTGTTTTGTTTGGTTATACTGTGTTATACATTTTTTTTTTTCGTAAAAGGGGGAGATGTTGGTCAGCGGTCTGTTGGTCAGCGGCAGACCGCAGGAATGTAGCTTCGGGGTCGGCCATGTTGAAAGAGGAATAAAGATTAGTTGTGTATTCTTCTAGTACTGTCCGCTAGACTAGCTCATATTACACAGCTGATTACAAGATGCTACTGTACATAATTTAGAAAGAATTTAATAACTCGTCAATTATGATAGTGAGAAATATCAAGGCTGAGGTTTGTGATACCTCAGTACCTCACAGTCTGCCAAAAAATTGATATAGACGTACAAAGCTTCAAAATTATTGAACTTTCGAAATCTGATTTTAAATATTATAATAATGCTCTCTAATACCACAATCCAAACCACAGGCTTTCGTATAATTTCTAATTAACTAATGGGAGCACTTTCATGGTAAGCTCAATTTATTTTTTTATTCTGGATTTATTTTGTAAGAATAATATATTTGTTTAATGGAGTGATTGTTCCTAACATTTGCAAAATATTCAATAAATGTGCCCACAGGGGGCCCATACAAGTGGTGTGAAGACCAGTGTGTGACCGTTTGTTGTTTTGAAGTTATAAAGAAATGTATGGGAATACCGGCCGACAGGGTCGTATTATTGCGAACTATTGCGAGTAAAATTTACAAATAAGTTCAAAAGTTCAAGTTCGTGTCATTCCACCGAAAATCCATTCAAAAGACCAAGTGCTAAACCGCCATGTAAAATCGAGAAATAGTGCTTTCGAAACTACATGTACGAGGATCCGCGACTGGACTTTTGTGTGCCAACAAGCAACTGTCACGCTGTGGTCATGCTGTTTGCTCCATTCTGATTGGATGCGGTTAAACAATGCTCCAATCAGAATGGAGCAAACAGCGTGACGGTTGCCCATTGGAAATTGGAACAGAAATGCATGATTTAAACTTTGTTGCACAGGAACTTTGGTCTACTTAAGGTGACGCAGGACCCTTGCTCTCATTATGTATGTATTTATTTAAAGAGTATGCACGAACCATAACGACTGATGCCGACAATACGCGAAATATTTATGAGGATATTTTTTTTACGTTCTTAATAATGTATTCAATAAATGCTGTTTTCGGCGTATTAGTAATTACACGTGCGATTGAAATATTCAGGTACGAGCTTGTTGTGCATTCGTTGTTTCAACTGAAAAACGGTATTTTTTACAGGTAATTCAAAATTATCAAACCATAATCCATCGCCACTAGTTGAAACGTAAAAAGGTGTACACGTGTATTTACGGTGGTTCAGTTTGTTTCGATTAAAGCATTTCAGTGCACAGGAATTGCAATGTAAATCAACAGCGTTCGGCACACGGCGCGTTCTTGCCATGGTGTTCAAGAAATATGTTGTTGTTTCCGATACAAAATAAAGTTATTTATGACTGTTGTCTGGTTTCTTTGAATAGCGCTGACTGAATACGAAAAATAAAGAGTCCGCGAAATTGAATGAAATATATAACAAATTTAAGAGCTTGCATGCTGAAAATTGCGAAAAATAATTTATCCACTTGTTTATTTTATATAACTGGCGATGGTATGTATCAGGCCTTGCCTTTCTCTTGTGCACTACAAAACTCTCGAAATCTTCACTCACCTTGAAAAGTACGCGGTTAATTACCACGTTATTGTACTTATTGTTACGGCACGTGCACTGGAATACGGCAAATTATCATAATTAGATTCACAGCTCTAAAGGCGTCGTTGTTGAATATATTATTGACTCGTGTGATCTTCGGAGACGGGAAAAACTACAACTTTGTGTCCAAGCTTTCGTCGCGGATATAGAATTTCCGGAATTGATACTCGAGGAAGGTAAACTTAGTACATTGTATTGTGATGTGACAGAAGCGGAATTTCAAAAAAGCCTTTCAAAAAGAAGATCGAACGTTTCAAAGTCTAATTTTAACATTTTTACTCCCTTAGATGCTAACAACTTTCAACGAGTCTTGAAATTGCAAAATCTGCTTCTGTCACATCACAAAAGAGGTTATTATCTACCACTAGGAAATACAAACATTTAATTTAGAACGCTTCTCAAGTTGAAAGCTTGGACACAAAAATTGCATGTCCGCAATTCTAACTTTAGAAGCTTAAAGTATCACCGTACAGCGCGATCTGCCAGAAAAACCACAATCATGATATAGTTCCATCATCCGCCAATATCCCTATTAAGTTTCAGCGGAATCGACTTTCAAAATTCGGAGATTTGAAGGTTTAGAAGACAACACCCACCCCAGAAATTAAGCTTATGAATTTATTCATGGGCAAGGGTCCTGCGCCACCTTAAATTGTGTGTTGACTTGTCACTTGTAGATTACTGTAATTGCCCATCATATATTGAAATTGAAAGGACAACAAATTCTCAAAAATTCACTGCAAGCGCTCATACATGACTCGACTGAAAACTTATCGCACTATGTACTGAAGATGTATTCAAAAGAGTGTGGTTGTGAAAAGCTAGAACGTACAAATGGCGCCAATTAAAACAAAATCAGCTAGGAGCCCATCACCATCTAGTTGTATATCAGCAGGAGGACAAGTTTTTTGTTTTATTTTCTGTAATATTATTATGCACGATTAAGAACTAATTATATTTCATCGCGATTTCCAAACAGTCGAAAACAATAAAAGCACGCGGCCTACGCCCTCGTGCTTTCATGTTAAACGGATTTTATTCCAAAATTTCACTGTTCCTAGTCTATTAGAACAAGGTAAACATTTAACCGGCATATTCAGACCGCCGCCGGAGCCGAATGATTTGTCTCGGAATATCTTGGCTTGAAAATGGAATTATAAACGTGTGTTTGAATGGTTTTATCCAGGGTAGTAACGAGGCATATTTTTTCATAACTGATCCCATTTTTTTAGACTAAAATTTGATCCCTGATCCCAAAAGTGATGGGAATTTTGATTTATCTAGGACAGTTTGATCCTTGATTCCATTAAAACGTGTTAAAACACTGCTGATCCCGATCCCACGGCTTGTGATCCCAGATCCTGGGGCTATGAGCCACACCTTTGATCCCTGGTCCTCATATACCCCTGTTTTATCAGTCGTCACTTTCTATTTCGGACTCTAATCTGTCATCAGTTTTCCAAAACAAGGCCAAACTACATGTATGAAATTTTTGGTGGCCGCTTAAGGCGGGAGTACACATGAATGCTCCATTTCCGCCACTTAAGAGCTGATGTCTGTAATTATCAACCGGAGGCATACAATAGGGAAAATACAAAAATTCTCAGAAAAATTCACAAAATAGCCCTTGGTGAACTATTACTAAAAATATATGTTTTACTTCAATCCGGTAATTATTTTCGAGATACGGAGGTAATCTTGGTTTTGCAGCTCTCGGACAGGATTTTAGGCGTCTGACACCGCACATTGTGGAGACGTTGTTTTGAAACTCAAAACATTTTTTTTCTGAGAAACAAATTACTCATCAGATTAAGTAGATAATAAGATATATTGTGAGTGGTTATTTTATCAATTTGAATTAAAATGGAATATTTGGAAGATTTTTCATTATTTACAATATTTTAAGCAATTTCTTGCAATACAAAATTGACGAAATTGAGAGGCTAAAATCATTGACTGGTACATAGCCTAGAGTATAGAGACTTATACCACGTGAAAGAGCATTATTTCTTCTTTTAAAATCTGTTTTCAAAATCATGGGCAACTTAAAAAAAGAATTTTGAGGCCGCGAAATACAAGTAGTACTTTTGTGTAATTTGAGCTTTTCCGTCACGGCATTCCGATGCTAAAACTCAAATAAACACAACATTAAAACATTTTGGAACAACAGAAGTTTAATAATACTTGCTATCAGGCACCAGCACATGTTACAGGACTATTTTCTGTGATTTGCTATCGCTTTTTGGCAATAATAAAATAATTTAGCTATTTTATTCGACCTTGAGTTCCAAAGCGTACACAAGTCACGTAACGTTTGTCAAAGTCAACTTGAAATCAAATCAAATCGGAACATTTTGCACTCTGAAATTACTGTTTAACACACAGAACAATAGCTATGAGTGCTTTGTTATTCGTACCTTAGATTGGGCTTTCTGGATATTGAAGAAATCCATGAGATAAATCGGGAACAACATCTGTTGGCTGTATATAAATTAAATACGCGGTTCCCAAATTCGTTCAGAGATTGCGTTACATGGATTACAGTGGGAGACCGCTGTAATGTTATTTCGATTATGGGCCCCGAGCGAATTGTTTTAAAAAACTTATAGAAATGTCACAACTGAATGGCCACAATGCATTAATTTGATTAACGTCACCGGATTTAGAAATTTTAAAATAAATTAATCCAGGACCCTGTACTCAAAGGACAAGTGCGACCTAACCATCTTCATTATAGTAAAAAAAAACCCGGAATGAACAAAATCATTGGAACTAGTCATTGTCAGAGGATGTTCCAAAACTCGACAACAGTGCAATATCTTAGACCTACACGTATACGTACACATGATTCAATTTGAAAGAAACAAGTCTCTAGAGTAATTTCACATGGTCTGAAATGGGGCAACAAACAAACCAAACGAAAGAGGTTTGAATGTGAAATCGGGGATTTCCCCCTCTCGCTCTCCTCGCTAGAAGGACTAAGGGAAAGAGGGACTGCTGGTAGTCTACGCTCCGGGTAAACCTATAAGCTGGAGAGAAACTGACATTTCAGGCTGGCAGGAAAAATTGGAGGCGAGGTGCGCAATGACCGCGAGTAGTGAGTGATCCTCGCCACCACTGTTTTCACGTGGCAATTTTTCCCCCAATCGATGCTGCTCGTAGTTTACGTAAGATCACTTGGGAACTGAGGATAAGTGCTATTGCGTCGGAAAGCTATAACTTTCGTTATAATATACTCAACAAAATATGCAACTTCTGATTGGTCAATGACGAATGCATAAATAGGTTATAGAGTGCAATACGGAATTGTGATAAACGTTACCGGACAAGTGGAGACATTTTTGCCGCTTAATGGCATTGAAATAAGCTTTCAAGTTAATGGTTAAATGTTTTCTAAACTATAGTACTGTAATTCTTTCAAAAAGTTCACGCTTGGTTTGCCTGCGCGTTCAAATAAAACATGTAAGCACTTTGGAAACTAGTGAAGCGTTTCGTGTGCAGAGTAGCGAGATGGCCGCAGTAAAATTTTGTTGAGAATATTATAAACAAAAAATCGTATGAACTGCTCGTGCAATTCGTGATTTATGGCGAGTGATTTTAGGCGAGTGCAATTTGAGAACTTTCAAAACATCACGAGTGACCATAAATCACGAATTGCACTCGCGTTCATACGATTTCCTATACGGACACTCACGAGTGCTCGCGCTATTTTATAACTAGCCTGCGAATACAGCCGCCTTCCATGGCGCGTCCTGCGAGAAAGTCTGCGATTTACAGTCAGATACGTTAAGCCAATAATTCGATTTCCGTGCGGTGGTTGGTCTCGCAATGCATAATTACTGTAACGCTTTCGTTTGCTCTCATTGCTACCAGAGGAATATTCATTAAATAAACGCGAAAAATTATTGGACGCGTTTATAGTGGACCTTCTGTCTTCAGAAGACCTGAAAACGAGGCAGATTTTAAGCAAGGGTATATAAATCCCGCACATGCGCACAATTTAGAATGCTGCTGCTGGTCTTATTGCTGTAATGTGGTAAGCAATATAATAATTTACTGGATTCGCACATTATGTGGTCAGTGTAGTCCGTGCTGGAGTTCACTGGTTTTCATTTTGTATCTCCTAACGCGGTCCTCCCCTAACGTGGTCATCCCCTACCACGGTCCTCCCCTAACCCGGTCCTCCCTTAACGGGGATCTTGTTGGGTCGTGTTCTTGTACGAAGGTCTAAGATATTGCACTGTTGCCGAGTTTTGGAACATCCTCTGACAATGACTAGTTCCACTGATTTTGTTCATTCCTGTTTTTTTTTTTTTACTATAATGAAGTTAGGTGATGGCTAGGTCCCACTTGCACTTGTTTACTACTGAATGAACTGATGATGGTTAGGGGCCGTCGACATATTCCCAAGTGCCCCTCCACTGGACGTTTGGGGGGGGGGGGGGGGGGGGTAAGGAGAGAAAATATTTGGACGTTAGCGTGGGGTATTTTGAGCAAAAAAACAAAATGAGGCATTTCTTTGTTAGTAAAAAATGAGAACAAATGAGAACAATTTCATTTCACTTACACATGTGATTGCTGTATTGCACGTAAATCTCACGACTTTCGTCGCTCGCATATGGATCCAAACGCGAGCCTGCTTGCAAGCTACTCTAGAAAAAGATTGGACATCAAAATTCCAAGTGGACGTTAAGGAGGGGGGAGGGGGGGGGTCTGACCTTGACGTACGTCCAGTGGACGTCCAGTGGACGTTCTTGCACTTGTCCTTTGAGTACAGGGTCCTGGATTAATTTCTTTCAAAATTTATAAATCCGGTGACGTTAATCAAACTACTGCATTGTGGCCATTCGGTTGTGAAATTTCCATAAGTTTTTTTAAAAACAATTCGCTTGGGGCCCATAATCAAAATAACATTACAGCGGCCTCCCACTGTAATGCAAGTAACGCAATCTCTGAACGAATTTGGAAACCGCGTATCCAGAAAGCCCAATCTAAGGTACGAATAACAAAGCAGTCATAGCTATTGTTCTGTGTGTTAAACAGTAATTTCAGAGTGCAAAATGTTCCGATTTGATTTGATTTCAAGTTGACTTTGACAAACGTTACGTGACTTGAGGGTCCACAATAGGGTTCCCAGATCCCGCCTTCCCGCCTATTTTTTCTCGTTAATCCCGCCATCCCGCCCTTCTTTTCGTCGAAATCCCGATCCCGCTCAAAATTTTAAACATGTTTCTGTGTTATTATTAAAATAAACATCACACAAAAGACTTAGGTCCCGTCCACACTTAGGCCCAATCTCGTCCCGCGAGCCCGCGATCCTTTAGAAGCTTCCAAAAGAATCGTGGGCTCTGGGGACGAGGTTGACTTAGGCCCCGTTCATACGTACCCGTTTTCATAACGCTAAGATTTCGAAACGCTCCGTTTTCATCAAAAACGCATCAAAAGCTCCTCATCCACACCATCGTTTTCTTACTAGCGTTTTCCCCGTCCATACAAATACGCTCGAAAACGCTACAACAGTCATCTGCGCATGCGACAAATAGATCTATACGCGCCCAGCTTGTGCCGGCCAGACTAACCATTGATCAACCGCTGGAACCAGTTTATTAGCATGTTAGAAACATGCAGTTGCTGTTAGGAGTCCAGTTCAAATCTTTCACTGCGAAAACTGTGAGCTTCAAGGAACAGATAATGCCGGACAATTATCAGTGAATATATTTTGAAGCCAAAAGGAGATTTAATATTTTGTTTATTACTGCTTAAAATATTTTCTATTCTTGCGTTTTATCTTGACTGACAAACAAATTTCAATCGAGTTTCCGTTGGCGGTTTCACCACAAATCACCTGACAAATATTAGCATTTGCTAACTTTTGCTAACAAATTGCTTGCTCATGAATACATTTCACCAGAAATAGTTTTTGAGGTAAGGCTGTTTCTGACCATTTCCATAATTGCTTGATCCCTACGTGGACTGGCTCCGAAACCTCTTTTTTTAAAATAATGTTCTGACCCGCAACGAATATTTCTTTGAAAATCGCTGAACCCTTGAACAAGCCATTTAACAGCTGGAAGTTTCTAGAAGCCCAGAAGATTGTTTACGTGCAGTTGTCCTCGTAATAACATCTCTTTCAAGTAAGTAGTTTCTCCTTTGTTCCTGCTATAGAAACCTAAACAAAGTTTGATCGTGGAAATGTTGGTGGACTGTACATCTATCTTTTTGTTTCGGGAGTGCAAAATCGCGTGCAACATTTTGTAAATTTGAGAACTCATTGTTGATGTGGCAGGCAGTTCGATTAAGTCTGATGATCTTGGCCTCTGCGATATTAATATTCAGAAACAATTGTTTTGTTTGAAAGAAATCAACAGACCGTAATTTGAAAGCGTTCCAAATCTATTGTACAAAACCCCTCTATTTTTAGTAAGGCAGTCTCGTCTGTGAAGTGCATTAGTTTGTTTGCTAGAGTTTGCACTCCGTTATCATCTCGATCTACACTGATCTCTGAAGGTAAGTTCCTTGAAGTTATACTCGTTTTAGTTTTAAAATTCGGTGATCGCATTGCCTTTCTTAATCTTGATTAGTTCGTTGATAATTTAAAACCAGCTATGTCGGTCGTTCGCTTGTGTCGTGCTATTAGTTGGCCATAGGTGAGGCTCTCCGGATGACGACATTTCTCGTAGGACGCTCCCAAGAATTTCGTATCAAGTTAGCTATGACTGCAGCTGTATACCGGTATCATGCACTGAAAGACATCACAGCTGGCACGTTTTCTGCCATAGCAGTAATACAGGAGCTGGGTTTATTCGTCTATCGGGCATCAGTGAACGGTCTTCAACACTCACGTTACTTTTGCTATCGGACATTTATAGGCCCATCGCACACGACATTATCGACATTATCATCTTACTGAAACGATTATAGTAACGACCAGAAACCGAAATACCGTGAAGAACATTTCAGTTTCTACCGAGTTCTACCGAGTTCCGTGGCGATGTTCAACAGAACCATAGCAGAAGGAAAAGGGCATGTGTGTTATTTTCAGGTCCGTTGAAGGCTTGCTAGGCCCGAAGGACCGGAAAATTTTCGGCCCCCACGTTATAAATAGGTATGGATTCGCCAATGTAATATGTATTTTAAATAAAATGTTAAGCCCCCCCCCCCCTCTTGAATGACTTATTTTACCTAGAGCCCCCCCTCTCCTTGCTTTGATTTTACTTTATGCCCCCCCTCTGGTTTTCCAACCCCCCCCCCCCCCCCTCCTGGTAATTATTGCACAGTCCCTTCATTGAAACCCGACACAGTTATACACAAAGGATCCATTTGTACCAGTCTGCCTTGCGCGCTTGTTCAATTCATGCAGTCGCGTAAAAAGAAAAAAAAATTAAAAAAAATTGAAATCCCGTATCCCGCTACTTTTCCCTTTGCGATTCTCGCATCCCGACCCTTTAAAAACACGAAATCCCGCTCCCGCTCGTAATTGAAATTCCCGCTTCCCGCTCCTGTTTTTAGCCCGCATCCCGAATATCGCCACAAAAATAAGCCAAATCCCGTATCCCGCCAAACCTATTGGGGACCCTCTGACTTGTGTAAGCTTTGGAACTCAAGGTCGAATAAAATAGCTAAATTATTTTATTATTGCCAAAAAGCGATAGCAAATCACAGAAAATAGTCTTGTAACATGTGCTGGTGCCTGATAGCAAATATTATTAAGCCTCTGTTGTTCCAAAATGTTTTAATGTTGTGTTTATCTGAGTTTTAGCATCGGAATGCCGTGACGGAAATTAGCTCAAATTACACAAAAGTACTACTTGTATTTCGCGGCCTCAAAATTCTTTTTTTTAAGTTGCCCATGGTTTTGAAAAGCGATTTTAAAAGAAGAAATAATGCTCTTTTACGTGGTATAAGTCTCTATATTCTAGGCTATGTACCAGTCAATGATTTTAGCCTCTCAATTTCGTCAATTTTGCATTGCAAGAAATTACTTAAAATAATGTAAATAATGAAAAATCTTCCAAATATTCAATTTTAATTTAAATTGATAAAATAACCACTCAAAATATATCTTATTATCTAATTAATCTGATGAGTAATTTGTTTCTCGGAATAATATTGTTTTGAGTTTCAGAACAACGTCTCCACAATGTGTGGTGTCAGACGCCTAAAAAACGGTCTGAGAGCTGCAAAACCAAGATTACCTCTGTATCTTGAAAATAATTACCGGATTGAAGTAAAACATATATTTTTAGTAATAGTTCACCAAGGGCTATCTTGTGAATTATTTTGAGAATTTTGTATTTTCCCTATTGTATGCCTCTGGTTGATAATTACAGACATCAGCTCTTAACATGGGTTTAATGGAAATATCTCGTTCTCGTTTCAAGCAATCCAAAAACTCTCTGCTCATCTCATTAATCTATGTTATGGGGTGTTTTGTAAATTTTTGGGTGATTTTTGGGTATATTTGGGAGGAAATTGAGATTTGTTGTAGTTTTAAAATTAGAATTAGAATTTAAAAATTAGTAGATTGACAATTGACAGACAGTTGATAACCACGCAAGAGCACCCGCGAGGGTATCAACTGTCTGTTGGTGTTCTAAATTTTTTTTTTTCCTTCTATCCCTTCTTTAAACCTCTTAAAATTTCATTGAGATTCACGTGTACCCCCGCCTTAACCCTATTCTGCCTGGGCTTTTTTTCGTTCGTGATGGGAGAAGGCAGAAAGAGCCTCCCTCCTCTCCTATGAATCTCCAAAATAAATTATTCAAGCTCTGACATTGAAACTTACATGGTATGTAAAGCATCCAAACAGTAAGTTACGTGTCAATTATGACGTCATAACATAACACGTCAAAATGACGTCATGAGTTTCTTTTCAAAATTGTTTTGTTCGTTTCAGAGCGTTATGGAGAGCACCATTGAAGACCATACAAACTACGAGACACTGGAAAAAGACATCGCAAAGGAATTAAACGACAAAAACAGATTTGTTGCAATGAAAGAAAGGCGAGAGACCAGCGTGTTATCATCTGACATCGTAGCATCCATATCTCATGGTAATATATATAAGCAGAGGTCTATAACTAGAGGTACGCATCTCTGGTATTGGGTCTTGTCCCATCAGATTCACGTTTAGGTTATTTTTAAACCATTTTCCCGCGAACCAGTGGCCAATCACATTGAACCATTTTTAATGCGCGCGTTACGCAAAGGCAGAAACTTTGGCCAAGAAAAGCAAAAAAATAAAAAGCGAAAAGCGTCACAGCAGAATGGCATAATTTTTCATTTTAAAAATACTTCAGTCACTTTATTTAGGTTAGACTCCAGTATTACTCTATTACTCTTAAACTATAAGTCGACTGAGCGGATTTTTCAGTTCAATCTAAATGAAGTATGATTTGTATGAATAGAATAACCGAACAGATATAATGACCGAACAGATATAAATTTTATACCGCAGCTTAGAATTCATTTATAAATCTTTAAAAGCACACCAAAATGTAAATGGAGGGGGAGGGGGTGGGGGTGTAAATGGAGGGGGGTCCTCTGAACATATATTCTCACTCTGATCTAATTTATTCGTTAAACTGCTCATATCTGATTTTATGGCGGATTCTGAAACTATTGTGGGCTTTGAAAAAACAAGAACAATAAAAAATGAACAGAAACTAAAGCTTTTAACAAACATGAAATTTGAAATAAGACTAAATCCGGGGCGCTACATGTATATTCATATTTCACTGATAAACGATGCATTTGAAGTGAAGATTAATCAGTAATTCATTTCATTGCCCATTTCTTTCTTAAGGAAAGTTGCTGACGTTGTGGCGTGGCGTATCAATTTTGAAAGATCCTTTAAGTCTTACAATAATGCAGCAGTTGCTATGGGAACTCAAGCCTCGAACTGTGATTGAGTTCGGCGCTTATAAGGGAGGCTCAGCATTGTGGACAGCGGACATGTTAAAAATGTTTGGGTGTAAGTCACGTGTGATATCCATCGACATCAATCTTTCTTTGCTGGACGCTGTGGCTAGAGAGTCCCCGGATGTAGAGTTCATCGAGGGAGATTTGTTTCATGTCGAAAAATGTTTTCCAGGAGATTTTCTGAAGGTAACTGAATTAGTTCAATTGGAAACTAATGTACTACATAATCTCGTTCCCAGAGTCCCCGTTACCCTTGTGCAGCGGCGGAACGGGCAACAAAGACCTCATGGCGGATCGCTTCCCCCCAGAGGTCCTTGTTGTCCGTTCCGCCGCTGGACAAGGGTAACGAGGACTCTGGGAACGAGATTGTGTACTACGTGAATATGCAGGATTTTCCACTACAAATAACAAAATCTCGAATTTTGGTTCAATTATAAAAATGTCTGGCTTCCCGCGACCGGCACGTGTGGATTTCAGTCAGTTTTTCAATCAGTTTTGCTGTATTTGGCTCTGTTTTAAAACTAGTTTAGTTGTCAGTTAAGGCCTGGTGTGAAACCATCCCTGAATGCGAAACTATCAGCAAAAGCAAATGAAAGGTTTCCATATCTCGTGCACCCGAACTCATTTTGAAACTGAGGCAAAATGCACTTTGCAAATGGCTTATTCTGATGTACTTTGCGAATCAAGGCATCAAGCTAGACGAGTTTTAGCCGGATCAATTCCTATGTTAATTAAATATTGAAATCTTCATCTGAAGAGTAGAAGTTTCAAACAAAAAGGATCACAAGACTGGGCTTGACTGTCAATGGTTTGTCAATACAGAATCTGCCCCACCCGTGGTACCTAATGGAGGACGCGCACGTGAATATGACCAGAGTGCTGGAGTACTTCGACACATTCCTGGAGCCTGGTGACTACATATGTATTGAGGATACCCATCCTCTTCACTCTGCCGTGGTTGATCAAGGCCTTATGAAGGAGCTATACAGCTATACAGAGTTTGCAATTGGTCAAGCCAAGCTGAACGAGCTCAAGACATTCGTTATGGGTCGTTCTGATAGATATCAAGTGGATCAAAGATACACTGACTTTTTTGGGTAAGAAAATTGCCGGTTAGATGGATAGCTTGGAGAGGGATGGGGCTAGCTGAGCGGAAATAAATTAATGCTTGAGAAGTTGAAATTGTATATAAATCTAATTTCCGATGTTCGAGTCGTCATAAAATCTAATTATAACTCTTTTTTATTTTTTTATTTTTCCATGTCGAAAAGAATCAGAAATGGAAATGCTATGCAGCTGGTAATCTTCGGCAGCGCTTTCATTTCTTGGAAAAATACCCGAGCTTGTACATTGTACTATTTGCCTTTCTCCAAGATAGGGTAACACGATATAGCTTGCTAGCTAGGAAACCCTCTATTGCCTTTTCCATGACAAACACGGGGAATCCAGGGGCACCCAACGGATCGTTTCGGTGAAATATCTGTTCGGAAGGCCTATAATCGCCTCAGATATTCGGATTAAAATTTGGAGTTTTCTTTAGGGAAATATCATCTTTCTTAATATGGGAAAATTAATGCCTATTATTTTCGGAGATAGAAAAATTTCGTTTTGGGTACAAAAAAAAAGGTCAGCTAGGATTTTCGGAAAGGAAAAATCACGAAAACCAGCAAGGAAGAGCTGAGGTTTTTGGGAAATGACTAAAAAAGCCCCGAATAAATTCGTGAAATCTAAAGTTCCCCTAGAATGACCGAACAGATATAAATTTTATAGCTCAGCTTAGAATTCATTTATAGATCTTTAAAAGCACACCAGACAGCCTAAAATAGTGTTTTAAAGCATTTGGGAGTAAACCGTCGTTGGGTGCCCCTGAGAATCCGGCTGAATAATCGTATATATAATTTTTTAATGGAAGCTGCCATTTGTACCTATTGATATTTGAAGAGACTGGGAAGGAAGGAATATAAATATAATTATACCTATAACTGCAGTTAAACTTTAGCTTAGTTTTTATATTATTCTTTTAATTTATAGATACAATGCAACCTGGAACATGAATGGATACTTGAGAAGAGTTTAGAGTTTGTGGTTATTAGCATTTACTCTTGTAATCCTCAATGGATTATAATTGTCTCATTTCACCTTTTTTGGAGTTTGTAAATCGATCCGTTTATTTTTGAATTTCGTGAATAAAATTGGGTTGTGATCATGAGGGGTGTTTCTTGTTTCCGAAATCATCAACAAACTAAAGAGTTTACAACCATTATTATTAATAGATAACTCGCAAAGTTGTTCAGCATGTCACGAGCATGGGACTACAAAGAAAAAAATCCTGAGTCCCCGACGGGTTAGGTGCTCTACCACTGAACTACGGAGAGCCTCGTGGGGTGAGCGAGTTTAAGGTTTATACATGTATGACATGAGTCCTGCACACTGCTAGGATCAGTTATGTCGAACCGTGAACTTAAAACTACCCACAATTAAACACTCGGCACCTGGCTACACATTTTGTAGTAGTAGGCATGTGCATACACAAACAACATACATTCGGTACAAAAATCAAAATTATGCCTAGACAAGCGCCTGATCTATCAAGTTAGTAATCAGACAAAATATCATTTTAAACTAAAGTTCTCCTAGAATGCAATCAGGAATTAATCTAGTATGTTGTCCAGTTTCCTTCAAAGTTGCATGTACATGTAGTGACAAAGGAAAATATCCTGATGGGTGTTCTTCTCTCTCATTTTCTTTTTCTTCTGCTTGATGAAAATATTGAGTGTAATGATTTCATGTGAGAGATGGTTTTAACATCTCAACAAACATTCAGCGATGCATAACCTTGAAAGTTTGCATGTCATGTAGATCTGTGCCAAATTCAGTACTCTTTATATTAAAACACAGGACAAACAAAATAGGTGCATATTTACACCTTACCTTTACTGTTCATGCTGTTCATGTACAATGAATATTATAATACACTTAGTAAGTAATATATAACACATGGTCAAAGAAAACACTGCTAACTACCCATGTCAATCGAGTCTAACAAAGCACTGGTTTTTGGCATGGATTTTTCCCTGATTACAAATCAGACAAATCATAACAACACATAATTTTTAGGGTTATAACTTGACAGGAAGTCAAATGACCCCTAGAGAGGTCTTATCACCGAAATATACAGCATTCCTCGTTAGAAAGTGAAAGTGAAAACTTATTCACAGGGATTCATGTATCAGTATTCTATTTTGGGTGATTTCTACATCATATTTTTTTACAGACATTTTCAAGATTGATTACATTGTTACATGACTCAGCATGGGCGGGAATTGCTTAATTTTTACCTGCTCAATAAAAATCACAGAAAGGAGTGGTGCTGTCATGATTGTAAGCAATACTATACAACAAGCATGCACGTGATGGCGGGAAAAATGTTTCTTTGCTAGTTTCAAACACTTCCCTACATGACTTGCATTTGCATTGTTAGCCGACAAAGGCGACAAAGTTGATGCCCAAAACGTCCAGAGTTTTTTTCAACTTTCTTAGCTAGTCTGTACACTTTGCACATCTGCAGATAACTTTGCACTCAAAGTGGAAAATGTATAGCATTCACTGCTCATATGTAGTTTATTTGACGTACAAAAATAATTTATCAGATGATAAGCACAGTGTCACCTTTTCAGCTTTTTGTTATTGCGCGAGCAGTCCTTATAATGAGGGGGACATTGGGGTTTGCGGTATTGCGGTATTGGACAATTTTTCATGCGGTATTTCGGTAATTCTAATCTAAAATTGCGGTATTGCGGTATTCTCAAAACCTGCGGGATTCGGTTTTTTAACGTTTTGGTCGGTATTAAAAACTATCCTCCAGTGTTTTACGACTTTTACGACCCTTTTCCATCATCCTTTTCCAGTTCCATGTCGTTTTGGAAACGCTTCGAAACAGCTCTAAGATCCTCTAATCCGTCACGCGAGTTTATATTAGTCATATTACATGAAACGTGATAATAATTTGACGAACAGAGTACCGGTCTCGGTATTCTATCGATTTTTGACAAGGTATTGGACGTATTGCGGTATTTGGCGATTTTTTTTTGCGATATTGCGGTATTTGTCAATTTTTTTGCGGTTTTGCGGTGTTCAGAACCCCCCAATGTCCACCTCTATAATACTAATAGATTTCTATAGCGCCTTTTCTCAGTCCTTGCCTTCAGATGGACACCCCGTTATATACATTCAGTAAAAATCTACTGAATGTATATTTACACTAGATTATTCGCTCTCAATTTCTTTGAGTGCATGATAGTTGATTTGGCCAGCGGCCTCATCAACTATCACATCATAGACATCTCGAGCTCATAAGCTGATATTTTGTTAATATTCTTGTCTTAACTGGTGAAGATACGATACATACAACTTTATACCCTGTCAATTTTGAGTGGAAAACTCAAACTGAATTCAAAATCAGTCATCCAAAGAGTTTCCGGCAACTTCAATGAAGTGAGACGCAACAAATTAAATTCAGTGGTGTGTACATCGTGCCATGACATTTATCAGTTCGGTGACGGTTCTCACCTCTGCTTGCATCCAGTGACTTTCTCAATGCAGAATTTCCACCAGAACAAATTATCCGTAAGAATTAAAAACAATTGAACAAGTCACTAACTTACATGAAGCAAATTGAACAAAAAAATTTGGACGTTTGGTCATGCAAGTTTAAGAAAAATATAATATACATAAAACCATTTCAAAGAGAAAATGTTTCTCAAAGGAACAAACAAATTATTTAGGACAATGTCGAGAAGGTAAAGCGAAAATAAGTTCAGTTATTGTACAATTATATTACGCTTATTATGTTGCAAGACTCTAGCTATAGAGTCAAATATAGAATAAACATATTTAATTAGGAGAACCTTTACTGGATGAAAAAAAAGAAAGAAAGAAAGAACGCCTTTGTCTGCGTACCCAGTGATCTAACTTTAACCCCTTTTTTTCCTGTAGCACAGTTGATGATTGCGAGACCGAGATCGAGCCTCCAATATTCAAGGCTTCGCGAAAAAATCGAGACTGCGAGACCCGTGTTGTTTGAAAGAAGCAAAATGGATCTGCAGCCCGGGGGGGGGGGGGGGGGGTACTCCCTATAATGGCTATACGGGGAGGCAGTTAGGATATGTAGAAGGATCGATTCAATATGCAGGGATGAAGTCGTGTGTACTGACATCCAAGTTATCGACTAAAGCCCAGGCCAAACGACCCGAAACTGACTCTCGTGTGTGCTCTTAGACTTCGGCTCAAAGTCCGTTTTTCGCGTTTTGGTAATTTTGTCGTCGCTCGCTTTCGCGACTTCGTCGCTTTAAAAAGAAGTCGACTTGTGGCAAGTCTAGTGTGCTCTCAGCGACTCTCATGTGTCATCGGTACGTATGCGTGAATATGCCGTGATATGTAGCCGGGTATGTCTGTATATGTACGCTTTTTTTGAGAACTTTCAAAACATCACTCGTGCCCATAAATCACGAATTGCACTCGCGTTCATACGATTTCCTATACTTACAGTATGCCAATGAATCTCGATTTGACAAAACTGGGCGCGCGGGGTGGTATCGGGTAATTTTTCACCAGGGCCGCAAGATGGTATTGGGTAATTTTGGCACAAGGTCGGTTCACTTCATAAGTTCACTTCACCGCCGTTCGTCTGAAGAAAATTTGCAATTCAAAGGTGAGTATCTTGCATTACAGTGATTTCTTTGAATACAAAGGTAATTCAACAGTACCGGATAGAATTGTTCGGTACACAACTTGATTTTTCACACACAAATCAGCAACGGGGTCGACAGACTCGATCCAAAACTCTGCTAGACGCTGTCTGACTTAAATATTAACTCGTTAAGACTAAGATTAGCGGTTACAACCGCAACATTCTTGTATTTCCTTGTATTTTCAGAACGAATAGTGAATAGAACGGAACGGAATTGTGAGTGTAAAGAACTGTGAATCTACGAATAAACGCATTTTATAACTTGGAAAGATACGGTCCTCATTTGATTGTGAACCAGCATCGGGAGATATTCCCGAATTAACAGACGCAAACAGATCAGAATCTCAAGTCAAAAAAAGTAAAACCCAGTCAAAAGGATGAGCATCTTTTCAACAAACTTCATTGTTCAGTATAAATAAACCCAGATCGTTTATTATTTATCTGAATAACTGAGTTTTGTTCCATTTTGTGTTATTTCAAGGATTGAACGATCAGTAAGCTGCTACACCATTGATCATTATAAAGCTACATCACAAAATCTACTTTAAAAATGTCCGAAATATTTCTATAAACAAAACGTAATATCATCAAATGGCGGGGGCAGATATAATGAGAACTATTACTAGTCTAAATTTCTCTCGTGTTCTCAAATTCCCGTCGTGTTTTATGACAGTATAATACATGGTTTTGGCTTCTTTATTTGTTAAATATTATTACATAATACGCTCATGTGCTCTCATCGAATTTGAACCTGCTCACATTTTTCTTGAAAGTCTTGGAGAGTTTTCTCTCGTTTGGCCCGGGATGTACCCTGCGAGCAGAGCCTCTTTCGATCCTCCTAGAAAAATCGGGAGGAGGAAAGACCCTGCTAACGGCCTCGACAATTCCTATTGAGCATGCTCCAAATTCAAATGTAACAATGTAACCGAGCCTTTCCGAGCCTCACTTTCAAAATGGGTTAATCATTATTTTTTAAATTGACACCACTATGTTCCTGCGTGGTCCCCTGTCGGAAGAGAGACAAACGTATCGTTGCCACACAGAAAACTATACAGAGACCTTGATTGTGGTTCCGTGAGGCTTGAAATCTGACCGATTTTAACTTTTGTGAGAGGCAGAATTCGCGGCTTTTTCGAAGACTTTGTACGAAAGCGAAGCGGCCGCCATGTTTGTCGATCGACTGTAAACAACACACCGTGGGCTCGGAAAAAGTAAGCGATTTTATGATTGATCATGCGCAACAGTGGAAAACTGGTCTGACCGGTTCGAAACTGGACTGACTCATCCATTTCCTTGGATGAGCGGCAAATCAAAGAATGTCGAGGGCCGTTAGCAGAGTCTCTTTCCTCCTCCCGATTTTTCTAGGAGGATCGAAAGAGGCTCTGCTCGCAGGGTACCCGGGATGATGATAGTCAATGAATGTTGAAGAAAACTCTCGTGCAGTAAGACTCGGGGACTCTCGTTTTCGCGCGGACTGTGCTCCCTCTCTCCCCAGGCTTCGCCCGGCTCGCACGCCATTTTCTTTTTACCCATCCCCACCGCGGAGCCTATTTCAGGGACTGTGCAATAATTATCAGGAGGGGGGGGGGGGGGGGGGGGGGGGTTGGAAAATGGGCTTCATGTAGCCAAATATTAGGTAATACCCCCCCCTCCTAAAGGAGTGAATTTAGTTATTGCCCCCCCTCTAATCAGTCAAATATTATGTACGACCCCCCCCCCCCCCCCCCCCCCCCCCCCCACACAGTATACACACACCTTTATACAAGTACGCTGCTACATTTTCTCCACACGCACTAGTGTGGATTAAAATCTTATAACAGAAAGAAGAGCTCCTACTGCATGTTTTAATTGTTGGACAACCGCGTCTGGAACAAACATCACCTCCGTAGCAATGTTCAACAGAACCATAGCAGAAGGAAAAGGGCATGTGTGTTATTTTTCAGGTCCCGTGAAGGCTTGCTAGGCACGAAGGGCCGGAAAATTTTTCGGCCCCCACCTTATAAATAGGTATGGATTCGTCAATGTTAATATGTACTTTAAATAAAATGTTTAAGCCCCCCCCTCTTGAGTGACTTATTTTACCTAGAGCCCCCCCTCTCCTTGCTTTGATTTTACTTTATGCCCCCCTTCTGGTTTTCCAACCCCCCCCCCCCCCCCCCCCCCTCCTGGTAATTATTGCACAGTCCCCTGACATAGGCTACGAAACACCGACAGCTATTTTTTTAATGGTTATTTACTGATGCGATGGAAAGAACAAAGAAGGGCAAGGAATGCAGTGTTTTGTGCGATTGCGTGACCTTATAGTACTGTACGCCATATGCATCTTTTCTCAATACTTTATACCTTCTTGGAGAACAGAGAATATCTCGCGTTTTTCTTTACGTTTATATAATCGGAAAAGCTAGTCAAATTTAATTGGAAAACAGCCCGGGCCGTAAAGCTTGCGATTAACTTCAGTAACGTTTGATCATAATGAATTGTCGTCGTTTTGTATTGGGCTCCTTGCATGTACCTTTCACCTCAGTCCTTTATGGCTATAGAAATATATCTGTAAAATCATGAATTGCGAATGAATGAATGAATGAATGAATGAA
This sequence comes from Desmophyllum pertusum, assembly GCA_029204205.1. Taxonomy (NCBI): domain Eukaryota; kingdom Metazoa; phylum Cnidaria; class Anthozoa; order Scleractinia; family Caryophylliidae; genus Desmophyllum; species Desmophyllum pertusum. The sequence goes on from MU825398.1 coordinate 258,298, forward strand.
TGAATGAATGAATGAATGAATGAATGAATGAATGAATGAATGAATGAATGAATGAATGAATGAATGAATGAATGAATGAATGAATGAATGAATGAATGAATGAATGAATGAATGAATGAATGAATGAATGAATGAATGAATGAATGAATGAATGAATGAATGAATGAATGAATGAATGAATGAATGAATGAATGAATGAATGAATGAATGAATGAATGAATGAATGAATGAATGAATGAATGAATGAATGAATGAATGAATGAATGAATGAATGAATGAATGAATGAATGAATGAATGAATGAATGAAAGAAAGAAAGAAAGAAAGAAGAAAGAAAGAAAGAAAGAAAGAATGAATGAATGAATGAATGAATGAATGAATGAATGAATGAATGAATGAATGAATAGTAATAGTAATAGTATATCTTTATTGCGCCTTACTCTCCAAAGGGAGGTATTGGTTTAGTTACAATAAAGGTTTGAACATTAACTAATACAAAGAATAAATGACAATTAATAAAATCTTAGACAATAAATTATACTAATTACCTTGATTATGAATTGAGGATCTCTTTCCTTTTTGAAACATCAAATTAATATGAATGAATGAATGAGTTGTACACGATAAAAACGCTTTTACTGTGGTGGGTGTATATAATTTTTCCTTCAGAAATCCGTAGTATAATGTTTCAAAGCCGGTCGTTTTCCAAGACAATTCCACCGAAATTCCCGGAAAATTCGCCGCGCACCAGACATCACAGCTTGCCCCATTCGTAACCAAGTGGATCGTTCATTCGCTGCGAGGATCTTTATAATTTACTGACTGAACCAGTACAACTGGAAATAAATCCACTAACCATTTAGGTATAGGCTTACGGAGAAGCTTCGGAAAGCTTTAAACTGGGCGTTTACTAATTAAAGTCGGTATGCCGAATGCAAATTCTGCCGGGCTTATGGTATGTCAACAAATCCAACGCGAGGAAGACATTCTTCGCTTATCACTAGTATAAGGGGTGGATCTACAAGCGGCCTTAAAGTTTTTTGGGTAGTAGACAGTAGCCTTCTTTTTTTTTGGAGTACTGTACAGCTCCGCAAATGATCTCGGGACCGCAAATGATCCCCGACCGCAAATGATCCCCAAATTGGACCGCAAATGATCCCCGACCGCAAATGATCCCAGAATGGACCGCAAATGATCCCGCTAAAAAATCGAGGAATGGCGTGGACGGTGGACGCGATTTTTTTTCCGATTTTGAATATTTTTCCCCAATAACTGAATCTGTGCACGCTAGACATTTTTATGACGGAAGAGATATATATTTTTTTATTACTTAAGGCATTGATGCAGATTTTAGAAAAAAAATAAACTCAAAATCACTGAACGAGAATACCAGATATATTCTAATCACTATCTCTTTTCTGATTGGCCGAAAGCGTACAGTGAATTTTCGAAATCAGCGCTTTGATAGCATCTACGTCATCTACCTACAGATTATACAATAATCATGTCAAGTGCACTCAAGATCACGGGTAATCATGTCAAGTTCGCGAGAGGATCACGGGTAATCACGGGTAATCATGTCAAGTTCGCGCGCTTTGCGTTGCTTGCCGCTTATAAGTAGACAACATCGTTGGCAAAAGCATTATTTTTTTTCGTTGAATGTATAATAAAACAATTATTAGATTCGGTTTTTGTGATATCCAGAATAATCAAGGTCTCGGTAAGAGTTATCCGCCTCAGCCTTCGGCTTCGGCTGATAACTCTTACCTCGACCTTGATTATTCTGGATATCACAAAAACCTCATCCAATAATTCTTAATTGTCTTCTCTGTGTCCAAAATTTGTATAACTGTACTCTATTCTAGGCAGGACTGACTCTGACATTTCCTTGCGGTATTAAAGTAAGCGCAAAGTTAAATAGTCTGACATCAAGAAATAGCTTGTTTGGAGACGAGGGAAGTACACAGTATGCAGCAGTGATGGAGCTTTCACTCAGAGGCAGAGCTGTACAATGGGTGTCGACACACTGGGCACGTGCGACTACAAACACAAACAACAAACAGTTAATCGATATTGTTTGTTTTATTTTATGTTTATTTTACTGGAATGTCATCATAATTATTGAACTCAGTTTTAAAATTAAAAAAAAAAAACAGTTTCCCAGTTACAACTTTCATTGGTTAACCCACTGCTCGGATGAACATTATGGCTTTGAAACTAAGGCTATTTGCCAGTTTGCTAGAGATCTATAGACTCCGAGTTACAATCTCTTTCGTGCACCATAATTTTCCTACTCCTACGATCTCAGTGACAGCCTGGAGTGGGTACTAGTTTGCCTTTATGATAAAGGGGAAGCTATGCAAAATAGACGCCATCATTTTGAAGGTGGTAGAGGGGAATCACGAAAAACATCACCTTACAGTGAGTCTCTTTACTTCCTGTATAATAATATTATGAGTTATGTTAGACTACGAGCAGTCCCTCATTTTTCTCAGGGCCCGAATGGGAGAGCACGGAGCGTGCGCGAAAATCACCTCGAGGTGTCGTCCAGACGGTTATGTTGAAATATTCTAACAAAAAAACAAAGAGAATGTTTCATCGGCGAATCCAATGCCTTGAAGACTAGAAAAGCACTCCGGTTTGATCAAAAGAAGACTTGACGAGAAGAGGGGCTCTTCTCGTCCTCTCCTGCTTTTCTTTGCCGATTTGTTCCCCTCGCCCCCACTTAGTAACTGCCCCTGGGTCTCCGAGGATGAAGTAAGCTGCATAGTATGTTAAGTGTACTTACATTCCGTCCTGTATCATAGCTATGGCGCATTCCCGATGGACCTTATGTGAACATGGCAAGATTTGGCAACCACTGAATATATCCTATACAAAACATTGATACAAATTAATATTATAAGTATTACGATTCCATCTAAAAAGGCTAAATATGACAAAGATCGTGTGCGAGTGAGAAGTACGGTTTACTCACGGAAAGGTGAAACGGGAACGCGCGAGTTACTTATGGCGGGAAAGCACGACATATGACGTGTAGTGGGAAAGCGTGAGTTACGTATGGCGGGAAGAATGAGTTACCCAAGGCGGGAAAGCGTCAGTTACATATGGCGGGAAAGCGTCAGTTACGTATGGCGGGAAAGCGTCAGTTACATATGGTGGGAAAGCGTCAGTTACATATGGCGGGAAAGCGTCAGTTACGTATGGCGGGAAAGCGTCAGTTACGTATGGCGGGAAAGCGTTAGTTACGTATGGCGGGAAAGCGTCAGTTACATATGGCGGGAAAGCGTCAGTTACGTATGGCGGGAAAGCGTCAGTTACATATGGCGGGAAAGCGTCAGTTACGTATGGCGGGAAAGCGTCAGTTACATATGGTGGGAAAGCGTCAGTTACATATGGCGGGAAAGCGTCAGTTACGTATGGCGGGAAAGCGTCAGTTACGTATGGCGGGGAAGCGTCAGTTACATATGGCGGGAAAGCGTCAGTTACCAGTATGGATCAGATATCAATTTACCAACTGACCTCCAGGCAGATGCAACACTCATCGTGTCCAGAATCTGGTCTACACTTGTGTTTTCCTTCAAGCCGTTTGTCCAGACAAACGTTACACGCGTCACAGTGGAATGATTTATCCTTGTGGATTCTGAGAAAAGAAATAACATTTATCACACATCATATGGCAAATGGCATTAGAATTGTGGGAAAAACGAAATAAAATATATCTAATGGCAAATATGTTTTTTACTCACGGATTCTTATCCACACTGGTGAAATGTTTACAGATGGAGCAAAAATAAGCAGACATGTTGTCTCCACAGCTACGACACTTTCCACTGTCTTCACCGATCTGCAACAAAATTAATAAGCCTTAAGGACGGTGCCTCCTATTGTTACTGCGCATACGTTCTGCGCATAATTTCTCGCGTCATTAGCGCGCGCTCGAGCGCGCGCACATACAGAACATTGCAAAATCTCTTTAAGGCTAAGCTCGGCAGGGAAATATATGGTCGTTTTCTTCATATAACTTACAAAAACGCGTGGTGACCCCTACTTTTTGTGTTATAAAATGGAAGCGGTAAGCCTATTAAACATATGATTAATTTTTTGTTGTGTGCAAAAGTTATTTAGACTGTATTTTTGGTATACCAGAGGAGAGCTGTCAGGGTTGATAATGGCTACGTTGCGATGATTTTTAATTAAAAAACACATAAACAGTAGTTGTTATATTACAATTTGTTAAGTATTTTAAAGCTTTTTTATATTTATTGTTGCTTTTGTGTATGTCAAGGCAAATTCAAAGGGAATCTGCGAAAAAATATGTTTTTCTTTTTTTCCGAGAAAATGCTATTTCAGCATTTTTTTCCAGTTTGAAGCTTGATTATCTCTGAAAAATGCGTGGTTACCCCCAATTTTCTTTTTGGAATCCAATAGCCCTTGCTAAGATCTGCTTTTCACGCATAGTCATAAACCGCGCAAAAATACTTTGGTATTAGGAGGCACCGTCCTTAAATACCGTATATTAAACCCAGGGTACCGGCAAACTGCTATGGCATAACCTGACGTCAGACTAGCATCCTGGGTACCCAAGGGAGTAGCAATACTTCCAGCAGCGCTTCATGCCATAGTGTGGCCGCTAGTTTGGCCCAAGTGTGGCTTTTCTTACTTATTACAGAATCAGGTGAAGTGAGTAACACAACCAATTATAAAAATAGTTAAATTCGAATTACCGCCGTAAGAGCTCTCAATTTTTTTTTATTGCAAGACAATTTATGAACAGGAAAACAAATATCATGTGGTAAATTTCTTGGGAGTAAGAAGATTCACAGTGAATCCACTGCGGTGGAATATTTCTGTCTTCCAACGGCTGACAGAACCTGCCTTTCTAACAACTTACTCTGAAGAAAAAAAAAAAAATAACAGCTACACTCACCTCCTCGCTAGTACATGTGCAACAACATCGGCTGGCTTCTTCTGTGTTCCTTGCCTGTTGTATTCTTGTCATTGCTTTGGCAAAACGTCGCCTTGCATCAGCACTGTTATGATTTGAGTCCAACGATCCCACGATTAAATCATCAAAGGGCAAGGGAACTTCAGTAAGCTGCATCCATCTGGAGTTGTTGTGGCAGCGGTGACACAAATAGAAGTGGCTGCAACAGGGGCGCCGCACTCTGTGATGTCTCTGGTAATGTTCACACAACCACTGTGAGCGTCCAGTGATGGCCTCCTGTTCTTGCGGCCACCTGTTGGCTTCCTCTAGCTCCCTTGCTTCCCTCTCTCTCCTTTCTCTTGCTCTAAGTTCTCTGATTTCTCGTTCTTTTTTTTCTATTTCTCTTCCAAACAGTTCCCGCTCCTCTCTCTCCCTGAGCACTCTTTCAACCATAGCACGAGCTTTTTCGACGCGTTGCTTCAAGGTAAGCAGCGAGTTGCCCGTGGGCTCAACGGAGCCAGAACCAAAGTCTCTGTTCAACATAGAACCTCCCGAATTAGCAGAAGGCAAAGCAGCGGGAGGACCACGTGGCTCTGTACTGCCTTGGTAAAGACTTTCATCTATAGAGTGTTTTGCTAAGAAGGCATCAGCCACTCCGTGGGTCACGGGGCTTGCGACCTCTTGCGGCACTAGATCAAACAGCGAGGGCTCCACTGGGAACCTTTTCATAGGGGCTCTGTCCCTTGGTCTGTCCCTTGGTCTGGCACCTAAACGCTCCCATTCATTTGACTGTGTGCTTAAATCAGCGACTGATTGATCCACTGTGGAGTCTTTTCCACCACCACCACATGCACCTGACCCATTTTGCCCCACAGGCATGTCTCCATCTTGAAGGGCGTCTTGCTGTAAGCCAGGCGTGTGTTCCAAATGTGTGCTTCTTCGAGCCCTGTCAGGACTACTAACAGGACCACGGCCTGTGTGATCAATTTCTCCACTTTCACCTTCTCCATCTGATTCATTCAACAAGGGTTGTAAAATTAAATCAGAGCTGATGGCTGACAACTCAGACGAACCAAAAGCTGAACTGCAACTCTCATTTGGCACGAATCCACCATTAGATGATTCAGGGACACGAGTTTGTTCTTCAGCCTTTTCTTCCTCCACAGATGAACCATCACAATTGGCATTCACAGACAAGACAGCCATATCACCTCCACCGTCTTCCGAGTTCCCACTGGACATGTTGCGACCAGAGTACACTTGGTTAACTCCTGACAACATAATAAATATAATTATCAGATATTTAACAATTATCCTGCGAAATCGCGCGGAATATCGCCTGATGCTTAGCCGACGAGGCCGTAGGCCGAAATTTCATGACGTCACCGAATGACGTGTGACATTTCATTGCCATATAACCATCATTATCCATCGGTTATTCTAATCAAAGGCTTCTATGAGCTCACTCGTGAATGAATAGATTAATATGCATAAATTAATAGCGCGAATTAAAGTTTACAGCCCATCGACCGGGCGAGTGAAATTTCTCCACCAATGATACTATAACTCGTTCATTGCTTCGCATTCACGAGTTAAAAATGGGATTGCTCAGTTTTCGTAGGTGGCGTATCGCTGCACTGAGTGATGCTCTATAAACTAATACGTTTTATTATTATAACGCGCCCGGCTTTCAAGACACACCGCAACAAATTAATTATCCCAGAAGTTAAAATTCGAATTCCTACAATATATCGTGGATAGAAAATCTCTACAAATGACAAGAACCCACTAAAAATTAATAAGCAATATCTACACAACAAGCACGTGATGGTGCGGGGCCAAAATATTGGTTTATGATACGCACGCACCAAATGCTGAGTTGTCTGTTGAATACATTATCATAATATATGCGCCTAATGACTTGTGCAAAACATGCAGGCTGTAGGAGCCTGTATCTTCCCGACATGACATGGACATGACAGTGTTGCAGAGACACAGGCCACGACGTCATTGCATTGTTAGCTGACAAAGGCGACAAACTTATGGCCAAAACATCCATAGTATTTTTCTTACCTAGTGACTGGTTCAATTGTTTTAAGTTTCTTACGGAGAATTTGTTCTGGTGGAATAGTCACTGGATGGAAGCAGAGGAAAGCCGCCGTCACCGGCGAACCGAAAGATATGATGTACACGTCAGTTTGTGAAATTTCCATACATGGTTGAAAAACGTGGTTGAATTTTGTGTTCAGTTTGAATATTTCATTCAGAATTGACAACTGAAGGTAAGTTGTATGTATACGTGTCCTCACAACTGACCTTCAACAAGTACAGACAGTTTTCGACATATCAAGACTATAGTATACACCTATTTCTAGCTTAAATCTCCGACATCTGAAGGCAGGGGCTGCTTCAGTGCGCAATAAGAAACAACTGAAAAGGCAAAGGAGCACCTATGCAGATGCATGTAGCATGCCCCCGGGGTAGCATGTGTTTTCTTGGAATTTAAAGTCATGCATGGCAAGATCACACTGAAACACCGCATTTCCTGATCTCTTAAAATGGAAATAACTTGGAATAAAAACATAATATACAGTGTACACACCCAATTCAAAATGAAAATGTTTCTAAAACAGAAAAATATTCCTCTTATAGGAATAAATGTATAACGCAATACGTTATGAACAACAATTTTGGACAATGTTGAGAAGGTAAAGCGAGAAACGCCATGTACAGGAGGTACAGGTTTCGGTTACTCTTATGATGCCTGCTTTAGATCTAGTGTCCAGCAGTTTTTACAGTAACTTTGTAATTTAGGAAAGCAGACACATATATAAATCACATATATAAATATATAAGTATCACTACTGAAGCCTGGTAGTTTACGAAGTTTGATGTTGGATGTAAAAATAGCCTATGAATAGGCTCCGCGTTGGGGAAGCGAGCCGCGCGACGCTTTCGCTCGCAGTTTTCTTTCCACCCCTTCCCCACCGCGGAGACTATTCTGAGGCTAATGTAAAAATGACTTACGAACCGTCCTTGGCGTCAAACCCAGAGGATGCAGTACAGTGTAATTTTTTCAACGCACCACCAACCAAGGGGTCAACCAACAGGGGTTTGGGCATAAATGAATTGTTTTCGAAACAACCCAGTTTAACCAGCTGTTTTACGGGCACATCACAAATATTTCAAGGACGAGTGAGTACTGCGAATGTTTCACTAGAGTTTGCTCCAACAATAATTTCTCGTTGCCGTCTCAAATATATCACTGACGGTATTTATTTGGTGACAAGTTCGACGTTCTCTCCCCAGTTTATTATCGGTCATCACGTCGCCGTCGTGACCGAAAACCTATTATTTGAAAGGGTCAAACTGAAAAAAGTTGAAATTTATTGTCATCCTGGTCATTGTATTTCAAAATAGGAAACATCATGCATGCAGAAGAAAGGAAGGATCAAGTAATACTGATTTTCGTTGAGGTATACTGCGCCGGCATTTGTCTCAGTTGTATACAGCTATACATTATCCTGCTACGTTTTCCAAATAGCTACAAGAACTGAAATGAAAATCGAAAACTTATACGTACACCCAGATACATTGTTGCAGCCCAAGTTAAGCTAATATAAGTGCTTTTCGGTTAAACAATGTGAGCCCAAGACCAGTGGAATACGACGAGAGCTGAAATAAAGATACATATATTTACTTACCTTGAATATGATTTCTGCTAATTTCTCTTTTTCGCTCTTTTTAGAGTTCCTGTTCCGTGTTATTACAAAATCGCTGTGTAATCTGGAAGAGTGTAAAAATAAAAAGCAAATCAGGATTTTTATACTCCTCCTGGTTAGGTTGCAAAGTCTTTCATTAGTTAAAATTGCTTACAACTGATCCGGTAGCTTGCGGAGAAATTAGCTGCGTAAGACCCAACCAACGGTAATAAATGGTAATCAAATATATTATGTCTCATATACGAGACCAATATCAGTATCCCAAGATATCATTCTTGCTACGAGTCCTGGTGCGAGACGTTAATGTGTTTGATTTGCATGAAAATGAACTTGAAACAGAGATAAAAGGAACTTGGAAATAGCCAATCTATTGAAGTCGAAGAGGAAAACAAGTACTTGAGAAGTTCCGCGATAAAAGTGGCCTTTCCGGTGCTTTAATCGGGATATTTGTCAACTACCGTGGAACCCTGCCCCACGGCCACCCCGTTAATACGGCCACCTCTTTGTAATCTGGAAGAGTGTAAAAATAAAAAGCAAATCTATAGATTTTTATACGCTACGTACGAAAAACGTTATCCTGATTAGGTTGCAAAGTCTTTCATTAGTTAAAATTGTTTACAACTGATCCGGTAGCCTGCGGATAAATTAACTGCGTAAGACCCAACCAACCGCGGTAATATATGGTAACCAATATCCTATCCCAAGATATCATTCTTGCTACGTACACTATATTTAAATGCGGCCATTTCCTAGTTGCCTTTTGCCTCTGTTTCAAAACGAGTCCTGGTGAGAAAACGTTAAAATGAAAATGTGTTTGATTTGCATGAAAATGAACTCGAAACAGAGATAAAAGGAACTTGGAAATAGCCAATCTATTGAAGTCGCCGAAGAGGAAAACAAGTACTTGATCAGAAGTTCCGCGATAATTTAAGTGGCCTTTCCGGTGCCTTAGCTAATGGTCTAGGTATTTGTCAACTTCGGTGGAACCCCGCCTTACGGCCACCTCGTTAATACGGCTACCTCTTTTTGGTCCAGCGAAATCGCACATAATCTCTTGTAAACCTCGGCTTTAATACGACCACCTCATATAATAGTGACGCGGCCAACGGCCAGATTTTGGATCCCCGTGCGCCTAGTTTCTTTGTAATTTTACCCCGCATTACGGCCATAAACTCGATCGGCGATAGATTGAATATTGCAAATCATTGACACAATTACTCCGTATAAGTAGGTTATAAGCAAGTTTTCATTGTTTGGACGAATTTGTGTCTGTTTTTGGACAAAGATGAAATACTTTGCAGGGGTATACAGAACAAATGTTGGGAAAATTAGATGCCCAGAGTAGGAATCGAACCCACAACACGCGGCACGCCGATCTCATGACAGGTGCTAGCCTAGACAGTTGCGAGATAAATTATGCTCTTACCGTGTTGTAAAACGATGTGCAGAGTTGTGCAGACTTTCTATGTCTTGTCGAATTTGCATAAAGTGAGATCAAGAGTCATCAAAACGTGATCGACTTGTATTTGTATAAGAAAAAAACTTCCTCTTTCACTGCACACATTGACGTCATTTAGTAAGGTGGTGTTTTCGCCGCATTTTTGGTGATATTCTTCACTATCATGATAAAATCTCACCCATAAATGATGAACCAAGGAGTATCCATGCTACATATTACATTTTCCCCGAAATTAACAGCGTTTCCGCTCAGTTTTTACGGTGCACAAAACTAGAGAAGACTACAAACGCTTTTGAGACTTTTGCCTCTAAATTCGTGAAAATTATGTTTGACTGATCTCTATCAAGGCAGGTAAGTTCAAGAACAAGGTAGTGTTAAAGTTGGAATTCTAGAAAGTCCGCCAAAAAAATTGGCGATAAAATGAAAGTCTTCTTCGCTATCACGTTGGCGTCAGGATTTACTGATGATTAGGCACACCTCGCTAAAACTATGTAACGGAATTTCTCGAATAGTCTCGCTCTAAAATTTAAAATCGCAAAGAAATAATACTTATACTAGAAAAATCCTAGGCTTTTCAACGTAACTTTGTTCAAAAATTAAAAGTTTCTGTCACGTATTTTGCGAGAACGAATTGAAAAATTCAAGTCGCTGCACACAATCTGCTAATTTTGGACGAAAAAAGGTTCCTCAACCTTGAAATGATGTTGAATTTTCCTGCTTTAACTTGGTAGATTTACATGCGTGTACACCTTTTTTTTCGTGTGCACATGTAAATGCTGCTGGCTTGGGTTTGTGAAGTAATACTGATTGAGTCTCACCTTTGCGACGAAACTATGGTCAGTAGTTCAATATCAGTTGTATATATATTTTGTAAGTTACAATTGGTATAGAAGTATCACTGAATCAACGGAACCTCGAGTCATAGCTTTTCATTATCAACTTTATGTTCAATTTGTTTTACCAGAAAATCCAACTAAATACTACATCAGTGGCTACACATTGATAGTATTAGGCACGAAAATCAGAATTATGCCTACGGGTCCCTACGGACAAGCGCCTGATCTGAGCTATCAAGTCAGTACTCAGACAAAATAATATTTTAAACTAAAGTTCTCCTAGAAAACAATGTTGTCTTTCCTTCAAAGTTACATGTACATGTAGTGACAAACTGGAAAATATTTTGATGGGTGTTCTTCTCCCTCATTTTCTTTTTCTTCTGCTTGATGAAAATATTGAGTGTAATGATTTCATGTGAGAGAAGGTTTTAACATCTCAACAAACATTCAGCGATGCATGCAACTTTTGTTTGCATGTATGTAGATTTGCCCCAAGATAGGTGCATATTTACACCTTACCTTTACTGTTCATGCTGTTCATGTACACCTATTTCAATTAACGTTGTCGGATAGAAAGCGTAAAGCCTACAAGACAAGACCGATTGGTAGTCTGGGTATTCATTAGAATTTGCATATCGGTGGAAAAGAAATCTACGAGTTTTTATTTTCGGACGTGATGTATTTGGTTTGCCCCGAATTAAATAATTTGTTTTTTCATGTTTTTTCACTAGCTGATTCTGTTAAAATTAAGTTTGGCTAAAAGTAGCTTACTTCTACAGGTTTAAAACAAAAAGGAAACGTTAGAAATAATGTTTTTCATGTTACTTCTCATTAGTATTCGGTGCGTGCAGCAGCTTTCTACTTTTAACCATGCTACCTTTCGGTCTTGTCTTGCGGGCTTTGCGGGCTTTTAAAAACATCTCTATCCGACAACGTTAATTGAAATAGGTGTATACAATGAATATTATAATACACTCAGCCTGAGTAGTATATAACACGTGGTCAAAGAAAACTGACACTGCTAACTGTCCATGCCAATTGTTTCTGAACAAAGCACTGGCAAATCAGACAACTGAAATCATAACAACACAGAGAGGGTGACATTGGGGGGTTCTGAACACCGCAAAACCGCAAAAAAAATTGACAAATACCGCAATATCGCAAAAAAATCGCCAAATACCGCAATACGTCCAATACCTTGTCAAAAATCGATAGAATACCGAGACCACTACTCTGTTCGTTAAATTTCGCGCAAATATCAGCTTATAGATTGTTAAAATGATCAAATTATTATCACGTTTCATCAGAGGTCTATAACTAGAGGTTTCCATCTCTGGTATTGGGCCTTGGCCCATCAGATTCGGAGTTAGGCTATTTTTAGACATTTTTCGCGCGAAACCAGCAGCCAATCACGTTGAAGTTGAACCATCTTTAAAATGATATGCGGCGAGCGCTACGCAAAGACAGAAACTTTGGCCAAGGAAAAGCGAAAAGCGTCACAGCAGAATGTAATAATTGTTTAAATACTTCACTAAATTTAGGTCAAACTTCGGTATACTTTTTGTAAAACTATAAATCGACTGAGTGATTTTTCAGTTCAATCTAAATGAAGCATGATTTGTATGAATTCGGCGGCAAAACTTCTGGCGGACTGGCGCGCTGTCCAGTTGGCAAGTTGAATGAAAAGTGTTCTCCGCGGATTTAAAATCTTCGCTCAATCTCTCCAAAGTTTCGTATATTCTGGAAAATTGTGCCGATAGTTCAGCTTAACATGGGAAGATTCGAAATAATTGTGGAGCTGAACATTATATTAATTTTACAAGTTGAACGGACAGCTATACGCAGCCGAAGGTTTCACTTGTTTACATTATACGGCGGGCAAAACTTGCGCGACTACAGAATTTAATAAGCTTAAACTAAATTGTGTTGAAACGAGCTGAGCTTAAAATCAAGTTCATTGAAGTAAAAGAACAAAGGAAACCCTCAATATCTACATGGATGGAAAGAAAGAGAGTGGTCTTCGAAGAGAATTTCACTGTGAAGTGATCTGACCGTCACGAACGCTTGACGAACTGCCGTGGATATTTATTGTGCTGATTGTAAAAACTTAATTCAGCTGGAATTGACAAGCCTCTTCGAAATACAAGGTAACAATACTGAATAGACTAAGCTTAAACTTGTGTTGTAAACAGGCTTTCATTCTTTGGACGAATTAATTAAGCTTATATGTCCGCGTTTTTCGGATCTGATCTTCCCGTAAACTAATTTCAGGCTGCCTTTAGTGCTCTTTCAGTCGCATTAGTTGACTTGTACATTTACAGGAATTTCCCATTAAATATTTCGTTTCAAACTTCGTGCATTATTTAGTAGAATTAACTTTTGCTTGATTTAGAAGGGCCAAGGTTTTTTACTTAATAATTTTAGCCATCTTTTCAAATTTCACTGTCAACCGTCTTGAACAAAAATTGTCGAGCTAGCGCGTTCAGTGACCATATTTGTCAGGCATGGTGCGTGATTGGCTGCTGGTTTCGCGCGAAAAATGTCTAAAAATAGCCTATCTCCTAATCTGATGGGCCGCGCGCAATGCTAGATGGAAACCTCCAGTTATAGACCTCTGGTTTCATGTAATATGACTAATATAAACTCGCGTGACGGATTAGAGGATCTTAGAGCTGTTTCGAAGCGTTTCCAAAACGACATGGAACTGGAAAAGGATGGAAAAGGGTCGTAAAAGTCGTAAAACACTGGAGGATAGTTTTTAATACCGACCAAAACGCTAAAAAACCGAATCCCGCAGGTTTTGAGAATACCGCAATACCGCAATTTTAGATTAGAATTACCGAAATACCGCATGAAAATTTTTTATATTTTTTTATTTGTCCATTATATTTCATTTACATTAATAGAAGTATTTCTGCTAGATAACATATAATGGCAGGAGATCTTAGCAAGCTCTACTGAGCTTTTCTAAGAAGATCCCCATTTTTCAGTAAACTAATATAAATACAGCAGATGGATGTAATTTCTTAATCTAACTCTAACACGGGTTTGTTGTCTTAGAATTAATTATAATTTAAGAATACATTTGATTTTGCACATGAATTTTTGTTGATTTTTTAAAAGAATTATACGATTTTGATATTTTCAGATCCTTCGGTAACTTATTCCAAATTTCTGCTCCCCTATATTTTAATGAAAATTTCCCATAGTTTGTCCTTCTGTAATCAATATATATATTGGAAGCTGAACGGGTTTTATGTCTATGTATGTTTTCATTTAATGTAAAATAATTATTAAAATAACTTGGCAGATTGTCATTAAAGTACGAGTACATAAAGATTGCTATATGTTACGTATTTAGCTCATATATATTAAGAATATTACGAGATAGGAATAGTGGCTTGGATTCTTCATTGTATTTTGCAAAGGTCATGATTCTAACTATCTTTTTTTGGATCATAAATATTGACTTAAGCTAAGCCTTGTTGGATAAGTGCTTGTCCAAATGATATTACAATATGTTAAGTACGGGTACACCATAGTATTATAGATTGTCTGTAAAGTTTTGATAAATTGTCCAATACCGCAATACCGCAAACCCCAATGTCCCCCTCCACAGACGTTTTAGGATTATTAACTTGATAAGTCTGATGACCACTAGAGAGGTCTTATCACCGAAATATACACAACATTCCTCGTTAGAAAGTGAAAGTGAAAACTTATTCAGAGGGATTCATGTTTACAGTATTCTATTTTGGGTGATTCTACATCATATTTTGTGATGCAACAGACATTTTCATGATTGATTACATTGTTACATGACTCAAGGGCGGGAATTGTAACAGACTGCTGAGATGGTTAGTTCTTCTAGAAATAAAGTATAACTCTGCTTGTTTTGACTTGACTCTCTCAGTATTTAGATTCCCGATGTAAAATCTCACAAAAAGTTTATTGAACGCTTAATTTAAATTGTTACCTGCTTAATAAAAATCACAGAAAGGAGTGGTGCTGTCATGATTGTAAGCAATACTATACAACAAGCATGCACGTGGTGCTAGTTTCAAACACTTCCCTATACCCCCACCGCTTGCATTTGCATTTTTAGCCGACAAAGGCGACAAACTTGATGACCAAAACGTCGATCCAAAGTTGTTGTTTTTTTCAACTTTCTTGGCTAGTCTGTAGCGGGCCAAAATTTCAAACACTAATATAATGAATACTTTTTAGCCTTGATTAGAGAAACATGCAACATCTACACACTTAAATCTAAACGGACTTAATTAATAGACTGCGAGCAGTCTCTATTTTTCGCTGAAGTCCGTGAGGCGAACGCGCGAGATTTACGAGCGGCGCGAGTTGCGTGGCGCCCACGCAACTCGCGCCGCTCGTAAATCTCGCGCGTTCGCCTCACGGACTTCAGCGAAAAATAGAGACTGCTCGCAGTCTATTAATTAATGGCTCTACAGTACATGGTTGCATAACTTGCAATCCGTAAAGAGTGGTCTGCAAAGACATGGTCATATGATATTCTTTTATAGCCATACACAAATACTGAGACGGAATTAAATTTGACGTTAGGATTTTTCACGGATAAGCACAGCATCACCTTTGGCTTTTCAGTATTTTTTTTATTGCGCGAGCAGTCCTTGCCTTCAGATGTGAGTTTTAAGCTAGAAGTTATATAATTTACATGGGAAGAAGTACTACATGAAACTCCAGTCAACTCTCGCCTTGCGGACACCCTGTTATATACCAGCATTCAGTAAAAATCTACTGAATGTATATTTACACAAGATTATTCGCTCTCAATTTCTATGAGTGCATGATAGTTGATGAGGCCGCGCATGATAGTCGATTTGGCCCGCGGCCTCATCATCTATCATATCATATATAGACATCTCGAGCTCATAAGCTGAAATTTCAGTTAACATTCTTGTCTTAACTGGTTAAGTTTGTGAAGATACAACTTTATACCCTGTCAATTTTGAGTGGAAAACTCAAACTGAAAATCAGTCATCCAAAGAGATTCAACTAATATGAAGTGAAATTCCACAACCTGTGTGTACATCGTGACATGTATCGGTTCGGTGACGGCTCTCCTCTGCTTGCATCCAGTGACTTTCTCAATGCAGAATTTCCACCAGAACAAATTATCCGTAAGAATTAAAAACAATTGAACCAGTCACTAACTTACATGTAGCAAATTGAACAAAAACATTTGGACGTTTGGTTATGCACAAAACCCCTTTCAAAGAGAAAACTGTGTTTCTCAAAGGATGATGAGTACTCTCGGCCACTCTCGTTTTCGCGCGATATAAACATAATGGTCAAAAAGCTAATAAAATGTTGGATGTAAATATACTCACGAACTCCTTGGCGTCAAATCCAGAGGAGAACTTGAAATAAAGCACAAAAACCACAGCACTGCCGCAACTCGATGTCTCAAGTCGATGTCAAAGCGAAGAAATTTCAAAACGCAACCAAATGAACCGTAAACTCGGTATTTGTTGTGCCTCTTCAGGCCAGTTTCATACATCACCTATCCCGCCCACTTTCGTCAACCAACGTCATCAAATTCCTTTCCCGCGTGTACATAGTTAAAGTTAGTATGGCGTGTATGATCGCGGAAAACCTTCACTGCCACTGGCCAAAGACAATTCGGAAATGGCCTATTCAGAGTGTGTTTTCACTATCAGGAATGAAAGGTTTCGAAGGTATTTCGGCTAGTTCCAGGCCGAAGTATTCGAACAAAAACCACGTTGAAAAACAGCTTTGGCGGCTTGTTTCTGCCGTGTTTTTCTGACCTTTGCCAAATAGGAGGAAGTCAAGTTGCGTGGGCAATCTGTATGCATGAAAGGTTTTTCAGAGAACATTCTTTGCATGAATGATGATGCATCGGTCTGAAGACTGAAATATGGGAAAGTCACAAATTCTCTAGTGGTTTTTTTTTCTTTGCTGTTTTTCTCATTACAGATGATATAGCACTCGTGTGTGGCTGCAGTCTGACTCTTCCCCAGTCGTCTCTTTTGAGAAACCTGTTATGCCGGTGAGAGGGGCTTGCGTGACAGTCCACTCAGGCCCTCAGGCCACTTCTCAATCTGTGAATGAATTTGCATGCATTTGCAATTAAAGTGCCTATAACCTAATATAATCAGTGGACTTCCGGAAAACTGAAAAGACACGTAAGATAATATTATGGCGGAACACAACACTGATAAACCTAATACTGGCAGGAATGAATGGTTCAATCAAGTTCTATTAAGGGGGGACCTTCTTAACTATAAGGCTGTTGCTATGTGAAACTTCTATCGGTCATATCTTGGGTTCCAGAATATCAATAGACAATCTGACTGACCATATTTGTTCCATTGGAGGTCCCTGCAACTTTTTCGAATCACAACCATATTTGGTGAGTCACGTGACCACAACAGAAAAAACCCTAAAACTCCAACAGAATGCAATATTTAGCTGTTTGTATCCAAATATTGTATGTATATTATTGACAATAAACTGGCTGGAATTAAAGTCACAATTCAACAAATAATAATTACTGATTTTGAAAAAAATAAATAGAACACACAAGACTAGTTAGGAATTATTAATTCGTCTTTACATGACAAAGAATCTTCATGATATCATATCATAGTAGCACTTGCACAACAGGTACAACATGCAATTTGATCTGTATCAAATTTCTCCTCACGATATTGATACAAAATCAAGTATGCAGACTATAAGAATAAAGAAACTAATCATACAGTTGGAATAATTCCAAGATTGTCTTGATATAAAGACAGATTCTCCCAACTAGTTAACCCTGTCACTACCAATAGTGCCAAGTTCAAAACCGAGGAATAAATCTTGAATTTCATTTTGCAAAATTGTCAAAAACAAACAGCACCACTTGAAAGTAATGCTCAATAGCTTTCATTTGAATGGTCACACACTAGGGTTTCATCCACAGACTCAAAAGTTAGAACCACATTTATTGACTCAAGGTTTGACTCTGAGAGTGAAAAGGTTAAGTTGACTTGCCTGTGAAAATGCAAAATAAGTAAAAGCCAGCATTCTCAAACTCATTAATAATTCAACACATAGTTTGGGGGATTTTATTCCTCTGTTTTGACAATAATAATATCAAACATTCTATGAAGTGCTTCAAATTAGATTTCCAATTCTATAAAACTGAGAAACAGACGACAGCACAATGTCAAAGTGAAGTGGTTTTATTATGACGGATCATTCAACATCACTTGCATTAGTTTCGAGAAATATTATACATAAAACACTCTCTAGAGTGCTTGGAACTCAATCAATAAATCCTGGCACTTTTATATGACCAATTACTGGTCATATAAAACCTAAATAGTGTTCTACAAATTAACACATTCATTGCATTAGTCAACACGACATCCTCTATCCCATAAATTTCTAGAAGAAAAGTTTACAAAATAATGTACAAGGAAGCAAAAAATGTCAAGTTCTGTGGCAAATTTTAGAGGGTTTCGACAGATTAACTTGGTAAACTAATCTTGTTATTCAAATTATTTTTGTACCCTCGATACCACATCAAATTTTATCCTAATGACAGTAAGAATTACATGTACTTGCCTTTTATCAGCAGCATAAAATATTAATAATAATAATTTATTATTATTGTATCAATAGTCTTGAAAGCAGAAATGAAGTTGAGCAATTACAGTGCGACTACTCCAACCAAGGCCACCCAACAAAATTCTGTACAACGTAGCGAATGAAAACCTTAGATGTTAACAATAGATTTCCCACAAATTATGGATCTAAGCAAACTGCGCACTACAGAAGCAATAAACGTGCGACCATTTTTATTGTTTTTAACACTCAAATGCTATTGATCAATTTGCAAAGAATTTGCTTGGGTGGCCTTGGTTGAAGTACATGTAGTCGCACTATAAAGATTCAATCACTGAAGGCACAATATGTCCTTGTAATACATTGAATTGCTACCTGGAGGTCATGTTGTGTATGAATCAGACTCTCTTACTCTAAACCTCCTAGTAGCAAACAGAGCATATTTCTGATCCCTCCCAGTAATTGCTAGTAATATCCTATACAGCTATTCTCTCTTTAGTACACTTTATCCACACTTCAAAAATTCCAGTTCTGAACAAGTACTATTTTTTTTGGGCGGACAATCAAAATCTTGTCCATTTGAATCAAGATGGCAAATAAGTGTTCTCTTTTCCTCAATTTAACAGTCCCCCTCTCTGTTTTCTCAAAGCAATACACATTTCTTTTTCTTTGGTTGTTCTGGAGGTTCTAGGGCTGCTAAGATTGCCTCGTCAAAGACATTTTTCAAGCCTTTTTGCGTTAATGCTGAGCATTCAACATATTTAACGGCCCTCAGCTCACGTGCTAACTTCTCTGCAGGCTCAACAGCGATGGGTTTCTGCTTGTTCTTGGACAGTTTCTCTATCGTTCCAGCATCATCCCTCAAGTCTACTTGGGTACCGACAAGTAGAAACGGTGTCTTTGGACAATGGTGAGTAATTTCTGGTACCCACTAAAACCGAAATGAAAACAAAGATTAGAAGAAATGTATCTAACTTAGACAAAACTACCCACATATGTAGCCAAATGGTTCGTACAGTTTTGGTCAAACAAAATTCAAGAAGTTTTCAAGGAGTTTTCAAGGACATCAAATTAATTTTCAAGCGCTTCATCTCACTGTGCAGAATGTCAAAGACATCTCTGCCTAAACAAACATTTTGGATTATTACTTAAGTTACTGGCACTACCCATTTAAGGTGCAATATTGTTGTGTAACCTTATCAGTTTTTCAGAGCAACAAACTTTGCAGTTAGCCTTTCCTCAATGTATTTTACATGTAGTTCAAGGTTCTTATCTCTGGCTGCCTTTCTCAGAACATTAGACTTGGCAAAAAAAAATAATTAATAATAGCGTGTTGCTTCAAATTTCAAGGACTTTTCAAAACTCATTCAAAAATTCAAACACTTTTCAAGGTCTTTGGTCAGATTCAAGCCCTTTTCAAGATGACAGCCGAAATTCCAGGGCTTTTAAAAACTGTACGAGCCATGAGCCACAATACAGACCAACTACCACATCTAGCTAACAGCCACTGTTGGTTAAACTGCTACAAACACTCCTTATCATTAGAAAAGAAGCTATAAAACTACCTTACCTTTTCTTTAACATTTTCAAATGAAGACGGCGACACTACAGAAAAACACACAAGGAAGACATCTGTCTGAGGATAGGAGAGGGGTCTCAGTCTGTCGTAATCTTCTTGACCTGATGGGCAAATCACAGAAAAAAAGTCAACAAATATTACTTTAGACTTTGCTAGAGGTCATCAACACTAGTTTTTCCTTGTCATCAACATTTAATTGATGAATAGTCCAACCCACAAACTGCTACCCATCCACAAGATATCAATAGCTTGAGGGTAAGTATACATGTAGCAGGTGACAAAAAACATGAACTTTCCCATTCAGCTGGGGCACAATGAATATGCCTTTTTACTTCCAGTTTAATTTGCATGGACCACAAATAACATTTGTCAGAAAATACAATCTTTAACATAGTAATATTCAGGACTATTTATTATTGTTTTTCACAGTTGTATTGTAAGCACGTAGAACAAGAGAAGCCTTCGATAATCCTGTGATAAGTCAATTTCAACAATAGTGTTTTTGCGGCTTCTGTATTGATCCAGCAAAGAGAATGCGTACTACCGATCATGGATATGTCATTGGTGAAATGACCAGGACATAACACTAAAATGCATACTTTGTAGTAACTGGTTTAGAGACATCTAAAACAGTAGCTACATGTAATACACCATAATATCAACTTCATGTTTACACTAGCTTTGTGCATGCTTAATCCTGTAGGTTTGTAACTAAATACACTGCCACTTCGTTGCTAGACCAAAAGCACTAACCTGCAGTATCAAACAATCCTAATGTGTAAGGTTCACCACCGATCATAACAGTTACAGCATAGTTATCAAACACCTACAGAAAGAACAAAAAAAAACACCCATAAACAATTAGCAAGAACATATATGCATCTCTGCAAGAAGACATCTGAGAGTGCAACAAACTTCACATCCAATACACGCTTACGCCCTAAGCATGAAAGCGAGGCCTAAGGGCCACAAGATTTCCCACTAACTATAAGAGTGGAAACATAGCTGAAGAAACAACAGAGTGATTTAGAGGTTGTAAAATTAACCCTGGAAGTTGTTATTGAAGACTTCATTGGCCTTTCCATCAATAATTCAGGAAAATCCAGTTGACGTGTACATTTCAGCCAAAACTTTGCTTTTATTTTCTATAAATGCTCCAGGAATATCTTCCGGGGTTAATTTTACAACCTCTAAATCACTCAATGCTATTTCTACAGCTATGTTTCCACTCTTTTAAAGTTCGCGGGGAATCTTCTGGCCCTTAGGCTTCGCTTTCATGCTTAGGGCGTAAGCGTGTATAGGCAACTCGCAAGCCCAAGGCTTGTCATGTGGTTTTGTCTTCTACAAAGTGATTCAATTAGCCTGAAAGTGACCTCTGAATTAGTTTACTCTCTATGCGGCAGTTCTCTGATTGGCCGTTCTATGATTGGCCGTTTCTGAAATTTAACCACCAAATCTGCACAGTAGCAGGGCTAAAAATTAACTCCAGTGCTTGGTGGCCAGTCGGGCCAGTTTCCTTGAATTCTTAGTGGCCCAGGCCAAATTAAAGTGGCCCTTATTTTCCTCAAGTTGATTAAAAAAACCATATTTACTTGAATAAACGGTTTAATACTGCCGCCTCTTTACAAAGGGAGCAAAACGCGTTATCTTGGACAACAAACCACGGCCTCCCCTGAGTCCAGCTTTTCTGAAATTCCTGTTTCCTTTTCGTCTTTTCGTAGTTTTTGCTACTTTTTACGGCATCTTCCTTGGTTTTAGGTTTTTTTGGACGGCAGCGGCTCACATCCTTCAGGGGCACCCAACGACAAAATGTTCCTGTAGGTGTCGGAACGTCGTTTTTACGTTATAATTGTGCTTTTTGTGCAGTTTAATGGCTTATTTTTAAACGCTAAGAAAAATGTATCTTTTCGGATACGTTAGCTGAACTTCCAAACTTCAGAAAATTTTAGGGATTTAACTTTTATTTCCCGAATTTATGAGCTGCTTTTGCCTTTCCGAAAATCCTAGCTGGCCTGTTTTTGTACCCAAAACGACATTTTTATCTCTCCGAAAACAAAAGGCATTAATTTTCCCATATTAAGAAAGTTCGAGATGATATTTCCCTAACCGAATATCCTAGGCGATTATAGGTCTTCCGAACAGATATTCCACCGAAACGATCCGTTGGGTGCCCCTGATCCTTGGAGAAATCTCCACATTCTGTGGGTTTTACATCAGAATTTCTATGCCAAAACCTGGCGAGAAGTATGTTGACGATAAACATGCGGGACTCAAAAACATGCCGCATAGAACTCTGGGTAAGACTGGAGTCACGTGGCAATAACAAATCAAAATGGCGTCCAGATATATTTGCGGATCGATCTAAATACTCATGAAACTGTTAAATCGGCTCGTTAAGAACTAAAAATCCACTAAAGTCAATGAACTTAGAGTTGAGGAAAAGAAAGGAAAGGTAGTCCAATTTAACTACCGGTACATATTTTATTTTTATTTTAACTTCGTACTTTGCAACTTTTCTAAGCTTATATCGTAGTCGCCCTTCGGGCGATCAAACCTCAACTTTTAGTCGCCCTGGTCAGTTTTAAATCGCCACTGGCGACCTGGCGACCGTTAATTTTAGCCCTGCAGTAGTGTACTTATGTCTGCTAAGTGAAAGTTTAATGCTTCACAAAATTTATGAAGCATTCTGGTGATGACCTTGGAATAGTGTCATAGGTTGTCAACAGCATTGGAGTGATGAACATTGTATGGGTAATAACTCGTCACTTTGAATATAACAAACAAGATACTAAGTTATTGCTATGAGTTAATAATGATGTGTTGACCATCACGATTAAACTAGTTATTTTTCTAAAGCATTAGCCTTGTTAATTAATACTCCTTTTTGCAAATAAATAAAGATACAGTGGAAGCTACCGTAAGTAGACACCCTCAGGAAGTAGAAAACATGTCTGCAACTGGAGCTGGCCACTTACAGGAATGTGTAAATACAGAGTTTGTATGAGCTAGAGTTAACATGGGGGTTTTGTCAAGGCGGCCATAAGTAGAGCTATCCGCATACAAGAGTGTCTGTTCAGAGAGAGTCGACTGTATACAGTAGTTGATATTATAATGACGAGATGATAAACATATAACAGTACCAAGAACTTGTCAAGCTCAAATGCACATGGCCTTGCTTCACAAGTAATTAATCATCAACATTTGCAGTCTACATTGTGTACATGTACAGCTTCTGCAAGCATTGCAGGCTTGCTGGCATCCAGCTACAATGTAGATATCCTTAGAATAAAGATTTCTTACACCAAATGCTGGAATACATGGGCAGCAATAAAGATAATTTTTGAACATGTCATTTCCTTTGAAATATAATTTATTACATGTCAGATATTAGCAAGGAGGATGATAAAGTGAGCATAGGCATTTCAAATCATGTTCCCGACTTGGCTCAATATCAATAAGTAAGGAACCAAAATAGATAATTTCCAGTTTCCTAACAAATATACATGATTACTCAGCAGTGAACAGCCATAAAGACATTTCCAGCTTATCTAACCCTGTACAGTGTACTTATCTTACATCCCACAGAAAAGCTTTTAAAGCTGTTTTAACCACAATTCAACAAACTGTCAAATGCACAATATATATCTTAAAATGCACACACATGTCCTTTCTAGAGAACAGATCATATGCCATGCATCGTCTTGTCACTGATCATTTTTCCATAACAACACGTTACACACAATAAACAAATCATAACATTCAAACAAACAATGGGATAAAATGTTCACACAGTGGTGAAAACGTCATAAAAGGAATAATTTAATAGCATTTAGCTGGCAACATGATATGGTACCATCTGGGGAAAATTGTCTTCAAGATGTCTTTTCCCCATCATATCTTTTTATTTATCTGATTGAAAATGGACAACCATATTATAGTTCCTGTATTAAAATCATAAATGATAACCCCCTGGAAAAAAATATGCATCACTCGACTATTAAAACACCATCAAATATTTTAAAAACTTGAACATCTTGTAGCTTCCCACTCTGAACTAATAACACAGTTTATCCATAAACAAAGAACAAACTCAACATACAATCTTGATTCTAAACTGTTTACATTTACTTCGTACAAGTATTTAAAACTATGCTCAATATATTCAGTTGAGAGAGGGCTAGAGGACCACATGTACATGTTTCATCAAAATTGTACAATCCGGCAACAAGCTTTGGTGAAAAAAACTTTAAATACGACTCAGGCAGTATATTGAAACTTACAATGTACATATAATAAAAAGTCGGCACATTTGAAGAACTATTATCAAAATAATAAAACAGACAACTAGACGCTTGACAAAATAATTGGTTAGGTGAGAAAATAAATTTTAATACCAAACTTACCGTCGGTACATATTCGCTTGGAAATTTATTGGTCGTGTAAGATATCAATAAACAGGTTTTTCCTACAGCTCCGTCCCCAACCACTACACACTTTATGGTTTGCATATTGCTTGGATATTTGTACTTTTATGGTTTTTTGGCCACTGTGGAAATCCTGAAAAATAAATTGGATACGATTAGAACCTTCGCTTGATAAACGTCAACAAATACGGTAGTCGCTTGCCCCGGCATATTTTGTAACAAATTTACAAGCAAGAAGCGAGGCAGTAGAAATATCGCTTTAGAAAATTTGAAGGTTCGATGTATGGCTGTGTTATACCGCAAAAAGCGTAGGATGCGATGTAATGAATTTTGTATAGACTCCAGAACAAACCGACGAAATAAAAATAAGCTAAGCTTATGGCGCTTGGAAATGAAGCTTTTTATAGCGATGCTTTTCTTTATTTTTGTACACTCGAAGATGTTCAGAAGTCAGTAAGCTGCTATATCACAACACTGACATAGAATGCTCTTCAAACAAAGTTTGAATGCAATGAATGAAACTTTCATAACTTCAAAATCTACAGATGCCAAGGATAAAATATACTCCGATGGAATGAGGCATGGCGGACGCTCTCTTTCGCGACTTACACGATTTGTCATGTCTAAACATCACTGCTATCCATCCATTCTGTCCGCTAAAACCCCTTAGAGTCGATCAATCTCGCGAAACCACACGAAAGAATGAGATCATTAGAAAATATAGGTGCCATACATGTCGCAAGAAATGGCGGACGACAGCGACTAAAATCGAAGCGAACGAACTTATCTGGCCAAAACTACAAGTCACAGAGAAGGTTATATAGCAAGGAAAAGATTATACTAACCGGTAATTGAGTGTGAACGTCTGTAATGCCCTAGAAACGTAGTAAGAAGAGCGAGTATCTCAACTATACAACTACCGCTTTTTCCATGAATTCCACTTTTGCAACGAGATGTCCGGCTTTCCAGGGGCGTTGGTTGGCGAATTGGCGGGGGCCCTCGAGAAGCAATGCCTCACAGAAACGAGGCTACCACGACGAATTTCTATTGTGCAATGTGATTGGTTCATTTTGATTCGATCAGGTTACTCGCTTGAAATTGTCCAATGAAAACACTCGTTGTAACTGCATGCTGCAACTTCTAAATTTACCCAAGAATATAAAGCGAGAACATAGCTTTTGTGGCAGTTCATTTCCTTGTCATTGTCTTGTGGACATGAAGGAATGCAAAAGCAGAAGTCATTATAATATAGATTGGATTGCGCAACATGTTGTATCAAAGAAAAAAAAAACATGTTTTATCAGAGGATAAAACCATACTGGTATATTTTATAAAGCCAAAGCCATGTATCATATTATCCATATCGATTATTTCCGTGTAATACATGGCTTTGACTTTAATTATTAACTGATACAGCTATAAAACTTGTATTAATTATTAATAATAATAATAATGTCTGCCTAATGGCATCATGATCATCAAAGACTCGGATTTTTTCTTCAAGGCTTTTTAATTATTTACCAGAAAAGCACCCAAAAGTCATGTGACCACTTTTACTAATTAATTCACAAAAGTTTTTCATGCATGCAGTTTATCCAATCAGAAGCTAACAATAGCTATCCTCGGCTTTTGATTAGATAGTATGCGCCCATGAAAGAAATGTCAATTAATTAACAGTCTCCGGCCTGGCAGCTCTGAAAAGGCTTCAATACTCATATATTTCAACTGTGAAATTCCATGGTGCAAAGCCCTAATATTTTATCACATAAATTATTCATTTTCATGTAAATCAAGGTTTTGCATCAGGAATTTTTTAGAAACAGAGGTAAAAAGTAAATCATGCAGCTGAATATGGCTTATTCAACTACTAACTCTTCAAACCACAAAATATTGATGACAAGTCACTTGTGCAAGTGGTCAAAGAATTTATTTTTATTTATTCAAACTCTTTATATACTAATTCACATTTAAATTTGGAAACATTTCCATCTGTACTCTTCAGTACATTAGACTACACAATATTATACAAAAATGTAAAATGCCTAATTAGAAATTTATATAGTATTCTGTTGCTGTTAATAAATTGTATGTACTTATAAGTATTTCTCTCTTTTTTTATTTGTGTTTTCTTTCACTGTATAATAGGACATAGGTATCCAGATAAATCTAGAGTTCTCAATAAGCCATCCCCATAAAATGTGTCGTTTCCCATCACCCGACCGACCCAATTTTTTCAAAAAGTAAAAGTGTCTGATTCGTTGCCTGCACCCTTTTCTCACGTGTTTCCAAGTTTAATTTGCTTTATTTACATCTTTACAGTCACTCTGACATCTATATCGGCTCGTAACAAAATGGTAGTCACGGGGAAGATAAAATCAAGGGTCGCTTGGAATTATTTATGTATTAATTTGTCAATATTTCGTTTCTTGGCTTTTCTTTTATCTTTTTTTTAAACCGACTGACTGACCCACTTTCACGAGAGAGAGGGCGATGGAAAACAAAACATTTCATGGGAATGGCCATAGAAGAGGTCAGTTAAAATAATTTTTAAATAATTTAAAAATTACTGCTCTATATATTACAGTATTCTAACTGCATGATCCTGGGTCGCTATCATCCTCAGAGAATCAAGGTGAGCGAAAGCCATTAAGGTCACAAAGAAATATCACAGTGCATGCTCTAGCTCTCTCTTTTTAGCAGAGCTGCTGCCTGTTTTTGCTTTCAGTCGACCCCTGGATCTCAAATGATGTACCAGTATTTTACTATTAAGCTTTATAAAAATTTTATTTCAGCCATCTACCTGACTCACTAAAAATACCCTTGACTCTGAATATGTTATAGAAATAAAACCTTATTTTAAAATTACTTTTGCTGTATAGTGTTTTAAATTATTTATATAAATAGAGCATGACATTGTTCAAACCCAAGTACATTTTGTATGGCTAGCGCCATCTTCAAGTTTCACTGAACATACCCAGGGGTACACATACTGTTAATGGGTAATACTTGTTGCCTATGATTATAATAGGGGTGGTTAATGGCCTTTCAAAAAATACGGGTCTCACAAAATTTTAGTAAAATTTCATGGGTCTCAGACTCGTTTTATGAGCGGTTCTGATGTCTCGCAGTATCAAATAATATTGCAAAGCCATCTCAGAGCATCAATCTCACAATCTAAAAAGTATCGGGCTTGCAAAGAAAAACGCTAGTCTCGCCATCTCGCAAAGTCTTGAATTTACCATTCGCCACCCCTTATAATAAACTGTAATATTATAAAATGGACTCTGCTGTAAATACTACAGTTGAACCCCGCTAATTCGAACTCGGTTAATTCGAATTCCCCGCTATTTCGAACTCAAACCCATTTCCCTTGCCCTTGTTTTTCAGTCATTTACTATCGGTTAATTCGAAAACCCCGGCTAATTCGAACTATTTTCCGTTTCCCTTGAGAGTTTGAATTAGCGGGGTTCAACTGTATGTTGATTATCAACTCGGAGTTGATAAACTAAAAGGTAAATTAACCGCCGAAGCGAATTTCTAGAAGCTGTAAATACCTCCCAAGCAACATTGTTCTTACATTGAAATGATTTAATAAACTTAAAATAATAAAATTTTGACAACTTTTAGTTGGTTTTCCAAACTTCTCAGACAATCAAACATGTATGCAATTAGCAGCATTTAGAAACATTGACTTCACCATTATTTTATTTTGTAGCATTGTGCGCCCCTGCAGACCATGTCTGTAGGATGCACCGTTATCATAGCTAAGTGTACATTGTACTACTGACCACGGTGAATAAACATCTGATCTTATCCAAAACAGTTTGGTTTTTGATTAGTGAAGCAATGGTAAACCAATGAAAACATGCCAAAAAAAATAAATCAAAAACTGTGCCGAGTGGCAATAACATAACACATACATGTACAGGTGTACATATGTAATACTGTTTAGTAATTACATTGTATCCAGACTTCATAGATTCCAGTTCTGTAATAATGCTTGGGGAACAACCAAAATGTCTGCCATGTTGAGTCCATGCAGCAAAATGTCTTTGAGAATATATTATCACCTCTGCAGAGATATTCACCCCTCAAAGCAAAGAGCAGATCCTCTTCTTAGGTTGTTCCGGAGGCTCCAGTGCGGCAAGAATTGCTTCATCAAAGACATTCTTTAAGCCTTTCTGTGTCAGCGCTGAGCACTCCACATATTTAACAGCTTTCAACTCACGAGTTAATTTCTCTGCAGACTCCACAGCGATGGGTTTCTGCTTGTTCTTGGCCAGTTTCTCTATCGTTCCAGCATCATCCCTCAAGTCTACTTGTGTACCGACAAGTAGAAAAGGCGTCTTGGGACAGTGGTGGGTGATTTCAGGAACCCACTTAGATAGAAAATAACAGAATTTAATGAGCTGACAGAGATCTCTTCTATTAATAATACATTGCAAATAAATATTATTACAGCATTGCTTACTCCAGTTTCCAGTATTACTCCCCCTGGATGGGATGCTAGTCTATCGCAGGTGACCCCCCAGCATTTTGTCAGGTTTCCCTAACAGTACCCATACCCATTTATACTCCTGGGTGGAGAGGGGCACTGTGAGAGTAAAGTGTCAAAGTCTTGCCCAAGAACACAACACAGTGATCCTGGCCAGGGCTTGAATCCAGAACTCTTAATGCAGTCAGTCCAACGCACTAACCATCATGTCACTGTGTGCCCAAGTCAATGTTAATTCTCCTAGCCAAGGGTGAATTAAATTTTTTTACTTGATCAGATAATTAATTCTCGTTACCTGACTACATGAATCTTTTGTGACATAGTTATGAGAAATTAGAAAACTATCACTGACTGTTGGAGGTAACAGGGTTAAACCTTTACCAATGCACAAATGCAGAGATTAGCTTTTAATTTATCTTCTACCTTTTCTTTGACATTTTCAAATGAAGATGGCGACACTACGGAAAAACACACAAGGAAAACATCTGTCTGAGGATAGGAGAGGGGTCTCAGTCTGTCGTAATCTTCTTGACCTGATGAAGGCAATAAAGAGTGAAGAGAATAAGGAATTATTAATAATATTTATTATTGCTTCCTACTTTCTTCCTACATGTACTTACCTGGTGCCAGAGGGAGCAGGGATGGCGCAGTGGTGAGAGCACTCACCTCCCACCAATGCGGCCCAGGTTCGAATCTCAGACCCAGTGTCATATGTGGGTTGAGTTTGTTGTCGGTTCTCATCCTTGCTCCGAGCGTTTTTCGTCAGCTACTCCAGTTTTCATCCTCGCAGACCCAGGGGCTAGAAGTCGGGATTACAAAAAGAGTCATCCCGACTTCTAGCCCATGGGTCTCCGAGGATGTCCAGTTTTCCTCCCTCCACAAAAACCAACATATCTAAATTCCAATTCAATCTGGAAACAGTGGTGGAGGGGAAGAGCCACTCGGTGGATTTCCACTGAAATTCTCATTTATTTATTTTACCTCAATCAAATCTGAGATGCAAAGCAGCGACAACAAGTCGCTATGCGATGAGAGAAGAAAAGTGGAGACTAACCTGCAGTATCAAACAATCCTAATGTGAAGGGCTCGCCACCAATCATAACAGTTACAGCATAATTATCAAACACCTGCAAGGTAAAGAGCATTGATGAGTGAGAGGGTAGGAGGGTGGGATGTTACATTATGTTATTCAAGGTGGAAAGTACAATTCATTGCCAAGATGTCAGTTTTCATATTATTTTCAATATTTAGACAGGGTAACCCCTTCTATCAATATATATTTGTATGGAGGCCCTATCTTTTATCAGCAAAAAAACAGTCCTAAAATATACCATCATTTCTTTCCAGTCCTAAAACTGTTTTCCTGATAGGCTAATGGTGAAGGTTTAAATCTACTAACCTTTGGCTCTGCGGTGGGGGTTTTATTTTTATTTATTTACTCAATTTAATGGTGGTAAAAAGAAAACGGCAAGCCAAAGCGAGCTGTGTGAAGCTTTGGCTCCAGGCTTCACATGGCTCGCTTTCGCTCGCAGTTTTCTTTTTACCCCATCCCCTGCGGAGCCTATTCATGGGCTACTGATTCTCAGAAGTCAAAACTTTTAACTCAACATCTCTTCTTAGAAATTAAAGGAGAAAACTTACCGTGGGTACATATTCGCTTGGAAATTTATTCGTTGTGTAAGATATCAATAAACAGGTCTTTCCTACTGCTCCGTCCCCAACTACTACACACTTTATGGTCTGCATACTGCCACGATGTTAAGACTTTTATGGTTCAACGCTGTAGTATAAATACCCTAAAAATAAAATTAATGAATACTGTACAGTGCTGAAAATATACAGGTTCTGCCCACACTAAAAACCTCAACTCTTTCTACAATGTATACCAAGCTCACAATACAATGAATTCTCTAGCTTGCGAGCAGGCTCACGATTTTGGCAGGAGCGAGCGGCGAAACCATGAGAATGAGTCAGCAGCAAAGCAAGCTTAACTCGCTCAGCCCCAGTCTCCACACTGGCTTGCTTCACACACCGGCTCATTCTAGCGTGTCGCTCACACATGGCCCACATTGTGGGCTTGCTCGCAGACAAGACCATATCTTCTAGATGATAATTTTCTTGAGGTGCATTCTCATATTACCTGAGAATTAAGATGTTGATCCCTGTTTTCTTATATTGGACTGTCATCCTAAAGGACCCCAATGTATAAATATCGATAACATTCAAGAATTGACTTTTTTAATTATTAATTTGTTTATATAGTCCAAAAAAAGACTTTAGGCTCTGTCCCCACTGGTTTCAATAGTCTAGGCAACTAATTACATCTGCTTCAAGCAGCTGCCTGTTTTGTTTTGATAATTTTTAGCCAAACATATTATTTAGTATGCATGCTCATGAAAAAAATATTGCATAGCCATCCACGGTTATCCACTTATTCTGATCTGACAGACACCTTCTTGCAAACATATTAAAATCATGATGTCTGCAAAATTTTGGGTTCCATTGTGATGGGGTGTCTACTAAACGCAAAAGTAGACTAATATTAATATCCCTGCTGTAGATAGGAAAACTCCAGCTACATATACAAGTCAGCTCTTATACCCTTAACTTACATGAAATATTAACAAGTTGTGTTGCAGCAGATCGAGTATATACACTTGGCCTAGCACTAAACAGGCGCTGGACTAGGGCTAAGGAACCGATTAAAAGAATTACTAGCCCTTATATGTCTTCTGGAACGAGAGATCAGTGTTTACAACGTCCCTTCACTTCTAGAGTTTAAATAAATATACACGATTTGTCATCATACTGCAACAACCTCGATCTTGACTTTATAATTCCATACATTTCTCCAATTTGGTATTATTCGCCAGTCTATCTTTAAATACGAATTCACACGTTAAAATAGGATCATCAAAAGAAATGGCAAGCTGTGCAGAATTACAAACTTGCGACCATTTGACAGCGGCCATACATCACTGCATTTTGCATTGCACAAGTCAAATTTTAAACTAGAAGTTACAGAGAAGATTTACTAATAAAAATGAACGATATACTTACCGCTGATGGAGTGTGAATGCTTCTCATACGCCAGAAACGCACCAGAATCGGCTTTAACCCGACTTTTTCTACAAATTCCACGAAACACCTAAGCAATATTTTGATTACTTCCCAGGGGCGTTGGTACAGATGATGGCACACAAGCGAGGCTTCAAGAGGGGAAATTTTGTTGCGTTCTGTGATTGGTTTATTTTCTTTCGGCCCGTCTTTCGGTGACGTCATGAAATTTCGCGCCAAATAGTAAGCGGGAAGGAACGCAACGCTTTGGAAAAAAAACAAAAGATAAATATATAAACAATCGGCGTTAAAGAACAAGAAACGTTTGCAACTGTCATGTTTGAATCAGGAGCCCATTATCCTGGTTGAAATCCAATAAACCCAGCAGGTTGGCATACGTAACCAAAAACTTACAGAGGCAGGAGACAACATATTACCTGCCAACTCACACGCATTATGCGTGTGTCACACGCCTGCGGATCGAAAACATCGATCACACGCATACAGGACAATTTCACACGCCTGACTCACAATTCCGGATTACTTGTTCATTAACCATAAACGTGAAAAATTGGATTCAATTTCCACCCAAAATAGTCCAATGAACGGCGCTAAATGTCGCGTTTGAGATAAGCGTGATCTTGGCAAAATGGCGCCGAGATTTTTAGCTTCGCACCGCGACATTCGGCAGCCTTCGGAAATCATCGGAACATCTTCGGGAATCTTCGGCAATGTTCGGAAGTCATCGGAACATCTTCGGCATCTTTCGGAAATTCGGGTAATATGGATACGAAAATCACACGCAGTCGACTTAGGAAAAGTTGGCAGGTATACCTTAAATGCCATTTTTCCGCCACTTAACATGGGTTTAATTTAATGGAAATATCTCATTCGCGTTTCAAGCAATCCAAAAATTCTTAGCTCATCCCATGAATCTATGTTATGGGGTGTTTTGTAAATTTTTGGGTGATTTTTGGGTATTTTGGGGAGGAAATAGTTTTTCTCGAAGGAGTTGTAAAATTTAGGGAAATAAGAAATATTGAAGATTTAATGTAGTTTTGAAGTTAAGAATTAGTAGATTGACATTGACGACAGTTGATAACCACGCAAAAGGCACCCGCGTGGGTATCAACTGTCTGTTGGTGTTCCAAATTTTTTTTTTCCTTCTATCCCTTCTTTAAACCTCTTAAAATTTCATTGAAATTCAGGTAGAATCCCCACTTAACATAGGAATACGATTTCAACTGGCATACCGCATACCAGATAGCGGTTTTAAAAACGATATAAAATCATAAAATGTACCTTTGAAGAACCAATCTCGTTCCCAGAGTCCTCGTTACCCTTGTTCAGAGCGCACGGTGGAGCGGCCAACAAGGACCGTCTGGGAGGAGGTTGGGATAGAGTGATCCGCCTGAGATGAGATGATTGCAACTTAATTAAAGTCACTATAACACTTGTTTGTCTGTGTTTTTTAGAATGCTATATTTTAAGGGTCAAATAAAGCTTGAGCCCGTGTTAGGGATTTAATTCAAAATTTCCGACGAGGCGACGAGCATCCCGTCCCTTTCATATCAGGGGGTTTTCCCAGATCATATAATGTTACTTTGCATAAGGAGAATTGTTTCTTTCAAATTTTAGGATTAGATAATGGGACAATTCTCTAAAGAATCGATAAACGTCACACAATCTGAAAATTGGTAATCAGCATGCCAAGAGAAATGGGTCTATAACCAGTAAGGACCCGACAGACTAGCACTGCAGTCTACTATTACTCAACTTCCTGCTTAACAAAGCTGCTTAACAAACTCAATTTGTACAGCTCTAAGAGCATGTTTTTGAACACGTCTTTTCTCTGATAATCGCTTTAGGTCTGAGTCCTCTCGACCTTGGTGAAATATGTATTTTAATAGATAAATAGACCAACTTGATGTTGTCCGATACTCATATACAATGGAGATAAGAGCGTTCTCATGGCCCTTATAGTTCTGCTGGAGAGTTAGCCTGCGAGAGCAGACGTAATTTCACGTCTGCTCTCGCAGGCTAGTTGGAGCTCGATACTGCACCAGTTTGACGTCTGCACATATGTGTGAATTATCCATAAAAGATAACTGAACTTTTACATATATATATGTCACATATGTCAGTTGAATTTTCCTGAAAGATACATATCTGTAAATATTTGCATGTATGTCACATATATGTACAGTTATTTGACATATATATGGCAAACTCAATTTGTGCATGGTGAATAAATTTCAGCCCGGTTACCGAAACCTGAATCCTCTTGAAATGAAGTTGGCCATTACATGGAGAAGATTCAGTTCTGGGCTGAAATTCAGCCAGGTCTGAAAATTCCAGCCCGGTTTGAGAAACCGAACCGGGCTAGAATTTTCAGCCCGGTGAAACGGGGAGAAAACGTCTGTGTATCATGAATCGGAATGGAATTTCAGCCCAGGCTGAAAAGTGAGCTTGGGCATGCGCAGTGATTGTGTTTTCAATGAAACAAGATGGCGGCTTATATTTCATCCCGGGCTGAAATTCCAGCCCCCTTAATTACCGGGCTCAGCTCCGGGCTCAGTCAAATTTGCCATGTAATCGGCCCCTAAGAGCGTATGTTTTTGAGCACGTCTTTTTCTGTAGTGATTGCTTTTGCTTTCGTATGTCTCTGCAGTATCATTGTCTGAGTTTGCAGTTTTTTAATTAAAATTATTTATTTTTTAAAATATATAGACAGACCAAAGCGTGGGTGTCCCGTACCCATAGACAATAGAGATAAAAGCGTTCCCATGGCCCTTATTGGTTGAAGCTATTAATATGCACACAAGGTAGTCTGGTAGAATGGAACGGAAACTTCAGTGTATGACTGATGTGTAACCCATAGAATTCCGAAGTATGCCCCCCCCCCCCCCCCCCCCCCCCAACCGTATTTTCGGATATAGCGTTACAAAACGTTTCTGATCCAGCAGCCGTTTTTACACAAAGAGGACGTGTAACATATTTTTCGCGTTCCAGTTATTTCATGCAAATAGAAACAATTATCTGGAATGAATTTGGTGTAGTATTTATATTAGAGTCAAAAGTTTTTCACGTTCTAGTTATTTCATTGCATGTTCATGAAAATAGGAGACGATTGTTTAATTTTTATTCGCCGTAAATTACGTAGGAGACTACCTTTTACAATGACGGCAAAAAATAATGCCGATACCATTAAAAATGTTACAAGGAGAATAAAACTTTCCTTAGTTTCCAAGCCGTAAAAAAGAAACGTTACTTTCGGGGGGCCGGTAAAGCGATTTTCGTCTTGCCAATAATTATTATTGTGGTGTCTTTTGTTTTGTTACCCTCCCAATATTTGATAGCCTGTGAACGTAGACTCATTCAGTTCTCTACGTTCGCAGGCTAAATATTTGAACACTGGAACAACTGAATAAATGAGGTGTTGCAGAGCATGCGTATGGTACTGTATGAATCGTGGCAGATCATGAGGGCATGCACGTCCTGAAAGCGCCACGGTAGCTTAAATACAGCGCCTCTAACGAGAGATAGGCATTCAGGTTTGCTCGTGGTCTGAGAAGCTGCAGAAGCCAAGTCTCTTACTCGTGTTCCAGCTTACTACAACTTGAGCCGCAATGCCACTTCCAAAAGTAGAGTGCTCCTTCGACATCCCAAAGCCATTCAGGTAACCGCAATTGTTCATGAGTTTTCTTATGTGGTATTTTGAATTTTGGCCAGTTTCAGTAATTATGGCTGCTTTCGCCAGATTCGGCTCAAGACGAGTTGACGACCTCCGTCACAAGTTGCGGAGGTTTTAGACGCTTTAATATAGGATTTCTAAGTCCATTAAAATTAAATTTAATATTAGGATTGGTATTTTTGTCCCGAATGGAAAATTCTGCACGCAAGCTGGAGTGAATTTTGCTGGCCTAAAGACGGTGCAAGAGACATTGAGATAATGCGTCCTGGACGGATGATGCGTCTCTAGAATAAAGACGGGCACAAGACCCATTATCCGTGGTTGTTACTGTAGGCACAGACCACAGAGAAAATATTAAAAACCTTTAGGTGTCTTCCACAGTTTCCTTAACCTTTTACAGTCAGATAAAGCCAACACTTCTTACATTTTTTCTCAATCTCAGGTGGAATGATTCTTTCAAGGTCTTTTACCATGGCCTGGATGCAGAGCACAAGGTGTTGTTCGATGGCGTATTTAACGTGAATGAAAAGCGAGGTGACAAGGGAACTTTTGACTTGGCCGCCAAGGTAGGCAGCATTTTTTTAAAGGTTTCGTTTTACGAGAACTTTAGGGCTCGCTCGTTTAGTGTCGTGAAAAGAATTTTGCCAGCATAGTTAGCACAGTTTTGAACTGAGATATGATTTTGTATTTGAGCTGCTATCTTGAAGGATGGGGTCGGGGTACCGAGGTGTCTGGCTCCGTGTCGGGGTGCCGGGGACTGTGTAAAACGCGGGGTCTCGGAGACTGTCGGCACCCCATGTTTTCTACACACCCCGTTCCAAGAAAATAAAAGGCCGCCTTCAATACACACCCTGAGTACACACGAAATTTCGAGACTGAAAATTTTCTCTACCCCCTACCACTGACCGGATCCCTAAGTAATAAAGAATTACTGAGCTGCGCGTTAATACGGGGAGTGATGAATTTAATTTTGCAGAAATTCAAGGAGCACTTTGTCCACGAAGAAGCAGACATAAAGAAAGGGGTTGATTCTGGCACGATCAGTCAGACGTACCTAACAGCACATGCTGCAGCCCACAACAAGTTCTTGGAGGTGTTCGGTTCTTTCAAACTCCCAGTGGGTGACGATGAAGTCGATTACTCGATGAAGTGGCTTGTTAACCACATCAAGGCAATGGACTTCGAGTACAAGGAGAAGATCCCGCAATAGATTGGCGACAAGGGTCCACTCAGCTCGATCACTGACTTTGTGTGATTTGAATTAGTTTGAATTTGGAGCTACAAAACAATAGTCGAGAACTGTTGTCAGTGATTTTTATGATAATGTTGTCACTTTTCCGCAAGGTTTAAGGTCGGTGAATAAACCAGAAGAAAAAAATACTGCAGTGTCATGTCGTGTGTTGATTTGAAGTTCGATCGTGTTAATTTTATTAGTTTTACATGGAATTTTGACCTAGACTTTCACTTCTGTAGCATACCCAGGCCTGAGCATACCTATAG
Source organism: Desmophyllum pertusum (assembly GCA_029204205.1). Classification (NCBI taxonomy): domain Eukaryota; kingdom Metazoa; phylum Cnidaria; class Anthozoa; order Scleractinia; family Caryophylliidae; genus Desmophyllum; species Desmophyllum pertusum. The sequence continues at coordinate 295,601 of MU825398.1, forward strand.
TTTCGTTACTGATTCGGTGGGTTCCTTGTGATCTAAGCTAAGGTATAGATCTAAGGCTTTCGGTTTTGGGACAGATATTTTTCGTATCTGCGAACTGATAGAAAAAAATAGGCCTTTTTCGAGTTGGTCTAGAACACACAACTATAACTAGTTACTGACTACAAACCAGCGGATTACAAAATCAAGCCGTCTCCTAACTTTGCTCTATCAGAAACAGCAATAATATTTTTGGGTCATTGAAACAGCAAAATGCCAGAGTGATATAAGCTCTTATATTCCTTCGAGTAGTACTCTGTACTCGAGATTCAGAGCAAATCAGTTCCAGTTTTGTTTGAGCCACGCTTCAGTATTCGTATAGTAGAATCACTTGCAGCAGATCATAAAGAGACCCATAAACCACCCAACACTCCTTTCATACATTTTAAAGCGATGAAGATGCTGAAAAAATGCTGAAATACGAAGAAAACACAGCAACGCCATGTTTAAATTCTGCCGATACCGTAGAATTCCGAAAGTAACAGCCTCCGTACTTTCGGATTTAACAGGCCGAAGGAGCCACTACTCGGGTAGCCGTTACTTTCCGATGGTTAAAAAACGTTTGTGAATTCAGCAGCCGCTCTACACAAAGAGGACGCGTAACATATTTTTCGTTGTAAGTGTACACACCAGTGTTGTTGTGTACACTACAGTGGCAGATTCGACCGAAGGTCGAAATTCGCCCATAGTAGCTTCCAGAAGCGATAAAAACACCGGAAAAGACAACAGGTGAGGTTTTTAAACTTTATTTCACATTATTTACAACTTTTCGAAAGAAAAGTGAAAATTATTTTCGATCGAATTTCAGCTCCATACAAACTCTTATAAAGACGCTTTGGTGACCTGTGTAGAGACAATTACTGATTTGGAAGTGAAAAGTTTATTTTTATGTTCTAGTTATTTCATTGCATGTTCGTTTCGTGAAAGGAGATTGTTTGGTGTTTAAGTTTTTTTTCAATTACCATTACGGTATTCAATTCACTGCCAAGTTGTATTTGTATGTACCTACCATATTACGCGTTACGTTATTATTGAAACCGCGCTATTTTCGGGGGATCGTTACTTTCGGGGTTGTAAAGGGTAACAAATAGTAACGTTAAACGTTACTTAGAATAGATTGCGAAGAAACTGGGAACGACGACGAAACGACTAGTTTCCAGTTCCCTCGCGATCGATCAGAATGTTTCAATGGCGTTTGCGAATACCGCCAATTCATTGCTCCCTCCCCGCGAGGCGGCTGTCAGTTCCCTGGCTATCTTTATTTTCAGCGTTTTCATCGCAAGGACCAGAGAGACCATCCCAACAGATCGATGGCACACGAGCGAGGCTTCAAGTGGGAAATTATGTTGTGTTCAGTGATTGGTTTATTTTCTTTCGGCCTGGCCGGGTAGTTCAGAATTATCCAATCAAATACTCTGTTAGAAATACATACTGCAAGTGCTAAATTTACCCTGGAATTTAACATTGAAAATCGCTTAATTTCGTCCTAAAGGCAAGGAATTAGGATTTGCTTGGGACAAACCATGGTAAGCAAAAAAAGCTTGAATTCAAGATGAATATATCATTGATACAGTTATATAGGATCTACTACATCATAATATAGATGGGATCCTGTTAGTAGTGGCAACACTCCCCCCCCCCCCATTTTTTTTAACAAGAAGGTCCACCTTCACACACCCCCCCCCCCCCCCATTTCAAGCCGAAAGGCCCAATCATACTATTATGTGTCCCTTCCCGAGCTTGTTATATATTTTTTGAAACAGAGGCAAAAGGCAACTCGAAAATGACAAGCAACTATTCAATTTTGATGGTTTTCTTTTATTTTTGATTAACAAACTGAGAATGTTTGCAAGATGTGCACATGCAGTACTTAAGTCAGGGTAATGTTCATGTTTATTTTTCTTTGACTTTGTAAATATTGAAATCTCTATACAATACTATTAAATACATGTTACATGTAAATTAACTAAACCTTTCTTGAGAAAGTGTCTACCATATAAATATCTAATGTATAAATAATAAAAAAATAGATCTGTTGCATGTTTACACTCTAATGTACGTTAATTCAAGGTTGCCACTTCAGGGATCATACCTTGTTGGGGTTGTCAGCAGAACACGCAAGTACAACTATCTTAATTAGCATTTTCGACAAACAGAAAAGCATGTGTTAAATTACTAACAAATACATGACTGTATATCATAAAGAATTACTAATGTGATCATTGTCTTGAAAGCGGTTAGGTCACATATTATATCCAAAAATATTCATTTGATGACCACTCTTAATTAGCCCTCCATATTAAACAACTTCATGAAGATTTTTAAACATTCACAGACATGTTCTTGAAAAATTGACCAAAACTAGATTTATTTATTTTGTCGACCCAGTAGATTTTTAAGCAAAAAATTATTGTTTGTTATTTTTGTTAGTTATTTTTGCAATCTGTTTCAGTACTTGTATCTATACTCTTACACATTACTAGCCATCTTCTCTTGGTGTTTCCAAGATGACTTGTGTTTTGAATTAATAACATTTTGTATATTGTGAGGTGTCATTTTTTTTTAACTGGAGGGTTGATGGAGGAGTATAGCTTCCATGTCGACCTTGCATATTGACCTTCCAGGTTTGACATGGGGTATAGTACAACCTGTCTTTTTTCAGTTACTTGATAAGTCATACAATGACAGTCATTACCACTGGTAATTATTCAGGAATAATTATAATAATATTATATTATAATTTTATTATAATAATTATTTATTATTGTCAGATGTAAATGTTAAAATTTATTTGTTAAATTATGCTAAGAATTTTCTAAAAGAGCTAGAAGATTTAAGTTAGTTTGCTAGAGAGAATTGTTGATTTGTATTAACAAGAGATTGCTCCAATCATTAAACAGGAAGAGTCTCTGCTGAATTTTCTTCCATGAATTTTCTAAAGTTCTCATTCTCTAGTTCAGTCATCACCTTGTTCAAAGCATAAATCTGTGGAAATAGAAGACAGCATAATTTACGTCATTTAATAATGCAGTTGAAAAGGCAGTGTTTTTGTTTTGTGCTTCAATCTCCAAGCCTTCCTTTAATTTCTCAACACTAACAAAAAATAGCCTCAAAAGAATTAATTTTCATTTATTATATAATAATAAATTAACACACTGTCTGGTTTCTGTAGCATAAATACATGTACAGATGGTACTTCAATCTAGATTGCAAGTTGTACCTCACTGGTTTGGAAGATTGCCCCGGCGGCATAGAATGTAGATTTTGCTGTACAATATTTACCTTTAACTAATGATACATTTTTTACTAGTTTATTTTATGTACCTCGGCTCGCTGTCTTTGTTTAAGCTGTAAAATAGCACCATAAGCTTTTTTCTGTTCTTCCTTTGCAGCCTTCTCCTTCTTTCTCTGTTCTTCAGCTCTCATTTTATTTCCTAAGCAATGGGAAAATTTTATACTTCTTTGACAAATAGCAAAATTGTGTAAACAAAGGCATAACATAGATCTGAATTTTACATGTATACATAAATTATGTATTACCAAAGAGTTAATTAAACCATTTAATTTGTCTAATTATATATATAAGCTGCAACGATTAAGTTATTAAATTCTGTGTCGATTTGCACAATTTTTTAGCCATGCGATATATATATAATTCACAATCCATTATTTGTTTCTTTAATTATGACGATGTTGAGACTGAGATGTTGAGATCCTTATTACTTAATATATTTATCATATTTTTAGCGATGTAGATTGTAGAGTTAATTTTAGAATTTTTAGTGTATTATTAGCAAAATTTCTATCCTATTAAATAGTTTGCAGTTTTAAAGGGAATCTCGGCTAAAAAACAGTTTTAGCTCCAACGTATACGTAATGGTTCTCTTTAACTAGTCTTGGAGTTTTAAGTCGATATTTCCGTAACTGGTTCGAATGCGAAGTGTTCGGTTTTCCGTTTAAATATCCGCGCGCCGCCATGTTTCATTATGGTAATTTTATGACGTCATTGCGTTGTCGAAGACTTTAATTTGGAGTCTACGGAAGAAGATTTCGCGGTTATTGAGCCGGAATACGCATTAAATGCACGTACATATCTCTAATTTCACACAGAGCTGACTTAAGCTAACGTATTGAAAATTAAAAGTGAATAAAGTGGCACGGCCTGTGAAAACTGTGAAAAAAAATGTCTACGTAGGATCTGTGAAAGATTTAATCAGCCAAAAATAGAAATACAAATAAAGTAAGCAAGGCTGATACTAAATAGAACACTTAACGCGACAACGACATAATAGAGTCCAAACTGAAAGCCAAAATGCAACGCACGACAACGCAATGACGTCATAATCTCCCATCAAACTTTGCGAAAAACAAACATGGCGGCGCGCGGGAAATTTGAAAGTAGATAAAGCAGAAACAAATCGCCTAGTATTCAAACCAGTTAAAGAATTATCGACTTCAAACCCCTAAACCAGTTTTACACAAACACCAACTTATGATTTGGAGCAAAACTGTTTTTCAGCCGAGATTCCCTTTAACAATTTTAGATTAATTAATTCTTAACAAATCGTTATCTAAATAGTTTGTACTTTTTAAAATACACGACCCCACAATCTGTCAGCTTTTATATAACTAATCGTGTTTTAATGAAGGTTATCTATCTGTAGATCTACATATATGTACATTGTATCTATCTATCTATCTATATTAAGTGCTTAGTACTAGGTGAATGTGCAGTCCAGTGATTGAGTTACAGGTACACAACTTACCTAATGTAACAAGCCTTGTTTTAACAGCTCTTTGGCTCTGGAAGATACATATACATGTAATAAGTAACTGTTTAGAGACCATCCAACAATGTAAACAAATATGTACAAAATACATGTCTTTTTATAACCTGTTATCTAATTAATTTACGGACTAGAGAAGCGACACCCATGTACACTGCTTGATCAGTCTTCGTACAGACTGAATATGCTTTCACTACAACTGTATCTTTGGGCCAAAGGAAAGTTACTGTAGCTCCCAGGCTGTAATTATGAGGTGGTCATAAGATGGAATTCTACTGTAACCATATGATTAGCATACAGTCACATTATTTAACTGTACCTTGACATCTGTGAGTGACAGGATGTATTCCACTTTCTTTAGTTCATCTGGTAAACAGAGTATTACAGAAACATGAGGAAGAACAAGTCAATATGTTTTAAAGTATAGACTGAGTGAGGCACATGAAAAGTCCCATTATCAGAAAATAGTATGATCTCACTATGTTGGGGTGGGGCTAAAGTACAGGTCACATTTCACAGGTCAGAGTCACAGGTCACCCTAAGGCTAGCCCTAACCTAACTCTAAAGCTAATCCTAACCCAAACCCTAACATTAGGGTTAGCCTTAGGGTTAGGGTTAGGATTAGCTTTAGAGTTAGGTTAGGGCTAGCCTTAGGGTGACCTGTGACCTGTACTTTAGCCCTGCCGCTAAATGTTGTCACATTGAACAATTTAGTCCATAAAAAAAATATCAAACTGAGCTCAAAATATTAAAATCTCCATGTACTTATTGCCAAGCATTTCCTATTATTATTTCAGGTCTGATAATTTGGCGGTGCATCAAGACAACATCCTCATGTTGATGATTGTCTTTATTCTCATCACCTGTCTGCTTGACAATGTATTGATACTGTTAGGAGAAATTAAACATTAATCACACTTGGGACAAGAAAGTTTGAGGGCTACATACCAACTGTAGGTGTACAAGGTGGAGCACATGGTATCCCTGTAATCATTCCAGAGTGTGCCTCAGATAAATAGACCTTCTTCACTTTATCATCGTCAAAGTTCAATAATTTCCGCGGTGACGACAATGGAGAGATTACAGAAACGTTTTCCAGTTCTTGTTGTTGTTTCCTGGGCGAGGGTGTACTACGGCTAGAATAATTGTCTTTAGTTAAACTGGTGTTCGACACTCGAGGTAAAACAATAGCGTTACATGACTTGTTCTCAGTTTTCTTTGGAGCATATGTCGCATGTAGTTTCTGTATGCTAAGGTACTTGCTTGAATTGTCTTTTGATTGGTGTGAATTTGTGCCAGGCTCATCCGGTTCTTTTGAATTCGGCAGATGACCTGTACAATAAGTAAAAAACACATTGACCATGATTTTTATCATGAATTTAATTTAGTACTGTTAGCATTTACAAGTTCGCAGTGCTGCTTTAATACTAGTTTAGCCTTTTGGGTAAGAAAAAATTGTTAAAAATTGTCTGGAACAGGGTATCTTTTTTAACATTTAGTCTGGAACAGGGTCGCAAAATTAGCGTCTTGTGGTCTGGTACAGGGTAAGAGTTTTTTACAGCCCAGTGGCACACCCCCACCCAATTTTTTTTGGCAGTACCCCCCCCCCCCCCCCCCCCGGGGGGGGGGGGGGGTAGCCCCTACCAGCACTTAAACCCGGACCACTCGATCCAGAGTCCAATGCGCTAATAATTAGGCAACCGGATCAGATTGTAGTGTTACATAATATGTAATTAGTTACATGTAAATACCTTCTTGGTTTTTTTTGCGTCCATGAGAACCAACAAATCTTGCAAATATACCAGTCACTCCAGCAGTTTTTTTCACTGAGTTTCTCCTTTTCTTGGCTGTTTTTTTAGTTTTATGAGATTTCTTCACATTCTTTTTACATGTATTTGCCAGTTCACAAGGAGAATCCTCATTTAGTTTGATTTCTGTTGTAGGAGAGTTCTTGTTTTCTTTGGCTTCTATCACAAGAGAATCCTCTTTATATTTAGTTTCCATCGCAGGAGAGTTCTCGTTTTGTTTTATTTCCATTACAGGAGAGTCCTCATTTAGTTTGATTTCTGTTGTAGGAGAGTTCTTGTTTTCTTTGGCTTCTATCACAAGAGAATCCTCATTATATTTAGTTTCCATCGCAGGAGAGTTCTTGTTTTGTGTGGTTTCTATCACTGAAATTCTTTGTGCCTGTAGCTGCTTTGTGTCTTTATTCACTTCACTAGGATCTACATGTAGTGTCATTATGAAATAAAATTAATATTAGATAGCTGAATAAACTTAATAATATTATTAAGGGTAACACAATTTTATTTGCAGTCTTATGCGCCTACTGACGCAAAAATAAATGATGATGAACATAATTTTCTGGGGACCAGTTTAGAGAGCTGGCAGAAATTTATAGGGTTTCTTGTCACCAGTGTTAGTCTGAGTACACAGTCCTCTCTCTTTACATGCTCGATTCATTCCAGAGACACACATAAATATGCCTCGATCAGGCTAAAACATTCTGTGCTTCGACATACATCAGGAGCACCCAGCGACAAAATTTTCTTGTTGGTGTCGGAACGTTGTTTTTACGTTATAATTGTGCTTTTTGTGCAGTTTAATGGCTTATTTTTAATCGCTAAGAAAAATGTTTCTTTTCGGATACGTTAGCTGAACTTTCAAACATCAGAAAATTTTAGGGATTGAACTCTTATTACCCGAATTTACGAGCTGAATTTGCCTTTCCGAAAATCCTAGCTAACATTTTTTTGTACCCAAAAACGACATTTTTATCTCTCCGAAAACAAAAGGCATTAATTTCCCCATATTACAAAAGTTTGAGATGACATTTCCCTAGCCGAATATCTGAGGCGATTATAGGCCTTCCGAACAGATATTCCACCGAAACGATCCGTTGGGTGCCCCTGATACATGTAACTCTGCAGAGATCTGTGTAGTGTCTGTCTGGTTGTTGCTTGGTTATGAATTTTCATGTGCGAGTAACAACGAATCAGACACTACTCAGATCCAGTAGAACTACATGTACGTGACATTAGTATGGAAGTTTTCAGGTCGACATCCAGCTTGTGAAGGTACAGGTAGCCTGCAAGAGCAGCCAATTTTTTCAGCTCTTGTTTCTCGGCGGGTGAAACAAGAGCCAAAAAACGTGGCTGATCTCGCAGGCTAATATTTTTAATCATGTAATTACCTCTGAAAATCCCCTTCAGGGGATGTGTTTGTAAAGTATGCTTATGAAATATAAGCTTACAGGTGAATATTATAAACTTGTCAATACTGATCAAACAACAAATTAAAATTACTTCTCACCTAACTGCTTCCTGTATGTTAACACGACATTCTCTAGCCGATGAGATTAGACTTCTCCGCCTGGAAGGCACGGATTTCTCTTGACAGTTGTCAGACAATCTGAGGCTATGACCGCGCAGAACAGACTCAACATGCATGCTTTGACGTGTGTCATCTTTCAGTTCAAAAATCTCAACTCTCTCGGACAAGAATTGCTTGCATTCTGTCTTAGCACTGCAACTGCTACGCACAGATGACGCTGAGCTATTTCTCCGTTGATTTCTACTCCGCAAAAGACGATAAAGTGGACTAGAAATCGCCGATGTACTCGTTCTACATTTCATATCCACAACTGGAGGTTTGATAATTGTCAACCCAGCGATTGTCCTTCCAGTAGGCATTCTAGGTAATATGGCTGTCGCACTTTCTAAAGGAATCATTATAGTTTACGCTACTGTTGTTTACGCCGCTTCTGTCCGATTTAAAGTGACAGTAAACTTTGATCTTCTAAACATCGCCGAAAGTCAGGAAGCCATTACTGCATGTTTTGGAATTCGAGGGCGCTTGAAAGCGTTGCTATGATACATCTGGATACATTGGTACATGAAGTATCTACCTGAGTTTTGGGTGTTACCGCTGACAATTTATGGACTTTTGAGAAAAGAACACTTCACCACGTGAAAATTGTTGCAAAATATAAACAATTCATCATGAGGCCTTTAACGGAAGAAGAAACCCAAAGCGTATTTGAAAAGTTAGCAAAATAGTAAGTTCATATTCAGTAGTTGATAGTTCCATTATAACTTTTATCGTATCGCTGCAATATGTCAGTGAATATGTCTAAGATATTTGTTAATTTATCCCATCAGATTTCTGTATATAGCCATCTTTAAAAGCTATTTTCTCTGTAAGCTTATCTATTTCAATTCTTTAGTATTGGAGACAACATCAAACTTCTTATAGACAGACCAGATGGTAATTACTGTTTTAGATTGCACGATGAACGAGTTTACTATGTCAGGTAGGTTTATAATTTATTGTTATATTTTGTACTGTATCAAATCGATCAGCCTTGACATGAGTAACCTGGATCAATTCAAGTAGCAAAGTTACCTATTAGGAGAGGGGTAGGGACTTATTGTAGGATGATACCCCAGCAGTAAAACATTCATAGACCAGTTAACATTTCTCCAACCATTTTGGTATACAGCTGTTTCGAGAAAGGTTGTCGGAAAAAGCGCATGCGACAATCCCAAAAGGTAATCTGGGATATGATCAGCAAGGTACGTTCCTGACACTGTAGTTGTCGAACCTACTTTTGTTGCTTTCTTTTAGCACTCGCAAACATACGTCCATGGCGTCGCGTGCCATTTTCTCAGATTTCCCTGAAATGCTGAAGTCAAGGAACCGTGAACTTAAAACTACCCACAATACCTTTCGGGATTGTCGCGTGCGCTTTTTTCCGACAACCTTTCTTGAAACAGCTGTATACATGTAAATACATACGTAAGTTGCAAACTGCACTTTTAGCAGGCGCGGATCCAGACCAGTTTCTTTATTCCAGGGAATGAAAGGGTCAACTCCTGAGTTCGTAGCGGGATATTACGCTTGCGACAGTCAAAAAGTTATGTGACAAACATTTTCTATCAAACAAACCGATTGTTAGGCCTCAACGACAAGAATTCAGGAATTTGATGTGTTTATAGAATCAAATCTGAAAGGTTTTCCGGGGACCATTCGCACAGAATACCCTTGTGCACAGTTGGAAACGGTCATATTTTGCCCTGGATCCGCACCCGGTTAGTATGGAAATCCAACAGGAAATAATTTTTTAAAATTTGCAAAAATATTGTAGGGATTTGGGAGTAAAGTCTACAGGATTGATATGGAGGGAGAAGAGAGGACAGGAAGTAGGATTCCCAAGGTGGCAGGAACCGGGAGAAATAACGTTGTAGCATAATTTGTTTTGCTATAGAAAAAGCACAAAGAGGCAGAACCACATCTGAAGGGGTGGGAACTGTGGGAGTACAAGGTACAGGAAGCGGGAAGTTTAGACCCCCTCCCCCCCCCCCCCTCCCCCCAATCCCCACAATATCATACTCGTCTGATCAAATTTAAGGGGGCAGCACACAGTCTTGTTTTCAGTTTCGCATACATACTGTTGACTGTAAAACTGAGTCAAAGTAACAAAATGAAATGAAGTTATGAATTAAAGGAGATTTCCATGCATAAGCAGTTGAAGAAAGCAGATCAATCTCATGTTGCAATCTGGTGCATAATTTATAAGAAAATGTTTCGCCATGGACAGTGAGTTTCTACAATTTGGTGACATTTATTTTTATTCCATTTCCAGTGAAGATATCATGAGAAAGGCAACCAACATAGCCAGAGAGAACCTCATAAGTGTTGGAACATGTATCGGCAAGTTTACAAAGACAAAGAGATTCAGACTTCACGTCACAGCGCTTGACTTCATGGCACCTTATGCTAAGGTAATGATGGCTCTATAAAAAAATGCATTGAATTTACAGCGAAGAGCGCCCTACCATTGCCACTCGACAAAGTTTTTTGATTAATTTTTGACAACTTTCTGATGGCTTCCATTTAAACTCGTAAATCATATAATTTGTAAACTTCTGTAGAAGGCAGAGATGTCAATAATATGTCCAAAAATGAACGTGGAACTTGACATCTCTACCTCGGAGTCTCATAGTTCTTGCATTTTTGATTTGCCAGTTGAAATGAAAGCCATCAGAAAGTGGTCAAAAAGATGTTGTCACGACATGTTGTAACTACAAACAATGTTGAAAGATGAAAGTTGTATAGGATTTTTACATGACGCGAGCAGCGCGCACTACAAAAGTCGCATGCGACAAAATCGTACCGTCTAAATTGCCCTTAATAATAATATTCAATGGTACAGTACTCTGAGAGTAAAATGGCTTGTCTGGGAACAATCTCTAAAATAATGATAAATGTACATCAGAAAGTGACATCGTCATGGAAAACAATTAATGACTAATGGTTTTGAAATAAGTTGTAACAATAATGTTATTTCCTTCTAGTTTAAAATCTGGGTCAAACCATCTGGAGAGCAGTCCTTTTTGTACGGAAATCATGTTTTGAAGTCAGGCCTTGGAAGAATGACAGAAAACACTCCGCAGTACCAAGGCGTAATTATTTACTCCATGAATGACCTTCCACTGGTGAGGAATTAATTAATTAACTTATCAATAATTAATTAAAAATTAATTAATAAAATGTTATAAATTATGTTATAATAATAAATTATGTCATGGAGCTTTTTACAAAGCCTCTTTTTCCATGCATGTCTCTACAAAATAATGTACAAGACTGAACAAGAACAAGGTTAAAAAAATCTGCAAGTTGCTCATCAATGCTGGTGCTTACAGTGTAAATCCAGTTTCTATAGCATGAAGCGGCTAGTAGTAACGCTACTCCCCTATGGGATGCTAGTCCATCACAGGTTTAACGCCAGCATATTTGTCAGGTTGACTTGACAATTCGCCAGTACCCATTTTATACTCCTTGGTGGAGAGGGGCACTGGCATGCACTGTGAGAATAACCTAAGTATCAGGCCTTCCTTTCCTTCCCCCCACCCCCCCACAAAAAGCCTGATACTCTTGCATAATACAGTCGAAGTTCTCTGAGCAGACACTCTCGTAAGCAGACAACTCTACTTACGGCCGCCTTAACAAAACTCCGTTTGAACTCTCATATAAACTCTGTATTTACACATTCCCGTAACCGGCGATTCCCGTAAGCGGCCGCGGACACTTTCGAGGGGTACAATTTGGACATTTCTGTTGTTTCTAAGCTCCCATAAGCGGACGCCCCAAAGGAACAATACCATATCAGCCTCAATCTTATTTTAACCAATGAACTTCACACTGCTGTTTGGCATACGATGGTGTTCTTTTCGCATTAATACTGTTTAGTGTGAGCGGTACAAGTTCCCGTAAGCGGCCACCTATCCCTTATACAGATAGTGGCCGCTGACGAGAATCATTCCCGTAAGAGGCCAGCTCTAGTTGCGAACACTTTTTCTGCTTCCCGAGGGTGTCCACTTACGGTAGCTTCGACTGTACTATGTCAAGATTACTCAGGGGCACCCAACGGATCGTTTCGGTGAAATATCTGTTCGGAAGGCCTATAATCGCCTCAGATATCCGGATTAAAGTTTGGAGTTTTCTTTAGGGAAATATCATCTCGAACTTTCTTAATATGGGAAAATTAATGCCTATTATTTTTGGAGAGATAAATATTTCGTTTTGGGTACAAAAAAAGGTCAGCTAGGATTTTCGGAAAGGAAAAATCGGCGAGGAAGAGCTGAGTTTTTCGAGAAATGACTAAAAAAGCCCTAATAAATTCGTGAAGTCTAAAGTTCCCCTAGAATGACCGAACAGATATAAATTTCATTATAGCGCAGCTTAGAATTCATTTATAGATCTTTAAAAGCACACCAGACAGCCTAAAATAGTCATTTGGGAGAAAACCGTCGTTGGGTGCCCCTAATTACTTCATACTGATTTCGTCCATTTTTTCCTCTACAGGGTTTTGGTGCCATGTCCCGTTCAACGCAGGATTGTCGCCGAGCTAATCCGACAGATATAGTGTGCTTTCACCAAGCTGATGTAGGAGAATACTTGAGATCCGAAGACACTTTAACATGACAAAATATTGAAAACAATAAAAAACTGTCAAATGTTAGTTTTACTTCTAGGACTCTTTGTTGAAGCACTCGGAAGAATTTCCGATTCTTATTATCCAATCAAAAGGTAGCCCGAGCACTCGCGAGCACTCCGAAACTTTTCTTATCAGCATATTGCCACAGCGATAACCAATGATACGTTCATGTTGCGGAAAAAGTCGCCTAACCAAATACAACTTGAATCAAAAACATGAAAATCTGGTGAAAAGCGCGGGAAAAGTCGACTAACCAATCACGGATCAAAAACACGAAAACGGTGAAAAGCGCGGGCGTGCATAAATGAAGAAGCGAAGCAAAAAGAAGACACGCGATTGTTGAATGAAAGCATTCAGTTTTAAAGCGCTACATTGGGATTTACTTTGCCTTAAGTGGCCCGCGGTTATTTATTGGAGCGGAGGCTCCCTTTTTTAAAACTACTTTTCGGCAAGAAAGCGTCAACCGATTTCTCTAATTTTTGGTATTCAAAATAAGGAATCTTTAAATTTTAGAAGGCTTTTAATTTTAGGGCAAACGAAATTTAAGATTTAGAGATACAAGTGCTATTAGAAAACCTTGTTTTTTTACGAAATCGCGAATATTTTCATATAAAACGAAGATAGATTTTTTTCTAATTACGTTCAATAAGTTCCAAGATTTCGATGTTTACTGTGAGCAAGTTTCCACAAAATCGGCTGCATAGAAATTGCTGCACAGTTCACTGCTGAATTTTAGCTTCAAAATAATATGCTCGTGTATTTGCTTCATCTGTTGCAAGAACGCTTCAATAATGCTAAGATCGCACCTATTGTTAGAAAGCTTGATACCACCTAAACCTTTGCTGAATAATCGGAAAAGATCGGAAATTCTCAGTAAAAGTTATAAGCAAATGAAGAACAAGATGTTTATAGTGCGTAATTTGGGAATTTCAAAATATTCACGTTTGTTCGACTTGTGAAAAAACTACCGATTTGTTTTCGTAATTGTTAAGTATGATCAAATCCAGCATATATAAAAACGACCTCGCCTAGTTTTGGGCGTGTAGCCTCGACGAAGCTCGGCGAATTAAGTCGTCAAGTTAGCTACTTCATGTCCTCCATTTTACCAATGCTTTGAAAACCCCTCGTCTTCCGTAAATTATTCAAATTTGCCGCGTTGTGGGATTAATTTTGCACTTGGGAATTTTACGGAGATCATCGAAAATTTAAATGATAATGAACGATCAATGACATTCCAAGGAAATTTTCGATGATCCATAATTCCCAAGTGACAAATAAATTCCAGAACGCGGCAAGTTTGAATAATTTACGGAACACGAGGGGTTTTCCTAGCATTTGTAAAATGGAAGACATGAAGCAGCTAAATTGACGAGCCAAATTCTCCGAGCTTCATCGACGGTACACGCCTGAAACAAGGTTAGGCCGTTTGTATATATGCTGTATTTTATCATACTTAGAAATAAGCGAAAACAAATCGGTAGTTTTTTCAAAAGTCGAACAAACTTGAAAATCTTTAAATAGGAGTGTTCACTGTTTATCAACATTTGTTTTGTTATTCAAATTTGCCAACCATTAAACAAAAGAACTCTTTGTTTCAACAGCCAATAGTTCTCTGGTTGGCACATTAATAACAATAGGTGACGTAACGAGAAACATCGCTATTCACAAATTACGCACATAAACATCTTGTTCTTCATTCGCTTACCCGGGGGGGGGGGGGGGGGGGTACTCAAAAAAGTTTTATACGGGGAGGCTCCGCCCAGAGGTCCAACCCCTTACCCTTTCATATACCATTTTTCACAGAAAAGGTACCCCTTACATATACCTTTCATAGAAAATGGTATCCCCTTTCATATACCTTCCATAGAAATTATGAAAATGGTACCCCTTTCACGTACCTACAGTAGAAGCACTGCATCCCTTTTCTATACCCTTGTAATGAACAATATATATCACCAGAAATCATCAAGCATTACCAGTAGAGATGTTAACCAAACAATAGTATCATTTACTCGTGAAATCCCTACGCTTTCATATACTTCAACTCGTGAAATCCCTACCCTTTCATATACTTCAACTCGTGAAATCCCTACCCTTTCACATACCTCGAGCCTAAAAAAGGACCCCTTTCGGGCGGAGCCTCCCCGTATAGTCCATTATAGGGAGTACCCCCCCCCCCCCCCCCCCCCGGGTTCGCTTATAGCTTTTCCTTGGAGTTTCCGATTATTCAGCAAAGTTTTAGATAACATTAAGCTTTCCAATGATAGGTGCGATATAATAATTATTTTAGCGTTCTTGCAACAGCTGAAGAAATACACAAGCATATCATTTTGAAGTGAAAATTAAGCAGTGAACTGTGTAGCAATTTCTGTGTAGCCGTTTTTTGTGGAAACTTGCTCACAGTAAACCTTGAAGTCTTGGAACTTATTGAACGTAATTAGAAAAAAATCTATCTTCGTTTTATGAAAATATTCGCGTTTTCTTAAAAAACAAGGTCTTTTAATAACGCTTGTATCTCTTAATCGTTTATTCCGATTGCCCTAAAATTAAAAGCCTTCTATAATTTGAAGATTCCTTGTCTAGATTACCAAAAATTACAGAAATCGGTTAACGCTTTCATGCGGAAAATTAGTTTTTAAAAAGGGAGCCTCCGCTCCAATTAATAACCGCGGGCCACCTTAACTGTTGTAAATAGATCTGGATTGTTGACTTAGTCCAAAAGTATGCAAGTAGATATACACTGTTCCAATCCAGAGAGGATTGGACAAGCCTGGTGTGCCAGCATGTTACGGCGCTTGTCGCCTTGTCCACGAGCGCGCGTTGGATATCAGACTGAGGATGGAAAACGCATCATGTAAAGCCCAGCAGGATCCTAAACGGCTGGAAATAGACCCTAACGTAATGTTTATGTCTACACCGCTATATAAACTCTACTGAGGCGATGTCAATCACTACCAATTAGATGCTGTCTCTATATAAACATCAGCTGCACATATATACAACATTGTGAAATTCTGTAACGGTCGAAGCGACGCGACGAATATTGAAAATTATTAAAAACTGGACCACGGATATTGGATTTCTAGCTTTTTGATTGGTTAAACGGAGACAGTCTAACAGCTGATATACCTGCTCCGACGAATATGAACGCGTCAGCGAGAAAGAGAGCTGAATTTTTTCTCTCTCCAAGGAAGAATGGCCGCCGGAGAAAATTGTTTCGCGGCAGAATTGACTGAAGACGAAGTAACAGAACTGATAGAAAATGCAGCAAAGTTTTGAACGAAAAATTTAATGAGAAATGCCTGTAATTAATGTACTACAAATGCAACTGAACGAGCACTAAAGGAAGCCTGAAACAATTTAAGCTTACGGGAAAATTCGAAAACCCGCAATACAAATCTGCACAAATTCGTTCAAAATGAATGAAAACCTCAGTGTTTACAACACAAGTTTAAGCTTAGCCTATTCAGTATTGTTACCTTGTGTTTCGAAGAGGCTTGTCAATTCCAGCTGGACTAAGCTTTTAAAATCAGCACAATCTTAAATATCGGAGGAGAAGCATACGACAGTTCGAAACGGTCGTATGCTTCTCCTCCGATATTTAAGATTTTCGTCAAGCGTTCGTGATGGTCAGGTACAATCAAAGATCACTTCACAGTGAAATTCTCTTCGAAGATCACTCTTTTTCTCTCCATCCATGTAGATATTGACGCTTTCCTTTGCTTTTTATAATTACTTCAGTGAACTTGTTTTAACTGGCTCAGTTTCGCTGGTTTCAACACAATTGATTCCGTAGTCGTGCACGATTTGCTCGCCGTAAACAACCCGTTCAGCTGTCCATTCAACTTGTAAAATGAATAAGTCTTAACTGTTCAGCTCCACAATTATTTCTGATCTTTCCATTTTAAGCTAAACCATTTGTACAATTTCCCAGAATATACGAAACTTTAGAAGACACAGAGCGAAGATTAAAATATTCTGCTTTGCTCTCTTTTCATTCACTGTGCTAACTGAACTGGCAGACTGCGCCAGCCTTTTTGCCGCCGTTTTCAAACAAATCATGCTTCATTTAGATTGAACTGAAAAATCACTCAGTCGATTGATAAAGTAAGACCGAAGTTTAGTTTACGTAGTGAAGTTTTTAATAAAACAATTATTCCATTCGCCCTTGTTGGATATGTATAGGAAATCGTATGAACGCGAGTGCAATTCGTGATTTATGGGCACGAGTGATGTTTTGAAAGTTCTCAAAATTGCACGAGCCTTTAGGCGAGTGCAATTTGAGAACTTTCAAAACATCACGAGTGACCATAAATCACTAATTGCACGAGCAGTTCATACGATTTTTTGTTTATAATATTCTCAACAAAATTTTGTTGCGGCTATCACGCTACTCTGCACACGAAACGCTTCACTAGTTTCCAAAGTGCTCACATGTTTTATTTGAACGCGCAGGCAAACCAAGCGCCATTTTTTTGAAAGAATCACAGTACTATAGTTTAGAAAAATAATATTTAACCATTAACTTGAAAGCTTATTTCAATGCCATTAAGCGGCAAAAACGTATCTACTTGTCTGGTACCGTTTATCACAATTCCGTATTGCACTCTATAACCTATTTATGCATTCGTCATTAACCAATCAGAAGCCTCATATTTTGTTGAGTATATTATAAGAGAGGATTATAGCCAACTCGCGCTACGCGCTCGTTGGCTATTTATCCTCTCATATCCAACGCGGGCTCATGGAATAATTGTTAAATACATCGTATCGCGACGCAAAATACATCTCAAAACCATCCCACTTGGCTCCGTAACAGATTCAAGAAGACAACAGTCAAGTTTATTTTTACATACGGATACGTCGGTATGCATTTACAAATATTGATGAGTTTCCGCCTTGCCAAGGCGGAAACTCATCAATATTTGTAAAGGTCACTGAACTGCATTTAAACTTATTTAATATTTCCGGGTGACAAATCGAGTGCGCGGTGGTACATGTGCTGATCTATCCAGAAATTCCATTGCACTTGAGAATCATGCAATCAATAATCTCAGCGTCAAATAAATCGGAGCTTTGACCAGCTTTGCTGTGCCAGACCAAGCTACGGACACCATACCCCAACAGATGGCAAGACCTGTGACTCTTGGACTTGATGTTGCATTCATAGTAAGACACACTCAAGATATGCACCTTCTTGAAAGTCTTTACCGAGAGAGTGAGAGAGGAGGTAACAGATGGATGCAGCTTCTTGATCCTACTGAAGTACCATTGCCCTTCGCTGATTTTATCGTGGAGTCGTTAGACTCGAATCCAAGCAGTGCCGCTGAATTCTGGCGACGTGTCGCCCAAGTGAGAGCAAGAATGCAAGAAAGAGAGAAAGAGAGGCAAGGCCAATAGGTACATGCCAGGTGAGTAGTTGTTATTTTGATTTCTTGAGAGCATGAAGTTGTTGGAAAGGCAGGTTCTGTCAACTGAAGACAGAAATATTCAACTGCAGTGGATTCACTGTGAATCTTCTTACTCCCAAGAAATTTACCACATGATATTTGTTTCCCTGTTCACTTTTCTCCACTGCTTTTCTCTGACACTTAAGAGCGGCCCTCTGTAATTATCGCCCGGAGGCGTGCAAAATGAAAAAATCGAAATTCCTCAAACTTTACCAGAATATAGGTCTAGTTGAACTATTGCTAGAAAAATAACTTTCAGTTCCATCAGATTTTTATTTTGGGCGAACGGCGCCCATAACGGTTTTCGGCTCTCGCATCAGTTTTCACGGGGTGAATACAACACATTACTAAACGTCTCCTAAAAAAATAGGCAAAGGAAATATCCAAACACTGTATAGTTTATTGAAAAGAAGACACATTGGTTAATTGGTTAAATGGTTATTTAAACAATTTGATAGCAAACTTAATATTTGAGCAAATTTTAAAGTTTTAGCTTATTTTGAAGATTTTGGCAAGGCAAATTAAGCCTAAATTGAGAGGTAAAAAGACCTAATTGGTACATGGCGTGGGGTTATAAAACTATAACCCAATGAAAGAGCAATGTTTCTTCTACAAATATATGTAATAACATTTTTGGGCTACTGAAACTACGAAATTTGAGAGCGCCAAACGAAAGTGCTCCCGAGGTCAAAAATTACCTTTCCGTGTCACGAAATGCGTATAGCTAAAATACACAAGTCACACTGGAAAAATTATAACATAGATTTCACTAAATAGTTTGTGCTACTGTGTAAGGCTAGCTATTCTTAGATAGATAACGTCTTGATTTCTGGTAAATTTGTGTTAAATCTTAGCTTTTAGAGGTTAATTTGCAGCCACTAAAATGTAATTATTTTCGGTCCGAAATTCACGAAATGAAAGGAATTCACGGCACAAGACTATTTCCATCACTCTTCTATATATTAACAAAACCTATAATAAGTGGGACATAATATCGAACTATTTACAGTTAATAATGGCATCAGTACCTGTGAAGTCTTGGAATTGAAATGTAAGCGCCAACGGTGCTCAATGTTTGTGCTCCATGTTTGCCAGAATCAACAGAGATTGCGTTACACAATTCACGGATCCAACTTTATCGTGGGTGGGGGCGGGGGGGGGGGGGGGGGGGGAGTAATCATTACATTACAGTCGTGTTTTTTCGTAATATTTGTGAGAACAGATGTATCATATACCTTATTCTCACATATTTTCGTGAGTATTTATTTTCGCGATGTAGCAAAAAACGCGAAAACTGAAAGACGATATTTTCGCAAAATATTTTAAAAATAAAGCCTCGCGAAATACGGATCAGTCGATTTAGCCAAATAAGTACGCGCCGAAATCAGTGAGAATATTAAACGATAGACATTCATGGAGGGGTGAGCGGGTGTGACCAACGGCCCGTGGTTGCGAGGAAGCTCGAAGGTGAGTGACCGGTTTGGAACTTTTCAGAAACCGCCACTGTAAACAGTTCATTTCCGGTTTCGATTCATTCAACCATCAACCATGGCATCGTGTGGCTACTCTGCGTTTGTCGGAGGGTTTTGTGGTTGCAGTAGGTCTAACCCCGCGAATGCAATGTGCGTGACAATCCAGAGTTGCGGCAAGGATGTAAAAAGTCATTTGAAGTATTTCACCTGTCACGATTCAACTTTAAAAACAGAAACATATCTTCTTCTCGCCAGAGCAGGTAACAACATGGACAACATGCATATGTTTATATTATGTCTGTTTGGTTATTAATATTACTAGAGAAATCAAAGCATTATAGAGCTTCCTAGGCTCTACCTTAAGCAATGTTTCGTGTAAGTGCGTATTAAAGTGCATAGAAATTATTATAGCAGCCGATTGCCGAAGACCGGCGGAACATTTTTCGCTCCGAAAAGGGGAGGGGGGGGAGGGGGGGGGGGGGGGGGGAATGGAGCGTCCATAAATTGGTGCTTCATAGGCCCTATGAAGCACCAATTCTAAAGCAAAACTAGTTGCTGTCGTAGTTAAACTCTTACATTGGTCTTACATTGGAATTGACACCTAAAAGGTACGATGATTACTCCGTCACTTGCCGCAACTCTGGATTGTCACGCACATTGCATTCGCGGGGTTAGACCTACTGCAACCACAACACCCTCAGACAAACGCAGAGTAGCCACACCATGCCATGGTTGATGGTTGAATGAATCGAAACCGGAAATGAACTGTTTACAGTGGCGCTTTCTGAACAGTCCCAAACCGGCCACTCACCTACTAGCCTGCGAGAGCAGACATTATAATCCATCAAATTTTTTTCTCGCGCGCGATTGGTCTAAACACGTCACGTGACGCAGCCAAAACTGGGGAATATCCGGGTGATATTCCCCAAGTGATATTCCCCAGTTTTGAAAATTTGCGTTTCACGTTCGCAGGTTCAGTTTCCGTCTCAAATAAATTGCTAAATTAAATAAAACTGATTGTTTTGAACAGACTAGAAATATTTTTGAACGCCAACATAATTATTTTGATGTTTAACAGCTTGTCCAACCGAGATCTTCCACGGCAAACAGAGCGGCCTTGTGAAAAAATATTTGAAGGATAATAAGTACACTAGCCTCCATTTGGCTTCAAAAATATGCTCGAATATTTGTCCTTGGACATTATCTGTTCCTCGAAGCTCACAGTTTTCCTCGAGCTTCGCTCTCGGAAAACTGTGAGCTTCGAGGAACAGATAATGTCCGCAGACAAATATCCGAGCATATTTCCTCGCCAAATGGAGGCTATTGTTTATATATTCTCACTGATTTCGGCGCGTACTTATTTGGCTAAATCGACTGATCCGTATTTCGCGAGGCTTTATTTTAAAAATATTTTGCGAAAATATGGTCTTTCAGTTTTCGCGTTTTTTGCTACATCGCGAAAATAAATACTCACGAAAATAAGTGAGAATAAGGTATAAAAAATATTATGATACATCTGTTCTCACAAATATTACGAAAAAACACGACTGTAATGTAATGATTACTCCCCCCCCCCCCCCCCCCCCCGCCCCCACCCACGATAAAGTTGGATCCGTGAATTGTGTAACGCAATCTCTGTTGATTCTGGCAAACATGGAGCACAAACATTGAGCACCGTTGGCGCTTACATTTCAATTCCAAGACTTCACAGGTACTGATGCCATTATTAACTGTAAATAGTTCGATGTTATGTCTCACTTATTATAGGTTTTGTTAATATATAGAAGAGTGATGGAAATAGTCTTGTGCCGTGAATTCCTTTCATTTCGTGAATTTCGGACCGAAAATAATTACAATTTAGTGGCTGCAAATTAACCTCTAAAAGCTAAGATTTTACACAAATTTTCCAGAAATCAAGACGTTATCTATCTAAGAATAGCTAGCCTTCCACAGTAGCACAAACTATTTAGTGAAATCTATCTTAGAAATTTTCCAGTGTGACTTGTGTATTTTAGCTATACGCATTTCGTGACACGGAAAGGTAATTTTTGACCTCGGGAGCACTTTCGTTTGGCGCTCTCAAATTTCGTAGTTTCAGTAGCCCAAAAATGTTATTACATATATTTGTAGAAGAAACATTGCTCTTTCATTGGGTTATAGTTTTATAACCGCACGCCATGTACCAATTAGGTTTTTTTACCTCTCAATTTAGGCTTAATTTGCCTTGCCAAAATCTTCAAAATAAGCTAAAACTTTAAAATTTGCTCAAATATTAAGTTTGCTATCAAATTGTATAAATAACCATTTAACCAATTAACCAATGTGTCTTCTTTTCAATAAACTATACAGTGTTTGGATATTTCCTTTGCCTATTTTTTTAGGAGACGTTTAGTAATGTGTTGTATTCACCCCGTGAAAACTGATGCGAGAGCCGAAAACCGTTATGGGCGCCGTTCGCCCAAAATAAAAATCTGATGGAACTGAAAGTTATTTTTCTAGCAATAGTTTAACTAGACCTATATTCTGGTAAAGTTTGAGGAATTTCGATTTTTTCATTTTGCACGCCTCCGGGCGATAATTACAGAGGGTCGCTCTTAAATAAAGTTGTTTATTTTATTTTATTTAGTTTTTCATTTTTAGAGATTTCAGTACGGTAATTTGCAAATTATTTTTGTGGGGACGTGATCCTGGCCCCGGCCGCACTAGGCTGACAAAATTTGTTTGGCGCTACCAAAATATACTACAAATTTTGTCTCCGCCAAATTTTCATTTTGATAAACGCGTACGCACTTGAAAACCAAAAATCATGACAAATTATTCGCGAACCACAACATATCAATCACGTAGAAACCGAAAACCTCTGTTGTTGCTGTGAAATTTTGTATTCAACTCCTCGACAATCTTTTAAAACCAGTACTTTCTAAAGTTTTTACTCTCCTGCCTTCGTGGTATGATACACAAACTGATTAAATATTTCTTCTTCTCGGACTGAAATTTTAAACGACTTGCATGTTTCTTGCCGCTTTTCCCGACAGTCACTGTCACTTTTTAGCACAATACTTGTACCCGATCGGACCGTGCACTGTTCATTGTTTATAAAGCAAATTGTGCTACTCAAACATTTAACAGGTAAAATTTGGGATCGGTACTAGTTGTTCGGACCGAGGCAAGCGAGTAGTCATCGCTGTAACCTTGAGATTAATGTGTGTGAATTGACGAATCTGTCAGTTTTGACGCTTGACAAAATTTTGTCCTGCTCTGGGGCAGGATGATGGCGCCTTTGAAGTTTGGCAAGGCTTGACAAAATTTTGGTAGGAAAAAAATCGCCTTTCGCACTTGTGAAACGGAACTGATGACAGATATTTTTGCAAAACAAACAAAAATTCGCGTCGCGCGGCCGGGCCCATAATAATCCAGCAAAAAATACCATATGTCAATCATAAAATTACTTCGACCACGTGTTACTCCAGGTTACTAACTGTATGTCATTTTCGTTCAATAATGTTTGTGCCATGCATGCATTTGAACTCTTACTTCCGTGGCAAGTTGTTGCAACCGACTATATAAAAATTATTATTTGATCAGAGCGATTAATGGCTGCCTTTACACTCAAGAGCTATTACCGCTGCTTAGCAAAAAAATTGTGTGTAAAGGCCTGAAGTAAAAACTGAACGCACTTGACTTAACATCTCACACGGCTTGCGGTTTCAGTTTCACTGTTAGTTTAGTCTACGTGAGGCGGGTCAGCATTTGAGTACACGCATCACATCAATATATTTTTGGTGTCACATGTAGGAGCTGGGTCCTAGACGACTGTAGATCTCACGACTTTTTTTGTTGGGAGTTTTTTAACTTTAAAATGTTGCTTGACGGTCGAGCTTCGCGTTCTTCGTTTGATGCCTAGTTCAATATCAGTGAGTGTTAAATTTTCGCGCGCGAGAACATCAATTGTAAAATCTGAACAGCTTATTCTGCAGAGCCTTTCTCAGCTTCTAACATGTTCTTAATATTAATTAGTTGTACTGAAAATCTTCGTGCAAGTTTTCTGTCTACAGACTGTTTTCCTTTGAAAATACGGCTTTATAAAGCTTATTTCGGTGGTGACCCGCTCAACTGGGAGTGTCAAACTGTCAATCTTTATTAGCTAGAGTCAACGTATCTGCATTACTTGTGTGTGTGAGCTAACGCCCAATTTATAACGTCGCATTTCATGAAGTCGCGTTGAATGTAATCCCATGCCGCAGAAATTTCGCTGGTATTACTTCATTCGACTACGTTGCAAATGCAATCGCTGTAGTGTTACAATACACTATGGGCGCAACGTGTTTTTACTTTACTATTTGTGTGGGCAATGCGCTGATTAAAGCGATTTCAGTGAGTTTCAGTTTCTGTGACTTGACTGATTACATTCGACGCGACTGATCATGAAATGCGACGTATAAATTGGGCGTTAGTAGGAATATCTTACTTTACTTGAGCGTTCGTTAAGTTTACTTGAGACTGTTGAGATCTAGTGTAAAGACAGCTTGAAAAAATTGAGTATAAGTATAGGATCTTTTGCAAGTGGCCGCTTACGAGAATCATTCCCGTAAGAGGCCAGCTCTAGTTGCGGACACTTGTTCTGCTTCCCGAGGGTGTCCGCTTACGGGAGCTTCGACTGTACTATGTGAAGTTACTTCATACTGATTCCGTCCATTATTTTTTAACTCTACAGGGCTTTGGTGCCATGGCCCGTTCAACGCAGGATTGTCGCCGAGCTAATCCGACAGATATAGTGTGCTTTCACCAAGCTGATGTAGGAGAATACTGAAGACACTTCAACATGACAAATTGAAAACAATAAAAAAACTGTCAAATCTTAGTTTGACTTCTAGTTCTCTGGGCCGCAATAAATTATTGTTTGTGAGGGGACGGGGAAGTGAAAGACTTGTCAGGACTCTTCGTTGAAGCACTCGGAAGAATTTCCGATCCTTATTATCCAATCATAAGGTAGCCCGAGCACTCACGTGCACTCCGAAACTTGTCTTGTCAGCATATTGTCACAACGATAACCAATGATACGTTCATGTTGCGGAAAAAGTCGCCTAACCAAATACAATCTGGTGAAAAGCGCGGGAAAAGTCGACTAACCAACTTGAATCAAAAATATGAAAAAGGTAAAAAGCGCGGGAAAAGTCGACTAACCAATCACGGATCAAAAACATGAAAACGGTGAAAAGCGCGGGCGTGCATAAATGAAGAAGCGAAGCAAAAAAGAAGACAGACGCGATTGTTGAATGAAAGCGTTCAGTTTTAAAGCGCTACATTGGGATTTACTTTGTAAATAGATCTGGATTGTTGACTTAGTCCAAAAGTATGCAAGTAGACAGTATACAAGTCTGTTCCAATCCAGAGATGATTGGACAAGCCTGGTGTGCCAGCATGTTACGGCGCTTGTCCACGAGCGCGCGTTGGATATCAGATGATGGAAAACACTATAAGAGGGGGTCCCATAAGCCATAGTCAATAGAGGGAACTGGTTATGAAGCCCGGCAAAGTTCTTTGTTATATGTTTTTGTTCGCAATTTTGGGGGTTGACCGTGCACAAAACCTGACAAAATACAATAGGTGGTTACGTGTGTTCAAGCAACTAACCAATAAAAACGTTGCGATTACATAATTCATGCATAGTGTATGAGCGCAAAACAAAAGATGTGCACGGTCATGGACCTTCCAACATAAATCTTGGCCTCTTTGTTTGCTCCTTTGAAGTTTGGAAGTTTGCCGGGCTTCATAACCATTTCCCTCTATTAACTATGTATAAGCATATCATAAAGCCCAGCAGGTTCCTAAACGGCTGGAAATAGACCCTAACGTAATGTTTATGTCTACACCACTAGATAAATATAAACTCTACTGAGGCGATGTCGATCACTACCAATTAGATGCTGTCTCTCAACAACTGCCACATAAACAACATGGTGAAATTCTGTAACGGTCGAAGCGACGCGACGAATATCGAAAAATACATCGTATCGCGGCGCAAAATACATCTCAAGACGAAAATCCATCCCACTTGGCGCTGTAACAGATTCAATAAGACAACAGGCAAGTTTATTTTTACATACGGTACATACAGTTTATTGTATACGTATGCATTCTGATGCATTTACAAATAAGAGCGTGGGTTTCCCTTGACAAGGTCAACAACTACATTAATATTTCCGGGTGACAAATCGAGTCGTAACTGATACATGTGAGCTACATAGTGTATTCAAAAATTCCATTGCACTTACATACATTGGGATCACTTGGGATCATGCAATCAATTTCAGCGTCAAATAAATCGGAGCTTTGACCAGCTTTGCTGTGCCAGATCAAGCTACGGACTCCATACCCCAACAGATGGCAAGACCTGTGACTCTTGGACTTGATGTAGCATTCTTAGCAAGACACACTCAAGATATGGGCCTTCTTGAAAGTCTTTACCGAGAGAGTGAGAGAGAAGGTAACAGATGGATGCAGCTTCTTGATCCTACTGAAGTACCATTGCCCTTCGCTGAGTTTATCGTGGAGTCATTAGAGTCAAATCCCGACAGTGCTGCTGAATTCTGGCGACGTGTCACCCAAGTGAGAGCAAGAATGCAAGAGAGAGAGAGAAAGAGAGGCAAGGCCAATAGGTAGCGGTGCACATGTGAGGAGGTGAGTAGCTGTTATTTTGATTTCTTGAGAGCATGTTGTTGGAAAGGCAGGCTCTGTCAACTGAAGACAGAAATATTCAACCGCAGTGGATTCACTGTGAATCTTCTTACTCCCAAGAAAGTTACCACATAATATTTGTTTCCCTGTTCACTTTTCTCTGACACTTAAATAAAGTTGTTTATTTTATTTTATTTAGTTTTTCATTTTTAGAGATTTCAGTACGGTAATTTGCAAATTATTTTTGTGGGGACGTGATCCGTCAATCATAAGATTGTGGCTTCGACCTCGTGTTACTCCAGGGTTACTGTATGTCATTTTCGTTCAATAATGTTTGTGCCATGCATTTGAACTCTTACAGTCCGTGGCAATTTGTTGAAACTATATTTAATTTTATTAGAGCGATTAATGGCTTCCTTTACACTCAAGAGCTATTACCGCTGCTTAGCAAAAAATTGTGTGTAAAAGGCCTGAAGTAAAAACTGAACGCACTTGACTTAACATCTCACACGGCTTGCGGTTTCAGTTTCACTGTTAGTTTAGTCTACGTGAGGCGGGTCAGCATTTGAGTACACGCATCACATCAATATATTTTTGGTGCCACATGTAGGAGCTGGGTCCTAGACGACTGTAGATCTCACGACTTTTTTTGTTGGGAGTTTTTGAACTTTAAAATGTTGCTTGACGGTCGAGCTTCGCGTTCTTCGTTTGATGCCTAGTTCAATATCAGTGAGTATTAAATTTTCGCGCGCAACAACATCAATTGTAAAATCTGAACAGCTTATTCTGCAGAGCCTTTCTCAGCTTCTAACATGTTCTTAATATTAATTAGTTGTACTGAAAATCTTCGTGCAAGTTTTCTGTCTACAGACTGTTTTCCTTTGAAAATACGGCGTTATAAAGTTTATTTCGGTGGTGACCCGCTCAACTGGGAGTGTCAAACTGTCAATCTTTATTACGGTAGCTAAAGTCAACGTATCTGCATTATAGGGACTGTGCAATAATTACCAGGAGGGGAGGGGGAGGGGGTGGGGTCGTACATAATTTCTGACTGATTAGAGGGGGGCAATAACTAAATTCACTCCTTTAGGAGGGGGGTATTACCTAATATTTGGCTACATGAAGCCCATTTTCCAACCCCCCCCCCCCCCCCCTGATAATTATTGCACAGTCCCTTACTTGTGTGCAAAGAGCTAACGCCCAATTTATAACGTCGCATTTCATGAAGTCGTGTCGAATGTAATTCCAGCCGCAGAAATTTCGCTGGAATTGCTTCATTCGACTACGTTGCAAATGCAATCACTGTTACAATACACTATGGGCGCAACGTGTTTTACTTTACTATTTGTGTGGGCAATGCGCTGATTAAAAGCGATTTCAGTGAGTTTCAGTTTCTGGTGCCATTCCTTAGAAAGAAAAGACCATATCAAATATCTTGGAGTTTTAATAGACGAGTCAATATCTTGGAAATATCACATCTCTTACATCTGTTCAAAAATATCACAAAATAATGGCATTATATCTAAGTTGAGGCACTATTTATCTATTCACCAACTAAAACAGATGTACTATAATCTTATTTACCCTTACATATCATACGCAATATTAGCCTGGGGAAGCGCTTATAAAACACACCTGCACAAATTACAAACTAAACAAAATACCATAGCTAGAATAATGTTCTTTGCCACATCATTTGGGAAGAATACTGAAAGCGCTCTCCCATTATTGAATATTTTAGACCTTCTTACTGTAGACAACATTTACCGCTTACACGCCCTAAAATTTACCCATTTATGGCACAAAGGTCAGTTACCAAGTCTCTTCAACAATTTCTTTCAATATGCCACTGATGTGCACAATTACAATACCAGATACGCCGCAAAACAAAACTTATATAAATCACGTGTCCGAACAAATACTGGCAAGCAAATGATTTCAAATATGGCAATTGACCTCTGGCATGATATTCCTTCACACCTAAAGGACCTCAATACCTTCTCCTTCTCGAAAAAAATAAAATACAACTTATTATCAGAACAGCATTCTTAAAGCAACTACCGAAGACGATAAATTATTCTAGTATGTTGTTCTGATCAATAAGTATCAAACAGCATTCTAAACAATATACTTTACTCTATAAAACTCTTATATTAACACAATTTATTTGTAATATAAAATATTCAGCATCTCTTCCTTATGTTTTTGTCCTTTTATCTGTTCTTGTGTTGAAACATTCCACAGCTAGGGTCTAACACGAAAACCTCGCGGTTTATTTAGCCCCTAGGCTCTAACTCTTTGCTACTAAATATTATTTATATAAAAAAAAAAAACACCTGTATTTTCCTTTACTATCATTTGTATATTTTTATTTTATAATGAGCTAAATAAAAGATTGTTTGATTGTTGTTGGGACTTGACTGATTACATTCGACGCGACTGATCATGAAATGCGACGTATAAATTGGGCGTTAGTAGGAATATCTTACTTTACTTGAGCGTTCGTTAAGTTTACTTGAGACTGTTGAGATCTAGTGTAAAGACAGCTTGAAAAAAATTGAGTATAAGTATAGGATCTTTCGCAAGTGGCCGCTTACGAGAATCATTCCCGTAAGAGGCCAGCCAGCTCTAGTTGCGGACACTTGTTCTGCTTCCCGAGGGTGTCCGCTTACGGGAGCTTCGACTGTACTATGTGAAGATTACTTCATACTGATTCCGTCCATTATTTTTCCTCTACAGGGTTTTGGAGGATTGTCGCCGAGCTAATCCCACAGATATAGTGTGCTTTCACCAAGCTGATGTAGGAGAATACATGACAAAATATTTAAAACAATAAAAAACTGTCAAATCTCAGTTTGACTTCTAGTTCTCTGGGCCGCAATAAATTATTGTTTGTGAGGGGACTGGGAAGTGAAAGACTTGTCAGGACTCTGCGTTGAAGCACTCGGAAGAATTTCCGATTCTTATTATCCAATCTAAAGGTAGCCCGAGCACTCGCGAGCACTCCGAAACGTTTCTTGTCAGCATATTGCCACAACGATAACCAATGATACGTTCTTGTTGCGGAAAAGTCGCCTATAACCAAATACAACAAGAGAACGACTTGAAGCAAACATACGAAAACTGTGTAAAGCGCGGGGAAAGTAGCAATGAACCACTAACCAGCTAACAGCGCGGGAAGAGTCTGACGAGGTTATTGAATCAAGTGTTAGTCTGCGACTTGGCATGAGCAATAGCAATTATAACGAAATTAGAAATTGTAACGCCTTTTTGTGCCATATGACCTTTCTTGCTGTTGTCATAGATACTGTGCGCCAATGTCGTCAAACTGACATAGAGCTGGCACCTTGCGGTTATAATATATGACGCACACGCGGATGGGACAATCGCATTATTTAGTTAGAAAAACTGTACAAAATCGGTACAAAATATTGGGGGTGTATACATAATTAAAAAAATTTTAATAATTTTTTTTTTGTATATATAAAAAAAATTTAGCCATTAACTTTTTCTGTAAATTTTTTTTACCTTAGAAAAAAAATTTAGCCGTAAATTAACGGCTAAAAATGTGAGATATAAAAAGAGATTGTGACCCCTATTTAGCCGTAAATTAACGGCTAAAAATGTGACATATATAAAGACATGGTATCCCCAATTTAGCCGTAAATTAACGGCTAAAAATGTGACATATAAAAAGAGATTGTTATCCCTATTTAGCCGCTAATTAACGGCTAAAAATGTGAAATATAAACAGATTGTCACCCCGAATTTTATTTAGCCATAAATTAACGGCTAAAAGAGTGTATATATGAAAACATGGTATTCTCAATTTAGCCGTAAATTAAGCTCGGCTGGGAAAGGAATGGTCGTTTTCTCAAAAACGAGCACGGTGACACCGTGTCGTGATTGAACGTGTGAATTATTTTCGATTTTTCTAATGGATTTATTTAACGATTCGAGGAAAAGTAAAAATAACTGTTGTTTACAGTGTTCTGACAATAATTAAACAAGGTCAACTAAGCTCACGGATTCATTTCCGGGTGGTGGGGACAAACGGATGTCCTGAGGTAGTGGGAAGCAAGTTGACCAGGTGCAGAAATTCCATGGATAAGTCAGTCTCGAATGGGAGCGTTTCGGTGCCAGACCAAGCAACAGAATCACTACCCACTGACAGATGGCAAGACCTGTGACTCTTGGACTTGATGCTGCATTCTTAGCAAAACACACTCAAGATACTGGCCTTCTCGAAAGTCTGTACCAAGAGAGAGAGCGAGAAGAACAGAGGCAGCTAGAGGAAGCTGGATGCAGATGGATGCAGCTTCTTTGTCGTCCTTTTATCGTGGAATCGTTAGAGTCAAATCCCAACAGTGCAGCTGAATTCTGGCGGCGTGTTGCCCAAGCGAGAGCAAGACTGCAAGAAAGAGAAGAGAGAGAGAGAGAGGACCGAGGGAGGCAAGGCCAATAGGTGGTGGTGAACATGTGAGGCCAGGTGAGTAGCTGTTATTTTGATTTCTTCAGAGTAAGTCATTGGAAAGGCAGGTTCTGCCGTCAACCGTTGGGAGACAGAAATGTTCAACCGCAATGGATTCTTACTCCCAAGAAATTCAAGTACCCGGCAGGGAAAAATAATGAGGTATATACTCCACAGTATTAAACGCAAAAACCCTTCAAATCGCTGAAATTTACCGTTTTGAGTTCAAATAAAATGTAATTTCAATGATTCGATTGGGATTTGAAGTATTCCTCTTTAGTATTAAAACTGCAACAAAACTCCACTGCGAGGCATTACGGTCTGTTGTGAACTGATCACCGGCTATAAATGTGCGGTCCATGATATTCCCACGCTTGGTGACGCTTTGTATAAATAGAGGATATTACACGGCGGCGCGAATATATGAATTTTATTTTCGAGTGGTAAAAACAATATTTTACGAATGAGCGCAGCGAATGAGTAAAATATTGTTTTTACCACGAGAAAATAAAATTCATATCTTCAAGCCACCGTGTAATTTTCTTTTTATTATATAGACAAACCACAAAAGCACAAACTTTATCCGCGAACTCTTGCAACTCGATGGCTGGACTTTCTTGAATTTCTCTCCTTTCGTCTTCACTTTCAAGGAACTCCTTGAATAATTTTAAGTCATATGAAGTTTTCTTCTTCGTTTTAGCATTTTCCTACTCCTCAGTGAACGATTTCCGTGTCAGCTTCAAGTGAATTCACGAATCTATCGCTCGCCATTTTTCAACCGGCGGCGTTTGGCAGCTTTGCACAAAAAGCCATGCAAAAAGCGGGAAATTACGTCATCGATATCCTCACTAGTATAGTGAGGATATGGAAAATACGCCACTCGGGTCCCGGATGTAGTTTCGTATGAATTTTACGAGTGGTCTATTTTCCATTAAACATAGACTGGAAATGCGCGCGCTCTGATTGGTTAAAAACCATGTTTTATCAGAGTATATAACATAGAAAAGCGTGTTTTATCGTTTCGCGCGCGGAAATCTATATTTTAAAGCACATAAAGAAGCCAAAACCATGTATTATACTGTCATAAAACACTCCGGGAATTTGAGAACACTTGAGAAATTTAGAAAACACTCGCCTGCGGCTCGTGTTTTCTAAATTTCTCTCGTGTTCTCAAATTCCCGTCGTGTTTTATGACAGTATAATACATGGTTTTGGCTTCTTTATTTGTTAAGTAAAACACTCGTGTCTATATAATAAATACTCATATTATATATGGCTCATCGCGCGATCGCCCCATCCAACTGATCAGCATAGATATTTCAACAGTAACATATATCACTCGAATTATCGACACAATGCTGATTTTACTGAATAATTCCAATGCTTTAGTATTTGTTTCCCTGTTCATAAATTGTCTTGAAGTTTTAGAGCTTTTACGGTAATTTTGCATGCTGATTATTATTGTGGGGGCGTGATATACATAAATTGGCAGCTTCGACCACGTGTTACACCAGGGTTACTGTATGTCATTTCGTTTGTTTGTGCATGCTATGCATTTGAACTCTGTCGCAAGTTGTACAGCAACTATAATTTTATCAGAGCGATCAATGGCTGCCTTTACACTTAAGAGCGTTCTACGTTTTGCTAAGCAAAAAAATGTGTGTAAAGGCCTGCATGAAATAAAGACGGAATGCACTTGATGGGCTTAGCATTTTGCGGTTTCGTTTTGGCCAATTGGCAAACATTTGAATTTGAGCTCATCTGAGGTCATTACCACGAGCATTCAATAGTCAATTGGCCTCATAGCTGGTTGTTCTATTTTATGCGGCTACACCGTGCTGACGAGACCCAACCAGGTCGAAACAGCTGTCCACGGTTGCATTTTTGGCTTTCAGTTTGGACTCAATCATGTCGTTGTCGCTTTAAGTGTTCTACGTAGTATCAGCCTTGCTAACTTTATTTCAGTTTAGTCTACGTGAGGCAGATCAACATACGCATCACATCAATCTATTTTTGGTGTCACATGTAGGGGTTGGCTCCTAGACTCCTGTAGATATCACGACTTTTTTTGTTGGGATCTTCCTTGATCATGAACTTTAAAATGTTGCTTGACCGTCGAGATTCGCCTTCTTGTTGCGCGTGAGCAGCTTATACAGAGCCTTTCTAAGTAACCTAACAAGTTCTTAATAATTAGTTGTAAAATCTTCGTGCAAGTTTTATGTCTACAGACTGCTTTTCTTTGAAAATACGGCGTTATTTCCGTGGCGACTCAATCAACTGGGAGTGTCAAACTGTCAATCTCAACGTACTTGATCTACATTACTCGTGTGTGAGAGCTATAACGCCTACGCATTTCAGTCGCGTCGAATGTAATCAGTCAAGCCCCCCCCCGGGGGGGGGGGGGGTACTCCCTTATATATGCTATATAGGTATGTGCCGCCCCAAAGGGTATGGTTTTTGAGCCGTTTTGGTCTGAAATAGGGTATAGATTTTGACCATTTTGGTCTGAAATAGGGTATGTTTTGCGCACTCTGGTCTGATGGAATTTTGTTTGTCTTTTAGACGAAACTGTTTTTTTTCCATTAACATCGGGGAATTTTAAGCCCTTTTCAAATGTTTGCGCAAATGGAACCCATTCCTGGGTAGCTGAAGTCATGTATTAGACACGTGTACTAATTTTATAGGTCTGAAATAGGGTATCAAAAATCACATCTTTTGGTCTGAAATAGGGTAAGGGTTTCAAGAAGCGGGCCGCACACCCCCACCAAACAAAAATTTTGTATGTAGATTTATACCTCACGCTGATTTCGTCCATTTTTTTCCTCTACAGGGTTTTGGTGCCATGTCCCGTTCGACGCAGGATTGTCGCCGAGCTAATCCCACAGATATAGTGTGCTTTCACCAAGCTGATGTAGGAGAATACTTGAGATCTGAAGACACTTTAACATGACAAAATATGGAACACAATAAAAAAAACTGTCAAATCTCAGTTTGACTTCTTGTTCTCTGGGCCGCAATAAATTATTCAGTTGTTTGTGAGGGAACAGGGAAGTGAAAGACTTGTCAGAACTCTTCGTTGAAGCACTCGGAAGAATTTTCGATTCCTATTATCCAATCAAAAGGTAGCCCGAGCACTCGCGAGCACTCCGAAACTTTTCTTGTCAGCATATTGCCATTGAATCAAAAACATAAAAATGGTAGAAAGCGAGGGAAAAGCCGCCAAACCAATCACAGCTTGAATATGAAAACGGGGTGGCGCGGGAAAAGTCGCCTAACGGTGGAAAGCGCGGAAAAATACGCCAAACCAATTACAACTTGAAGCAAAAATATGAAAACGGTGGAAAGCGCGGGCGTGCATCAATAAAGAAGCTTATAATATACTCAACAAAATATACAGCTTCTGATTGGTCAATGACGAATGCATAAATAGGTTATAGAGTGCAATACGGAATTGCGATAAACGGTACCGGACGAGTAGAGACGTTTTTGCCGCTTAATGGCATTGAAATAAGCTTTCAAGTTAATGGTTAATTGTTTTCTAAACTATAGTACTGTAATTCTTTCAAAAAGTTCACGCTTGGTTTGCCTGCGCGTTCAAATAAAACATGTGAGCACTTTGGAAACTAGTGAAGCGTTTCGTGTGCAGAGTAGCGTGATGGCCGCAGCAAAATTTTGTTGAGAATATTATAAACAAAAAATCGTATGAACTGCTCGTGCAATTAGTGATTTATGGTCACTCGTGATGTTTTGAAAGTTCTCAAATTGCACTCGCCTAAAGGCTCGTGCAATTTGAGAACTTTCAAAACATCACTCGTGCCCATAAATCACGAATTGCACTCGCGTTCATACGATTTCCTATACAAAGCAAATAGACTAACAAATTTTCGACATACCTTCAGCGAAGCGCGCGCTCTGATTGGTTAAGGACGCCATTTGCCCATGGGTGCACTCTGACGTCACTGGTTTGTTTTGACTTCACTGGTCGCTCGCTGTCAGTTCTCAACGTAGCGATAAATCTCCATTCAAACTGGAAGTTGTGAATTGTGAAATTACCACAAATCATGCAAGATGAATTATAAATCGGCTTCAACTAAGAGATAAGAGACAAAGCGGTTAAAATCTTTTGTCGATATTTGTCACGAAGTGCTGGAATGTCATCGCGCGGAAGAAGAAGAAGAAGAAGAAGAAGAAGAAGATCCGTTAAAAGTAAGATTATTATTCGGAGCAGTTGTTGTTGTTGATTCTGTGGATTTTTCTGGAAGAAATTTTCAACTGGAATAAAGGTTAGTTCAGAAACTCTGCTTCCGAAATTTATTTAATTTACACGCTACAATTTGTCGGGCTGAATTCTCTTTTATTGGTTATAGCGCGAGGATGAAATCGGGCCCGATTTATAAAATCTGTGGCGCTGCTACAGATTTTATAAATCGGGCCCGATTTTCGTCCGCGCGCTCATAGTTGCACGCTGCACGTTTACAATTTCTTAATTATTAGCTATTATTATAGTAGCATGATCAGTTGTGATTCGGCTCTTCTTTCTCCACACTAGTCGTAATGACCTGTGGAGAAACAACATACCTTCTTTAAAGATCTTTAAAAAAAATAACAAAAAGAAGACGCATTGTTGCGCTCGCAGGCTACATTGTTGAATGCAAGCGTTCAGTTTGAAATCGCTACGTTGATATTTATAAATAGATCTGGATTGTCGACAAAGTGTGCAAGTAGATATCAAAGTCTGTTCGATTCCAATCCAGACTGATGATTGGGACAATATGCTTGGTGTAGCTGGGCAGCATCACTACCAGCGCTTGTCCACGAGCGCGCGAGATGATGGATAACAACACTATCAGAGGCATAGAGCGGTTTTCAATTGGGTGTCGTAAAATCAAAACCAATGCAATTACAATGGCCAATCACAACAAACGTAAACAACAGAACGAACCAATGAAAACTCGAAGCAAATACACCAAGCGCGGGAAAACGCGTGCGCCGGACAAAGTCGCGATTGGTTTTGATTTTGCATCTGATTAGTTGAGTAGGTGGCGCGAGTAGTTTTTTAAACCAATCACAGGGCGTAGTATTAAAAGCAAAACCAAAGTAATTCCGCGTTACTTTCGATACTCAATTGAAAACCGCTCTAAGACCTATAATTGCTTTATTAAATACTTGGACTGACATCAGCGCTAGTTTAGTTTTATTATCATGTAAATCAACTGTAACAACATTTTCAAGTTTGATTGTTCTTGGAATGAAGACAGTATACGCGTCTAGACTGAGTTGTTTTTTATAACTTTTCGGGGAAGGGGGAAGGGAGCTGGGGCACAAATTGTTAATTATTTTAGTGATGACTAGTTTGCTCTCACGCAAGTGGTGGGGGGGGGGGGGGGGTGGGGGTTTATAGCAATCCGTTTATATGACGACTTGTTGTTCATGTGCTAATAATTGTCAATTATTTGACAAACGACAGTCGACAGTACTAATAATGCAATCGTTTGGTAACGAGTCTTATTTTTACCTGTAACGGTAATAAGAGGCAGCACGCATTTGTTTTTCCGGTAGGTGCCAAACTTTGACATGCTCCTCCATCATCAACAACTGTACTATAACGGCCGGGGCAATAATTCGGATTTGGAACACGAAAACAAGCTGCCCAAGGAGTATTAACCATACTTTCTCCACACTTGGCATCCACGCCACGATCTTGTATGTGGTCAATATGAAACAAAGCAAAAGTGTCGTTAGTCGGAATCAATTTTTTTTAACCTAGTATAATTAAATTTTTACTTTAGTTACTTCTGTACCGTATTTTCTCGATTAAACGCCGGGCGCCGATTAAATTTTAAACACTGGTCTATCATTCGAGTTTTTAATAAACGCCCCCGGCGTTTATTTGAGGTGCGGCGTTTATTTGAATCCGGCCTTATCTAACTGATTCTCATCAATTAATCGAGTAAAATGATTTAGGTTCATGAGCCACCACGGTATACCAGTTCAATTTATCAGTTTTAATTGCTTACTCCACATTCGACAAACTACTAAGTAGAAGTTGGTGACATTTTGGCGTTGTTTAGTGGACGTTTTACCCAATCAGAAGCCGAATAGCAGGGAATAGATATCCTTGACTTCTTGACTTCTTGACCCTATACACATTTTGGAAATCAAAAGTCTCATGGATTAATAGAAATCAAAAGTCTCATTTTGGAAATCAAACACTCATTCAATAAATCAAAAAGTCACACAAAATAAATCAAACCGCAAAATTTTGAAAATCAAAAGATCAAAATATCACTCGAGAAATCAAAAATCATACAAAATAAATCAAACCGCAAAATTTTGGAAATCAAAACATCACTCGAGAAATAAAAAATCACACAAAATAAATCAAAAGGGATAAATTTTCTAGTGATACTCCTCGAACACCATGCTTGAGATGTATTTTGCGCATTTTTCAATATTCGTCGCGTCACGTCGACCGTTTAATACAGAATTTCACAATGCTGTTATGCCGCTAGCCTGCTTTCGCGCGCCAACAAGACCGCCAGCTACGCAGGCTATTATGCCGCTATATATCGCGTTTTACCGAAGTCTGTTCTAGCTAGCCTCCTACGCAGACTTTCTTTGGGCTCGTCACGCAATCTTTCCCTCATTATCATCTCGTGTTTCAAATGAGAACCGCGTCACAGCATGAACAGACGTAGACAGCGGTGAAACGCGCAGCGACATAAAATATTGTGAAATCCTGTAAAGGTCGAAACTCGAAAAATACATCGTATCGCGGCGCAAAATACATCTCAAATCAATCCCACTAGGCTCTGTAACAAACGTGGAGAGTTGGGACGAGTGAAAGACCAGGCCTTCCCAGTGAAAGGGGGCGGTCAAGGGGGCGGGGAAAGAAGGGAAAAAACCCTTCCCCTCCCTCGCCTTTCTGCCTGACTACCACTCCCTTGTCCGTTGTTTTGTACTAGCCCGATACTACCAATGGCGGCTGTTGGTACTGAATTGAGTAAAACAGCTTCCAGTAGTGTCAAGGAAAAGAAAATTCTAAATATCGCCCAAAATATCAATTTTTTTCTTAATATCTTGAATTTTTCTAAATAACCGAGAAACTTCTAAATATCTAAAAAAATATCCGGATATTTGTGTCTAGTTCTAGCTTATAAACACTCGATGTTCAATATTTTAAAATTGAAAAGTGAGCGCCTTACGTCATGGCCAAGAGCGCGCCGTCTGACGTGATGTGCCATTGTACAATTCAACTTTCTGTAACTATCAACAGAAACAGTCTTCACGAAACTTGATCTCACCCCCAACCTCGTTCCCAGGGCTTTTCCCGCCCCGCAAAATTTAGAAGGGAAAAGTCCTGGGAACGAGGTTGTCTCAGGGATCGGCGCGAGGAATACCGTTCGATAATAAAAACCTATTTTTATGTCTTTGCCAGCTGAATATTCAGTCAAACAGACAAACACTGACTCGTTGATATACTAGTCCCGGGACTACTATGTTGTCGAACTAACAAGCATGATGAGCACGAGTATCAAATGACCTTACCGGAGATAAATGCAGCAACAAGAATCAAAGCAAGAGTTGAATAAACACGAATATTCATCTTTAACCGTCTGGATGTCCGTACCTGAAAGCACAGATTGAGAAAAAAGTTACTTTTATTATTACGGACTATATGACACGTGTGATATTCAGGGAAAATACTTCTTTAACGAGTTGTTTTCCGTTCCCCGAGAGGGGGACTAGTACGGTGTTCGAGGAGTATCGCTAGAAAATTTATCACTTTTTATTCTTTTCTTGTTTCAGTTGTTGCTTAACTGACAGATTTTGATTTCAAGTTTTTATACTTTGATTTCGAAACATTTTGTGTGATTTTTGATTTCTCGAATGGGTGTTTGATTTCCAAACTTTTCTCTTTTGAGTCTCAAACAAGATCGAAAGCGACTCTGCTCGCAGGGTACAAATGAACCGCTTTGACTTCCAAAATTATGCTACGTCGCGCCCGGGTTATCCATTTTAGTGCACACTGGGGCTGAAAAGATTCACATAAAGACGCTAGAAGACGCTTACCTTCCAAATGTGAGATATTTTGTATATATTCTCGATTGCTTTCTGTGGAAGCAGTCAGAGCAAGTGTTGGGATTCTTTACGACGATCAAGGTATTGAGGTGGTCATATGACCTGGGTATTGAGTAATTGTCAGGGAGCTAAATTTACTCATTATCTAATCAGTGAGGATTTGAGTTTGCATGTCTAGTCACCTGATGATCTTGTGATCAACCAAGGTCAGCCCACATGAATCTTATCTAGGCTCCAAATAGTCTGAAATGTCAGCCGCCTCCTCGCTCCAGCCCCCCGTGGGGCGGGTTGGAGCGAGGAGGCGGCTGACACTTCAGACTAGGCTCCAAATTCCATTTCCCGTTTGTCTCAATGTTTTGGCATAAAACAAACGTTTTCACTGAGTAAAAGAACTCAGTCTGGCTTCTTTTCGCGGGCTGCAATTGTTTGTGAGTGGACAGGAAAGTGAAAGACTTGTCAGGACTCTTCGTTGAAGCACTCGGAAAAATTTCCGGCGATTCTTATTATCCAATCAAAAGGTAGCCCGAGCCCGAGCACTCGCGAGCACTCCTCCGAAACCTTTCTCGTTAGCATATTTGTCCAAGAGAAAATATTAAGGGACAGTCCCTTATTTTCTATTGATTTGTCACAATGATACGGTCATATTGCGGGAAAAAGTCACCTAACCAATCACAACTTGAAGCAAAAACGATGTAACGGCCTAACCAGCTGAAAGCGCGGGAAAATTCTCCTAACCAATAAGCAGGGGGGTGGGGGGGGGGGGGGGGGGGGGGAATAGAAAGCCGGCACTTTTCTTGGAAGACATAGCGGTGTCGGGAATCAGACCAACAGTGCGAATCCTGTGTCAATCAAGCCGTTGCTTTGGAAATGTTTTCAAGCCTGCAGCGTAGAGCTATACGCGCGCCGCGTGTAGCCTGCAAACGCAGCAGCGCTGGCGGGTTTTTGGCCTTTCCTATATCCTATAATCACGACCATGAAACGAAATGGGTGTGCAGCTTGAACTATGAGCCTGAGTATTTAATGCCATCCTTAAAAAGTTACATTGTTCAAACATACTCCTACAGCCCATAAGGAACTAGCCATTGATTCTGTATCCTGAGTGAAAATACCGTGTACTGAATAATGTTATTTATCTATTCGTGGCCACTGTGGACGAAACAGCTTACTTACATGGTTTCTCGTACACTTCCCAACCATACACAGTCCTCGTTTGATTTTTCCGCTGACACCAATTGCCTTATTTTTGATGTTGACTTAATGTTATATCATGATCGTGACGTGACATGCTATATATAGCTACGGTATTATCTATTTCTAGCCGATTTAATATTATTCCTGTTTATGACCATAACGTGACAAATCTATATATAGTTCTCTATTCCAAGCCGGTTATCCACAAGTATTTATTATTCCTGCCTATATTTTCGGGTCTATGTTCATTTTTCTGTTACAGGTATTCATTATTTCTGAGTTAAAAGCCTGAAATATTTACAGAATTCGGCAATATTGATCCGTTCAATTCCGTCTCGCCCCCGCTGACCTTGGGAGTTTGTCAGCCAGCTGTCGTCATGACATGTCCGTAATGGTAATATGTGATCGCGAAGATTCGTAAATATTTAACGCGTTTCAAACGTTCTTATCATTTTGTTTAATTTATATACGTGTATGGTTGTTTTTTGTTTTTGTTTTTATACCAAACACGTCCCCACGTACATTTCATTCTAAAATGAAAATCGGTCACTGGAAATCGGAATCATCACACCAAACGGAGACTTTATATAGGTACCGCACGTTTTCTTTTTAAACAATCCTATGTACTAACAAAATATAGTATTATTACCAAATACCACTACAACTCATTCTCTGATTACCTTTACAAATTATACAAAATGATGACAAGAACGAATCACATATGCGTGACAGTCATTATTCCATGACGAGCATCGGCTTTGATACATGATAGCTGTCACTAGCACATTTCCGGATGACAAACTTCCAAGACGGATGAACTCGAGGCAGCAAGAAATTCGTTTGGAAACAATTTCACAGTCAGGGCCAATCAGTCTCTGATTTAAACACTGGGTCAAATGAATGGGAGCGTTTAGGTGCAAAACCAAGCGACAGACTCCCTACTCCATGAGATGGCAAGACCTGTGAGTCTTGGACTTGATGTTTCATTCATAATATTCATAGCAAGACACACCCAGGATGTGGGCCTTATTGAAAGTCTTTATCAAAACAGTGCAGGAAATGTTTTGTCTGAGGACACTTCATTACAGAGAGCGTCCTATATCGTCTATATGGATCATACGAACAATGATTATTTACCACTGAAGCGCTCATCATCGGGGAACACATTGGCTCGCGTACAGGATGCAGGAATAACAACTTTAGTAAACATGTACACAGATGGACAAGATAACAGATCGATATTTCGACGTTTCACTGTTTATAGCGCTACCGCGTTTTTGTCTCATAATTCATGGTAAAAACTATAATCTATTAGCGTAGTTTATTTATATATATAAATCCTTTGTCTATTAGCCTAAAACTACACTGCCTGTCACTAAATTCAGAGACAGTCATGTCCAGGGCTTCGACCGCCTCAGTGTCTGCTGTACAAAATTATACAACCTATCAACTTTACTCAGTGGCACAGTCAGGGTAAAAGTGCCAAAAAAGCACCCCCGCAAATGGGGCAATTCAACCTAAAAGAAACAAAAAGAAAAACATTCATTTTGTTAGGTTGTTATAAAAGAGAAAGGCATTTTTCAATCAGTATATTTCCGAACCGCTATGGCGGTGAACGATAATGAGAATAAAGCTGGCTATTGAAAAAAATTAAAAAAATAATGTTCTCATGGCGATTGGGACTAAAACAAATGATTAATGTGTACTTACATGCCATTCTGAATCATGGCTATAACACAATCCCTGTGAACCTTGTGTGAGCATGGCAGGATCAGGCAACCGCTGAACGCATCCTAAAGTTGAAATGCAAAAAACGGTTAGTACGTACCTTACTCTCAGTCAAGGTACACCCTGACAGCAATCTCGTACCCAGAGTCCACGGTCTCCTCGGTCGACTACCGCTGACTGAGGAGACCGTTGACTCTGGGTACGAGATTGGGTACACAGCAAATCGTGTGCCGAGTTAGAAACGCTAACTAAATTAAGAGGGAAAATGTTTCACAGAATGAATGTCTGACACACAAGCAATGCAACTGCACTTCACTTAGAAAGCTTATTGGGCGTGCACCCTGAATGTACACTCTGGCTGAATACAGGGGGGAGGGTGGATGTGAAAATAGCTGTGGCTTGTATGGCAAGAATACAAAAACTAGACACGTGACCTAGCATGAAACTCGCGATCAGCTCGGTCCCAGACCTCATTCATTGTTTGAGAATATCATTTCCTGCCTCATTTGCAAGTTCAGCCGACAAAATGGTTTTGAAAACCATTTAAAAAATCAGCTAGTCAATGGAAATTTGAAGCCAGGGAGTCTTCGCTCTCAGCAAAAATATGGCTAATGAAATTGTGCAGCATTATCAGTGATAAACAAGCTGAAGGTTTTGAACAAATCTTCGTTTCTAATTCTCCAGTACACTGTAAGTTTGTTACATCATCATCGTACCCGGCGGCACAGCGACACGTCATGTTGCTTATTAACTTGTCTCGGGTCTACATGTTTCCTCAACTGAAGTTCTACCAAGTTCTGCTTACTCGGAGAAAACATTAAAGGCGCTGTAACACTAGACAATGTTGTCTCGCAATTTTTTGGGGACACAAGATGCCGGCACGAAAAATTACCAAGTATAAGCATGTCTCGCAACGTTTTGGTAACCGTTGCAGCAAGCGTTGCACAACGTAGAATCAAGTTCTTCTTTTAACAACGATTGCGGTAATGCTACAGCGAATTTTTCTAGGGTTGTTATACTGAGCAACGTTTAGTGCAACTTGTCTAACAACAACACAACAAAAAAATTGAGAGACAAGTTGCACGAAACAGGGCTAGCAGTGCCTAGTGTAACAGCATTTTAAAAGGTTTTGTGACTGGGTTACACCCATTTACAAGAGCTTAATTTTTTTTACCATGCAGTATTCTTGACGCAACTTTTTTCAGCCGAAAAATCCCTTCCAAATATTTTGGAAACGCAACTCCTTCTTTCCAATAATAACTCCCCCCTACGTACCCCGGCGAAAGTAAGCCCGTGCAGGGCGGCTTATTACCGGAATTTTACAGTACAACCTGAATATTACCTGTCGACAGAGACAGCACTCATCATGCCGGGAAAGAGAAGCTGGTCCCCTGTGTGAAAAGCAGATCATATAAAGAAGAAAAATATAACCATAGCCACTAAGTTAATGTCGCACCGTGTAGTAGCCCGCCATGATTAACTCAAGTTACTTGCGAGTTCCCAAAGTCTTTGCGCTGGTTGTCGCCATGTTTTTCCTTCGAGTCCTGATTAGTTCATTTTGTTATTACCCTATAACATTTGTTTTTGATTGGCAATAAGTGATTACTTTGGCTGTGGATTACGACACACATATAGGAAGATGAAAGATCCGAGTGATTAGAGGGAAACTTTAAAG
Organism: Desmophyllum pertusum; assembly: GCA_029204205.1. Lineage (NCBI taxonomy): Eukaryota > Metazoa > Cnidaria > Anthozoa > Scleractinia > Caryophylliidae > Desmophyllum > Desmophyllum pertusum. The sequence goes on from MU825398.1 coordinate 339,170, forward strand.
TGCAAAAGTATTACTTTTGAAGGAAACTATTGCACTGCCTTGACGGGAAAGTGAAAAAAAGGTGATTAAATGAACATCTTGTTTGGAGGTTCAGAGTATTTGGATGTAAAAGTAATGAACACCGTGCCAAAAGCTATCATCAACTTGATTATAAGATGATCGAGATAAATGAGTGCCACTGATGGGTACATGTAATTTGGAAATCTGACGTTTCGAGCCGAGTTAGCCCTTTGTCAGAGCACATTATGGGATTGTGGGTGATGGTGTTTATACAGTGGTGTAAGGAGTTTACGTCATTAGAGGGAACACTGTAATCCCCAACCTCGATTCCAGGCTCTCTCTCCTTTTCCTCCCTTGTAACGACAAGGGAGGAAAAGGAGAGAGAGCCTGGAATCGAGGTTGTCAACCCTACTCCACTATATAAACACACAAGCGACCCGCAATCCCCTTTATAAACACTCAAAACGATTTCCAACGGTGGTTAATTCATAGTTGTACCTCAGTTCCGTCAACTTCAAGTTGATCAAATAATTAACTGAGTGATTTCTACTAGGTTTCTCGTGACTACAGTTTCAGCCTCAAAAAACGAATCAGGTTCATCGGCGCAAGGCAACAACAGTTGAAAATATTATGGTATATTCACAGACCATCGCAGAAAGCCTGAAAAAAATTCAGGCTTGAGGCGGGATTCGAACCGGTGCAGTGCTCTATACCAACTGAGCTATCAAGCCAACTGGGAGCTGGTCATATTGTGAGTTCGTAATCATGAAACCCATAGATGATATATATTATGAAATATTATATATTTGAACTGCGGGTGAAATATTTAATATATTCACAGTTCTGGTTAACACTTACATGTACAAGTAGCGGTGTTTAGAACAACGTCGGCAAATTGGGGTTAGCTCTTCTTCAACCTGCCAAATTAAGAAGAAAAAAAACAAAAATAAAAGTGCATAGAATCATTTATGCGAGACGCGGTGACCTAATGGTATTAGCGCGTTGGACTCTGGATCGCCTGGCCGGGCTGATTGTATTGTGTTCTTGGGCAAGACACTTAACTCTCACGGTGTCTCTCTCCACCCAGGAGTATAAATGGGTACTGGCGAATTGCTATGGCATAACCTGACATTGGACTAGCATCCCACCCAAGGGAGTAGCAATACTAGCTCCTAACCGCGTCATGCTACAGTGTGGGCTAAGTTGGCCCAAGTGTAGCCGACCTAATACCTTTTATAGAATCCTGTGGAGTAGTAGCACAAGATTGAGGTTCCCAACCAATTATAAAAATAGTTAAATTCAAATTACCGTAAAGGCTCTTTTTTTACTCCAACATAATAATCATTGTATGAACAGGAAAACAAATACTATGTGGTAACTTTAAGTTTTTGGGAGTAAGAATCCACTTAGTTCCGCACTCTGATAATTTAATTTTGAACATGGCCACTGCGGTGGAATATTTCTGTCTTCTAACGGTTGACAGAAACTGCCTTTCTAACAACTTACTCTGAAGAAATAAAAAAAAATAACAGCTACTCACCTCCCCACTAGCACATGTGCACCACCTGTTTGCTTCCGCTATGCTCCTTGCCTCTCTTTCTCTTTCTCTTTCTTGCATTCTTGCTCTCGCTTGGTCGACATCTTGCCAGAATTCAGCGGCACTGTTGTGATTTGAGTCTAACGACCCCATGATAAAATCATCAAAGGGCAATGGTACTTCAGTAGGAGAGAAAAGAAGCTGCATCAATCTGTTAGCTTCCTCTCGTTCCCTCTGTTCTTCCCGCTCTCTCTCTTCTCTCGGCCTCTCAACGTGCTGTTCCAGCTGTGGGTTGGCAGTGGACTCTACTGAGTTGGTACCAACGTTTGCATTCGACATAGAGTGCCTAGAGTGGACAAATTGCAGAGCGGCCTCAGCCTGGCATGGTTCAACAACCTGCGAGGCTACTTGATCACCAGCGGTATTCAACAAGTTACTACTAGCACTGTCTAGTGCACGCTGACTTGTTGGAGTGGATTCTGCCGCCGGTACGAGCCCACTGTCAACTCCATTAGACCTAAAAAACGAATAATAATCCTAGTTTTTATAGAGTTTGGTAAGACAACACTGCACACCAACGGATGTCTGGGTGAAAGAGCTGTTTCAAGTTTTCCCAAACTTTTCACGATTGTTTTCATGGGAACAAGGAAATAAAGTTTTTTTTAATTTCTTTTATGAAATAATATACCCCGTGTTTCCATATAGTTATGGCAGATGGCTTTCTTTTAACCAATCACAGCGCGCGCAGTATCTTCAGTTTTATCGGATTTCATGACATTATTAATTCACTGTGACTTAGCCTCCCAGTGACTGTCATACACAAAAAAGTATGCGAAGGAGGCTGAGTACGTATGACTCGGGCTGAAGATCGGAGAAATAATGAACAATGAAACTTAATGCATATTTGTTCAAATAACTCTTCACTTCCCTCAGACCAGTCAAATTGCTTTTCAAATCTCTTCTCAGTTTCTTTCGGTCACAGTGCACAGCGTTTTGTTCCTTCTGTTCTTGGTCAAAGTTTCAGAGGATTGAAACGGAGTTGACACGAGATTATGAAGGGGATTCCCATACAACGGACGTCAAATCCCGAGCGCGTAAGTACAGTACAAAATGAAGAAATGCTAATTCGTGATGTTTCATGTTTTAGACACTACGTCTCATTCGAATGAAGGGTTTTTGTTGATTATGGTCAGGGTGTATGCATGGTTAGCGCTCTTTGGGCTCGTCACGCACAACAAAGTATGCGTAGGAGGCTAAGTATGACATAATCTTGTTGACTGACACGCTGATGACGCGAGCAAACGGCCTGTCACTTCGCCAGGGAATTTTTTTTTTCTCGTACGATCCGTGCGAGCAGCCTAGCGCGATAAAAGAACATTATCGACCAGGAACTGAGTGCAAAAGCCATAAATTGAAGCACATCAGCCGATGCACGAAGAAGATGATTCACCCCGGCACTGCGGGATTAGAGTTTTTAGCATCGGAACTCAAACCCATATAACAGCAACGCAGTTCCGAATTTTGTTTTCGGTTTTGTCCGGTTTTTGTCGTACATTTTCTTCATTTAATAGTAACATGTTATAAAACTATTGACCCATGCTTTTAGCTGTGCGTACTAATCGAGTTATGATGCACGAGGAAGTTTGGAGAGCACGAGAGAAGCTAGAGCTACGCCTCGAGCAACTCTTACGCTTCGTGTATCGTAACTTGATCAGTACGCGCGCTACATAATCCTTTGAAGGGCTTGGGATGTATGGAGGGTTAGAACGGAAGCTTTGGAATTCCAAATCACGGTGTGTAAAAACCTCAGTGTTAGAAAACTGAAAATATGTCGGGTAAGGAATCAAGAATACTCCTAGAAAATTTACAATAACTTCAAAAATGGAGGAAGATCGGAGTTTTTTATCGCTAGCCTGCCGTTTAAAAGAACATTAAAACATCTGGCTGCCGTATGGCATGAAATTTTCGCGGGACCTAATTTTCGCCGCAATTTCGCGGATTTTCTAACGATCCGCGAAAATTAGATCCAGTAAAAATAAACTCCTGCGAAAATTTATTCCATCTATTTTAGATTACTGAATTTCAATTAAATTGACTGCAAACAATATTACAAGTACCGTACGTGAAATACCGGACAGGAACTTGCCCGAGATCCGCGAAAATTTGCTCCCAGCGATGAAGTCTGAAATCCAAATTCACGAAAATTAGTTCCCGCGAAACGCAAAAAATCGGCAATTCGCGAAATTAAACTCCAGCGAAAATTTCATGCCACACGGTAGTGTCGGTAGTCAGTTTCTGTGTGGGTTCGACCCTGGTTCGATTGAAGTTTACCTGATTATCCTTAAGAACTCATGTGTTTCATGCGTCGATCGTTCCGCACGTATTAAAGCGAACATTTTGTGAACCTCCGGGCTAAACGCTTGCCTGCGTCGCAGAATGTTAATATTTAATTAGTCCATCGCTAAAATCAATTTTGCGATATTTTTTTTTTCTCTTTACTAGCGTGATGAAAAACAATTGTTGGTTGAGAGCAGATATATTTTTGAAGATGATTTCTTTCACGATCTGCGAAGCGGAGTGATCGATCTACGCCGACACATATGAGGTCATTGTTTCCCGAGCGACCATCTGTTCTTTGTCTAGATCGCAGGCGAATTCATTAATATCCCCAAACTTTGATGAAAAATAACACTATTGTATTTATATTTGGTCGTGTCATCCTTTTACTCCTGGATTTGCTACACATCTCTGTACTTCTTCCAATCCACCGTATTATTCTGTTCTTGTTCTGTCTTTTCTTTCAATTTTAATAAAGGAGTACGTCACGGATGGCGCAACTTGAAAAAATTGGCCAATTTGTTCAAGTTCACCCGACAATAAGGAAGTCGTCGGAAATGTTGCCGTAAATACTCGGAAAACAAGACACCATCTGAAGCTATCTGAAGATGAAAACGAAGGAAATATATCACTGCACTGCAGTCTGCAGACAACACGATGCACGAAGAAGATGATTCGCCCACTTTTTCTGTGGGATTCGAGAGATATTTGTCCGGTTTTTGTCGTACATTTTCATTTGATTAGCAACATGTTATAAAACAATTCATCCATGCTTTTAGCTGTAAGTACTAATTAGAGTCATGATGCACGCGGAAGTTTGGAGAGCACGAGAGAAGCTAGAGCTACGCCTCGATCCAGTAAAAATAAACTCCTGCGAAAAAAAACTCCTGCGAAAATTTATTCCATCTATTTTAGATCACTGAATTTCAATTAAATTGACTGCAAACAATATTACAAGTACCGTACGTGAAATACTGGACAGGAAGTTGCCCGAGATCCGCGAAAATTTGCTCCCAGCGATGAAATCTGAAATTCAAATTCACGAAAATTAGTTCCCGCGAAACGCAAAAAATCGGCAATTCGCGAAATTAAACTCCAGCGAAAATTTCATGCCACACGCTGTCACGGTAGTGTCGGTAGTCAGTTTCTGTGTGGGTTCGACCCTGGTTCGATTGAAGTTTACCTGGTTATCCTTAAGAACTCATGTGTTTCATGCGTCGATCGTTCAGCACGTATTAAAGCGAACATTTTGTGAACCTCCGGGCTAAACGCTAGCCTGCGTCGCAGAATTCAATTAAATCCGTCTCATTAATATTTAGTCCACCAAACTTAGCTTAGTATCTGCTTCGCCGTGCCTATAAATCGCTAAAATCAATTTTGCGATATTTTTTCCCTTTACTAGCGTGATGAAAAACAATTGTTGGTTGAGAGCAGATATATTTTTGAAGATGATTTCTTTCACGATCTGCGAAGCGGAGTGATCGATCGATCCACGACACATACTGAAACGAGGTCATTGTTTCCCGAGCGACCATCTGTTTTTTGTCTAGATCGCAGGCGAATTCATTAATATCCCCAAACTTTGATGAAAAATGACACTATTGTATTTATATTTGGTTGTGTCATCCTTTTACTCCTAGATTTCCTACACATCTCTGTACTTCTTCGAATCCACCGTATTATTCTGTTCTTGTTCTGTCCTCTCTTCTTACCCTTAGATTTTTGTGTGTTCTGTGAGTGTGTGTGTGTATGCATCTATACCGCCGGTATTACTTTTATTGGCACGGATGGCGCAGCTTGAAAAAATTGGCCAATTTGTTCAAGTTCACCCGACAATATAAGGAAGTCGTCGGAAATGTTGCCGTAAATGCTCGGAAAACAAGACACCATCTGAAGCTATCTGAAGATGAAAACGAAGGAAATATATCACTGCACTGCAGTCCAGACAACACGATGCACGAAGAAGATGATTCGCCCACTTTTTCTGTGGGATTCGAGAGATATTTGTCCGGTTTTTGTCGTACATTTTCATTAGCAACATGAGTATAAAACAATTCATCCATGCTTTTAGCTGTACGTACTAATTAGAGTTATGATGCTCGCGGAAGTTTGTAGAGCTCGAAAGAAGCTAGAGCTGCGCCTCGAGAAACTCTTACGCTTCTCTCCAAACTTCCTTCGTGCATCGCAACTTCTAACATGAACCAATAAGGTAAATACATACATAAACTCTCCGTTTGGTGTCCCTGGCGGCGTTACGTTAGGACCGTTCTGGCAGTGAGAAAACGAAACGTCTGCTTTTAGCATTATTCCGTCTTATATTTGCGGGTCCACGCTCATTTTTCTGTTACAGGGCGTTATTCCTGAGTTTTAAGCCTGAGATATTTAACATTCCAGTATCGAGCAAATATTAGTATATAAATATGTTCAGTAATATATTCAATTCAATTCAATTCAATTCAGTTTATTTGCCTTTCTAGGCTTATCTAGGAAACCCCCTTTACTAACTAAAAATAATACTCAAGCGATGTCGGAAATTATAATATTTTACAGATTATCGTATCAGGGCTAGGAAAGAGCTATCACCAGATTACCTAACAATACTCAATAACCGGAACAGAAAAACAACATCAATACACAATTATTTTAAAAATATATCATTAACTTGCTGATTATCTATGTTTGCTGATGTAACATATGTATATGTGGCGAGTTTGTCAGCACTGCGGCGTCAGGACCTTCATGTGATGCAGGCTCTGAGAGTTCACTCTAAAAAGCCATTATAACGTGATTTTACTGCAACTACCAATTGTCCGGCTTTTTTTAGAACTTCGAGCAGCGCGCGGCCAAAAGTACCATAATAATCTTTCACTGCCGCTGGAATGGATTGTAATCACGTGTTCGCGTCCAGAGAGATGCTTGTTGCTTTTCGCTTTGCCTTTTCCTCGCTTTAATGAAAGGATATGAAGCAATTTCTGTGTTAAAAACGACTCCTAGGATGTAAACCGAAAATTGGCTTCGACAGACTTCAGTAAACAACGTTTAAAGAATTGTGAGATGCAACGAACGTGGTGGCTGTTCCCGGTGAGCGGTGAAGTACTATGGTTGATTCCGCGGACCCGGGCGCCGGTTAGCTTTCGATAACAGCTTGCTGAATTAAGGTAAGTAATTTGTTTACCTGTAAAATATGACGAATGATTCGTCGAAACACATAAATCCCTTTCAAAGAACAGTTGAAGCAATGATGGCCTATGCCTGCCATAATCGAGGGATTTTTATACGCAAGTCGGAGTGGAATATTCGCTCGCACTCCGTAAAAACTAAAATCTTAAATTAAGATATTCAGCATCTTACATAAGTACACATAAGATAGACACCATCTTAAACTCAGACTAATATCATCTTATTTTAAGATAATAACCCCTTAAGTAAGGCAACGACATCTTAACTTAAGACGAGCACCCTCTTAGTTCTTTATAAGATGTAAATCCGTCTTAATTTAAGATTTGAAATGTGTCTTAAAATAAGACGTATTGATTTTATAGTAAGACGCTTCCCTCTTATATAAGAGAAAGACTTCTTACTTTAAGATTGGGGATTCTTAATTTTCTTATTTTAGACGAGGAGCATCTTAAATTGAGATAGTTTCTCATCTAAATAAATTTTAAGATGATTTTGAAATTGATAAGATACTTCCATCTTAACTAAGTTGCAATGCATCTTAATTAACAAATAAATAAGCCTCAACTGTGCTCTGTTCTGTTATAAAGCACGCAGGAAGCGGCGCGAGCACGAAAGAAGTGTAGGGGGAAACACGAGCCGATAGGCGAGTGTTTCTCCCTACTTCTTGAGTGCTCCGCCGCTTCCTGAGTGCTTTATAACAGAACAGAGCACAGTTGAGACTTATTTATTTGTTTTATGATAAAAAAAAATCCATGATTTCCTCACAATTGTCCACAATTGTACCTTTATTTTCCGAAACAAACATTCCATTTTACATCGAGAACAAACTGAACGTCGTCAGCACCCGTGCTTTGTACTCTGATAAAGCACGCTAATTTGAGCCAATCACGGCGCTTGTAAGAACGCTTCAAATGATTTGATTGGTCAACGAGACAAAAGCTGTCAAAACATCAAAAACTGGAAGGAATGAGCAAGAACTCAATTCGAATACAAAACGAGTGCTTCAATGTTCACTTTTCAGTCCTTAAAAAAGCTAAAAATCTGAACTTTTTCAATGAAATCCGGCCGAATTGTGGCCCATGAAAACCTGCAAGTTTCCAACATGGCAATTGGAAAACAAACTGCTTAAATCTTGCGGTTGAACCTTCACAAACTGCTGCGCTATGTTTTGTGAATGAAGATCGTCGCTTGTATCTACGGCAGCAAGAGGAGGATTGCCCGAACTGATGGCAATGTTAGAAAGAGACTGGACTGTTGTGGCCTTCCACTCAGAGCATCGGAGAGGATATCTAAGCAAGCTTTCAATTGATTGCTAAAAGGACGAGCGTTGTATTAACTCTTCAGGCTTGCTTCGCTGCGATGACCAGAGATCGTGCCGAGATCGATGCTGCGAGATGGAGACCAGTGATCGCAGTTGCACAAACACTGACTATGGAGAAGTCAATTTGAAAATTTCCTTCATCATTCCTCCGAGGTTGTTAACACAGAGAGGTTTATTTTCGTACCAAAATCAATTCACTGCGCTTGGTGATTACGCTAAAATGTAGGGTGACATTTTTGTTTTTGATCTATCGGAAGGAAATCCGACACGCGCAAACTGCTGCGAGCAGGGGGAGGGGTTTGTAAAGATTTGTCGCATCAAAAAACACGTGTGGGAGAGGGAAGGGAAGCGCGCGCGCGCTGGATGGCGAGTGATGGCGCGTACTGGGACAGGCCTTATGGTACGATCATGTAGCGAAAAAAAACTTCAAGAAAAACTTTGGAAAAGACGTTCACATTCTCCGACTGTAGCGAACATAATCGGAAAAAAAAATCGGGCAAGTTGTACTTCAATCTATAGACTTCACATTTGGTTTGTCTGGTTGTATGAAAGCAAAGGAAAGTTGTGATTCAAGCGATTTTCGGATTTTGGTTCAAATGTTTTGCGCTCGGAGCTGCCTCCCTTGTTAAGAATATATTATATTGGAAAAAAAAATTTTCCGGAAAGCGAGAAGGTCTGGGTGCGAGTTTAATGCTGGCGCAGAAAATGTGGGTAGCGGTCATTCCTATAAGTTCGCGCAAGGGAATACAAAAGAAACACAAGAATTAACCAGGTAATGATTCATTTATTCATTATTCTTTATTAATCCTCTCAACTTGTATGCCCCCTGTGGTCTGACTAGAATATCATTCTGTTTGCAATTTTTTGTGTGGTATCGGTTATAACGATGTAACCTTCAAAGTTGACAGGAGTTTGGGCTGCAAGAAAACGTCTGGAGCTGCAACTGAGATCATTTATAGTTTCAAACCTGAGACCGCATGGAACTAACGAACATTCAACCGAAGCAGCGGATTAAACACAACGCAAGCAGTGGATAAAACAGCTAAGACGTAAATGTTTTCATTTATCTTTGTCTGTGTATTTTTTCGTTGGATTTATTAGTGTAATAAAGTGTTTTTCCTGATATTTGTAGTGTTTGCGTTACTTTGTACAAGTACATGTCGGTACATTAGTGTCGTTATCGCATTGACGCCATTTTGATGACCGTTAATTTTTCAAATAACCCGTCAAACCCAACTAAGATGTTTAACATCTTAAATTAAGTTTTCAAACGTCTTAAATTGGAAGTTCTGAGGTAAGATACTTTTTCATCTTAATTTAAGAGTTAAAACATCTTAATTAAGACGAAAATGTATCTTAATGTAAGATGTAAGAAACTTACATTAAGATAAAAGAGTCGTCTTACCTCAGAACCAGAAAAAACGTCTTAATTTAAGATTTTAGTTTTTACAGAGCATTTTCTCGTTCTCCGAGCGAAATTATCGCTTGGGGGAATAAAGCCAAAACCTTGTTATATTTGTGAACTTTATGGAACAGCAAATGGTCAGAATGAAGGGTCTAACTTAACTGTTTTGTTTCACCCTGAAATTCTTAAACACAAGTGCATTTTTCATTGTTGACATTTTCCTTAGACTTGTGACTTGTAAAATTAATCCCGTCGGGCGAAAGCAAAATTATTTACATGTTTGTGTTTAGATTACTCGCCTAAAATCTTGTTGTACTGAGGATTATATGCCCAAAACAATTTTTTTGATATGTTTTACACTCGGTACTAGTAGTAAGCCTTATTTACTTAAAATATATTTGAACCGGTTATTTTTTCTCACCTCAAACTTATAGGCTAGCACAATTATCAACACTCAAACATGGTCTGTTCAACGAGAGATCTTTTACAGTATCGGTGAGTATTAAATTTTCAATTTTCCATAGAAAACAAAGATTTAGAGAACTAGCTTTTCATTGCTACAGAATTTAAGTTGTTTTTGTTTTGAACCAGTTGTGCAATTTTAGTTTGAAAATGCGCGACCTCAGCTTGTTGATATTGAAATTCGATAGCTCCTCGCCATCGAGGTTCTTTCACGTGTCGGGTTCTTTTTTGTACGGCATGCTACATGTACAAATATTTTGCTCTTGAACGGCTTAGGGTTCGACATCGATATTTTATCCTTTCACATAATTTTATGGAAAGTTTACATCCTTCCCAATTTGTTATTGTTTTGTAATGAGCTCCATTATCATTATGTTTAAAATTCCGGATGGATTCTTCCAAGCAACTAGCTGAAAAATACCAATTTTGTTTGTCATCTGACTCACTGTACAGATCATGAAATTCAGTGAATATCTCACCATTTTCTTCTTTCTTAACAATCCTATATATTGAGGCTGAGGTGTTCAGCCTGCCAATCACAAATCCCAACGGACGACCAATGGTCTCATTTGATTGGTTAATTCACCCACGTCTAATTATGTCTAATTACTCAGTATTGTTCAAGACAGTTGTTTGCACAATCACAAAGCTTGTAAATCTGAATAATTTTGAAAATCCCGCCAAAGTCACCTTCACGAGACTCGTTCTAGTTCTCGACATGCTAAAATAAATGGAAACAGGTGGCTCTTTGATCGCAGGCTCGAGCTTTACAGCAATTTTAGTTAGCCGTGAAATTTGAATTCTCAGGTATATTAGTGTTTAAGACGAAATCCATTAGAAAATGGAATGGGTTGAGTCATAAGAGGTGGCAGCCATGTTTCTGGGAAACATGGCTTCCACCTCTTATGACCTTACCCATCACGGGAGGAAACTCAAGGCGGAAAGCGGAGTTATATTATTTGGTAAATACCGTTAAGATATGGCTCATGAATGTCTAGTTTAAGCGTGAAAGTGTATGGCGTCGTAGTACAAGATTTTTGTCCACTGGCCATAAATATTACTCGATTTTCTAATGGATTTCGTCTTAAGTTTTCCTCAATTTTTGCAACCTCGTCTGCTATTTGAGGGTCATTTGAATAATTTGAACATTCTTTGATCTCTCTTATTAGGTGAAATATTTCAAGACAGCTTTGGCAAGTTTCCTGGTGTTGACTGATGTTGCCACAGGGAGGATCATCCGAAAGCCAAAGACTAGCACAATGAGTTGCACATTCACTGTGGGTTTTCAGATTAGCCTGGAATTCCAACAGCAGATAACCTTTCAACTTCTTTGCTTTGCTCATCAATTCTGGAGTCTTGTCTGGTTTATGTTGGCTCCTTAGAGTTTCACCTAGACAGGTTATTAATAACAGCTGATCTAGCAAGATGAAATTCTCGGCACCAAGCTCAGTGCAGATGTTACAAAGGCCTGCCTTTTCTGCCATTATCTTAAAATTCCCTGCAGATACACCCTTAAAAAATGTGCTAAAGCTAATAGAGGGATAGAGAGCTTCCACCCCTCAACCCCGGTTTGCGTCCTACCAGTCTGACCTGTAAATCCCATACAGATGTGACGCGAATATTGTATCAAGTTTATGACACAAATACATGATCTAAATGTTCATCGACTATCTTGGCTATACAAATCACTTTAGGCGAGTAAAATGAAGGAAAACTTTATGTAAAACAGGAAGAAATATGTATCTGATTTACAGATATTCATTAAACATTCATTTCAATTGTATTTTCCTTATGACTTATTCATGAGTGTTGTATTATTATTGTCATATGAAGAGAAAACGGACTCTCCCATTCCTTCCACAACACACCCTGCATGCCTATTTTATAAACTTGTGTCCAATCTTCCTTCATCCCAAAGTCACAGAAATAACTTTGTATGAGTACCATCTGAACTGGAATATATATTATATTTGTTTTGACAATATGAAATTTGAAAATATTTTAAAGGTGCTCTGTTGCTGGCATATAATCAAGGTTATTTTGTAAACAACTTCTGATTTTATTCTTGCTGTTTTTTCCATTTCTTATCAAAATAATTCACTGAGGCTGAGCCATAGATTTCCTGTGACTTGATAACCAACACAAATCTGGAGGGATCTGTGCAGTGCATTTTTAAAACTGCAGTCGAACCCCAACCTTAAGAGTCATTGTCTGAGAAAGTGTTCCAGGTGTTGGAAATGGGGTCAACCGATTTTGATGAAACTTGGTAAAGAAGTTGGCCTTGATGAGATATTCCAAAAGCCACTTTGGTTTTGTTTTTTGACTTTTTATTTAAAAAGTTTCAGGGGGGGTCCCATTTGGCGCCTCCGAATCATTGAAAATCCTGTTTTTGAAGGGGCAAGTTTGGATTAGTATAAAACCAAACAAACAAAACCTATTGACTAATTAATTGTATGGTGTGTTTCTACTATAAATAAATAAATAAATAATAATCTTTATTGAGGATGCCAACTTCACTGGAGGGTGATTTACAGAGGGGTCCTCTAAAAACTCTTTCAGTTCATATGTGCGGATTCGGCACAAAAGGTTCTGGCAGTGTGGGGTCTGGGACGAGTTTTGGCCAAATTTTGAAGAGAAAACCACTACCCAAAATTGCCAAATTTTAGAAGTTCATATTTTTTAACTGCCCAATTGGCCAAAATTGATACTTGTGTCAGGAGTTACCCTAATGTAAGTAGAATGAAAATCAATTGAGAAATATTTGGCCCATTTATTTTTTAGGTGCTTTAAAGACCCATTTTGCAGCACACCCCCACAAAATTTGCATATTGTCAAAAGCCAACATTTAACACCCATACTAGCTTTATTTATATTTAAACACTTCAGTTTACTTTAGTGAGGCCTAATTTATTTATAAAAATATTTGAAAAGCAGTAATTGTGTGATTAAACACTACTTTATACTTTTAAATTGCCTTAAAACTAATAAATCAGTGCTCACAAAACCAACTTTTGTTTCACTTAAAACAAAAATATGCATTCAATACAGCAACTTAGAACACAAATAACTAATAGGATGGTGTGTTAGTTATGTACTGACACTTTTTCCAAATATAGCCATGCTTACTTGAACTTACCTAAGCCCTTGGCTTTGCCCTTGGCTTGAAGGAAACTGATGTCTTTATGGTAAATGTAATGCAAATAAATAGCCATATTCCAAAATCAAGCGAGTTAAACCATCCTATGGCCAAATCATATTACCTGGCGATCAGTTTATTCTGTATTTGTTTACAGATGAGTCCATAATAGTCCAATATAACGAAGAATGCTTTCTGAAGCCGTTGACTTGTTTGGCAGTTTTGTCTCCTATCGAGCTTTTCGGGACTACTCGTCATTGGATGTAAATAATTAAACACAGTTAGAAGTCCATATGATATGCAGATTTTCTCCAGGGGTAAAACAGATGTCCTTACATCGGATTTAATACCATACATATGTAGAAGACAAAAAAGTCCAAGCTTTATATCCTTGCCCTTTCAGATCCTTTCAATACGTGTATGTTTATCTGCCATTTTGGATGTGGTCGCAAGAGAACTGGGTCGAGAGTAGTCTCAGTCTAAAACAATATGCACGCAATTTATTTATTTTTATAGGAGCATATCACCCTCCTATATTTTAAATCTTTATTATCAACTAAACAGAAATACAATAAAAATTAATTGTATATTCCTTTGACGTGTTGGCATATCATTTTTGCTTTAATTTTGATGCATTGACTCAAACACCTACATTTCGTGACTCTTTTTTGGGGTTACATTTCATTAGACCGGTCTCGGAACAATTGCATAAAGCAACGTTTTTATCTCCAGTCCTCCAAATCAGTGGCATGGCTGAGTAATATACCGTAATCTGCAGCATCTGCATCATCACGTTCCACGAACAGTTTTATTGCTTTACTGTATCTTATAACATATTAAAAATAATGCCAAACCCAAGGGTAGCTATGTTAGAGTAAGAGGTAGTGGCTGTCTGCAAATAACATTAAGGCTAAACGTACCAGGCAGCCATTTATTTTTAAATTGATTGTAATGATAAAAAAAAGTTGCTAAATCAATCATACAGCGCTAACATTGTTGAATGCCACAGAGGCAGCTAAAGAAAACAATTTAGATATCCAACAAAAGAGTTTGAGTACCGGATTAATTATAGTTCTGATAGCTTGTGATCAGTTATCGGCGTTGTATACATGTATATGTGAGTAGGAGTACACTCCTGTACAAAACAGCACCTTTTTTTCGGCTTCATTTAGTCCACCCTCTAGGATATTTGTGTCATACATACAAAAGCCATGTTGAAGATCAATTGCCAATGATCTTTAGCTGCCTCTATCTGTGGCATTCAACAATGTTAGCGCTGTATGATTGATTTAGCAACTTTTTTTTATCATTACAATCAATTTAAAAATAAATGGCTGCCAGGTACGTTTAGCCTTAATGTTATTTGCAGACAGCCACTACCTCTTACTCTAACATAGCTACCCTTGGGTTTGGCATTATTTTTAATATGTTATAAGATACAGTAAAGCAATAAAACTGTTCGTGGAACGTGATGATGCAGATGCTGCAGATTACGGTATATTACTCAGCCATGCCACTGATTTGGAGGACTGGAGATAAAAACGTTGCTTTATGCAATTGTTCCGAGACCGGTCTAATGAAATGTAACCCCAAAAAAGAGTCACGAAATGTAGGTGTTTGAGTCAATGCATCAAAATTAAAGCAAAAATTATATGCCAACACGTCAAAGGAATCATATACAATTAATTTTTATTGTATTCTGTTTAGTTGATAATAAAGATTTAAAATATAGGAGGGTGATATGCTCCTATAAAAATAAATAAATTGCGTGCATATTGTTTTAGACTGAGACTACTGTCGACCCAGTTCTCTTGCGACCACATCCAAAATGGCAGATAAACATACACGTATTGAAAGGATCTGAAAGGGCAAGGATATAAAGCTTGGACTCTTTTGTCTTCTACATATGTATGGTATTAAATCCGATGTAAGGACATCTGTTTTACCCCTGGAGAAAATCTGCATATCATATGGACTTCTAACTGTGTTTAATTATTTACATCCAATGACGAGTAGTCCCGAAAAGCTCGATAGGAGACAAAACTGCCAAACAAGTCAACGGCTTCAGAAAGCATTCTTCGTTATATTGGACTATTATGGACTCATCTGTAAACAAATACAGAATAAACTGATCACCAGGTAATATGATTTGGCCATAGGATGGTTTTACTCGCTTGATTTTGGAATATGGCTATTTATTTGCATTACATTTACCATAAAGACATCAGTTTCCTTCAAGCCAAGGGCCAAGCCAAGGGCTTAGGTAAGTTCAAGTAAGCATGGCTATATTTGGAAAAAGTGTCAGTACATAACTAACACACCATCCTATTAGTTATTTGTGTTCTAAGTTGCTGTATTGAATGCATATTTTTGTTTTAAGTGAAACAAAAGTTGGTTTTGTGAGCACTGATTTATTAGTTTTAAGGCAATTTAAAAGTATAAAGTAGTGTTTAATCACACAATTACTGCTTTTCAAATATTTTTATAAATAAATTAGGCCTCACTAAAGCAAACTGAAGTGTTTAAATATAAATAAAGCTAGTATGGGTGTTAAATGTTGGCTTTTGACAATATGCAAATTTTGTGAGGGTGTGCTGCAAAATGGGTCTTTAAAGCACCTAAAAAATAAATGGGCCAAATATTTCTCAATTGATTTTCATTCTACTTACATTAGGGTAACTCCTGACACAAGTATCAATTTTAGCCAATTGGGCAGTTAAAAAATATGAACTTCTAAAATTTGGCAATTTTGGGTAGTGGTTTTCTCTTCAAAATTTGGCCAAAACTCGTCCCAGACCCCACACTGCCAGAACCTTTTGTGCCGAATCCGCACATATGAACTGAAAGAGTATTTATAGTAGAAACACACCATACAATTAATTAGTCAATAGGTTTTGTTTGTTTGGTTTTATACTAATCCAAACTTGCCCCTTCAAAAACAAGATTTTCAATGATTCGGAGGCGCCAAATGGGACCCCCCCTGAAACTTTTTAAATAAAAAGTCAAAAAACAAAACCAAAGTGGCTTTTGGAATATCTCATCAAGGCCAACTTCTTTACCAAGTTTCATCAAAATCGGTTGACCCCATTTCCAACACCTGGAACACTTTCTCAGACAATGACTCTTAAGCGGCCAACTCCATTTTAGCAGCCACTTGCCATTGCCCCGAGGGTGGCTGCTTAATAGGGGTTTGACTGTATAGTATACATTAAAAATATATTTTCGGTTCAAAAGTATGCATTTTTTTTACCAGCACTAAAGCATCCGACACAGCTCCTGGCAGCAACATTAGCGACTTGTTCTTATGCGAAAAAATACGGTAGATACAACGATACTAAATTTTTCTGCCATAGATTTTATACCCACCAGTATAGTTTGAGTGTGAGTGAAATTTTAGTATGCTTGAGCGTGCAACAGCCAACGTATTTAAACGCATGGAGAAGTGTTGTATTGAAAAGTTGTCCCCTTTACATGTGACACCATGTTCATTTATAAGGTACACTTCCTTGTTTGATATCATGATTTTGCTGACTTTGCAGTGTATGCCGACTTTGCAGTTAAGTTTGGGCGGGCGTATGCAAATTGCAGAGTGACTGAAAACAACAATTATAATTAAACCATATGGCCATTTAATATTTAGTTGCCAATATTCTAATCAAAACTTCGCGAGTCTAGAGTTGATCTGCTTTTCCAGAGGCGCTGAAAAAAAGAAACAGTTTTTTTACTGACACTTCAGGCTAAAAAGTTCTGCTGTGCTAAGCACATTCAATCTGACACGTCTTTCTGCTCGTCTTTCTAGGAATCAGTAATTGTTTACGCACGTGACCGTGACCAGCTTTTCGTATGTAAATTATTTTGGTGGGGGTGTGCGACCTGCTTCTTGAAACCCTATTTCAGACCAAAATATGTGATTTTCACCCTATTTCAGACCTGACCCAAAAATCGATACCCTATTTCAGACCTATAAAATTAGACACGTGTCTAATACATGACTTCAGCTACCCAGGAATGGATTCCATTTGCGCAAACATTTGAAAAAGTCTTCAAATTCCCCGATGTTTATAATGGGAAAAAATAGTTTCGTCTAAAAGCCAAACCAAATTCCAGGCCAGAGTGCACAAAACATACCCTATTTCAGACCAAAATGGTCTAGACTGTTCACAGTCCCACTATTTTTTGCGCTGAAATCGTCGCGCTGTCACGATCGATCGTGGAGCCGCCATCTTGGATTATTTGGCGAGCGAAATCTGGGGAGAGGACAAAACTCCCCTGGGTACGGGGGGCGGGGCGCGGGAAGGCACGGAAAAATAGAGGGACTGTCCGCACTTCTCACTCATGTTTTACCGTTCAGGGCTGCCGTTGCTCCAGCAACGGCAGCATCTGATTGGTCCATAGACAAAGCGCGTTAAAACATTATTGACAACTCGTTGACAAGGTTGACATAATACCGCTAGCTTGATAAACAGTTCTTTTTTCAATAAAATGTTTCTGTTGATACCCGGGGTTGATTATAAAATAGACTGCAAAACAGTCTCTCTTTTTCTCGAGATATTGTGCGCGACGCGCGAATTGAGAGGCGCGAATCGGGCCAGGTTCAGCCCGCCTCTTGCGCTAAAATACGGACTGTTTTGCAGTCTAATTATAAAATGTTTCTGTTGATACCCGGGGTTGATACGGCGCTCATTTCCAAATCCGTTTGGTGATACGGCAATAATTTCCAACTTTTCCCGCAACTGATCCTCCCATCTGGCGTCTTGTTTTTCCCTTCCTGTTTCGTGGAGCACGGGAAAAGTTTATTTCTTAACCCGGCTAAAAACTCGCGCTCTATTTTACTCAGCGCCTGCTACGCAGGCTAGGCAGAATGATTCAAGCCGCCGGTCTTCTTGTGAATTTAGAATTTGAGAGCTGTACAAAACCTAGCCCGGGACAGAAGGACGACTCTTCTTTTGAGGTAGATCAGGGGAAATGATATTCAGTCTCTTGTAACGATCGTCTTCTGGCTTGTTGCTCGACAGCGCCTCGAATGAATTCGCACAACGTTATAGCCAGGCCCACTGATTTATATGTCGCATTTCAGTCGCGCCGAAATATAATTAAAGCCGCAGAAATCTCGATGGTATTATCTGATTCGACTACGTTGCAATACACCATGGAAGCAACGTTCTCTACTTTCCTATTTTTGTGTGGACATTGCACTGATTTTTAAAGCTTGAGTTTCCGGGACTTGAATATTCGACGCGACCGCTGAAATGCGACCTATAAATTGGGCCATACTTATGTTCCGTATCTTGAGGGAAAACTTCACACAAACACGCGAAGATTCCTTGTCATCTTTGCTGCTAAATTCATCAAGAAGTTTCTCCAGTAGCTCTGCGATGCGAGGCTCCACGCCGGACTTCTGAGGGACTTTGGAGATATTTTCAGTGGAGATGTCTCCGACAGGAATCTTGAAATTACATGGCACAAGCGACACGCATCCGATTTTCCAGATTTTACCTTTTTTTTTAAAGTAGAAGACGCGGGTGTTTTTTCTATAATAAATAGGCAATACGCTACATCGTGTGCAAAGCGTTCAGCAAGTTGCAATTGCAAGTTGTTTCTCAAGCGGAAAAGAACGACCGACCGCCAGTCATTTTTTTCGCTTGCGAAACTCTCTCGACATCTGATATCAATGTTTTGGTTTTACCTGGCCACCATGTTTACATAGAGGCGGAGCGTTGTCTGTATAGGTGCCAATATTTACTCACGAGCCCTGAACGGGAAAACATGAGAAGTGCGGACAGTCCCTCTATTTTTTCGTGCCTTCCCGCGCCTCGCCCCCCGTACCCAGGGGAGTTTTGTCCTCTCCCCAGATTTCGCTCGCCAAATAATCCAAGATGGCGGCTCCACGATCGATCGTGACAGCGCGACGATTTCAGCGCAAAAAATAGACGGACTGTGAACAGTCTAAAAATGGTCAAAATCTATGCCCTATTTCAGACCAAAACGGCTCAAAAACCGTACCCTTTGGGCCCGCACATACCTATATAGCTTATATAAGGGAGTACCCCCTCCCCCGGTCGTCTCGTTCCCGCCCCAGGCAGCGCTCGGCTCGCTTCGCTTTCACTCTCCGATTTTCTTTAAGAGCCTGATCTCAGGCGAACACTTTCAGAATTAATGAAATGTACGTGGCGACATGTTTGGTATCATTTAAAACAACCAGAGCATACGCATATCAATTCAACAAAATGACAAGAACGTTTAGTTTAAAATGCATAAAATATTATGAATCTTCGCGATCACGTGTGCATGACAGTCATGAAGAGACACTCGCTGATAACAAACTCCTAAGCCGGATGAGGTAATCGTGATCCCCATTGTCATTAATCGCAAGAGACCTTTATGGCAGACTCTGCGAGCACCAACAGGTCAATGATTGCATACTGTACTTGACTGTAGTTAAGTTTTGTTGAAAATTACGAAATGTGATATGACCTGTCATGATTGATTATTTTCGATATATATTTTTTAAAGCGGAACTTTGGCCAGGTGCATACAGAAATTCCACTGTCTGGCACTTTCTCAGATGTCAAATGAATGGGATCGGAGCGTTTCGGTGCCAGACCAAGCGAAAGACTCCATACCCCAACAGATGGCAAGACCAGCGACTCTTGGACTTGATGTTTCATTCTTAACAAGACACACTCAAGATATGGACCTTCTTGATAGTCTTTATCAAAACAATGATTATTTACCAAGTGCTTCATTGGAGAACACATTGGCTAACGTAGATGTAGGAAACTCGGGTTTGCCGTCGCCATATTCGTTTGCTAGGTCTAACGGAGCTGACAGTGCCGGGCTCGTAATGGTAGCAGAATCCCGCTGCAGGTAGTAACTTGTTGAATACCGCTGGTGAGTCCACGGTCAACCCACAGCTGGAACAGCATATCGAGAGGAGAGGAGAGAGAGAGAGCGGGAAGAACAGAGGGAACGAGAGGGAGCTGTAACGGAAGGTTTTAGGCGGGTGAACGTGGAATTTACCAACGCTTGGGAGCTCGATAAATATCGAGGTTTCCGGATTGAGCACTTCACGGGAGCGTGCGGAATACGTCGCGGAACGGGGATTTAGCTTGGCTAGAGCCACCGGCTAGGCAGCAGGCACTCGTTACAAGGTACCAGAGGTACAGGGAACTTGTTCCTTCGCCTTACTCAGCGACGACACGGCAGGAAAGACAACTAGACTTCTCTGGAGCACAGCAACTTCTTTAATCGTAGAATAAACCTCGTAGAGTACTTCACAGCTTATACATAGGTAATCATAGGCATCGTATAGATAATCGGTGAACAACAGATTTCGCGTTACTTATATACTGTCCTAAGTAAATACAGATGTCCATGCATACAAAACTAATACAAAGGAAAGTTGTTAGAGCACGTGAAAGGCGGATGAATCCTTAACAAATGGCTTCGTTTCTATTGGTTAAAATCAAGGTTTTAAGGTCACTGAAGGTCGATCTTCATTGAAATTATAGTCGAACCATTTAGAGCGCATGTGCTGTACTCTAGGCTCAAGATCGGATGTTCTATTGATATGTAAAGTACATCCTGTACAACATGTGCTCCTTTGAAAACTAACAATACATTCTATTGACAGTAACTGACATATGAATACAGATATTTACCTAACTATACCTGCTATTTTGCATTTCAAAGGTACAACGAGTAAACCTTTCTAAATCTGGTTTTCCTGAGTTGAAAACTCTTGCGCTAGGTTTTACCGTTTTGAAACACGTTTGTGAAACTATCGAAGTAAATGGCATGCCGAATTTCGGATCTGATAAACGGTTAATAAGTGCAGGAGAGTAGGTATAAGTTATCGGTGGTAAATAAACATTACTTGTTTGATTCCAGGAAGGTCTTTGATATGTAAATGTACGTTGGACAGGTACAACTTCTGTTTGACTAATTCTTTAGTTATCTTAGGCTCAGAAAAGAGGGAATTACTGTGTTCGTTTCCTTATGCTTGGTGTGGGTATATTTCCCACGTGACAGAGCTAACAAATGGATGCAGCTTCTTTGCTCTCCTACTGAAGTGCCTGCCATTGCCCTTTGCAGATTTTACCATCGTTTCGTTAGAGTCAAATCCCAGCAGTGCCCCTATATTCTGGCGACGTGTCGACCAAGCGAGAACAAGAATGCAAGAAAGAGAGAGAGAAGAGAGAGAGAGGCAACAGGGCCCGCGCAGCACTTTTTTGAGTGGGGGGGGGGGGGGGGGGGGGCTAATGCGAACGCGTGAGCTCGAACGATCTAGGGGGGTCCGTTGTGAATTTAAGTCCTCTGAAATAGCTGGAAATGCATCTAAACTTAACAAGCGTGGTGCAAAAAAACAACTTTCAGCGCTTAAAAAGCCACTGTTTTTTAATACAAGAATCAACATTTGTAGATATTTTCTTTCCAACATTTACCATGTGCGCTTCTATGTTGGTTGTCGCGGAGGACTCCCGTGTCCCGCGATGTCCAGAGCTGTGTATAATTCTCAGTTTAAAGTATCTATGGCGATAAAATGTTGTCATAAAAACGTTTCTCTACTGATAAAACGCAAGATACAACTGCTCAATAGCATAAAGTCAGTCAACTCTAAGTTATCTTAACTCTTGATATTTATTTGTTCAGTTGTATAAATCGCGTCTACTTTGCTAATGGTCATTGCAACTTTTGTCCGTTGCGAACTACTGCAGATCAAAAAGAAAATTTTATCACCAACTTAACTTCCAGTAAACTAACGTTACTAGTGAAATGACTCCTGAAAATTGTTATTATTATTTTTTTTTTAGAAAAGTGGGGAGGATAAAGCCCTCCCAGCCAGCCCCTCCCCCTGCGCGGTCCCTGGGCAAGGAGCATAGAAGGCGCCAACAGGCGGTGGTGTACATGCGAGGAGGTGACTTGCTGTTATTTTGATTTCTTGAGAGCAAGTCGTTGGAAAGTCTGTCAACCATTGGAAGACAGAAATATTCCACCGCAGTGGATTAATCACTGTGAATCTTCCTACTCCCAAGAAAGTTACCACGTTTCCCTGTTCATTTTTGAGAGCTTTTATGGTAATTTGCATACTGAAATTATTTTTGTGGCTTAATTAAAATTGCTTCGACCACGTGTTACTCCAGGGTTACTGCACATTTGAACTCTAGCTTAGTTCCGTGGCAAGTTGTTGCAACTATATATGATTTTATCAGAGCGATTAATGGCTGCCTTTAAAGGAACACTGTCCCGGTGTATTTGCTCAAAACTGTTATAAATGCACGAAATGGTACCTAAATCTATGGAATAAGAACTTAATAAACATCTCATATCATTCAAGTCGCTTCGACTTGCGGTTTTAGTTAGTACGTGAGGCAGATCAACATACCGGCATCACATCAATCTATTTTTGGTGTCACATCTAGGGGTTGGGTCCTCGACTTTTTTGTTGCGATCTTCCTTGATCATGAACTTTAAAATGTTGCTTGACGTTCGAGATTCGCCTTCTTTGTTGCGCGTGACGTCATCAAAAATCTGAGCAGCTTATTCTACAGAGCACAGAGCCTTTCTCAGCTTCTAACATGCTCTTTTAAAATAATTAGTTGCTAATCTTCGTGCAAGGTTGATGTCTACGGACTGTTTTCCTTTGAAAATAATACGTTATAAAATTTATTTCGGAGGCGAATCGCTCAACTGGGAATGTCAAACTGTCAATCTTTACTAGCTAAAGTCAACGTATCTGCATTACTTTTGTTGAAGCACTCGGAAGAATTTTCCGATTCTTATTATCCAATCAAAAGGTAGCCCGAGCACTCACGAGCACTCGCGAGTACTCCTCCGAAACCTTTCTCGTCAGCATATTTGTTAACAATGAAACGGTCACTTGCGGAAAAAGTCACCTAACCAATCACACTCAAAGCAAAAACATGTAATCGCGTAACCAGCTGAAAGCGCGGGAAAAGTCGCCTACCCAATCACAACTTCATGGCAAACGCGGAAGCTGCTCAGAGATTTTTGCCGTTCGCGGTGAAAGCAAGCGTGATGCCGTCTATTCACGAAAACCGGAGTACGTATTACGTACCCCAAACTTTACCGATTATAAAAATAGCCCGTGTTCAGTTCTTCAAATGCCGGGAAGAACCTTGGCATTTGCGGCTTCACCCCATATAATACTCTCACTTGTATAACATTACTTCACTAAAGCTTTTATTCTTGACAATCGTATTTAAAAATATTCTAAACAAAATCTGACAACTTCTATTGTCTAAGGACTAATCAGGGTCGGTCCGGGTTTGGGTTTAATTTTACATGTACTATTTTAAAATTTCTTGGATAGTTTCTTTAATAGGTATACCACTCCCCACTGCCTTGACCGACCCTGAATAATCGAAATTTTCTGAAAAGAGAGCAGTCAATTGCGAGTGTTTACGATTGCCCAATTGAAGAGAGAGGACTTGCAGTCTAATATCAATCTGTAGCTTAATTTCTGAAACTAAATGTAGAACATTACTTAATATGTTTTTTACATAATACTTCAATTACCTTATTCTTACTAAATTTCGCGAGTGGCTTAATTTCGCGAAATCGACAGATCTGTATTTCGCGAGGCTTTTTTTTGCGATTTCGGAGAAAAAAGGGCTTAAAGGCTTTAAAATTTTGCGAAAATATCGTTTTTATTTTCGCGTTTAATGTTACATCGCGAAAACCGCGAAAATAAGTGAGAATAAGGTAGCAGCTACTCCGCGTGAACTATCGGAAACAACGCCTAGAGCTCGAAAATATACTGATGTTTGTTCTATATATTAAATATTAAGATTATAATTAAATTTTAAAAAAACTTGATAAAATATAACTGAACCTAACGAAACAATGCAATAAAACGCTAGTCATTTCTAGTTGGGTAGTTATTTGGTTACGAAATATGATGGTTTTTATTTAAATTTAAAAAAGAAGCATTTTCTCGTAATTTTCTACCGTTAGCTGTCCGACTCATTTCTAGACGCAAATTTCTGATCACTTGATGAAAGTAATGGTTAGCCATCTTGATACGCACTTCTCGGGCCTTCTCGTCTTAGCCGTACCCAATGGACTATAAATCAGCCCGACATTTCAGAGTAGCCCCTCGACCGGGAAAGAAAAACATTGAGTGAAACGTTTTTCTTCTATAGGTAAGTTATTATTTTCTTTTAGACTCCTGGATGAAAACAAGCCCTGAGGCGGACAAGTTACTGCGAGCCCTGGCTGTATAAAGGATGGCGACATATCGGGCAATTCCGTCTGAAAAATAAAGGAAAAAGAAATAGTTAGATATCTCATGTATCACCGTATTTTTTAAGGAGGAGCAGGGATGGCGCAGTGGTGATAGCGCTCGCCTCCCACCAATGTGGCCTGGGTTCGAATCTCGGACACGGCGTCATATGTGGGTTGAGTTTGTTGTTGGTTCTCATCTTGCTTCGAGGGTTCTTCACCTGGTACTCAGGTTTTTCTGCCTAGCTCCACAAAACCAACATTTCTAAAGTCCAATTCGATCTGGAAACAGTGGAAGAGAAGAGCCACTCTGTGGATGTCTACTGAAATTCCCATTGATATTTAATTTTTATATATTTTTTTTTTATTTAGGATACCGCCCATCAAGCATAGACATTCTAACTTAAAATAAGCAACATTGAAAAAGGTAACAGAGAGAAATTTATTCGAGCTCGAGGGGTAAACGTTTCACCAACCAAAGAGAACCGAAAAGAAGTAAAAGCCATGGCTTTCTTTTGCCCACATTATTCATATCGGAACTTCACCAACAGGAACGTTATTCATTAAAACGATAAAATGAGACTTTTGATGTGTACTTACACGCCGTTCTGTATCATTGCAATGGCGCATTCCCTGTGCACCTTGTGTGAGCATGGCAGGATCTGGCAACCGCTGAACGCATCCTAAAGAAGAGTGCAGAATGAAAAGTATCAGTACAAAATAAGAAAGTAGTTTTATTTTCCGCAACTTGTATGACACCTCAATGAAACCCTTTTTCAACAAACACTTTACAGATTTACAAGCTGTGTCTGCCATCCTTTTGCCAGCGCCTTTGTTACTGATCTTTTGAAATTCCAATGACTAACATTGCCTCATCGGCATCTACGTGAGCTAGAGTACCAGTCTCGCCATACCCACCCGGGTGGAGGCAATCCCATATATAAGTGACGGGACTGCTTGTTGGAAAGTTGGGTTTAAATAGAACCCCTAAAATATACAAAATCTCACTTTGTGGGCGTGGCTCAAATTCATTTTTTCCTTAACAGGGGTCATTGTGTTATGTTCTTGGGCAAGATATTTAACTCTCACATTGCTTCTCTCCACCCAAGAGTAAATGGGTATTGGAGAATTGCCAGGGCAACCCGAGACAAAAATGCTTGGAGGTCCTAGTCGCTTCATGCTATAGAAACCGGAGTCAGGATACTACGAGCATCTCCGTTTCAAAGTGCCACGTAAGGGAGTCTCCTCACGGCTTGCCTCAAGTTCAGACAGTTAGAAAAAAAGAACGATAACATCAAATATTATGCTATAACTACCTCCAAGCAGATACAACACTCATCGTGTCCTGAATCTGGTCTACACTTGTGTTTTCCTTCCAGCCTTTTGTCCAGGCAAACATTGCAGACATCACAGTGAAAAGATCTGTCCCTATAAATTCTGTAGACGAGAAAAAGAAAAACGTTACCCAAGAGTGCATAGTCACTCGTTGTTACCTCATTGTCATTAACGCTAAAAAGATTCAAACTTGACAAATGCTGCATGGTCGTGGGAGATCTGGGTACGAGATTATCTCTGCGGTCTTGTGATTGGTAAAAGTTCCAACAACAAAAAAACTTCCACAGGCTCTCCTTCGCTCACCATCGTTCTACTTTCTATTTTTCTCGTTCGCGGGTTTATTTTGCCCGTTTCATCCAATCTCTCCCCAATCCCCACGCCTATTATTCACTCGCCACTCTGCGCGCGTCTTTTCGCGTCGCTCCCCACTATCTGAACGCCTGGAACAGGCTAGTTTTCATCCTGTAACAGGCTATACGAGCCAAATCATACGCCCTCGTCGATAAAACAAACAGACAAAAAAAGAAGCAAAAAGAGAAATCACCATAAAAACATCAAACAGTGAAACCACTTACCGGCATATCCCACACTTATTGCAGTGAAACGGGTTCTTGTCCACTCCGGTAAAATGTTTGCATATGAAACAGAAATACTCTGACATTCTTGCGCCACAACCACTGCAGGTCTGACTTCCTTCGTTTATCTGAAATAGTAAAAAAGAAAAAAGTACACAAAATTAAAGGTGGCCGTTCAAATCACTGCTTCAAAGGCAGCGACTTTAAAACTTCTCGGTTATCTTTGGATAACTCATCGGTTAACTTTGGATAACTCGTCGCCCAATTATCTTATGACAACTCGTCGGTTATCTTCGGACAACTCGTCGGTTATCTTCGGATTACCATCTATTTTCAATATTTTTCCTTGACTTCATTAGTAAAACATTCTGAAGTGAAAAACAGATCTAAAGCTACTGACCTCCTCCTCGTGTCCGCAGTTAGCGCACTTGACATGCGTCGCTTGGTTCGCCTTCCTATCATCGGCGTCACACGCCCCTAGTCCATTGTGACAGCGGTGACACGGGTAAAACACGTCACAACATGGAAACCTCACACTACAACGCCGCTGATAATGCTTGCATTGCCATAGCGGGCTCTCCTGAACTGGTATCCGTTCTGCCGCGGTCATACTCTCTCTTTCTCTCGTTTCTCTTCCTCCCTTTCTCTTTGCTCTCTTATTTCTCTGTCTGCTCTATCTCTCATTCCTCTCTCTTCTCTTTCTCTCATTTCTCTTGCCTGCCTTTCTCTCATTTCTCTTTCCTCTCTTTCTCTCATTTCCCTGTCTTCTCTTTCTCTCCGTTCTCTTGCCTCCCTTTCTCTCATTTCTCTTGCCTCTCTCTGTCTCTGCGCTTCTTCTCTCTGCCTTTTCGTTCGTTCTTCACGCTCTTTGAGAACTTTCTCGACTACTGCGCATGCCTCAGCCACCTTACGCTCAAGCGCGACCAGTGAGTAATCTTCAGAGGGTGCTGAGGTTTGCGAGCGTTCCTGCGGCAAATTAAACGAGTCATAGTTTCCTTAAACGTTCTTCTTCTCTCCTTGAAGGAACCATTTCGGATGAAATTAAACGTCGATTTTCTTGATTATCGCTACCAAAAGGTCTGTACCTGGTAGAATCGACAACACGTTCTTGTCCATTGCTACTAAAAGCATTTAAAGGAGAACTATTAGAGGCTACACTTCCTGACATCGTACTTGAAGAGGATCGTGAAGGCGGGAAATTCACGCTTGATTTTGGCAAGGTAACGCTGGGCGCAGATGGGTTTACCGCAGCTGAATTCAATGCTGGCTCATCCCTTGCATCGAGGTCCCGGAAACTTGAAGGGTTCGTTTGATATCTATTAACATCGTATGGCGGCCAGAGCCAAGTGGTTGGGTAGTCGCTTGGCATCCAAGCCTGCCTGCTAAACGAGTTAGCACCCTGGGTACCGGTGGCGCCAGGGAAATGTCCCGAGATACTAAGATGATAGGTAGGAGCCTCGTGGCGGGTCATCCGGGGGTCAGCAGGATTAAACACCCGTTGATCTTCACTAGGAAAGTATGAAGAAGTCCTTCCTGACTGTGGATGTTGATGTTGATTCGATAACTGCCATCCACTACGCGTGATAGGTACTCCTGGCTGATAACCAACATGTACCGGTTCCCTGTACCATGAATTCACCCCCCTGGAAATAACGCGCTCTTGCATCAACTCGCTTCTTTCTGGAGCAGGTGGACGGGGAGACTCCATAGTGTGGTAGAGCTGTTATTACTTGTAATGGAAGTTTGGGGGCCGCTAGCTCGCAAGTCATGATCATCGCTATACGAGCTGTATGGTAGACTTTGATCTGTGGTATGCCGAGCGAGGAAACCTTGATTAATACCAGATACCTCAAGTGATGGTATCTTGCCATTGTAGTAGCTCGGATTGCCGTCTGTATTGCTGAACGCAGATTTCTGTGACGAGATCTTTGGTCTTGCTCCATGATCCATCGTAGCATTACTAGCTATAGGAGTGGCTGCAGATGCAGTTGGGGGATTTGTTTTATTTGCTGAATAATTTGCACCTCTCGCCGCCAAAAGTTCGCCGTTATCACCATTTTCGCTGCTGTCAATATCTTCTTTCTGTTTTGCGTTTCTTAAGTCGGTTTTGTTGTGGCGTGTTTTCAAGAAAAGTAGTGCTGCTGCTGCTGCTGTTGCCGCTGTTGTTGCTGCTGCTGCTGCTGTTGCTGTTGCTGCGTTGTGTTGTTGCTGCTGCTGCTGCTGTTGCTGTTGCTGCTGTTGTTGCTGTTGCCGCTGTTGTTGCTGCTGCTGCTGCTGCTGTTGTTGCTGCTGCTGCTGCTACTGCTGTTGTTGCTGCTGCTGCTGCTGTTGTTGCTGCTGCTACTGCTGTTGCTGCTGCTGCTACTGTTGCTGCTGCTGCTGCTGCTGCTGCTGCTGCTGCTGTTGCTGCTGCTGTTGCTGCTGTTTCGGACGGGTCTACCAGCCATACTCTGAGTGTTGCTAATTCGTTCTGATTGCTATTGCTCGTGCCAAGTCGCAAACTAACACTTGATTCTTCAGTTACAGATTCGACAACCTTGTCAGACTCCACGGAGACGTCTTCTTCTGCAGGTGATGAAGAAGCGTCTTCACTTCTATAATCATCATGACAATCGATATTATCATTGTCGTCATCGTTAGCGTTATCGTCATTGTCGTCTTCGTCGTCATCATCATTATCATCATTATCATCATCATCGTCATCATCATCATCAAATCATCCTTGCTATTTTCACACCCGTCATCGTCATTACAATCGTGATTAGTATCATCACCATTACCATTACTATTATCAACACGATTATCTGCATCATCGTCATCATCATCATCATCATCATCATCAAACTCACCCTTGCTATCGTCATTACATTCGTGATTATCATTATCATCGCTATGATCATCACCATCATTTTCTTCTTCATCTTCAGAGCTACTGTCTTCGCCATCGCTCACGTGACTTGCGTACCCATTAAGAAGAGTGCGAGTCCCTTCAGTTTCTGCACTGCTAACACGAGGCTCTTGAAGAGTGGATGTTGAAAAGCTACGATCACTTTGTCGTTCTGGTTGCGCCATAACGCTGGGTAATTCTGAGTCTCGCGAGCTCAGCCGGGGGCTGGATTGCCCTGGTTTGTCGTGCAAACGTTCCATGTTGTTTTCCTGATCATGAATAGCAGTTGCAGACCCTGTAAGGCAATCAAACGAATTAACTTGTCTTCGTGCACAATTTCATCTAAAATAGAAAACAGTAAAACTGGTCGTTAACCCAGACTTAGATGAGTAGGGTAATTGGGGCAGGATTCACGAAGCCCTCCTAAGTTAAAATGCAACCTTCGGGTTCGCCTCTAGAGTATGCTATGACATGCTGATGAGTCCTAACTAGGTCTGAAACAGCTATCCATGGTTCTGCAACTACCTTACGGATTCCGCCTCTTGGTGCCTTTCCTATTGTGAAATATTAATTTTTCCTATTTCTCCCGGTTACCACCTTGGACATCCCGCTTCCCACCTCACCCCCCCTCCCCTCCCCAAGGCCCAAGGGTAAAAATAGAAAGCTGGAGGATACAAACTGCTATCATATAAAAATCGAAACGGGGGACATCCCTTCCTAAAAACAGTGTGAGCCTTTGTCGCCCAGACTGGTACAGGAAACCGACCTGGCTCAGGCACTCTTTTCCCGCCTCTCGTAAACTCCCCCCCGGGTTACCATCCCCCTGTCCCCCTGTCACTTCGCAATACTTTTAAAAAGAGAGGCACCCAGGAGAGGCATGCACATAAAAGAATAATAGCAATAAACAATAATAATAACAATATTTATCCAGGGAGCCCACTCGCCGTAGCGGTTTTCAGTAGGGCCCTGTAAATAATAATAAGAATCGTTAAAGAAGGCTGCATGGCCATACCATAATCTTCCTTGTTCCGCTGTTCCTGTAGCTTGTCACCAAGCCGATAGTTTACAATTCTTAAATTTCTCTGTGCAAGATCCCGCTCAAACAGAACACGACCGTATTCGCTTTTCAGCAAATGGCAGTTCGCACAGTGTGGTACTTCATCGGTTGGTTGCTCGCCGTGCCATTTATTTTCACCTGTAGGTGAATTTTTAGGATCTCTTTCAACGTTTCTATCCAGTAGGCTACCAGTTTGCTCCGTTGTTGCTAAAGTTTACCACTCTGCTCCTTATAACTGTCTATCAATCTTTTATTGGACGTCACTGAAATTAAGAAAAAGGTAATCTTATCAAAACCATCTCTTTTCTACGCTATAAACAACGTGGAAGACACTGTATAAAGTACATCTCCTAATGTTTGTTATGCCTACTGATGTTTAAAGTGAACGAAGTCCGAGGTCTAGAAGTTACAGTCCAAAGGTCATATTAAGACGGACTTACACTTTGCCTAATCTCCAGTTTACCGCATACCCAAAACCCCTGGTCGACCCCCCCACCCCCACCCCCCGAACTTGGACATGAATATTGCAGAGTATTTATATTCTTATATAGCAAATTTTACATCGACTTACAAAACTGAGATAGAAAACGCGGCAAAATGCGTGGACAAAGCGCGTTCGACTCTTTTACCTTCCTATTTTCATTAAGCCTGGTTTCCATGTGATCGCAACGATCGCAACAATCGCAGTCGCAACGGTCGCTCACTCGCAGCGATCGTTGCGATCATATGGAAACTGCATACATTCGTTTTTCTGCAGTATCGAGCCATGATGTTTTTGCATAAAATACATTTTTTGTAATAACTATTTTACAGAGTTCTTTTACTTGTATAAATGTAGATTGATTCTGTATATCCTGCTTGAAAGTAGTTATGAGTGGAAATACCGTGTGTAAATAAAGTGATCTATAGCTAGTTCGTGGCCACTTTGGACGAATCAGTTAAACGACATAGCTTATGCAGGGTTCAATTCCTACTGTTACCATCCCCCCCCCCCCCGGGCACACCCCCGGGCATTTGCCATTTTTTCTTCACTTGGTGTCCTATTCCCACCCCCGGGCACAAAGATAGAGGCAATTCCCACCCCCGGGACACAAACTGCACCGTTTCACAAGAATACAGAAATATTTATTACGTTTTACAAAATAGACGTGAACTTGTATGGCTCATGCAAAGGTCAGGAAACATCTCTTCCATTGTTTTTGTTCTTGCCCGCGTTTCTTTGGCTTTAACGCACCTCTCTTGCGATTTTGTCAAATACAGGTTTTATAAACTTGGAAAATTTGCTTTTCTCCAACCAGTCGCTTACAAATTGAACAGCAAAGAAGTCCGCTAACTGGGGCATGTCGGCCAGTGTGTTCGACGCCAATTTTCGCCCCATAATTCCTTGCGCGACTAGATAGTTCAACTATCCCCACCCCCTACCCCCGGGACAAGACTAACTTGCAAAATGCCCCACCCCCGGGCCACAAGGGCTGACTTTGTCCCGGGGGTTGCCCGGGGGGGGGGATGGTAACAGTAGGAATTGAACCCTGCATTACTTTAACATGCTCGCACACTTACCAACCCGTCACAACCGTCCTCGTTTGATTTTTTCGCTGACAATAAGCAATGTACTCTTACAATTTCTTTTATTTATTTCTGGTGTTGACGTTTACATCATATGCGACCGTGATGACCGTGACCTTGTCAGCCAGAAATGCGGCGTCATTGAAGTCATGCAAATTATTATGTTAATCGCGAAGATTCGTAATCTGAATATTTAACGCGTTTCGAACGTTCTTGTCGCTTTGTTTAATTTATATACGTGTACTCTGGGCTTTTTAAAACACCAAACACGTCGCCACGTACATTTCATTCTAAAAGCAGCAGACGTTTCGTTTTGTCACTGGAATCGTCCGGTTCTTGAGGTCAACGGAGACTTTATGTATGACCCCAAAAAGATCTTGGTGAGATCTGCACATTGGAAGCATAAAATCGTACGCACGATATTTAAATTTCCGCAAAATCGCGAAATTACAGTGTCGCGAAATATGTCTACTCCAAATTCGCGAAATAAACATGTCGCGAAAATTTCATGTAATAAGGTAACAAAATATTTAATTGTTTAGGTCTTATTATTATTTTGCTTAGTTTTTATAAAGTGTTAATCTCCAACTCCAGTAGTTCGGTACTCACACAAACTGATAGCCACGTGTCTTACACGCGGGAAATTGAAAATGTTGCAAGCTATCACAACAGCGTCGCCAATGTCTCCTTGCCAAACGAATACGCCGTAGTAATTTCTAACCATTCATGCACTTCTGGCCATATAAATCAACAAAAAGAGACATAGTGCCGTCTATGTTTATTTCGCGAATTTGGAGTAGACGTATTTCGCGACACTGTAATTTCGCGATTTTGCGGAAATTTAAATATCGTGCGTACGATTTTATGCTTCCAATGTGCAGATCTCACCAAGATCTTTTTGGGGTCATACATAAACGGAGACTTTATATAGGTATCGCACGTTTTTCTTTTTAAACAATCCTATGTACGAACAAAATATAGTATTATTCACACTGCATACATAATGAGCATCGCATATAAGATGAACAACAAACCATGAATAAATTGTCATTCGTAAGTGCAACGGCTCCGTCAACATGCTTGTGCATCTCGCTCTTTTGGACATTAAAGTCAAGCTGCAGCTGGAGACAGCATTATCGGCCGTCGATATATAAACTTGAGTGTTTCAGGTATTCCACGCAGGCATGTGCACAAGGGTGTTCTAAGGGTATAAATACTGAGTCGAAGCAGAATAACACTCCTTTCGTGCTTAGTCCTCAGCCAGCGGAGCAGTGAACGACATCTCTTCAGTTTTCGACCCACGCGAATTTTCTAGAATTATGGCTGAAGCTCCAGCGCCGGGAGTACAATTTCCTCAACCGCTAGTAAACCCTCCAGCACAAGGCCCACAAGTTCCACAAGTCGCACAAGCTGCTCAAGTTCCACAAGCCGCGCAAGTTGCACAAGCTGCTCAAGTTCCACAAGCCGTGCAAGTTGCACAAGCTGCTCAAGTTCTACCAGCCGCACAAGGTGTACCAGTGCCACAGGCTGCACAAGCGGCGGGTCAAAATGCTGCCCAAAATGTGCTGCCGGCGGACACAACGAACTCGAGGTAAATTTTGATGTTCCTGTCCTTGTTTTATTACATTTTGCTTTTCGCCATTTTGGGAACATATTATAGGCTTGGTTTATTTATCTTACGTAAGAGCTTAAGTTTATTTTTCCCGTGGGCGTGTTACATTTGTTTTTACATGAGTTTGTTTTCCCTGTTTCAACGGCAGGTTTGCAAGTTTAGCGCATCTGTTTGCATTTCCCAAAGGGTTAGTTTTCTTGTTATAGTGATATATTTTTGTTATTCAAATTTCGTATTTTCACCACGTGCGGTCGCCGGGGTGGGACAATGTTGGTTTTTAGGGGTGAGTCCTTTTTGCTAATTATTCTTAGATATAGTAATTTAATTATGCCGCGTGTTGACACGGGGGTGAGTTTTCTCACCAGGATTTATACGCCGGGTGTAGTCCCGGGGTGAGTTTTTCCCACCAGGTTTTATACGCCGGGTGTAGTCCCGGGGGTGAGTTTTCTCACCAGGATTTATACGCCGGGTGTAGTCCCGGGGGTGAGTTTTTCTCACCAGGATTTATACGCCGGGTGTAATCCCGGGGGTGAGTTTTCTCACCAGGATTTATATGCCGGGTGTAGTCCCGGGGTGAGTTTTCTCACCAGGATTTATACGCCGGGTGTAGTCCCGGGGGTGAGTTTTTCTCACCAGGATTTATACGCCGGGTGTAGTCCCGGGGGTGAGTTTTCTCACCAGGATTTATACGCCGGGTGTAGTCCCGGGGGTGAGTTTTTTCTCACCAGGTTTTATACGCCGGGTGTAGTCCCGGGGGTGAGTTTTCTCACCAGGATTTATACGCCGGGTGTAGTCCCGGGGGTGAGTTTTTCTCACCAGGATTTATACGCCGGGTGTAGTCCCGGGGGTGAGTTTTCTCATCAGGATTTATACGCTGTGTCTAGGCACGAAACGAGAACCCGCCGGGTATATTTGTTGAAGGATATAGATACGCCATGTATTGTTACAAGGGCAAAGACTCACTAGGTATGCTCCGTCAGGGAGTATATCTTGAATTCGCCGGGTAGTCATGGCGTGTTTGTTGATTGGGAATTTTTTCCCCTTTTTAGAGGTTAAAAGCTGAAGTCCTGAACCTGAACCAGACAGTTGAGACAATGACTAGATCATCTGTGGAGAACTCCTTAATGAAGATTATGGCCTACGCATCTCGTCCCCTACCAGATTTCAATAAATACGAAGCCTTGGAGATGCTAGAATCGCTTCAACTTACGGCTCAAGATACCAAGCATGACCGCCAGAATTTCTATCGTTTGGTTTACCAAACAGTCCGTGGAAAGCTCGATGTGCCTCAGGATCAATTTAGAAGTCTCGTCCTGCGCCTTTTGGGCGATAAAGATCATGAAAAGATCTTCGATTGGGTGGCGAAGGTAGAGAAACACTATCGTTCGAGGGACCGGGCCGGGACCGCAGCTGTGTCTCCCTATTACAGAGAAGGCCGGGAGAGAAATGCCAGAGATTTCCCGAGAAACCCGGGAAGGCCTATGTCGTGTTTCTACTGTGGTAAACTTGGCCACATTAAGCGATTCTGCGAGGCAAGGAAAAGGGATTCTTCTGGGAACATGGGGCTGCAGAAGAATGGCACGTTTCCAGCGTCAGCCGGAAAATAAAGTGTGAACTTTCGCAGACAACATATGTTAAGCTGATTTAGGTTTTCTGTTTGGGTAATAAACGTGTCTTCAATTCAGTCATGTCTTATGTGAGTGTTTTTCTCTTAATTAGTAATAAACTCGATAGTCTCAGAGTTTTGATAGCTTTGAAAACAGGGTCTCTAGTTACCCTCCCAGGATTACTGGGTCAGAGCTGTCATCTCTCTGCTGACTACTTTGGGGTTTCACCCGTGGGAATAATACCTTTTGTTCTTGATGTTTTTCCCTAGGAAATTATTTCATGGGCTTGGGAATATGACAAGAACTTCGATAACGCTATCACTCATGGACAGTCTGGGGTGAATGCAATTCAATGGGTAGACTCCATGGGGAACCCCATAGCGGTCAGCGGCGAGATGACAGCATGTGAACTAATGCAAAAGGTCACGCGTGTGGAGCAAGGCGAGATTATAGGGGATGTAAATGAGTTGTCCTTCCGAGACCCCAGTAATTTTAGAGCTGGAGAGCTTCACGCTCACTACTCGTTTTGGGAGAAAGTCGCGGAACGATGCCCTGAAATGGCGGCTCAAACCGATGTCTTGGATTGGATCAAAAATACAGTTTCTATTTTTCCGTATTTCCAACATTTCAAGGGCTCGTTTAAAGGCGAACAATATGATTCTGACCGCCCACCCCACAGGCTGTTTAGAAACAACATGTCATGCAAGCCTTTTGTTCGCTTTGTTCAGGAAACTTTGATCAATCGTCTGGGGACTGGGGCGATATCTTTGGTGGGGAGAGTTGGGAAGGTGGCACCGCCCCATATTGTACTACCTCTGACTGTTGAGCCGCTTTGGGAGTGAGTAGTTTGGAAGTGATATTTGGGAGTGAGATTTGGGAGTGAGATTTGGGAGTGAGATTTGGGAGTGAGATTTGGGAGTGAGGTTTGGGGGTAGGTTTTGAGGATTAATGGAGTATAACAATGACGAGATTGGATAATGTTAGAGTTGACATATCTTGTATCCAATAGGCATAAATATAATTACATGTTTTGGAGATTACGGTAGTGGTATTTGGTCTCGATAGCATACCATCAATGGTCTCTTTGTGGTCGGATGTAAGTATTTGGGGATTTTAAGAGCCCATTGATGGTATTCTGAGCTGTGAAGTATAAGATTCCAGGAAGTTGGGAGCCGAATTTTCCCCAATCTTAATAAGATGCGATAATTGTTGCAATGCTGAATAGTATACTATTCACACTGCATACATAATGAGCATCGCATATAAGATGAACAACAAACCATGAATAAATTGTCATTCGTAAGTGCAACGGCATAGGGAATATACTAAGTGCAGAGTGACTGGTAGTTTGTAGAATGTTCATAGGGGTGTGTTGAGGGTGTTCATTACGCTTAAGGGTAATGGCTAGTACAACATTTTCTTGCCCCACCCACCCACCCACCCACGTGTTTCTCATTTGCACTGCGACTCTTATCGTGTCGCCGAATTTTCCCCAATCTTAATAAGATGCGATAATTGTTGCAATGCTGAATAGTATACTATTACCAAATACCACTACAACTCATTCTCTGATTACCTATACAAATTATACAAAATGATGACAAGAACGAATCACATATGCGTGACAGTCATCCATGACGAGCATCGGCTTTGATGACACGACAGCTGTCACTAGCACATTTCCGGATGACAAACTCCCAAGCATTAAGATGGATCGATGAACTCGAGGCAGCAAGAAATTCGTTTGGAAACAATTTTACAGTCAGGCCAATCAGTCTCTGATTTAAACACTGTGTCAAATGAATGGGAGCGTTTAGGTCAGGCTAGACCAAGCGACAGACTCCCTACTCCATGAGATGGCAAGACCTGTGAGTCTTGGACTTGATGTTTCATTCTTGGCAAGACACACCCAAGATGTGGGCCTTATTGAAAGTCTTTATCAAAACAGTGCAGAAAATGTTTTGTCTGAGGACACTTCATTACAGAGAGCGTCCTATATAGTCTATATGGATCATACGAACAATGATTATTTACCAAGTGCTTCATCATCGGGGAACACACTGGCTCGCGTACCAGATGCAGGAAGCTCTGGTTTGCCACCTTCCTATTCGTTTGCTACTGGGTCTAATGGAGCTGACAGTGGGCTCGTAAGGTTGGGAGAATCCACTTCAACAAGTCAGTATGGACCAGTCAGTGCTAATAATAACACTTTGAACACTGCTGGTGATCAAGTAGCCTCGCAGGTTGTTGAACCATGTTGTACTGAGGCCGCTCTGAAATCTGTTAATTCTGGGCGCCCTATGTTGAACACAAACTTTGGTACGAACTCAGTAGAGTCCACGATCAACCCACAGCTACTTGCCTTGGAACAGCATGTTGAGAGGCCGAGAGAAGAGAGAGAGCGGGAAGAACAGAGGTTGGAGCGAGAGGAACCTAACAGATGGATACAGCTTCTTTGCTCTCCTACTGAAGTGCCATTACCCTTTGCTAATTTTACCATCGTGTCGTTAGAGTCAAATCCCAACAGTGCCGCTGAATTTTGGCGACGTGTCGACCAAGCGAGAGCAAGAATGCAAGATAGAGAGAGAGAAAGGCAAGGAACATAGACTAAGAAGCCAATAGGTGAGGCCAGGTGAGTAGCTGTTATTTTGATTTCTTCAGAGTAAGTCATTTGAAAGGCAGGTTCTATAATCAACCGCTGTGGGAAGACAGAAATATTCAACCGCAGTGGATTAATTCACTATGAATCTTCTTACTCCCAAGAAAGTTACCACATAATATTTGTTTCCCTGTTCATTTTTAGAGCTTTCAGTACGGTAATTTGCATACTGAAATTATTTTTTTTTTGGGGGGGGGGGGGGGAGGGGGGGGGGGGGGGGGGGGGGGGGGGGCGTGCGCGAAACCGCCAACCATAAATAGCTTCGACCACGTTACTACTGTTACTACCACGTGTTACTGTATGTCATTTTCTTTCAATGATTTTTGTGCCATGGAGTTTGAACTCTTAGTATATGTAGTTCCGTGGCAAGTTGTTGCAACTATAATTTTATTTAATGGCCACCCGCTTTGTACACTTAGAACTACTAAGCCTTGCTTAGCAAAAAAATAAATTGTATGTGAAGCCCTGAAGTAAAAAACTAGGCGCACTTGACTTTTCAGTAGCATCTCATTCAAGTCGGCAAAAATTAATCGTCCGGTGGACCGGAAAGGATTAAAGTAAGACTTACGTTATATGTTAGGCTTTCGGTTTCAGTTTAACCGAGTGCCCGGGCATCCTAACCTGCGAGCGCAGACGTATTTCCGCCCCGCCGACGGGGCAACTCGAGCCGGAAATACGTCTGCGCTCGCAGGCTAGTCAGTTATTTGTTGTGTTAAATTTTCGCACGACATCATCAATTGTAAAATCTGAACAGCTGATTCTACAGAGCTTTTCTCAGCTTTTAACATGTTCTTATCATTGGTTGTTAATCTTCGTGCAAGTTCAATCTTTATTAGCTAAAGTCAACGTATCTGCATTACTCGTGGTCCTTGTGCGTAAAGAGCTAACGCGCAAACGCATTTCAGTCGCGTTGAATGTAATTCCAGCCGCAGAAATCTCGCTGGTATTACTAGCTACTTGATTCGACCGCGTTGCAATCACTGTAAGTTGCAATACACCATGGACGCAACGTGTTCTACTTTACTATTTGTGTGGGCAACGTGTATTAACGGTGCCGGTATACGAAATATCCGGTTGAAATACCCGGTCGACATATCCGGCTAGCGGGACAGGAACATGTAAACATCTGCGGCTTAATGGGTATACACGGAGAAAGTACAATGTATTTCGATCGCCATACTAATACATGTCGCCGTGAATTTTGATCGCAAAGTTACTCCACTTGCAATCCACCATAATAACTGTTCGTGTTGCATATGTATTCGCAACAAATTGAAGTATTGTCAGTCAATTCCAGCAGTGATTCCCCCCGGCCCATTTACACAATGCCCAGGGGTTGGCCCAGGGGGGAGGGGAGATGGGCACTGCTGGAATTGACTGACGCATAAAAGTGCAAGTAAGATACTGCAACAACGACCTCAAATTTCTTCATAATACACATGTATGTGAAGATTACCTCACATTGATTTCGTCCATTTTTCTCTACAGGGTTTTGGTGCCATGGCCCGTTCAACACAGGATTATCGCTGAGCTAATCACAGACAGTGTGCTTTCGAGAATACTTGAGATCTGAAGACACTTTAACATGAAAAAAATATTGAAAGCAATAAAAGAACTGTTAAATCTTAGTTGGGCTTCTTGTTCTGCAGGCCTCAATTGTTTGTGAGAGTACAAGGAAGCACTCGAAAGAATTTCAGACTTTTATAATCCAATCAAAACTAGTAGCCTTAGCACTCGCGAGTACTCCGAAATGAAACTAGTCTTGTCAGCATATTCAGTGCCACAACGATAACCAATGATATGGTATGAACAAATATGAACAAGAAAACAATTATTTTGAGATTAAAACAAAATAACATGCTGTCAACGGCCGTGTCAATATTTAGCTGATTACGTTGCGGTTTTGCGAAAAAAGGTTGGGTCCGTTAATTGTTTGCTTTCAATTCTAGAATTACAGGGAATTTCAGCCAACGACCCTGATTGACCTCATGACCACAAGGCATTTTGCATGAATAGCTATGAATAAATAATTTGAAAGTAAAACCAGCCTGCATGCGAAGCAGGCGCTGAGTGGAGATTGTTATATATATCTTAGGCGAAGCCAAATAAAATAAAATAAAAAGTGCGAGTTTTAAGGGGCTCGCGCGCGAGAGAAGAGACGTCTCGCGCGTTTTCTTCCTCTTTCGTGCGCCCCTCCAACTCGCGCTTCATGGCCGTAAAAAACGCGGGACAGTAACTCGTCAGAGGCGCCTTTTTACCGTCATTTGCGGTCAAGGGCTTTTAAATAGTGTGATATCTTGTAATGCGCGTGTGAGCATCTCCCTATGTAACACACGCGCAATATAAATATTATTATGATTATTTTTACGGATGTCAGGGTTGCGGAAGAAGGAAATAAACCTGGTCACAGGAGGCTGGGTGCGTTTGTAAACATTTCCACAGTCGATCAACTCATGCACGTTCAGTCTCAGATTTAAACACACAGTCAAATAAATCGGAGCGTTTAGGTGCTAGGCCAGGCGACAGACTCCCTACCCAACAGATGGCAAGACCTGTGACTCTTGGAATTGATGTAGCATTCTTAGCAAGACACACTCAAGATATGGGCCTCCTTGAAGGTCTGTACCAAGAGAGAGAACGAGAAGAACAGAGGCAGCTAGAGGAAGTTAACAGACTCGGGCTGCAGCTTCCTTGCTATCCTACTGAAGTACCATTGCCCTTCGCTGAGTTTATCGTGGAGTCGTTAGACTCGAATCCAAGCAGTGCCGCTGAATTTTGGCGGCGTGTCGCCCAAGTGAGAGCAAGAATGCAAGAAAGAGAGAGAGAGAGGGAGAGAGAGGGAGCCAGAAGAAAGGGAACTTTTGTAACGAAAATAGGGAACTTTTGTAACGAAAATAGGGAACTTTTGTAACGTAGGGAACTTTTGTAACGCTACTAGGGAACTTTTGTAACATTAGGGAACTTTTGTAACGTGACTAGGGAACTTTTGTAACGTGACTAGGGAACTTTTGTAACGTGACTAGGGAACTTTTGTAACGTGACTAGGGCAACGTTAAATTGCTTATCCAAAGCTTACTTCCCGTACACAACTAGCAAACTGAGGTGTTGGTATTGTCAACTCAATATAAAAAGACACTCATGTCCAAGAAAACATATTTCGTCTATCGGCGAGTAAGTTGTTTCTATTTGCCGGTTGTTAAAATATCTCGAGAAAGTAATACAAGTCAAGACATATTTCGATTCTATCCCATTTCCTAAATGCGTTTCGACCTTTTCACTCTCGAAAATAAATTACATACTTGTACTTAATTACCCGAACGACCTAGAAAAAGATGACTGGAAACAACAAAATGTTTTAATGCAAAAAAATCTTGAAAATACAACATCACTTTCGAGACGGATATAAACCACAGTCATAGGTACATCTACAACATTAAAATACTATTTTGTTACGTTTCAGATGGTGATCAATAGGAAAAATATCTAAACGATGTTGAAGTTGAAAATAACATGTAATTTCGTGTAGAATATAATCAAAATAAAATAGCATTTTAGAGTGCGAATACGCACAAAAGCGAGTGCAAATATGAGACCGCGCGCTACGGAAAACACTGTTGAAAGCCTATATTGTAGGAAATATATTATGTCGTATAATAAACAATTTAAAAGACTCGAAAAAATAAAAACTGACTCGTAAAAATACCCACCCGTATTACACAACTTTCCGCTTAATAACCTCTTTGTATATATTGCCTTACCAGCTTAATTTTACTGTATGGAATCTTAAGCTCCGAAGGTGATGTTACGCCGTGATTTTTGCTTATTACTTCTGTCAAAGAGACTCAACAAAACTAAACATATAGGGAAAAGTTTTAGAAGCGTCCAAAATATATGTCACAAGTTTACTAAAACTACTCCAGGGGTAACTCAAACGAAGATCTAGTACATCATTTTCGCATACCATAACAACAACAACTTTAAAGTAAGACACTTAACTTACAAT
Source organism: Desmophyllum pertusum (assembly GCA_029204205.1). NCBI lineage: Eukaryota > Metazoa > Cnidaria > Anthozoa > Scleractinia > Caryophylliidae > Desmophyllum > Desmophyllum pertusum. The sequence continues at coordinate 381,093 of MU825398.1, forward strand.
TAAAGGCAACGTTTGATTTGTAAATGGATGTTTATGGAATTTCAAAACGTTTAAGGCACGACTACATGAGTGTTGTCGGGCTTCCTTCAACTGTCGAGAAGATCTGACTATTTCAGTTTCTTGCACTTTACAATGCGCCTCTCGTATTTGACGCGGTTAACTATGGTGTCCAAGGCCGCTTTCTTCAAGATCTGTTTGCCCCAATCTTCCTTTTGAAGAATTTATTTTCGCATACCATAACAACAACTTTACCACTTGAAAAGGTAAGACACTATTAGGAGGGAGGGCGTACAAGTGAAGGGGAGTGCGTACAAGTGAAGGGGAGTGCGTGCAAGTGAATGGGAGTGTGTACAAGTAGAGAGGAGGGCGTACAAGTGAAGGGGGTGCGTACAAGTGAAGGGGGTGCGTACAAGTGAAGGGGTGCGTAAAAGTGAAGGGGGTGCGTACAGGTGAAGGGGGTGCGTACAAGTGAAGGGGGTGCGTACAGGTGAAGGGGGTGCGTACAAGTGAAGGGGGTGCGTACAAGTGAAGGGGGTGCGTACAGGTGAAGGGGGTGCGTACAAGTGAAGGGGGTGCATACAGGTGAAGGGGTGCGTAAAAGTGAAGGGAGTGCGTACAGGTGAAGGGGGTGCTGCGTACAAGTGAAGGGGGTGCGTACAGGTGAAGGGGGTGCATACAGGTGAAGGGGTGCGTACAAGTGAAGGGGGTGCGTACAGGTGAAGGGGGTGCGTACAGGTGAAGGGGTGCGTACAGGTGAAGGAGGTGCGTACAAGTGAAGGGGGTGCGTACAAGTGAAGGGGGTGCGTACAGGTGAAGGGGGTGCGTACAAGTGAAGGGGGTGCATACAGGTGAAGGGGTGCGTAAAAGTGAAGGGAGTGCGTACAGGTGAAGGGGGTACGTACAGGTGAACGGGGGTGCGTACAGGTGAAGGGGGTGCGTACAGGTGAAGGGAGTGCGTACAAGTGTAGGACAAACCACGACAAAGTGTTATCCAGGGCCTTGTTACGCGTGATTGTTAAGCGCATAGTTTTGAAAATATTCCTAAGCTGTGTGATGTAAAATGTAGAGAAAGAGTTGCTTATGTTATAAAGTATGTAACTGATGCATTTGCACTACATCATTTGCCCATGCACTAAGTTAAACTGTCAACTATTGCGTTCATATAGACTTATCTGTGTTTGCGCTTAATTACGTTGGTGTTTATAAAACCTTTTCGTAGTTAAAAATCCCTTCCCTTTAAAAGGACAAATGTGAATTTTTGATCACCTGTTCCTATTGTACTAATGTTTAATTTGATTGTAATAATGTTAGGTATCTCTTGCAAAAATATGCCGAAACTACCATTTGGAACATCTAGCAAATAGGGAACTTTTGTAACATTGCCGCTTTTAAGACAAGGATAACTTTAAATCTTCATAAAAACTTACGAAATCAGCTGATTTTCCTTATTTTTACATTGTTGCATTGCCGAATGATTGCTTTTATGTTTGTAAAAATTTGAGCAAGATTGATATATTATAAATGGTGAAATAACGTTTTCAAACTCGAGAAACAAAAAAGGAGCTTTTTCCGATCTTTGATTCTTCTCATCGGCATGAAGAGTCAAACACTTACACGGCAGATTTTTTCTGGCCGTGATATCTCCAATTTAAATTAATGTGGTAATCGAGAGAATCGTGTGGCATATAAATGGTAAAGCAATAGCTACATTTTGGCCAAGAAACCAGATTTAAAGCTCTTAACAAAGTGCTTACCACAAAATCGGGCACATTTGTAACCTCTCAGGTGAAAATCAGCAGCTAACTCAGTCATTTTAAAATGGTATTAACTGACCACTTGTATGCATTGGAATTACATGTTGATGGTTATGTCAATCTTTGAATCATTTCGTCGCATACAGTATTGTTGAAGCTATCGCAAAGAGAGACAAGGGTTACAAAAAGTGCCCGACTTTTCTTCTAGAGAGAGAGATCTAGAATAGCGAGAGGGAGAGAGAGAGGCAAAGAAGGTGAGTAGTGATGAGTAGCTGTTTTTTTTATTATTTCTTAGTTAGTCATTTGAAAGGCAGCTTATATCAACCGTTTGAAGACAGAAATATTCAACCGCAGTGGATGATTCATATTCAGTGGATGATTGATATTGAAAGACAGATTCATCAATGTTATTAGAAAGCATGTTTAAATAATACCAAATCATCTGAAGGAATAGTCTCAAATGATACAACAAGTAAAACTGAATCACACACATTCAGTCTTACTGCTGGAATTGACTGACGCATAAAAGTGCAAGTAAGATACTGCAACAACGACCTCAAATTTCTTCATAATACACATGTATGTGAAGATTACCTCACACTGATTTCGTCCATTTTTTCTCTACAGGGCTTTTGTGCCATGTCCCGTTCCACGCAGGATTGTCGCCGAGCTAATCACAGACAGTGTGCTTTCGAGAATACTTGAGATCTGAAGACACTTTAACATGACAAAATATTGAAAACAATAAAACTGAACTGTTAAATTATAGTTTTGGCTTCTTTCTGCGGGCCGCAATTGTTTGTGAGAGTACAAGGAAGCACTCGAAAGAATTTCAGATTTTTATAATCCAATCAAAAGGTAGCCTTAGCACTCGCTAGTAGTGCGAAATGAAACTAGTCTTGTCAGTATATATATTGCCACAACGATAACCAATGATACGGTATGAACAAATATGAACAAGAAAACAATTATTTTGAGGTAATTTCTTTTTTTAGAGTTATCTGTCCCTTATGTTGATTTTTAGTGGCGATGCCGGTGTTATTAAATCCGTTTTTTTTACGGTAACTGGTAAAACGAGCGTGTGCTCAGTTCTTCAAATCCCGGGACGCGCCTCGGCATTGCGGCTTCACCTGAGAATACTCTCACTCGTATAACATTACTTCACTTATAAAGTTTTTATTCTTCATAATCATATCTTAAAAATACTCTTAAAAAATCTGACAACGTCTACTGTCTAAGGACTCAGGTGTTTTTGGTATAAATTTACATTTTACTTTTTTTTAAATTATTGGATATAGTTTCCGTTAATTCTGAAACTATACTGATGTAGAACATTACTTTTGTTTTTCTAAATACTTCTTCCGCAATAAGCAGCTACTCCGGCGTGAACTATATATCGTAAACATCAATAAAAATACATGTATAATACTGCGATTGTTTAAAATCCTTTTCGCTTATAAAAACCTGGAGCTGCCAAAGCCTTGAGCTCGACAACATCTGACTGATTTTTGTTCTATATAAGTATGCTATGGTAGCAATATATTAAGACTACATTACATGTATAATTAAAAAACTTTCTAAATATAACTAAACCTAACGTAACAACGCAATAAAACGCTATTCATTTCTAGATAAATATGCTGGTAATTATTTGCGTGGTTACGAAATATAATGGCTTTTACTTCATATAAATTTAAAAAAGAAAATGTGTTTCGTAATTTTCTACCACTAGCTATCCGACTTATTTCTAGACACACATTTCTGATCACTTGATAAAAGTATTGGTTATAGCCATCTTGATACGCATTTCTCGGGCCTTCTCGTCTCAGCCGGTACCCAATGGACTAATCAGCCCCGACATTTCAGAGTAGCCCCTCGGCCGGGAAAGAAAAACATTGAGTGAAACGTTTTTCTTCTATAGGTAAGTTATTATTTTCTTTTAGACTCCTGGATGAAAACAAGCCCTGAGGCAGACAAGTTACTGCGAGCCCTGGCTGTATAAAGGATGGCGACATATCGGGCAATTCCGTCTGAAAAAAAAAAGAAAAAAGAAATAGTTAGATATCTCATGTATCACCGTATATTTTAAGGAGGAGCAGGGATGGCGCAGTGGTAAGAGCACTCGCCTCCCACCAATGTGGCCCGTGTTCAAATCTCGGACCCGGCGTCATATGTGGGTTGAGTTTGTTGTTGGTTCTCATCTTGCTTCGAGGGTTCTTCACCGGGTACTCAGGTTTTCCTGCCTAGCTCCACAAAAACCAACATTTCTAAATTCCAATTCGATCTGGAAACAGTGGAAGAGAAGAGCCACTCTGTGTCAATTCCCATTGATATTTAATTTATATATATATATATTTTTATTTAGGATACCGCCCATCAAGCATAGACATTCTAACTTAAAATAAGCAACATTGAAAAAGGTAACAGAGAGAATTCGAAATTATTCGAGCTCGAGGGGCAAACGTTTCACCAACCAAAGAAAACCGAAAAGAAGTTAAAGTCATGGGTTTCTTTTGCCCACATTATTCATATCGGAACTTCACCAACAGGAACGTTATTCATTAAAACGATAAAATGAGACTTTTGATGTGTACTTACACGCCGTTCTGTATCATTGCAATGGCGCATTCCCTGTGCACCTTGTGTGAGCATGGCAGGATCTGGCAACCGCTGAACGCATCCTAAAGAAGAGTGCAGAATGAAAAGTATCAGTACAAAATAAGAAAGTAGTTTTATTTTCCGCAACTTTTATGACACCTCAATGAAACCCTTTTTCAACAAACACTTTACAGATTTACAAGCTGTGTCTGCCATCCTTTTTGTCAGCGCCTTTGTTACTGATCTTTTGTGAAATTCCAATGACTAACATTGCCTCATCGGCATCTACGTGAGCTAGAGTACCAGTCTCTCCATACCCCACCCGGGTGGAGGCAATCCCATATATAAGTGACGGGACTGCTTGTTGGAAAGTTGGGTTTAAATAGAACCCCTAAAATATACAAAATCTCACTTTGTGGGCGTGGCTCAAATTCATTTTTTCCTTAACAGGGGTCATTGTGTTGTGTTCTTGGGCAAGATATTTGACTCTCACGTTGCTTCTCTCCACCCAAGAGTAAATGGGTATTGGAGAATTGTCAGGGCAACCCGAGACAAAAATGCTTGGAGGTCCTAGTCGCTTCATGCTATAGAAACCGGAGTCAGGATACTACGAGCATCTCCGTTTCAAAGTGCCACGTATGGGAGTCTCAGTTAGAAAAAAAGAACGATAACATCAAATGTTATGCTATAACTACCTCCAAGCAGATACAACACTCATCGTGTCCTGAATCTGGTCTACACTTGTGTTTTCCTTCCAGTCTTTTGTCCAGGCAAACATTGCAGACATCACAGTGAAAAGATCTGTCCCTATAGATACTGCAGACGAGAACAAGAAAAACGTTACCCAAGAGAGCATAGTCACTCGTTGTTACCTCATTGTCATTAACGCTAAAAAAGATTCAAACTTAACAAATGCTGCATGGTCGTGGGAGATCTGGGTACGAGATTATCTCTAACGGTCTTGTGATTGGTAAAAGTTCCAACAACAACAAAAACTTCCACAGGCTCTCCTTCGCTCACCATCGTTCTACTTTCTATTTTTCTCGTTCGCGGGTTTATTTTGCCCGTTTCATCCAATCTCTCCCCAATCCCACGCCTATTATTCACTCGCCACTCTTCGCGCGTTTTTTCGCGTCGCTCCCCCACTATCCGAACGCCTGGAACAGGCTAGTTTCATCCTGTAACAGGCTATACGAGCCAAATCATACGCCCTCGTCGATAAAAAAAGAAGCAAAAATAGAAATCACCATAAAAACATCAAACAGTAAAACCACTTACCGGCATATCCCACACTTATTGCAGTGAAACGGGTTCTTGTCCACTCCGGTAAAATGTTTGCATATGAAACAGAAATACTCTGACATCCTTGCGCCACAACCACTGCAGGTCTGACTTCCTTCGTTTATCTGAAATATTAAAAAAGAAAAATACGTACACAAAATCAAAGGCCATTCACTGAATCACTGCTGAATCACTGTCTAGCGACTTCAATCCCAGGCGATAAACTGCAAGCAGTCTCTCTTTATTCCATCCTATTCTGGCTCCGGCATTGCGAGCGGGACGTTTTTTATTTGCAAATGAATTAACGGTGAAAACCGGAAAAGATCGCGCCTTCGTACATAGTGATTGCTTGCAGTCTAAGCTTAATTTGAAACAGGAAGAAAGATAGGGAGATGAGGCTGTTTTAATACTCGATCTGCCATGTTGATTACCTTCGGATAACTCTTCGGTTACCTTCGGGCAACTCGTCGGTTATCTTCGGAAAACACTCCGGTTATCTTCGGATAACTCGTCGGTTATCTTCGGATAATTCTTCGGTTATATTTATCATTGGATAACTCGTCGGTTATCTTCGGATTACATTGACAATGTCTCTTTTCGTTATTTTTTCCTTGACTTAATTAGTAAGACATTCTGAAGTGAAAAAGATCTAAAGCTACTGACCTCCTCCTCGTGTCCGCAGTTGGCGCACTTGACATGCGTCGCTTGGTTCGCCTTCCTGTCATCAGCGTCACAGGCCCCCAATCCATTGTGACAGCGGTGACACGGGTAAAACACGTCACAACATGGAAACCTCACACTACAACGCCGCTGATAATGCTTGCATTGCCATAGCGGGCTCTCCTGAATTGGTACTGCCACGGTCATACTCTCTCTTTCTCTCGTTTCTCTTGCCTCCCTTTCTCTTTGCTCTCTTATTTCTCTGTCTGCTCTGTCTCTCATTCCTCTCTCTTCTCTTTCTCTCATTTCTCTTGCCTGCCTTTCTCTCATTTCTCTTTCCTCTCTTTCTCTCATTTCCCTGTCTTCTCTTTCTCTCCGTTCTCTTGCCTCCCTTTCTCTCATTTCTTTCGCCTCTCTTTGTCTCTGCGATGCTTCTCTCTGCCTTTTCTTTCGTTCTTCACGCTCTTTGAGAACTTTCTCGACTACTGCGCATGCCTCAGCCACCTTGCGCTCAAGCGCGACCAGTGAGTAATCTTCAGAGGGTGCTGAGGTTTGCGAGCGTTCCTGCGGCAAATTAAACGAGTCATAGTTCCTCAAATGTTCCTCTTCTCTCCTTGAAGGAACCATTTCGGATGAAATTAAACGACGATTTTCTTGATTATCGCTACCAAAAGGTCTGTACCTGGTAGAATCGACTACACGTTGTTGTCCATTGCTACTAAAAGCATTTAAAGGAGAACTATTAGAGGCTACACTTTCTGACATCGTACTTGAAGAGGATTGCGAAGGCGGGAAATTCACGCTTGATTTTGGCAAGGTAACGCTGGGCGCAGATGGGTTTACCGCAGCTGAATTCAATGCTGGCTCATTCCTTGCATCGAGGTCCCCGAAACTTGAAGGGTTCGTTTGATATCTATTAACATCGTATGGCGGCCAGCGCCAAGTGGTTGGGTAGTCGCTTGGCATCCAAGCCTGCCTGCTAAACGAGTTAGCACCCTGGGTACCGGTGGCGCCAGGGAAATGTCCCGAGATACTGAGATGATAGGTAGGAGCCTCGTCATGGCGGGTCATCCGGGGGTCAGCAGGATTAAATACCCGTTGATCTCCACTAGGAAAGTATGAAGAAGTCCTTCCTGACTGTGGATGTTGGTGTTGATTCGATAACTGCCTTCCACTACGCGTGATAGGTACTCCTGGTTGATAACCAACATGTACCGGTTCCCTGTACGATGAATTCACCCCCCTGGAAATAGCACGCTCTTGCACCAACTCGCTTCTTTCTGGAGCAGGTGGACGGGGGAGTCGCCATAGCGTGGTAGAGCTGTTATAACTTGTAATGGAAGTTTGGGGGCCGCTGGCTCGCAAGTCATGATCATCGCTATACGAGGTATATGGAAGACTTTGATCTGTGGTGTGCCGAGCGAGGAAGCCTTGATTAATACCAGATACCTCAAGTGATGGTATCTCGCCACTGTAGTAGCTCGGATTGACATCTATATTTCTGAACGCAGATTTCTGTGACGAGATCTTTGGTCTTGCTCCTTGAATCATAGCATTACTAGGAGTAGCTGCAGATGTAATTGGGGGATTTGTTTTATTTGCTGTTAAATTTGTACCTCTAGCCGCTAAAAGCTCGCCATCATTTTCACTTCTGTCAATATCTTCGTCGTGTTTTGCGTTTCTTACGTCGTATTTGTTGTGGGCGTTTTCAAGAAAAGTAGTGCTGCTGCTGCTGCTGTTGCCGCTGTTGCTTCTGTTGGTGCTGTTGTCGCTGTTGCTGCTGTTGGTGCTGGTGCTGTTGCTGCTGCTGCTGTTGCTGCTGTTGCTGCTGCTGCTGCTGTTGGTGCTGTTGCTGCTGTTGTTGTTGCTGCTGCTGTTGCTACTGTTGTTGCTGCTGCTGCTACTGCTACTGCTGTTGTTGCTGCTGCTACTGTTGCTACTGTTGCTGCTGTTGCTGCTGTTGCTGCTGCTGCTGCTGCTGCTGCTGTTACTGCTGCTGTTGCTGCTGTTTCGGACGGGTCTACCAGCCATACTCTGAGTGTTGCTAATTTCGTTCTGATTGCTATTGCTCGTGCCAAGTCGCAAACTAACACTTGATTCTTCAGTTACAGATTCGACAACCTTTTCAGACTCCACGGAGACGTCTTCTTCTGCAGGTGATGAAGAAGCGTCTTCACTTCTATAATCATCATGACAATCGATATTATCATTGTCGTCATCGTTAGCGTCATCGTCATTGTCGTTGTCATCTTCGTCGTCATCGTCATCATTATCATCATCATCAAAATCATCCTTGCTATTTTCACATCTGTCATCGTCATTACATTCGTGATTATCATCACCATTATCATTACTATTATCAACACGATTATCTGCATCATCGTCATCATCATCATCATCATCATCATCATCAAACTCACCCTTGCTATCGTCATTACATTCGTGATTATCATTATCATCACTATTATCATCACCATCATTTTCTTCTTCATCTTCAGACCTACTGTCTTCGCCATCGCTCACGTGACTTGCGTACCCATTAAGAAGAGTGCGAGTCCCTTCAGTTTCTGCATTGCTGACACGAGGCTCTTGAAGAGTGGATGTTGAAAAGCTACGATCACTTTGTCGTTCTGGTTGCGCCATAACGCTGGGTAATTCTGAGTCTCGCGAGCTCAGCCGGGGGCTGGATTGCCCTGGTTTGTCGTGCAAACGTTCCATGTTGTTTTCCTGATCATGAATAGCAGTTGCAGACCCTGTAAGGCAATCAAACGAATTAACTTGTCTTCGTGCACAATTTCATCTAAAATAGAAAACAGTAAAACTGGTCGTTAACCCTATTCTGCCTGGGCTTTTTTTTCGTTCCTGAGCCTGGGGGGGCAGATAGTGCCCCCCTAAGTATCTCGAAAAGTATTGACGCTATGAAAATGAAACTTACATGGTGTGTAAAGCATCCGAAAATCTTTATTTTAGTGGCAGTCACGTGTCAATTATGACGTCATACACGCCATAATGACGTCATACGTTAAAAAAATCCGCCATCTTGGATCCTAAATCTTGGATTTCTAAATTGTTCAGAAATGTCGGAAAATCTCCAAATTTGCTTTGAAAAAATCAAGAAAAATATAAAGATGCTAAAACGGCAAAGATTTTGGAAGGATTTCATCGTAAAAAGCAAAAATTTTATGAAAACTTAAAATTAAGCTAAAAAATCAACAAATTTGGGTAAAACGATCTGTATCTCAAAAATTATTTATGCTATAAAAATGAAACTTATGTGGTGAATAAAGCATTCAAACATGTTTATTTTAGTGGCAATTACGAATCAATTATGATATCATATCACGCCGAAGTAACGTCATACTTTAAACCTGTCCGCCATCTTGGATCCGCCATCTTGGATTTTTCAATTGTTCAGAAATGTCAGAAAATCACCAAATTTGATTTGAAAAAATCGAAAGCAATATAAGGATGCAAAAATTGCAAAGATTTTGGAAGAAACTCTTCGTAAAAAGCGAAAATCTTATGAAAACGGACATTTAAACTGAAAATACCAAATTTGGCTAAAACGGCCTGTCAAAACTTGGTTGTCATGGAAACATCAAGTCACGTGATCAAAAAATTGGCACACCAAAATGTTCCCAGATAAATTTTAGGAAAAGTCATAAAGTTTGGCTATGATTGCTTGAATGCTCTTTAAGTACGATAAATTTGAAGTCAGCGCGGGCACTTTCTGCCCCCCCCCCCCCCCCCCCCCCCAGGCAGAATAGGGTTAACCCAGACTTAATTAGATGAGTAGGGTAACTGGGGCAGGATTCACGAAGCCCCCTAAGTTAAAATGCAACCTTCGGGTTCGCCTCTGGAGTATGCTATGCCATGCTGATGAGTCCTAACTGGGACGAAACAGCTGTCCATGGCTGCAACTCTACGGGTAATTTGGCTGTGCGCATGCGTAAGATTCAGGCCAAACGCGGAGATGACGGTAGTGTGACCATTGCATTCAGTTGGTTTATTTTAAAATGAATCCTAAGTATTGTTTCTTTACAATAGGCTTTGGGATACACCTTAATGTTTGAGGGCTTCGTGAATCCTGCCCCTGTACAACTGATCACTTATCCGGATTCTCAGCGGACTGCACAGTGTTACTTTTTACATGCAGATTGGGGCAGGGGGGAGGGCGGGGGGGGGGGGGGTCTGCACTTTCTGCTTCCCGGTTCCTAACCCTTCCTTAGTGGATTCCGCCTCTTGGCGCTTTTTCCTATTGTGAAATATAAATTTTTCCTATTTCTCCCGGTTCACCTTGGGTATCCCGCTTCCCACCCCCCACCCCCCCCCCCCCCAAGGCCCAAGGGTAAAGCTATAAAGCTGGGGGGTACAAACTGCTATCATATAAAAATCGAAACAGGGGACTTGCCCTTCCTAAAAAAAACAGACTGGTACAGGAAACCGACCTGGCTCAGGCACTCTTTTCTTGCCTCTCGTAAACTCCCCCCCCCCCCCTTTTACTCCCGTGTCCCCCTGTCCGCCGTCCCCCTGCCCCCCTGTCCCCGTGTCCCCCTGTCCCCCTGTCCCCCTGTCCCCTGTCCTGTTCCACTGTCCCCATGTCCCCCTGTCCACCTGTCCCACTGTTCCCCGTCCCCCTTAGTGTCCCCCTGTCCCCCTGTCCCTTCGCAATACTTTTAAAAGGAGAGGCACCCGGGAGAGGCATGCACATAAAAGAATAATAACAATAACCAATAATAATAACATAACAATATTTATCCAGGGAGCCCACTCGCCGTAGCGGTTTTCAGTAGGGCCCTGTAAATAATAATAAGAATCATCCCATATATATACCATAATCTTCCTTGTTCCGCTGTTCCTGTAGCTTGTCACCAAGCCGATAGTTTACAATTCTTAAATTTCTCTGTGCAAGATCCCGCTCAAACAGAACACGACCGTATTCGCTTTTCAGCAAATGGCAGTTCGCACAGTGCGGTACTTCATCGGTTGGTCGCTCGCCGTGCCATTTATTTTCACCTGCGGGTGAATTTTTAGGAACTCTTTCGACGTTTCTATCCAGTAGGCTGCCGCTTTGCTCCGTTGTTGCTAACGTTTACCACTCTGCTCCTTATAACTGTCTATCAATCTTTTATTGGACGTCACTGAAATGAAGGAAAGGCAATCTTATCAAAAACCATCTCTTTACTACGTTATAAACGTGGAAGACACTGTATAAAGTACAGCTCCCGATGTTTGGTATTGTGGTCTCGAAACCCTACTTTTCTCATGGGAAGTTCGACTGTGAATTGTATGGAACATTCGAATGTGAACGAAGTCCAAAGTCTAGAAGTTCAGTCCAATAGTCTAATTTTTTCATCGTGTGTAACCTTAACCACATACCCAAAAACCCTTGGTCGACCCTGAAACTTGACCTCCACATGCCCACCCCCCACCCCCCCCCCCCCCCCCCCCCACACACACACACACACACACACACACACACACACACACACACACACACACACACACACCCCTCTCCCGAACTTGGACATGAATAATGCAGAGTCTGCAATTCAGCAGGTATTAACAAATTTTTATACAACCGTGTAAATAGCAAAATTTACATCGACTTACTTGTAATGAAGATATAAAAGGCGGAAAAATGCGTTAACAAAGCGCATTCGCCGACTCTTTCATTTATTTCACCTTCCTATTTTCGTTAGACGAGTGTTTGCCGACTATGCATTCGTTTTTCTGCAGTATTGAGCCATAAAGTTTTTGCATAAGCATAAAAAGCATAATTTTGCATTAATTGCTTGACTGAATGCTAACATAGTGGAAATATTTTAAATAAAGTTATATCTACAGTGGAATCCCGATTTGTCGAACCTCCAAGGGAAACGAAAACTGGTTCGAAATATCGGGGGTAAAAGTCGTAAAATTACAGTGTGAAACAAATCCAACACTGTAAAAACTGACCAGTTAAGGTAACCATTTTAAAAGGTTATAACCAATTCAAATAGGTTGTTTTAACCTAAAATCAATTGGTTAAAATTTGTAACCTATTTGCTATTGGTTAGATTAATTTTTGGTTCGAGTTATCGATATCGAGATTTTTGAAAAATCGAGGGTTCGAGATATCGGGATTCCACTGTATCTATCATTCGTGGCCATTGTGGACGAAACAGTTAAAACTAGCGACATGGCTTACTTACATGAGTTCTCGTACAATTCCCAACCAGACACAGTCCTCGTTTGATTTTTTCGCTGACACAGCTGACAATGTGCTCTTAAAATTGCCTGTTCTGAAAATTTATTTCTGATGTTGACGATCGTCATCATGCATGACTATGACGTGACGTTGGGCGCTAAAAAAAATTCGCGCGCGCTCATCGTTTGTCAGCCGGAATTAAATGCGCCGTACATGACCGTCATGCGTATATTATAATGCGATCGCGTTGATTACGTTCTTGCATGTCATTTATGCGTATACTAAATCGCCACGTACGTACATCATTCTGAAGCAGACGTTTCGTTTTGTCACTGGAATCGTCGGTTCTTACGGTCAACGGAGACTAAATATGTATGTATTACCCTTTTTTTATATTATCCGATTTACTACCTTATTAGATGAAATTTTCGCGACACGTTAATTTCTCGAATTTCTTCGCGATTTTGGAAACATCTAGTCTGAAGTGTCAGCCGTCTCCTCGCTCTAACCCTACTTTATTTATAACGATAAGAACATATTGTATTTCAATATTTTGCAACTGCATTACATAGTTCAAATGGTAGGTCGTGTTGATTTTATCGTTTTATTTCGACATATACCGGTATACCGGCATGCAATTTTCGATCTGTCCACTCCAAATTCGCGAAATTAACGTGTCGCGAAAATTTCATGTAATGAGGTAACAAAATATTTAATTGTTTATTGGCCTTCTTATTCTTTGTTTAGTAATTATAAAGTGCTATTAAAAATTTCTCAAACTCCAGTAGTTCGGTATTCACACAAACTGATGTAGCCACGTGTTAAACACGCGGGAAATTGAAAAGTTGCAAGCTACCAGCACAACAGCGTCGCCAATACGTCTCCGTTGCCAAACGAATACGTCGTTGTAATTTCTAAACATGCAGACACTTCTTACCTTAATCAACAAAAAGAGACATAGTGCCGCTTATTAACATTTACGTCAAGCAGCATGAAACATCACGAATTCGAACGAATTAGCATTTCATCCTGTGAAATTGTACTTACGCGCTCGGGATTTGGCGCCCATTGTATGGAAATCCCTTTAAAATCTCGTGTCAACTCCGTTTCAAACCTCTGAAACTTTAGACTGCGAGCAGTCCCTCTTTCTTTCTGATAACGAGCGCGAAGCGCGAGTGAGCGGAAATCGAACGCGAAGCGCGACTGAGCGGGAGATGGGCCGAGCGGAAGTGACTTTGGCCAAGCATTATCTAATGTTGAAACTTGTTGTAATGATCCTCACCGAAGCAACAAACTGACGCCGTGCACTGTGACCGAAAAAACCTCGGAGATTTGAACAGCCGTTGGGCTGGCTCGAAGGAGTGATTCTCTTGCAAATATGCATTATTCCTCCCGCAAAAGAGTCATTGTATGCATTACTTCACTTCAGCCAATAGTCCTACTTAACCTCCTACAGCCTCCTACGCAGACTCTTTTGTGCGCGACGAGCCCAAACAGCATGTATGTGACTTGCGTGGGAGGCTAAGTCATCGTGATAAAATAAACTGAAGATACTACGTGCGCTGTGATTGGTTAAAAGAAAGCCATCTGCCATAATAGAAGCTTCTGGCCATAAACTATTATGGAAACATGAGAAATTTGTTTTCAGCGTTTATCATTTTATAAAAGAAACAAGAAACTTTCTTTCCTTGTTCCCATGAAGATATGGAAACACTCGTGAAAGTTTGGGAAACAGCTGTGGAAACAGTACTCGCCTACGGCTCGAGGAATAACTCATCTCCCAGACATTCGTTAGTGAGTGCAGTGTTACCATATAAACTCTATGAAAACTAGAGGGAAATATATATATATATAGCCAAGTTAATTTTTGATCGCCTTTGTAGATCACGATATAGCAGATATAGACCTCTTCAGCTTGGTTTGTTTGTTGTCCCATTTCAGACCAATATGCGATGTTACTCTAGAGAATTATTTCTTTCAAATTGTTTCATATTCACGTACGTGTTATAATAATAATAACATTAACATTCGTATTTATTAAAGTCAATCTTCTTACATAAATATGTAAGAACTAAAAACATCACGAATTAAAAGCAAGCCTAAAAAAATGTGTTGGTCATCAGACACTGTCATTATATTATTTCACTGGTTGCAGTGAGTCACATTCAACACGTGTTGCATGTGAACGCGCATAATTTTTAGATAGACAAAGGAACAATTCGCCAGAGAAAATCACGCGATCGATCTCAAATAGGGAATTTACATACGAAAAGCAGGTCACGGTCACGTGCGTAAACAATTAGACAAGCAGAAATACGTGTCAGATTGAATGTGCCTTAGCACAGCAGAACTTTTTAGCCTGAAGTTTCAGTAAAAAAAAAACGTTTCTTTTAATTTCAGCGCCTCTGGAAAAGCAGATCAACTCTAGACTCGCGAAGCTTTGATTAGAATATTGGCAACTAAATGTTAAATAGGCATATGGTTTAATTTTTGTTTTCAGTCACTCTGCAATTTCCATACGCTCGCAAAGTCAGCAATGAACGCGCTGCAAAGTCAGCAAAATCATCATATCAAACAAGGAAGTGTACCTTATAAATGGACATGCATGTGTCATATGTACTACATGTAAAGGGACAACTTTTCAATACAACTTCTCCATGCGTTTTTTAAAAATACGTTGGCTGTTGCACGCTCAAAGCATACTAAACTTTCACTCACACTCAAACTATACTGGTGGGTATAAAATCTATGGTAGAAAATTTAGCATCGTTGTATCTACGTAATGTTTTCGCATGAGATCGAAACAAGTCGCTAAATGTTGCTGTTATATAGCAAATTAATTGTGTCGGATGGTCACGGATGGAGAAGTGAGTCGT
The DNA here is from genome assembly GCA_029204205.1 of Desmophyllum pertusum. Classification (NCBI taxonomy): domain Eukaryota; kingdom Metazoa; phylum Cnidaria; class Anthozoa; order Scleractinia; family Caryophylliidae; genus Desmophyllum; species Desmophyllum pertusum. The sequence continues at coordinate 396,452 of MU825398.1, forward strand.
CCTCTATATGCCTATGGAAAATCAAAAACAGACTCCATAATATACTGGCTTACAGTTTGGAAGTCAGTTCTCCCTCGTTCTCAGTCACTTTAAAGTGTTAAAGCGACACAAACTGAGACGAAGCTACGAAAAGCTGTTCACTGAAAAATATCAGAGCTTTTGTCTGTTGTTTATGTCGTTTATGGCATGACGTCGTCATTTTATTTACATTTCAAGGACACGTACTTGCATATACGCGTGACGTAACGAAACCATTGTTCTCAGGGTCAGATCAAAACATTGAGTCACGTGTCCAAGCCCAAAAAAACAAAATGGCGGACGAAGGCGATGCGAAAAGTTCGTAAGTTGTTCTGTCGTTGTCGCGATCTTTCACACAAATTGAGACTTCATCCGTGTTTAAAACTTCAAAAATGTGAATTAAACCTCGTTGAGGATTTCAAAGATCAATTTGCAGAATCCACGCACCTCAAACCCGCTGCCGAAGACGAATGTTGTTGTGTGCAAATTATCGATCTCTGAGCAGTGCAGTGATGAAGTATTTAGCGATTTGTACAAACGAACAGGAATTATGAAAACGCAGGTTAGCGTTTTTTTCTTCACTGGATACTGCACTTTTGGGCAGAGAGGAAAATGGAAACTTGAGGTCTTGACACTATAATATATACATGTATGCTATATGAAAGTGCTTCTGTCTGCTGAAACTGATACCAAAGGAGAGCTGTTTGGGGAAGGAAAGGAACTATAAACTGCGCTGCTGAAATAAATTACGCTGTTGCGTTATGTTGGGGAAACAACAAATACAAGCTTTCAACATTTGAAGTGAATTTTCTTCAGTTTAAAAGTATTGTCAGTATTTTGCTTTCTTGCCTGAAGAGTGTATCTGAAAAATGAAAAAAAGATACATTTTAGCTTAATTTGGTAGTAATAATATTGGTTAGTACATGTATTTTTTTATGCTGATACTAATAAATTGAATTTGTTATAGTTTATTAATTGATCTATATTGTGTGCACTGAGCAGTTTAAAATCCAGCACACAAGTGGATGAATTTTAGGGCCTCTTTACATCTGACTATGAGCAATCCCTCATTTTTCTCAGGGATAGTCAAGTGGGAGAGCATGTGAGCGTGTGCGAAAATCCCACTCGACTATCCCTAACTTCAATTAAGTTGGACTGTTAGTGTTAGGAATGATACATTTTGATGGCATTTAGTTCACAAGTAAATTATCCCTGCTTAAGCTGGGTTGATCCTGGTGCGACTTTTACATGCAAAAACATAGTCGCCTAGAAGGGTTCCCCAGCTAGGCGGGTTTTCAGGACACTTCTAGGAGGGATACCCCTTCTGGCATGTAAAGAAATAAATAGAAAAACACAATAGACCCCGGTAGCCCTTATAGCCAGGGCACCCTATCTCCGTGTAAGGTGAAGCCATTCGGGGCCAAACTGGCCCGCACTGCTGTTGCTTATCCTGGTTTTGGTAGCATGAAGCCGACTAGGAGTATTACTACTCCACCTGGGTAGGATGTCCAATGCCAGGTTACTCCCACCATTTTTGTTAGGTTGCCCAGGAGTATAAATGGGTACTAGCCAACTGTTATGGTGGAGGGAGGCATGGTGTGCCCAAGAACACAATGACCCTGGCCAGGGCGAACCCGGACTGCTTGATCCGGATTCCATTTCACTAACCATTAGGCAACCACGTCTCCCACCTCTCAAAGTAAACAGACCCTTAAATTGTGTTTGCTAACTCGACCAAATACCCAAACAGGCTTTTAGCCAGAATTTGTAAAGTGGGCGTCCTGGAGGCATGTCCCCAAAAAATGTTGTTAAAGGTTTGGTGCATTTTTCATCATTTTCTCCCAGGATTGGGAGTCCACAGGACACCTGGACGCCCTTCTGGCTAAAAGCTTGTACCCAAATCACGTCTTTAGTTGCTTTGTTGATGATCATCATTATGCTGAATGGTAACTGTCTATTTCCATCAGTTTAAATCAATTTGAAAAATTACTTTTTTTTTGTTACAGCTTGTGGGGAATATGTGACCAAAAAGTGGTGGTTTAGGGGCATGATTGTTGTGCCCCTAACCACACTGGGGCTTCAAAACAATGCACTGGTTTCCTAAATTAATAGTTGTGGGCCACCAATGCAAGTTTGGAGAATCAAGAAGTACTGTTGTATTCCAATCATTGTTCTAATACCTTCGGCAAATTAAAACCTGAACGAGCAAAGAGTCTGTACCAAAGTTTATTCCACAAATGCTACAAAATATAGAGTTCAACTTTTCCCTGCAGTGAAGGTATTAGCTTACATTTCTGCCGGAGACAAAAAATTCAGGTTTTGAGTACCGCAAAATGACAAATGCCTAAATTCTCGTACGCAAATACTTCATCCGTGAGTGAAAGCAGAAAATTCACAACAGATACTCGATTTTCAAAAATGGTCTACCATAAACTGAAATGGTCTACTGTGCCCAGATCTCGAACAAAGATGGAACACGACAGAAGAATTCAGCAAAATTGTTCATTTCCCTGTCAAAATTCTGTGAAGAGCACAAAATGAAATGAAAGATAGACTTACCGTAATGTACATAATCAAAATGGCGGCCACGCCGTCGCGAAGACGAAACTCAAACGCTTGTAGAACTCTTCAAATACAACCTCTGAGGATTGAGGTTTGGGTACAGGCTCAGTTCGTCAAGTAACTGGACCGGCTTAAATCTCACAAATTTAGTTTAATTATTTCCATTTCAACCTGAAATGAAGATCATACAATCCATTCTACTTCAGAAGTAAATGCATCGAAAAAGATGGAATAAATAGGAAGGTAACTCCGAAAATATCGGGAAAATAGGTAACATCAGAGGTCTATAACTTATAGACCTCTGGTAACATTTTGAAACTCGTGCTCACGGAAAATTATAAGTTTACAAAATAGTTTACTTAACTTTTCGTAAATTGAGTGAACTTCGCTGCTAAAGTGACTTACATCATGTTGAACTGAGCGTGGGCTCATTTTCCCGAACAGCGGCTGGTAATCGAGCCTAACTGAGCTACAGCAAGATTCCAGTTAAAACTTCCAGCTTTGAACGTGTTCTATGAGCTGAAGAACAACTCCCAAAAATATCCATGTGTGGTCCGTGTAATCATCTATCACGAGATTTCCGCATGATTATTAGCTTTGCAAATTCCTCAGTTTGAGGTTTAATCAGTTTTTCCCAGATCACGACTTATCCACACATCGATCCTGCTGACATCCTGCTCAATTTTTTGTGAAGTTCCCAAGGCATTATTTTGTATCTATTTTTAAAGTTTTCTAAGGGATCCTAAGATAATCTATTGTAGCGATAGACTAAGTTGGTCCAACCAAATGATAAAATATTTGGTTTTCGACTGCTATAAACAGGACTCGCTGCGCTCGTTCCATATATACCGCGTGCGCGTCATATAACCGCAAGGCGCCAGTTTCAACAGGAACATTTGTCAAGGAAAAACGTAGATATGAGAAAATTAACAATTGGTTCATGCTTTAGCGTGCATTATCGAGTTATGATGCACGCGGGAAGTTTGGAGAGCACGATAGAAGCGTAAGATTTGCACGAGGCGATAGCCGAGTGCAACTCTAGCTTCTTGAGTGCTCTCCAAACTTCCCAAGTGCATCATAACTCGATAATGCACAGCTAAAAGCATGAGCCAATTGTTTTATAACATTTTATTGCGGTTGAAACATTTTTTGGACAAATTAAAAGGAAAATTGAGATCATACGCGAGTGTTCAGTGTACACCGAACATTGAACGCGAAGTTTGGTTTCGAAGGAAGTCAGCCTTTTTTCGCCGGTCAATTGCTTATAAAAAGAAAAGCAATCCACAATTATGTCTCAATGAAGTTTTCTAAAGTACTAAACAGCAAAAAAATGGGGAAATAACCCAATTTTGAAGCGAAATTTAAGCTTTCAAAAGCTTATTCAAAAACATCTACGTGATTTTACAACTTCAGAAAACGGTAAACAAACTCTTATTAACGACAAAAAATGATTTTAATGTACTCACCTTACGCAAACTTTTACATAGAGCAAGTTGTATCGGCGAATAAAGCATTCCATTACAGCCATTAATTGAGCAAACGACAAGAGATGAAAGATTTCCGACGATTCATCCAAGAAAACTTTTGAATTTTGACGCGTACGTGAGGAACCCAACTCAGTGCCAAGTCTTCAGAACCAATCACCGGCGCGATACTCTGTCGAAGTGACAGGTCAAGTTTGCTCGCGCCACCAGCGTGCATCATTGGATTATGATGCACGCGCGCGCTACTGAATTTTACTCAACCTCGATTCCAGGCTCTCTCTCCTTTTCCTCCCTTGTCGTTGCAACTCAACGACAAGGGAGGAAAAGGAGAGAGAGCCTGGAATCGAGGTTGAATTTTACTATGTGGATTTGCTAGCTATGTTATAATAAAACTTGGCTAATACCAACTGATAGGCGGATGTACAAGGGTGTGGGGAGGTGCATCCCTTCTATGAGAGGATGTTTAAATGTAGACTCCCCTAGGGAGTACAATCCCCACCCCTCCCCGTAATGGGCTGTTTCTATCGGTAGTGAATGACGCAATTCACGAGATTAGATTTAGACCCGGCTCGCATCGTCACGCAGCTTCGTCACGCAATTCTCACACCGTCACGGGACTACAAATGTTGCGAAATATCACAGCCAGCAGAGCGTACAATAGATAGGCCCCGTAAAATCAGTAAAATCTCATTTGTGTTGTGCATCTGAGCCGGCAAAATCGTCGTACATATGAACTACAGTGGCCGGCAACCCCGATCCCGACGAAAAAACCTCTGGTACACGTGAGGAATGCTTTGCCTAACATTAGTCATCGAGAGTATATCCTTTTTATACCAATTGCAACAAACTATTTCATGGCAAGTCTTGGATGGCCTTCTTCGCCCCTTGTTTAGATATAAAGATTTCTCCAAGCACATGTCTTTAAGCGCCGTGTGACTGTACAGTCGTCACAAAATCACATCTCTTGGCCACAATATATGACTAATTCAGGCTAACCGCTTCTTTATACAATAATCAGCATAACATCCATAACATTTTCATTTCAATCCGAGATCTTCTCCACAATTTAGGCCACGAGACGCGCAACGAAACTGAAATTAGCATGTTAACTTCCCAAGCAAACACTCACTGATTAATGCAAAAATATAATTACCATATGCATGCAGAAAAGAACAATGCGTTGCAACATTTTTGTACTTACAGCACGTGTGGAGTTTGGCTACCATATGAGGGAATCCCCTTCAACTCCGTTTGCAACCTCTGAAGCTTCAGAAAATAATCGTTGTAATCGTTCAAAATTGATGTAATAAAAATATTCCTCGAGGCATTGGTGGGACTGAGCTGTGCTAAACAAAATATAAAAGCAGGCAGGACAAAAATTCACCATAACCCTTGCCTAGGCTCGATGGATGAGCGTGGGCTCATTTTCCCGAACAGCGGCTGGTAATCGAGCCTACCCTTGCCTTGTGTTGCGACATCGCGGAGATGCACAGGTAACATGATAACAACAAGGTCATATGGCACACATATTCCTTGAAACGTTACCAAACACGGTCTCAACATTCATTATCTCGACATTTGTTGAGAGCCGATGTTGAGCAATGTTGAGAGGGCTGAGACCTTAGAAGACGGTTTGTCTCAACATCTCAACATTTCTTTTGTTCTCGAAATGTTCCCCCTCTCAACATTGTTCTCAGTCCCAGGCCTCACTGAAGCATCTCACTTGTCGAGCATTTGTTGAGAGGTTGTTGAGGCCGTTTGACACGGCATGGTCTCAACATGACTCAACAAATATGTTGAAATGTTGAGACAAATGTTGAAACCGTTTAAAAATATTATATATCCAACTAATTTGTTCACGGTCGATTTTCTGGACAATCTCAATAATTTCAAAAACAAATATACTAAATGGCCTGCAAAGATTTAGTATTGATTGCACTTGGTTGAGTAGTATCGAAGTAGTAATATGAAAGTACAGATTTATTGCTCAATCTTAGTTACGTCACGACACTGACCGTATTGACCTCCTAAGTGGCGTAACAGATTGTTTCAGTGCGATTCAGAAAATGAACATTTCATAATCTGTACCTCCTAGAGGACATTCTCACGCAAGAGCAGCTATGCAGCCACAAAAATAATTATTATTATACATTAAACTCACTATTACTCTCTATTTTCATTGGCTGAGAACATACAGCTACTGCGCTAGCTCGCCCCGGCATCAAAATATCACGTCATATCTACAGTACAGAGCGTGAAATTTATGCACGCGATTGTGATCATATCTGCGCTGCAGACATTGAGATTTATGCAGCAATTGTGACGACATGCACGCGTTGGAAATGTAGCCTGCGTAGCAAGCGTTCCTGTACGAACGAAAAGCTTTTTCCGCGATCGAAGAACTTTTTCTGCATTTTGGCCGCGCGAAAATTGGGGCGAGAGCAAAAAAGACGGAGGGGGGGAGGGGGTAGGGAAGGGGTTGGCTTGGAAATGTAGCACACTAGTTGGTAGAACGAACAATAGGACATAAAAGCCGAAGAACATTTAATGATTTAATGTTCCTTAAAAGGAAGTGCCGCCAGCTTCCCGGCTAAAAGGTTTGGTTATATATACGTTATATATAGGTGATGATAGTCAATGACGTCATTCGGACTATTTAGCTTGTGGCTGTCATGTTCCATCAGTCATTCTCTCGTAGCTCTCGATTACCAGCCGCTGTTCGGGAAAATGAGCCCACGCTCATCCCCCGAAGGACTCGAGAGCTAGAGAGCGGTGGAAATCGAGCTTACGACCAATCTCGATATCACAAATCATGGTTCAAACAGACCCTCGATCCTGGTAAATCAACCAGACGTTCGACCCGTCAAACCAAGCCTTCTAAGAAAGATGAAAGATCCCGACTTTCTTTATGACGATCTACACTGGCATTTACATGAGTTCAATTTTCCCGGAGGAAGAATGGTCTTCGTCCAGTCACGTCGCCACATCGTGTGCCTAATGCTGCCACGGGCGCGGTTTCTGTCCGGGACAGCATCCATCTCATTTCCAGTTGATCTCAGCCATTACCTCAACGGGATCTACAGTAAGAGATCCGTCTAGCACACGAGAAGTTTTTGGAACAAGCGTCCAGCTTTGATAATATGGCAAGGAAATGCCGATTATGATCGAGCCACACAAGAAAAATCACGCAAGAAAAGGACTGGCCTCACGAGTTCGCTCCAGATAACTCTGATTCTGTTCTTGATTATGATACGTTAGACCTCCTTGACTATGTAGGCGAGTTTTTAGCTATGATCAAGTCCTCCTACTCGATATATATGTATATTGGATCAAAAATTTTGATCGTTTAGCCGGGATTTAACAGCAATAGACTGAGCTGCTACACAGAAAGGGCCAATGAAATTGGTAGCTTACGAGAGCTGGCTACACTGCCGATCATTTACGGCGCTTCATTAACGGTATCAAGAAAGAAATTCAAGATTCCACAATCCGCGAATGGTGAAAAAGCTACAACGGCGTTGCAAAGTGCAGCTAGCCTAACAACTATTGGATTCAAATAACACAAACCTCGGCCTTGACAATTACTTCGTCCTTGGCGACCATTCTCGAGACGGGGGGCGTCGCACGATTACACTAGCCGGTTAGGCGAATCTTGTGTGTAACGATCTCCTGGGAGGGGGCTTCTTTGTCTACATGAGGAAATGGAGAACGTAGCTCTGAAACGGCTGAGACAGGGATTTCAGACTTCCTCGTGATCTACAAGGAAATATCAATACAGCGCTGTTTTAATTAGCTCTGTCAGCTTACGCAGCTATATTCTTAAATCCGTCACTTTAAATCCATTAAAGCCGATATATTCTGACCAACTAAGAAGTTTTTAAATGTTATTCTGGTTTAAACTGCAACAAAAATTACTTCTTAATAAAGCTCAGAAGTACCCCACACCCCCGGCCTTTCATACACGAAGCATTTTGATATCGACATGTTGTAGGTGATCGATCAAATGTGACCTGATACTGCACGTATGATTACCATATGAGCGCTGTCAGATCAGAAAGAGAAACTTTCGGTTATAATTATTCTGTTGCGTACGAGGAACTTGTTGGATGTCGCAGTTTTTATAAAACTCCAGTTCAACCGGGCGATATAAAACTGGCCTGTGATACAAGCCACATGCTGACTGACATCTTATACACATTTTGCCCTGAAGACGATTGTAAAAGGTAGGCCAACATAGGATTAAAACCACTAACATTTCTAGAGTGAACGCGGAAACAGGAAACTGGAATATTAAGAAGCTTTCAATATCGTGGCACTAAAGTCACGAGAGAAAACTTATTCGAGAAACAAGAAAAGAAATGTTTCAATTCTTTCTTCCCGCTTTATTAGCATTATGAAGAGTATAAAGACCTATAAAGTTCTCCCACCACCTGCATAGCCACCGGAAAAACTGTCCGAAGTACCAGGCAATAAATAACACGCCAAGTAAACATGAAAATTAAGGACAACATGGTTTTATAGTCACCCAGCGCACAATTTAATCATTGAAACTAAACGTTGGCGAATATACTAGTCCATAAAATTGTATGGCAGGCAGACTTAAGCCGGTATATATGTTTACACCTGGGCACCGGATTTTGCCCTGTATGTTCTTCCACTGCATAATCAGATCTGATCTGAGGGCAGACTTTCGATATATGGCAGATATATACATGTATACTTACCATCACTGCTCTCGCTCGAAAAATCCTAAGAAAAGAAGCTAGATTATTTGCAATCGAGCTATACTGGTGGCTCCTTCCTCTGCATGGTTCAGTTACATGTGGACAGCTTTCCATAAGGAAACTACTCAAATATCTAGTGCATCTTCGATTCTCTTGTTCATGCTTTTCCGCGTGAAGCAAGGAAATAGGAGACGTCTGCACGCAGGCTAAGTTACGAAACCAAAGCAGGTTGCATACCACATAAACACATGTAAGCTTCATTTTTGGTAAAATACTCTAGAGCCTTGAAGATGTGACACTCTTGCCTATTGTTGCGAACTCAGGTGACACTCCCATTTCGCTTTTTCATTTTCAGTTTTGCCTCGTTGAGTATGCTAATGGTTGACTATAGTTCTTCCACGGCAATTAACATCTTCACCACTATCTGACTTTGCAGTACAAGAATTAAAGTCTAACCGCCCACCCTCTTGCATAGCGTTTGTGCTCTTTCTTCTTCGTTCTATTACAATCAACAAATTCAGTTGCCAGCTCCCAGTCAGTCTTCAGGCGACCGCTTACCAAGGGCACTGTGTTAATTTAATCAGTACTATAGTATGCGGGTATTATATAGACAGACTGACACTCGGAAAGCAAGCTTGACTAGAATGCGGAAATCGAAAGTCTGACGAGATCAGGAAACTGTTTATCTGTTGTGTTGTTAATCCATTGGTCGTGTACATTAGTTGAGTTCTTTTAGGCGCCGGGCGCGTGGTCCATTTAATATCCGCGTTTGTCATGTTTCAGTTTCTGACTGACTGACCGTGCGCTCCAGCTGTAGTTGGATCGATGGCGCAATTGCGCGATGAGCCATGCATATGAGTCAGTATGATTGATACAAAGCGTCAGCAAGCGTGGGAATATCATGGACCGAACATTTGTAGGTGATTTTTCGCAGGAATGCCTCACACAGTGGAATTTTGTTGCAGTTTTAATACTGAAAGAAGAATACTTCAAATCACAGCCACACTGAATTGCTTTCAATTCATTTGAACGATTTGAACAATGTATGAAAATTGACGCGACTATAAACCGGATGTGTTGCATGAAAAGGTCGAATCATAGGGATCAGAAAAGCTCATCGGCGCTGGTGCAAAACTCTGGTACATAAATACTCCTATTGAATCGCCAGCCACGACCGAGCCCGCACCCGGCACCTCTCGACCAGCGTCGCCTCCTAAAAGTGAACTCCAAAGACACAGTCAGGGCCTGAAACCGAAAGTCTCTGTCAATAAAGCGTCTATGGCATTCGGCGTCAGAATATTAATTTCGTTTACACTGCATCTATGGCATGATTCTGTTGAAATTCCAGATCATAAGATGAAACCGCCTTACCGCTGCATTTCTGCTTGCAAGTGACTATCTGATTAATTCAGGTATACTTGACAAAGTATTTTTTTAATTTTCAAGTCAGGTCAGAGTTAATTGAGAGTTTTCTAGTAGCTTCTGTTCAGTTCAAAGATGCGACTAAGGCTTTTAACAGCTAGTAACCATCAGCAATAACCGTATTCCCGTGCTTTAAGAATGCTTCCTGAAATGGCTAATAACTTTGATTCAGTTTGTGCAGCAGTATTTTAGCGTTTGTTTGCGAGTTTGGCTTCGTGCAAGCGACAAGGCTTTTTGCCGTTCGCACCGGAATTCGAAGCCTGCGCGGAGGTTAGTGAAACAACATAAAATTAGTTGTAGTTAATATGTCAGACGACACGTGTCTGATAAAACTCGTTTGTGGTTTGATAAAGTAACTCAGTGTAAAGAGAACTTCACCGTGCATCAGGATACATTATTTCAGTGCTGAAGATCTAGACAGTGTCCACTCCAGATACAATCCATCCCTACCAATTCTAGGAATTGAATCGATAACCTTACCTCCCTATTAAACCCACACTTACGGTTTTCGCATCATATCTTGCGGTAAAGTGCACGGAGCCGGAAAACGGATGCTGCTGTCAGTGTGTTTAGCTGATTATGTTGAGTTTTAGAAAAAAGCTCCTGTTGTTTGCCTTCAATTCTTGGCTCAAAGACAGATTGACAGGTCTGACAGAGAGTCTGTAACAACCCAGTGATTCGCATGCTTTGAATAGACTTCATGCATGACGACCACAAGGCAGGCCTGACCACAAGGCGTTTTGAATGAATGCTCTTTGAACAACTAAACTTTGTAAACGGGCCTGGGCCTGGGACCGCTGAGGGACCGCTGAGGAGGTGGGCCCCAGTTCAAATTCCTCCGCTCTGAAGTTTTCTTTTAGTTTTATTTACTCATCTGTCTCTCGTGGTAGTCAAAAGAAATACATTACCGTGCTTCAGTTTTTTAGTCAAACGGCCAAGACCATTGTCTTTGGCATATAATACGCCGCATCCTGTTTTAAATTGAATTGACTAATAAAGATAAATATCGACAAAGAAATATTTAACTTGCCTCATTTTAATTTTGTCACAAAACATTTTTTTGTACTTTGACTGAAGACAAATAGTTTTTATTTGAAGGAAAAGACACTTTATTTCGTTTGCACTCTTCTTATTTGGAGGTTTTCGTCTCTTGTGTGGACAGCTGTAGCCTATACTCTTCCTCTTGTGTAGCCTGCAATGCAGGTGGTTTGTGGGCTTGCGCCGGATTGTAAGGATTGTTTATCTCCTTCGAGCGTTTAGCCGCCATCTTGGATTCACAAAACATGGAGAGTTACTCGATGGAATATTCAGCGCTCGCTCGCCCAAAATACGCCTACTTTGTAGGCTACCTCTTGTGTTGTTAGTTGTGAATCCAAATCTTGAGTTCTTCAGACCGTTTTTTTGTCACAAAGAATACACCAATCAATGCATATTCATAAATGGCCACCCAGCAATTTTTTTTCTGGCAAGGTTTTCAAAGACATTGATGATAGTCATATCAACAAACACTGCAAAATATGTTATCTTGGGAAGTTTGAGCATTTTTGGTTGAACGTGAGCTAGTGAGGCTAGGTTTTGATTTCCTGTAACAGGGTCTTTTGGGAAATTTAACTCCATGGTTGAGCGGGAGGTGCTCTGCTACTCTCCGGGATCTTTTATATCAAGTGGACCAAAACATCATCAAAGAACATGGTTTAATGGTGATCTTGACTCACTCAAGTACAGGCAGAACTCAAAACTAATATTAAAAGTAAAATTGTCATAAACATTTTGTAGCCAATAGTATTTCGGCTGCTATACACTTTTATTCACGAAATTCAAAAATAAACGGATCGATTTACAAAAAACTCCACAAAAAGGTAAAATGAGACAATTATAATCCATTGAGGATTACAAGAGTAATTGCTAATAACCACAAACTCTAAACTCTTCTCAAGTATCCATTCATGTTCCAGGTTGCATTGTATCTATAAATTAAAAGAATAATATAAAAACTAAGCTAAAGTTTAACTGCATGCAGTTATAGGTATAACTATATTATTCATTCCTTCCCAGTCTCTTGAAATATCAATAGGTACAAATAAATGTCAGCTTCCATTAAAAAGTTATATATACGATTATTCAGCCGGATTCTCAGGGGCACCCAACGACGGTTTGCTCCCAAATGCTTTAAAACACTATTTTAGGCTGTCTGGTGTGCTTTTTAAAGATCTATAAATGAATTCTAAGCTGAGCTATAAAATTTATATCTGTTCGGTCATTCTAGGGGAACTTTAGACTTCACGAATTTATTCGGGGCTTTTTTAGTCATTTCCCGAAAACCTCAGCTCTTCCTTGCTGATTTTCGTGATTTTTCCTTTCCGAAAATCCTAGCTGACCTTTTTTTTGTACCCAAAACGAAATTTTTCTACCTCCGAAAATAATAGGCATTAATTTTCCCATATTAAGAAAGATGATATTTCCCTAAAGAAAATTCCAAATTTTAATCCGAATATCTGAGGCGATTATAGGCCTTCCGAACATATATTTCACCTGGATTCTCCCTGTGTTTGTCATGGAAAAGGCAATAGAGGGTTTCCTAGCTAGCAAGCTATATCGTGTTACCCTATCTTGGAGAAAGGCAAATAGTACAATGTACAAGCTAGCTCGAGTATTTTTTCCAAGAAATGAAAGCGCTGCCGAAGATGACCAGCTGCATTTCCATTTCTGATTCTTTTCGACATGGAAAAATAAAAAAATTAAAAAGAGTTATATTTAGATTTTATGACGACTCGAACATTGGAAATTAGATTTATATACAATTTCAACTTAATTAATTTTCAAGTTGTTTATGATCGATAAACCTGGCCTTTACGTCATAACAATTCACAGAACCATTAATTATTTCTGCTCAGCTAGCCCCCTCCCTCTCCAAGCTATGACTGGCAATTTTCTTACCCCAAAAAGTCAGTGTATCTTTGATCCACTTGATATCTATCAGAACGACCCATAACGAATGTCTTGAGCTCGTTCAGCTTGACTGGACCAAACTCTGCATAGCCGAGCTCCTTTATAAGGCCTTGACCAGCCACGGCAGGTTGAAAAGGATGGGTGTCCTCAATACATATGTAGTCACCGGGCTCCAGGAATGTGTCGAAGTACTCCAGCACTCTGGTCATATTCACATGCGAGTCCTCCATTAGGTACCACGGGTGAGGCAGATTCTGTATTGACAAAACCATTGACAGTCAAGCCCAGTCTTATGATCCTTTTTGTTTGAAACGTCTACTCTTCAGATGAAGATTTCAATATTTAATTAACATAGGAATTGATCCGGCTAGAACTCGTCTAGCTTGATTGATGCCTTGATTCGCAAAGCACAGCAGAATAAGCCATTTCTAAAGTGCATTTTGCCTCAGTTTCAAAACGAGTTCGGGTGCACGAGATATGGAAACCTTTCATTTGCTTTAAGTTTTCTGATGGTTTCGCATTCAGGGATGGTTTCACACCAGGCCTTAACTGACAACTAAACTAGTTTTAAAACAGAGCCAAATACAGTAAAACTGATTGAAAAACTGACTGAAATCCACACGTGCCGGTCACGGGAAGCCAGACATTTTTATAATTGAACCAAAATTCGAGATTTTGTTATTTGTAGTGGAAAATCCTCCATATTCACGTAGTACACAATCTCGTTCCCAGAGTCCTCGTTACCCTTGCCCAGCGGCGGAACGGACAACAAGGACCTCTTGGGGGAAGCGATCCGCCATGAGGCCTTTGTTGCCCGTTCCGCCGCTGGACAAGGGTAACGGGGACTCTGGGAACGAGATTATGTAGTACATTAGTTTCCAATTGAACTAATTCAGTTACCTTCAGAAAATCTCCTGGAACACATTTTTCGACATGAAACAAATCTCCCTCGATGAACTCTACATCCGGGGACTCTCTAGCCACAACGTCCAGCAAAGAAAGATCGATGTCGATGGATATCACACGTGACTTACACCCAAACATTTTTAACATGTCCGCTGTCCACAATGCTGAGCCTCCCTTATAAGCGCCGAACTCAATCACAGTTCGAGGCTTGAGTTCCCATAGCAACTGCTGCATTATTGTAAGATCTAAAGGATCTTTCAAAATTGATACGCCACGCCACAACGTCAGATATTTTCCTTAAGAAAGAAATGGGCAATGAAATGAATTACTGATTAATCTTCACTTCAAATGCATCGTTTATCAGTGAAATATGAATATACATGTAGCGCCCCGGATTTAGTCTTATTTCAAATTTCATGTTTGTTAAAAGCTTTAGTTTCTGTTCATTTTTATTGTTCTTGTTTTTTCAAAGCCCGCAATAGTTTCAGAATCCGCCATAAAATCAGATATGAGCAGTTTAACAAATTAGATCAGAGTGAGAATATATGTTCAGAGGGTCACCCTCCATTTACACCCCCACCTCCCTCCCCACCCCCTCCATTTACACCCCCACCCCCTCCCCTTCCATTTACACCCCACTCCCTCCCCTTCCATTTACACCCCCACCCCCTCCCCCTCCATTTACACACAGCAGGCTGGAAAGAGGCTGCAACGCAACGGGAAAGAGAGTGACGTATCTCCCACAAAGACATGCAATTCAATTTCATTATAATCTCTCTGCAACTGCCTCTAGATGTCGGCCGGCCAGACGCACTAGCTATTAAGAGCTGATGTCTGTAATTATCAACCAGAGGCATACAATAGGGAAAATACAAAAATTCTCAGAAAAATTCACAAAATAGCCCTTGGTGAACTATTACTAAAAAATATATGTTTTACTTCAATCCGGTAATTATTTTCGAGATACGGAGGTAATCTTGGTTTTGCAGCTCTCAGACAGGATTTTAGGCGTCTGACACCGCACATTGTGGAGACGTTGTTTTGAAACTCAAAACATTTTTTTTCTGAGAAACAAATTACTCATCAGATTAAGTAGATAATAAGATATATTGTGAGTGGTTATTTTATCAATTTGAATTAAAATGGAATATTTGGAAGATTTTTCATTATTTACAATATTTTAAGCAATTTCTTGCAATACAAAATTGACGAAATTGAGAGGCTAAAATCATTGACTGGTACATAGCCTAGAGTATAGAGACTTATACCACGTGAAAGAGCATTATTTCCTCTTTTAAAATCTGTTTTCAAAATCATGGGCAACTTAAAAAAAGAATTTTGAGGCTGCGAAATACAAGTAGTACTTTTGTGTAATTTGAGCTTTTCCGTCACGGCATTCCGATGCTAAAACTCAAATAAACACAACATTAAAACATTTTGGAACAACAGAAGTTTAATAATACTTGCTATCAGGCACCAGCACATGTTACAGGACTATTTTCTGTGATTTGCTATCGCTTTTTGGCAATAATAAAATAATTTAGCTATTTTATTCGACCTTGAGTTCCAAAGCGTACACAAGTCACGTAACGTTTGTCAAAGTCAACTTGAAATCAAATCAAATCGGAACATTTTGCACTCTGAAATTACTGTCTAACACACAGAACAATAGCTATGAGTGCTTTGTTATTCGTACCTTAGATTGGGCTTTCTGGATATTGAAGAAATCCATGAGATAAATCGGGAACAACATCTGTTGGCTGTATATAAATTAAATACGCGGTTTCCAAATTCGTTCAGAGATTGCGTTACATGGATTACAGTGGGAGACCGCTGTAATGTTATTTCGATTATGGGCCCCGAGCGAATTGTTTTAAAAAAACTTATAGAAATGTCACAACTGAATGGCCACAATGCATTAATTTGATTAACGTCACCGGATTTAGAAATTTTAAAATAAATTAATCCAGGACCCTGTACTCAAAGGACAAGTGCGACCTAACCATCTTCATTATAGTAAAAAAAAAACCGGAATGAACAAAATCAGTGGAACTAGTCATTGTCAGAGGATGTTCCAAAACTCGACAACAGTGCAATATCTTAGACCTACACGTATACGTACACATGATTCAATTTGAAAGAAACAAGTCTCTAGAGTAATTTCACGTGGTCTGAAATGGGGCAACAAACAAACCAAGCGAAAGAGGTTTGAATGTGAAATCTGGGATTTCCCCCTCTCGCTCTCCTCGCTAGAAGGACTAAGGGAAAGAGGGACTGCTGGTAGTCTACGCTCCGGGTAAACCTATAAGCTGGAGAGAAACTGACATTTCAGGACCTTTCAGACTGGCAGGAAAAATTGGAGGCGAGGTGCGCAATGACCGCGAGTAGTGAGTGATCCTCGCCACCACTGTTTTCACGTGGCAATTTTTCCCCCAATCGATGCTGCTCGTAGTTTACGTAAGATCACTTGGGAACTGAGGATAAGTGCTATTGCGTCGGAAAGCTATAACTTTCGTTATAATATACTCAACAAAATATGCAGCTTCTGATTGGTCAACTGGACGAATGCATAAATAGGTTATAGAGTGCAATACGGAATTGTGATAAACGTTACCGGACAAGTGGAGACATTTTTGCCGCTTAATGGCATTGAAATAAGTTAATGGTTAAATGTTTTCTAAACTATAGTACTGTAATTCCCCGGGGGGGGGGGGGTACTCCCTTATGTGGCCTATACGGGGACGTGCTGCTGGACAGGGTATGGTGTTTGGCCTCCCAGCCCTGAACAGGGTATATAATTTCATGCGAGTCTGTCCTAAACAGGGTATTGTTCCGGGTTATTGTTGCACGGAGACGTTTCCCGGTCTTTAGCAGCTCATCACTCAACATCACATCATTTTCAAGACAAGATAAATGCTATTGTTGTCGGTATCCTACACTTGTTTTAGAACAAGAGAGTGTGTATTTTGTCGTTTGCCCTAAACAGGGTCCTAAAATGGAGGGTGTTGCCCTACACAGGGTGGGTATTTTAGGTTTTTTTTTTTTGCCCTAAACAGGGTCAGGGTTTCAAACCCTCAGCTTGGTTTGCCTGCGCGTTCAAATAAAACATGTAAGCACTTTGGAAACTAGTGAAGCGTTTCGTGTGCAGAGTAGCGAGATGGCCGCAGCAAAATTTTGTTGAGAATATTATAAACAAAAAATCGTATGAACTGCTCGTGCAATTCGTGATTTATGGCGAGTGATTTTAGGCGAGTGCAATTTGAGAACTTTCAAAACATCACGAGTCATGGCGCGTCCTGCGAGAAAGTCTGCGATTTAGTGGATACGTTAAGCCAATAATTCGATTTCCGTGCGGTGGTTGGTCTCGCAATGCATAATTACTGTAACGCTTTCGTTTGCTCTCATTGCTACCAGAGGAATATTCATTAAATAAACGCGAAAAATTATTGGACGCGTTTATAGTGGACCTTCTGTCTTCTAGTCTCCTACGCAGCCGTTATTTGTGTCGTCACGCAACGCTTCTCCCCACTAGAAGCGTTGCGTGACGACACAAATAACGGCTGCGTGGGAGACTATCTGTCTTCAGAAGACCTGAAAACGAGGCAGATTTTAAGCAAGGGTATATAAATCCCGCACATGCGTACAATTTAGAATGCTGCTGCTGGTCTTATTGCTGTAATGTGGTAAGCAATATAATAATTTACTGGATTCGCACATTATGTGGTCAGTGTAGTCCGTGCTGGAGTTCACTGGTTTTCATTTTGTATCTCCTAACGCGGTCCTCCCCTAACGTGGTCATCCCCTACCACGGTCCTCCCCTAACCTGGTCCTCCCTTAACGGAGATCTTGTTGGGTCGTGTTCTTGTACGAAGGTCTAAGATATTGCACTGTTGCCGAGTTTTGGAATATCCTCTGACAATGACTAGTTCCACTGATTTTGTTCATTCCTGTTTTTTTTTTTTTACTATAATGAAGTTAGGTGATGGCTAGGTCCCACTTGCACTTTTTTACTACTGAATGAACTGATGATGGTTAGGGGCCGTCGACATATTCCCAAGTGCCCCTCCACTGGACGTTTGGGGGGGGGGGGGGCATAAAGTAAAATCAAAGCAAGGAGAGGGGGGGCTCTAGGTAAAATAAGTCACTCAAGAGAGGGGGGGGGCTTAACATTTTATTTCAAGTACATATTACATTGGCGAATCCATACCTATTTATAAGGTGGGGACCGAAAAATTTTCCGGCCCTTCGGGCCTAGCTAGCCTTCACCGGGCCTGAAAATAACACACATGCTCTTTTCCTTCTGCTATGGTTCTGTTGAACATTGCTACGGAGGTGATGTTTGTTCCAGACGCGGATGTCCAACAATTAAACATGCTTCTTTCTGTTATCAGATTTTAAAGGGGCACTGTCACGGATTCGCATGCGCGAAAAACTGCTCACTTCCTGTCGACCATAAATTATTTGGCCGCCATTCCATAATGACGGTTAGTGAAAATATTTTCATGTATTTTGTTTCTAATCACGATTATGTAAAACAGATAAAGTCATAATATTACTGTCCATACGTATTTCCGAAACATGATTTGCATACAAAATATTTTTGCAACGGCCGTAACGCAACGCACTTTTGACAGCCAAGCTTAGATTTATATATATCCATTCGTACATAAGTTTTCAACGGATAACCGTTGCCGTTCGAATGGCTCAATATTTTTTCTCAACGGATAACCTGGCTTAGCTTCGAACGGGTGAAGATTTTTTTTCGAACGGGTAGCGGCAGCAGTTCGAACATTTTTTTCGAACGCACGGGTAGTAGCAGCCGTTCGGCTTGCTAACCGTTCGGGTAGTGAACGGCTTTTAGCCTTTCGAACGGAAAGCCGTGTTGTACGTTTTCGCGTGAGAGGTCACAGCTGAGGTCACATCTGTTTCGATCACACGTCTCCTCAACAACAAATGTGTCGCGAAGACAGTATCGTATCACTGGCCTTCGTAACCTGCAACGAATTTCGCTTCAAGCGATGTTTTGAAACTGTTATTTTCAAGATAAATGCGTTTATGGGGTTTTGTCCACTCTCTCTTGGCTCTTGTCGGGGTATTGAATATTATTTTTCGCCCAGAATTACTACGCTTTCCACCATGTCTGCCGCCGCCACTAGTCGACGCCATTTTGGATTTGGCAACTCAAACTTGAAAAAGTTAGCCTAACCTTTTCAAGTTCGACTCGCGAGACTGGCGCATGCGTCCTTGTGACAGTGCCCCTTTAATCCACAGGTGCGTGTAGAGAAAATGTAGCGTACTTGTATAAAGGTGTGTGTATACTGTGAGGGGGGGGGGGGGGGGTCGTACATAATTTCTGACTGATTAGAGGGGGGCAATAACTAAATTCACTCCTTTAGGAGGGGGGGGTATTACCTAATATTTGGCTACATGAAGCCCATTTTCCAACCCCCCCCCCCCCCCCCCTCCTGATAATTATTGCACAGTCCCTTACTGCTTAAAACATTTTCTATTCTTGCGTTTTATCTTGACTGACAAATTTCAATCGAGTTTCCGTTGGCGGTTTCACCACAAATATTAGCATTTGCTAACTTTTGCTAACAAATTGCTTGCTCATGAATACATTTCACCAGAAATAGTTTTTGAGGTAAGGCTGTTTCTGACCATTTCCATAATTGCTTGATCCCTACGTGGACTGGCTCCGAAACCTCTTTTTTAAAATAATGTTCTGACCCGCAACGAATATTTCTTTGAAAATCGCTGAACCCTTGAACAAGCCATTTAACAGCTGGAAGTTTCTAGAAGCCCAGAAGATTGTTTACGTGCAGTTGTCCTCGTAATAACATCTGTTTCAAGTAAGTAGTTTCTCCTTTTGTTCCTGCTATAGAAACCTAAGCAAAGTTTGATCGTGGAAATGTTGGTGGACTGTACATCTATCTTTTTGTTTCGGGAGTGCAAAATCGCGTGCAACATTTTGTAAATTTGAGAACTCGTTGTTGATGTGGCAGGCAGTTCGATTAAGTCTGATGGTCTTGGCCTCTGCGATATTAATATTCAGAAACAATTGTTTTGTTTGAAAGAAATCAACAGACCGTAATTTGAAAGCGTTCCAAATCTATTGTACAAAAACCAAGAGACTATGATCTAGACAAAACCCCTCTATTTTTAGTAAGGCAGTCTCGTCTGAGTTAACACTGAAGTGCATTAGTTTGTTTGCTAGAGTTTGCACTCCGTTATCATCTCGATCTACACTGATCTCTGAAGGTAAGTTCCTTGAAGTTATACTCGTTTTAGTTTTAAATTCGGTGATCGCATTGCCTTTCTTAATCTTGATTAGTTCGTTGATAATTTAAAACCAGCTATGTCGGTCGTTCGCTTGTGTCGTGCTATTAGTTGGCCATAGGTGAGGCTCTCCGGATGACGACATTTCTCGTAGGACGCTCCCAAGAATTTCGTATCAAGTTAGCTATGACTGCAGCTGTATACCGGTATCACTGAAGGACATCACAGCTGGCACGTTTTCTGCCATAGCAGTAATACAGGAGCTGGGTTTTTTCGTCTATCGGGCATCAGTGAACGGTCTTTAACACTCACGTTACTTTTGCTATCGGGCATTTATAGGCCCATCGCACACGACATTATCGACATTATCATCTTACTGAAACGATTATAGTAACGACCAGAAACCAAAATACCGTGAAGAACATTTCAGTTTCTACCGAGTTCTACCGAGTTCCGTCGACCAAAAACGCTAAAAAACCGCATACCGGAGGCTGGATGAAACCGCAATATCGCACTTTAAGAGTGAAATTACACCGAAATACCGTATGAAAAATGGTCTGAAACCGCAATACCGCAAACCCCAATGTCCCCTCCTGATATAGCTGTTCCAACAAACGCTCAATGGAAATGGAAATGATTGGAATGGCCAAGAACGCAGACAAGGCCTGGACATGCAAAAGACCATCTGTGACTTGATACCTCTTTCTTGTGACGAAAGCGACGAAGATAGAAATGTCGGAAATCAACACAATCAGAAAAGGACTCATACGGGTCTCACACTTACGCATAATGAATAAGTTTTTAAACAGGCTACACCCGCCTTTGCTATTCATTAATTGATACCCGACACTATTATACACAAAGGATCCATTTGTACCAGTCTGCCTTGCGCGCTTGTTCAATTCATGCAGTCGCGTAAAAAGAAAAAAAAAAGAAAAAAAATTGAAATCCCGTATCCCGCTACTTTTCCCCTTGCGATTCTCGCATCCCGACCCTTTAAAAACACGAAATCGAAATTCCCGCTTCCCGCTCCTGTTTTTAGCTCGCATCCCGAATATCGCCACAAAAATAAGCCAAATCCCGTATCCCGCCAAACCTATTGGGGACCCTCTGACTTGTGTAAGCTTTGGAACTCTAAATTATTTTAATATTGCCAAAAAGCGATAGCAAATCACAGAAAATAGTCTTGTAACATGTGCTGGTGCCTGATAGCAAGTATTATTAAGCCTCTGTTGTTCCAAAATGTTTTAATGTTGTGTTTATCTGAGTTTTAGCATCGGAATGCCGTGACGGAAAATTAGCTCAAATTACACAAAAGTACTACTTGTATTTCGCGGCCTCAAAATTCTTTTTTTAAAGTTGCCCATGGTTTTGAAAAGCGATTTTAAAAGAAGAAATAATGCTCTTTTACGTGGTATAAGTCTCTGTATTCTAGGCTATGTACCAGTCAATGATTTTAGCCTCTCAATTTCGTCAATTTTGCATTGCAAGAAATTACTTAAAATAATGAAAATAATGAAAAATCTTCCAAATATTCAATTTTAATTCAAATTGATAAAATAACCACTCAAAATATATATATGTTATTCGCCGGCCGGGAGGTCCGTATAGGGGAAAACTGTGCCCGAGGTCTCGAGTGCGGCCCGAGGCCGCTGTACGGACCGACCAAGGCCGGCGAATAACGTGTTTATTTTTTTCCTACTTGGTTCTGTATAAATGCTAGAAATCTTGAAATCTTGTTTTGCAAAATCTGTTTTTCACGCGCGCACGTATTCCTTTTAACTTATCGCAAGGTCGCTATATCAAAACTACCGAAGAAATAAAACTTAATCCAAATAACAAGAAACTCAGATGATTAATTTTTACACCAAAATATGTAATTACAGAAAGCTACGTAGCTGTGAAGAACAAACGATGGAGACTCAACGGAAATTTCACCACTAAAAGCAGCTGAAATGAGAAGCTATTATTTAACACAAAAACCATTCAAAGTCGCAGCCGGTGGCAAATTTTAGGACAATCTTCAATATTCTTGAAAGCATCTTTCGAGCAAAGCTGTTTCCTCAGTTTTCACCAATTTCATTTCTCGTGTTAATCTAATTTTTACCATTCGATGGCAATTGATAATTTTCATTTATGCGAAACCTTGACAAACTGTAAGCTTGAGAATCAGGCTAAAATAAGCTTGCATGCATTCAGTTTCAACGTACGGCACAACTGATTTATAAGCTTACGTGCCGAGGATTATTTTGTGGACTACCGGTAATCACTAAGTTCATTCTTGAATGAAACTTAACAGAAGGTATGTTTAGGAAAAAAGAGAAACGAAAAGCAAATGATTAAAACTAAGGAAATGAGTCTAAACACGGAGATTTGTAATTCAAAAAATACAGAGCGCGAGCGGTGAAACTGATTTCCAAAAACAACAACAAACTCAAATTCTGTCGGTTAAAATCAAATGAAAACTCGCCTTTTGAAGAAATGCAAGCTCTTTAATTCCACTGCGTTGTTCTCCATTCACTTGACAACGGTAAGAGAGCAATATAATGTTAGAAACGGCAGTTTAAAAAGCTTCTTCGCATCGACCTTCGTCCTTCGCACGTTGCTGAAATTAAAATGTTAGCGCATGCCTACGCTACGATTCCGCGGGTCTCCGACGGGTTCACTGGCAATTTTTCCCGCTCCCGGGACAAATTTTGGCTTGATTAATATGTTTTTGTGGGTCTGACAGTATTAAACGCATTCTGGCAGTTTTACAAAGCTAAGCAAAATTTTCTGCCCGAGTAAATTGCGCAGTGGTCGGAGCGGTCCGTAACTCGGGGTCCGTACTGCAGGATACGGACCGCTGAATCGCGCGCTCTTAGCCAATCAAATTCAAGGATTTGGATACGGACCGCTAAAAAAAAAAAAATCTTATTATCTAACTAATCTGATGAGTAATTTGTTTCTCGGAATAATATTGTTTTGAGTTTCAGAACAACGTCTCCACAATGTGCGGTGTCAGACGCCTAAAAAACGGTCTGAGAGCTGCAAAACCAAGATTACCTCTGTATCTTGAAAATAATTACCGGATTGAAGTAAAACATATATTTTTAGTAATAGTTCACCAAGGGCTATCTTGTGAATTGTTTTGAGAATTTTTGTATTTTCCCTATTGTATGCCTCTGGTTGATAATTACAGACATCAGCTCTTAAAGGGACACTGTCCTGATTTTAGCATGATTTGGGGAAGCTCAGAAACATATCTAGATCATAGGAAGTTGAACAATAATGGTTTGATTCTGTAGAATAGCACTCGACAAATGACAGGAACCCATTAGGAAGTGAGGATGACTAACGACAGCGAGGATGGAAATGGATTGCAATATGGATTTTTGAAAAAACGTTAGGATGTCAGTTTTTCAAAGTTTCAAATTTGGCTCGGAAATCTTTGAAATTTTGCAAAAAATTTTGTTGCAGTATGGAATTTCTTGAAGAAATTGCTTTTTATCATTTAGTTAGAGTTTATTAATTTCTTATTCCATAGATTTAGGGACCATTTCATGCATTTATAACAGTTTTGAGCAAATACGCCGGGACAGTGTCCCTTTAAGGACGGTGCCTCCTTTTGTTACTGCGCATACGTTCTGCCAGGAGCCATAACCTGATTATGGCTCCTGGTTCTGCGCATAATTTCTCGCGTCACAGAACAATGCGGAATCTCTTTCAGGCTAATAAGCTCGGCAGGGAAATATATGGTCGTTTTCTTCATATAACTTACAAAAGGCGTGGTGACCCCTACTTTTTATGTTATAAAATGGAAGCGGTAAGCCTACAAACATATGATTAATTTTTTGTTGTGTGCAAAAGTTATTTAGACTGTATTTTTGGTATACCAGAGGAGAGCTATTTCAGCATTTTTTCCAGATTGAAGCTTGATTATCTCTGTATAATGCGTGGTTACCCCCAATTTTCTTTTTGGATTCCAATAGCCCTTGCTAAGATCTGCTTTTCCCGCATAGTCATAAACCGCGCAAAAATACTTTGGTATTAGGAGGCACCGTCCTTAAGGTAGCCCGGCTTCCCGCCCTGCCTTATATCAGAGGTCTATAGTTATAGACCTCTGCTTATATATATTACCATGAGATATGGATGCTATAATGTCAGCTGATAACACGCTGGTGTCTCGCCTTTCTTTCATTGCAACAAATCTGTTTTTGTCGTTTAATTCCTTTGCGGCGTCTTTTTCCAGTGTCTCGTAGTTTGTATGGTCTTCAATGGTGCTCTCCATAACGCTCTGAAATCTGAAACGAACAAAAAATTAAAAAGAAACTCATGACGTCATTTTTACGTGTTATGACGTCATAATTGACACGTAACTTACTGTTTGGATGTTTTTCATACCATGTAAGTTTCAATGTCAGAGCTTGAATAATTTATTTTGGAGATTCATAGGAGAGAGGGGGGGGGGGGGGGGGGGGGGGGTAGGCTCTTTCTGCCTTCTCCCATCACGAACGAAAAAAAGCCCAGGCAGAATAGGGTTAAGCGGCCACCAAAAATTTAATACACGTAGTTTGGCCTTGTTTTGGAAAACTGATGACAGATTAGAGTCCGAAATAGAAAGTGACGACTGATAAAACAGGGGTATATGAGGACCAGGGATCAAATGTGTGGCTCATAGCCCCGGGATCTGGGATCACAAGCCGTGGGATCGGGATCAGCAGTGTTTTAACACGTTTTAATGGAATCAGGGATCAAACTGTCCTAACAAAATTAAAATCAGGGATCAAATTTTAGTCTAAAAAAATGGGATCAGTTATGAAAAAATATACCTCGTTACTACCCTGGATAAAACCATTCAAACACACGTTTATAATTCCGTGAAAAATGCCATTTTCAAGCCAAGATATTCCGAGACAAATCATTCGGTTCCGGCGGCGGTCTGAATATGCCGGTTAAATGTTTACCTTGTTCTAATAGACTAGGAACAGTGAAATTTTGGAATAAAATCCGTTAACATGAAAGCACGAGGGCGTAGGCCGCGTGCTTTTATTGTTTTCGAGTGTTTGGAAATCGTGATGAAATATAATTAGTTCTTAATCGTGCATAATAATATTACAGAAAATAAAACAAAAAACTTGTCCTCCTGATATACAACTAGATGGTGATGGGCTCCTAGCTGATTTTGTCTAATTGCATGGCGCCATTTGTACGCTCTAGCTTTTCACAACCACAATCTTTTGAATACATCTTCAGTACGTAGTGCGGTAAGTTTTCAGTCGAGTCATGTATGAGCGCTTGCAGTGAATTTTCGAGAATTTGTTGTCCTTTCAAGAACCGATTCATCGCTATAGTGATCCAGTAGAAAGAAACAGAAAGTAAAACTGACTTGTAAGAGAATACACATGTGTGGAAAAAAATAACGTCTACAGCTTCACGGTACGTCGGTACGAGAAATTAGCCTGAGCATGAAAAGTATTATCAAACGAGAATCGTGCTTAATAGTTGTATCTTGTCAACAAGCAATAATCTATCTAAGATAAGTTGAAACATAAAAATAGAACTAGTAAATGACATGTCGTGATTTAGTGCGGAAAACAATTACAGATTGTAGTGGGAAACGTGTTCGACATCATGACTAACCTCTAACTATATATTTTGAGGTGTAGACAGCTCCCATTTTGTAATACATAAGAATTTTAGGTCCGGGGGGAGGAGGGTACTCCCTATAATGGACTATACGGGGAGGCTCCGCCCGAAAGGGGTCCTTTTTTAGGCTCGAGGTATGTGAAAGGGTAGGGATTTCACGAGTTGAAGTATATGAAAGGGTAGGGATTTCACGAGTAAATGATATTATTGTTTGATTAACATCTCTACTGGTAATGCTTGATGATTTCTGGTGATATATATTGTTCATTAAGTTCATTACAAGGGTATAGAAAAGGGATGCAGTGCTTCTACTGTAGGTATGTGAAAGGGGTACCATTTTCATAATTTCTATGGAAGGTATATGAAAGAGGTACCTTTTCTGTGGAAGGTATATGAAAGGGGTACCATTTTCTATGGAAGGTATATGAAAGGGGTACCTTTTCTGTGAAAAATGGTATATGAAAGGGTAAGGGGTTGGACCTCTGGGCGGAGCCTCCCCGTATAAAACTTTTTTGAGTACCCCCCCCCCCCCCGGGTTTTACCTTTCTAACCTGATAAAGTAGTTCCCGTAAAACATTTTAAGGGGATCGTTAGTAAAAGATTTCTCCCAAATCCAAGTTTAATGTTTCCTTCGAATAACAAATTTATCTTATGCTTCGTATTTCATGTCAAACTGGGCGCTGTCTAATGTTTATAGTTCTTCGGCGCACCGAAATATTTAGGTGTGATTTAACAGTCGGCCGAGTTAAAGATAACTTAGATTTCTCTCCGGTAAAAAGTTGGTTGTGTTAGTAATGCCAAAATTGCCCCAAAAACTTCTCACGGTTGGTCTGGCAGTCTGTAAACGATACTGAAAAGGTCGATGGCTGTTTGTCGATTCAGTGATCACGTTTTCACCGTAATGTCGGTAAACTCAATACTCAGTACAAAAGAACTTGATAACATGTTACAGCAAGAATGAAAGAATAATGTCTGGTACGAACGCCAGAAATCATAAACAGACTGAGAACAGTACTCAGTCATATTGAGTGGCTTTCTAGTCTTTCTCACTATTAATAATTCACTCGCATTTCTTATAAACCGCTACAAACTGAAGGAAAAAGTCAAACTTTCTGCTAATATATCTTGATAAGACAGACAGAAAATGTGCATTATACCGTACCTTGAGCGGCTCCGAGGGAAAAAACTGTGGATGCGATGGACGATACAACTGGATATCACTGATGGTCAGCTTTATAAGTTATTATGCGTCGGCTCCTGCATGATATCACGCACTGTTTTGACCCGAGGGCTCTTTCAGTTAATTATTATCCGTCTACGCGTAATTGCGTTCGACGAAGGAGAATGCTTCCTAATTTTGGTTGGGTTGCCTGTGATCTCCTGGTAGCCTGTGTACGCAAGCGAAAGGCTTCAACTGATTTTCGTTCCATGCTCGTTGCGCAACGTTAAAGACATCTAGCTGGACTTTTGCAGTTTGCTCGGTAAGTTCATGCTTGTTATAACTACAGCAATGGTGAAGGGATTTTTGTTGTGTCATTTGGCAATGGATTTCTGTTTTCTCGTTCAATTCGGCAGTGGATTTCTGTTGTGATTCAAGGCCGAATTAGTAACTAGTAAGAGACGTAAGAGTCGGTGGATTTCTAGAGGATTTCTGTTTTCATTCAAGGAAGATCCGTGGATTTCTGTTGTGATTCAAGGCCGGATTAGTAAGAGTCGGTTGATTTATAGTGTTGTTCTGTTGTCATTCAAGGAAGATCCGTGGATTTATGTACGTTGTGATTTATAACGTCGATGGATTTCTGTGGTGACCTGTGGTAGTCCGTCCGTGGTACATAACAGTGATAACCACTGGCACAGCAGACATCCCTGTTCGGTTTCAGAGATGGGTTTAACACTTGTACTGAGCAGTTCTGAGTTGTGTACGCTCCCCTGTATAATCAAATCGATAGTACGTGAAGATCCGAGATGAAGATCAATCTCGAACGACTTTCGCCGATCATATGGGAAAATTATTGCCTGTTGCTTTCGGACGGGATAAAAATGTAGTTTTGGATACAATAAAAGGCCAGCTAGGAGTTCAGAAAGGCAACAGCGGCGTAAATTCGGGACATAACATTTCGCTCCCTAAAAAATTCTGCAACTTAAGCTTTTTTCAGTAATATTCAATTCAATTTTTATTGCACACTGTTTAGTATTCAGCTAAAGAATCCGAACAGAACAAACTGTGCTAGTTTACACAAATCATGATCCCTTTAAATATCGGCCAATAATTCTCCCTATTTGCCGTAGTGCAAGGAAATAAGTGGTACTGAGTTTTCTCTTCTCTCTCTTCTCCTTGCAATATGTCGCTATTCTTCATGCTTGCTTGACTGACTTGTAGCCTAGACTACGAGCAGTCCGGCTTTGTCGAGCAAAGAAATCCAGTCGCCGCGCGAAATCTGGGAAGAGACACCAGACGCCTCTGCGTCTCGCCCCAGATTTCGCGCGGCCATTTTTCCCTTCGCTTTATCAGTTTGTTTTTTGCTCGCATGACTGAAAATACTTGTATGTACTTATATGGTCAGAATTACGGCGGTTTAAATTTGGCATACATCAGATAGATAATTGCGGTGAAAAGGTATGGCGTGGCAGCGATTATAAGCTTTATATCTCAGACAAACGTAGCAAACTTCCAATCATTCCTTTCTTTGGTCCCATTTTATATACAGACAAAAATATTTGTTTTCGATCAGCGCCTTGGATAACCGTGTACCGTATAGCGCGTATGACGTTTCAGTTGTCGATTCACTCACAAGCAACGTTTTACAGATTAGCTAGTTCTTGTTAGTGAATGGAAAAACTTGGAATAAGCGGGAATTAGCAAAGAGAAAAGGTGAGGAAATAGCACAGACATATCATTTAATATTAAGGGATCATGCACCTTCGAAGAAATCCATTACGGTCGGTAGTTAGTCAATTGTGTAAATTATTCAGATTCAATGTGAAACCCAGAGGAGGCCCTCTTTGTGAGTTCGGTCATGACCGATCAGAAGTACGTGCAGAGGTATGAATCCGGTAAATTTAATAATAATAAATTAATAATAACAATAATTTACTGATCTCAAGAGTACAATCTCGACTTTGGTAGCATGACATCCATCGCTGCAGTTTGATTGAGGGACCTTTCCTCTTAAAGTTTCATTTCCACTTTTCTGTTCTTCTTCTTTCTTTCTTTTTTAACTGTTTCTCTGTGGAGCATTTTCATATTTTCAGTTTACGTAAATTTAAGTAAGGCCCAGTTCAGGACGCCGTACTTCACATGAGCCGAATCAAATTCGAATTTAGGCCGACCCAAATTAATTTAGATCGACTGAATTGATTCAGACGCCAAGCTTAATTCAGCCGAACTTAAATTAATAGGGGAAGATTGCTGTTATATTGAAAAATACATTATAATAATTCATGCATTTGTTTCGGCTCATGTGAGTTCGGCGTCTGAATCAAAGCCGGTCCACAGCCGTTATTCTCGGCTGAGCCAGGCGGGAAGAACGGCTGAGCCGATCCGAATTCAATCAGCCGTTCCAAATTGATTCAGAACACCTCACATGAACTTAATTCGTCGAATTCGATTCGGCTCATGTGAAGTACGGCGTCTGAACTGGGCCTAAGAGATAAATATAGTAACATATGTAGCGTGATGGTTGCGGCCTCCGTGATAGATGTGACCTTGCGGACGTCATTATTTAATTAGCGAATGGAAGACAAGTTTCTATTGCTACAGGCCACACCCGTGATGAGTGTGACCTGTCCCATGACCGCCTTGCGGCCCGTGGGCATGATCACATGCTATGATCAAGAGATTTTGCAAAATATTTTGCCCGGCTTATTTGTTACACGTTTACATTTTTTGAAGCACAAAGAGTTCAGCACAAAGAGTTCAGACGACATGGTAGGTGTAAATTAAGTTGTTTAGGGATACGAATTCAATGATTGTAGAATTCTGGAGCGTTTTGTTACACTTCATGTCTTGAAACGCGTTGCACATCTCCGAGACATCGATCTACAAAATGTAAACATCTGCCATTTAACAAATAAATAAGCCTCAACTGTGCTCTGTTCTGTTATAAAGCACGCAGGAAGCGGCGCGAGCACGAAAGAAGTGTAGGGGGAAACACGAGCCGATAGGCGAGTGTTTCTCCCTACTTCTTGAGTGCTCCGCCGCTTCCTGAGTGCTTTATAACAGAACAGAGCACAGTTGAGGCTTATTTATTTGTTTTATGATAAAAAAAATCCATGATTTCCTCACAATTGTACCTTTATTTTCCGAAACAAACATTCCATTTTACTTCGAGAGCAAACTGAACGTCGTCAGCACCCGTGCTTTGGACTCTGATAAAGCACGCTAATTCGAGCCAATCACAGCGCTTGTAAGAATGCTTCAAATGTTTTGATTGGTCAACGAGACAAAAGCTGTCAAAACATCAAAAACTGGAATGAGCAAGAACTCAATTCGAATACAAAACGAGTGCTTCAATGTTCACTTTTCAGTCCTTAAAAAAAGCTAAAAAATCTGAACTTTTCCAATGAAATCTGGCCGAATTGTGGCCCATGAAAACCTGCAAGTTTCCAACATGACGATTGGAAAACAAACTGCTTAAATCTTGCGGTTGAACCTTCACAAACTGCTGCGCTGTTTTGTGAATGAAGATCGTCGCTTGTAAGCTTATTTACGGCAGCAAGAGGAGGATTGCCCGAACTGGTGGCAATGTTAGAAATACTGGACTGTTGTGGCCTTCCACTCAGAGCATCGGAGAGGATATCCAAGCAAGCTTTCAATTGATCGCTAAAAGGACGAGCGTTGTAACTCTTCAGGCTTGCTTCGCTGCGATGCCCGGGCTGCGATGACCAGAGATCGTGCCGAGATCGATGCTGCGAGATGGAGACCTGTGATCGCAGTTGCACGAACACTATGGAGAAGACAATTTGGAAATTTCCTGCATCATTCCTCCGAGGTTGTTAACACAGAGAGGTTTATTTACGTACCAAACTCGATCTTCAACTCTACGGATTGCGTAAGCATTCATGAGCTCCGTGCCAGCTTTGTACTCTCATAAAGCACGCTGTTTAAACCAATCAGAGCGCGTGTTATATTGAAACTTTATTATAAATTGCAAATACAGTGTCTGTCGTGTGGGTTCTCTGCAATTTTGTATTATGATCGCAATCTGAAATCTGAAAGAATATTTTCAAGAATAGCTTCAATTCAATACTGGATGTCATCAGTTGAGTGGTGATCATCAGTGGTCTCAGCTCAGTGGCATAATTTTGCTTGTCGATCCAGTTGCTGAACAAGTCCAGCTAGTAGCGCTCTCGATAATGCTTTGTTCATTAGTCGTAAACTTACATGCATCTACAGTTAGTTAGTTAGTCCTTGATCTTGTAATTAGCTTTTTCATAAATTAATTGAAGCTTAATAAATTTTCAGGAAGAAGATAAAAAAAGTGAACGTTTTCAGCAAGAGACCACCGACTGTCAGTACCAGTGCAGGTATGAATGCTGCAGGGGGTGGTAAACTAAGTAAAGTTTATTTTCTGTTAACCCGTATATTTCTTTAATACCAGTAGTGATTTAAAATCACTTAAAAATTACCTTTTCATGTTTTCGTACAATGAATGACAAATTATGCCCTAAATTTCGCACAAAATGTGATTGTGAATTTGTAATTTACAAATAAATAAAATAAAATAATCCCGGGGTATCACATCGAATGCTCAGAAATCAAATTCAATCGAACGATTGAGTTCGGTCATCGAACGAAATCGAACTCAGAAAAAAATTTGTGAATCAAACAAAATCGAACATTATGTTTTTGAGCTCTTGATTATAAATATGTAATAGATTCAGAGTCGGGACAGTCAAGGCCATATCTAAAGTTTTGTTTCCTATATTTTTGTTCACAAAAGCAGCAAAAGTGTTCAAGTCTTATCATCATTTTCTCTGTTAAGCACAAAACGTTTTCATTCCATAAGTAGCTATGGGCTTTGGCTACATGTCCTGGCACCCAGGAACCTGAATCGTAGTATGGATGCCTTTCAATTCCAGCGTAAGGTGGATTTCGCTGGCTTGTTGCTTCCCCAAAATTGTGTCAATGTTCACGGGAAGTTATTAAAACTCCACTGCCAGCTCTCCATCTGCCTTTTGGGTCATTCACTGGACTGATTGCCTGTCACAATGTGCTAATGAAACCTAGGATGAAAATAAAAGAAACAAAATTAATATAAAAAACAAACAAAATCGAACAATGACATTCAATTTGGTTTGGAAATCAAACTCACAAAAAAATCAAACATCAAACAAAAAAAAACAAAAAAATCAAACAAAATCAAATACAATAATTATTGTTTGATTAAGTTCAGTTGAGTTCGATTTAATAAGTTCGATTAAAATTTTGTTAGATTTTGTTCAATGTGATATGCCGGGCTTAATGAAGAGTTGAACAGCTACTGTAGCTGTACAATGCCGATATTTTATTGAAATATGCATGTCGGAACAAATTCGAAGTATGCCGGGAGAATGAAATATTCAACCTAGTTCAAATCCTGAAAAGAAGATTGAAAAGTGTGAATGAACTTGACTGTGTAATTTGTCTTTTATTGTATTAAGAGGTCATCAACATGTTCCCGAATAATCCTCTCCCTGTCATTAATGTTCACATTTTATTTTGCCACATCAATAATGACACTGCATATACACAGTTGCAATTATATAATATATTTTATTTATTTGTTGCAATAATTTATTTAAATAAAGACTTGGTAATAGCAAGTACCATAAAAGCTCTATTAAACACTGCATGAAATGGTCTGTATACGGACCCTTTCTCAAGTCGTACACAGCCAGTATACATATACGTATAAGGAAAATATAAGGATGTATATGGTCTGTATAAGGATCAGTATATTTCAGGGTATGCTAACAAAAATGCCAGGATCTTATACACTTGTGGCAGGATTCCTTATACGTCAGTACACATGTCAGTATACATTGAGTGTTTACCATTTACATAGAAAAACCGGTTGGTTCACGGTTTGTGCAAATGGTAAGCAAAACTCCCGAATGGGAAATTCCGTTCGAGATTGGCGTGTACCATTTGCGCAATTCATTCCAATTGACAGATAGAGAGTCTGGTAACTAGATTCAAGATGGTGGCAGAGGTAAATCAATCTTCAATCAATCTTTATTTCACTTTCACCATAAATTACAAGTAACAATAAACAAAATCATATTAGGTGTAAAATGACTGGAGTCCAAAGGAAGTATAGCTTGTGGTCGCTTGTGGTATGGACCCCACAAATAATACAGAACTTATAAAATGGTGGTCGAGTGATGGGAAATTACTTTTCGATTATGAGTATGACAGAGAGATCCACAACAACTGCAGCTTTCACGAAGAGAGATCTTAATAGGATTGTCGGTTTTCATGAGGTTGTGGTGCCGTCTTTAGTTGATGAGTTCAGATTCCACTTTCGAATGACCAAAAATATAATTATACTGTCGAAGTACTTACGCAAGAGTTGGCAGCTTAAGGTGCAATTCCTACAGGAAATCGATTTGGGGGAAACCGATTCCACTACAGAAGCAGATTTTGGCTTTTCTTTGAAGTACATGTCGAACATGGAAGTACATATAATGCAGTATAAATGCAGCCACGCCAGAAGCCATGTTGTTGACATTCAGAAACGCGAGCTGAGTGGCCACGCTTACGGATCAAAACTGGCGCAGGGCCTGGAACTGGTAGCTAAGAGCAAATGGTACACAAATTTCCGTTCGGAAATTCTGGTTGGGAATTTTGGACTACCTCTGAAGACGTTCCGTTTATTTCGGAAATTTTCCGGTCGGGCAAACCAAAATAACCTTACCATTTACATTCCAACCGAAATTTCCGGATTTTTTGGTAAATGGTAAACACTCATTATGTATACTGTTTGAAACATGAAGTATACTGAAGGTACATGGAAGGTAGATATACGGTTTTTTTACAGTTGTGGCAGGATTCCTTCTACAGCCACTGTATGTCAGTACAGTGACCGTATACATTATGTATACTTAACAGTTATTCTTCGAGGACGCGCCGGATATGAGCTGATATATATAACCAACGAGGCGCTTCGCCGAGTTGGTTATAATCAGCTCATATCCGGCAAGTCTGAGAAGAATAACTGTTTTAGTAAATTTTCAAACACTCAAATAACCGGAAGATGCAAAAAAAAAATTTCCACTCCAAGAAAAATATATGCCTACAAATGTACAACAAATGCAACTGAACGAGCACTGCATGCAAGGAAGCCTGAAACAACTTTGTTTACGGGAAGTCCCGAACTGAAACCAATACAAATCTGCACACATTTAACTGAATGAAAACCTGTTTACACTACAATTTTAAGCTTAACCTATTCAGTATCGTTACCTTGTGTTTAGAAGAGGCTTGTCAATTCCAGCTGGAGTAAGCTTTCAAAATCAACACAATAAATATCTGGAACGAGAAAGCATAAATATTGCAGTCGATCGATCGTCAAGCGTTGGTGATGGTACAATCGAGGAGGACCACTTCACAGTGAAATTATCTTCGAAGATCACTCTTTTTCTCTCCATCCATGTAGATATTGACGCTTTCCTTTGCGTTTTACTTAACAGTGAACGTGATTTTAACTGGCTCAGTTTCGCTGGTTTCAACACAATTAATTCCGTAGTCGTGCACGATTTGCTCGTTCAGCTGTTCATTCAACGTGTAAAATGAATATAATGTTCAGCTCCACAATTATTTCTGATCTTTCCATTTTAAGCTAAACCATTTGCACAATTTTCCAGAATATACCAAACTTTAGAAGACATAGAGCGAAGATTAAAATTCTGCTTTGCTCTCTTTTCATTCACGAACTGAACTGGCAGACCGCGCCAGCAGTTTTTGCCGCCGTTTTCATACAAACCATGCTTCATTTAGATTGAACTGAAAAATCACTCAGTCGATTTAGAAAATTTTAAAAAGTAATACTGAAGTTTAACGTAAACTGGCTAGTGATGTTTTTAATCAAACAATTATTCCATTCGCCCTTGTTGGATATACAAGTACAAGAAATTCATAATTTTTCCATATTTGGTCAACTTAAGGATAATGGCTCAGATCCATAGAGGAGGGAACCAATCAGAAAGCTAGAAAATCATTATCCAGAGGTACAAATTTACTAATGTCTGAAATAGGAAGTATACTGAAGGTACATGGGAGATAGATATGGATTTTTACAGTTATGGCAGGATTCCTTAATGTCACTGGGTAATACATTATGTACGTATACTAGGAGAATCAAGAGTTATACTAAACTGAGGAAGAAAAATATGCGGATTCTTATACTTCATGAATAATGATTGACCTCTGGTCGTAGAAATAAATTAGAATTTGTAGTAGTCGTTGACCCATAATTTCTAAGAAAACATTTCAACATATATTTTAATGTTTGTGCACCGTGATAAATTTATAGAACTGCCTTCAATAGTCCTCCTCATGAACAAACACCATTGACTGTTTCACCAGGGCACGAAATTAACTTTTTTTTCCAGGAGCCATTTGGCTCCTAAATATTCCAAAGTGGTCGCCAACTACAAAAAGTTAGTCGCCATTTTTTCCAACAAATTTTTTTTTAATTTATTCTTTTTAATTGGGGTGGAAACCAGGCGGTGTTGGACACGCGTCGCGAAGCATGCTGGGAGAAAATCGATCCGAGCTCATTTGCAACATGTCGGCGAGCAGTAAACATCTCAGCTCTCCGCGGTCTGATGCATTTCTTGAAGAAATCTGCCCGCTGTTTCATCCCATATATTTATCTACTTTCTTCACGACTACAACTGCTTCATTTGTGCTCAAGGAACGGACTTAGCGATGAACATTCGACCGGATAAGTTGTTTTGGGCGATGTCGTAGTTCGTTCATCGTTCAATGTTCGAATCTTGTAGCTTTTTGTCGAAACCAGGTTTTAAATAACCCGATTTTGTCCTATAGTTTTCTCCTTCTAGTTGTGTGAACGGGCATGGAAATAAATTGAGTTAAATCTCGAGAATTGAACTATGTTTTGCTGAAAATATATAAATTTGGATCAATGTCTGTCACTAAGGTATAAGCTTACAATGAAAATAAAGCTTTTCACCTAAATAATAGTTGTATACTTCACTCGGTGTGGATTTGGAATTATGGTACTGCAATATATTGGACAGTTTCTGTCTTTCATGAAAATAATATCGAAAGCTACATGTATGCATATGTTCACACTGCACAGGATCCATTTTGAATTTCCTTGGTCTTTAACAAAAGTTATATACCCTGGGTGCCAGAGGTTTATGTTTTATCTAGTAACCATTGTACCTGCTCAAAAGCAGGTCCTGACCAGCAATTTTGGATCCACGCCATCCAGATTAACTGTCCCTGTACACAACTTTTGTGCTGTTATGTTTTGTTGTGTCATATTTTTGTGTCATTTTGTGTATGCAAGTTTTGTGCCGTTACAATAATATTTCCAATTGGCATATCAAGTACTGTATGAACAAATATAACCTAAATTAAAATGTGCTTCGGCCTCCTTTCTCAATATCCTCAAGGTTGGCAGACACGAGGGGACTAGTCACACTTGCACACACACAAAGGGACTAGTCTCACATGAGGGGGACAGTCCAGTGACTAGTCACAGGGACCAGTCGCATGAACAGTACACACAAGGGTACAAGCACAATTTGAGGGGATGGTCCCTTCAATTCAACCAGTTTGAATTATTTTATTTACAATTACAATATACCCCTCATAATTCGTGGGACAAGCTAGTCATAGGGTTGTTCACACGAAGGGACTTGGTGCCTGGGACTAGTCATACACTGTAGGGACTAAAGTCCCTGCGACTAGTCCCCTCATGTATGCCAACCTTTAGATGTAGCATCCATAGAGGGATACAATGAAGGTGTGACATCTTCAGCATAAGGCTGTAAAAGCAACATTCTATTATTGTTGCAGTCCTCATGCTCAAGGATGCTCAAGGGTTCAGTCATTTATTTATAGGGACCATTTTTCCATGTTATTTCACTAAAATGGCCTACAAGAAGGCTCAGGCTCATGTTGCCAGGTTTGCACATGAGTGGATGAATTACTGGTGAAGCTCACAGGCTATCACACATTAGAGAAACTTGTGTCATACTTGCACTAAACCCTTGCAGTAACAGTGTGAATCAGAAAGTGTGAATGTAACAAAAAATTCTGGAAATTCAGTGGAACCCGGTTAATACGGACACCAAAAGGACATGAAAAAGTGTCTGTATTATCCGGGTGTCCATATTAAGCGGGCTGATATAAGAGAAAATATGTGTTGTCGGGACAAACAAAACTGTCTGTAATAAGTGGGTGTCCATATTAACGAGTGTCCTTAAAGCGGGGTTCTACTGTAATTTGACTGCCATGCAGGAAAACCAATGAGATCCTCATCCAAGATATATAAACTGCAAACCCTAATAATGGTATTATCCCTGTGGTTTTATTTCTTGTCTGATTGGACAGCAAAATAAAAGTGTTCACCCCTGTGAATGGCCAGGTGACCACTAACCCAATTACACTCTTGGAACACAGAAAGCACTATGCAAGTGTGCCTGAATTAAATTTTGGTTAAGAAAACAGCTAGGAGATGAAATTACAGGTGGCTGAGAGATCCTGAGAGCCCAGCTTCTTCTGTCGAGCAGTCAAAGTTTGTAGAAAAGTATATATGCTTATTTGAAGCACTTGAAACCTCAGTGCAAGCTACTAAATAAACCTTGCTGTACACAGTGTATTCAATATATTCAATCTGAACTCAGGCTATTTGTTATTGTAAGTTTTTCATTTCCACAATCTAATGGATTTAATAAATGCTAGTCTCTCACAACTCAGCCTCCAGAGATATTATCCACAGATTATCAGCAACAGTTTATGAACACATATAAACATAATCACAATCAAAGTTAGCTAAAATTGGACACTGAGTTGGAGGAAGAGGTCCCAAGTGGAGCAGTGTTTTGAATAACAATACAAGTAATTTTAAGAAATAGCAACATATTTTGGCATCTTGGCAATGATCCTCTGTTGTCACGAAGGGCCTTTAGGCTGCTAAAACCTATCAAACAAATGGAGGGGAAAAACCCGAAATCAAAACGACAACCTATGAACCTATAATATTGTTCAGTAATATATTCATTTGTCAATACTATATATTATAGAAATTGGCCATAACAGTTAACAACTTTGTATGTTCATTGGGGTACCGGTATATTATTCCAAAACATAAATGTAAATCAGTTACATGGAAGCTGTTTCATCCCCATAAAGACACTAGCAGCTTATTGAGCAACTACAAGCAAACTCAGACTGGATATAAACAAGGAATGTGTTTCTTCAGTCATGGAAATTATCACTTCTTCAATCAATTACTGCATATACTCAGTTCCCTGTTGAGAAAAAAATTCAAAGAAATATTGACCTACTTGTACATGGAAATTATATTGACTGAATTTTGGCAACAGTCATATACTGGTCAAAAGATAAAGAACACAAAAATAAGATGGAAATTGCTAGAATATAGCTGGATAGGTGATTTAACATTGATTTTCCTTCAAAACATAACAGGAAAATAACATGTAAAAATCATGGTGCTAGTTTGCAAGGATTATAAAGACAACTTCAATGCAACCAAACAGTCCTGAGGAGAATGACACAGATATATATTGTACTGTAACTTTTATACAGCCATCTCCTTGATGGCCGACAGAAAATAAATTTGGAGCTTCAATAAGCTCCTACAATCGCTTTGTTTCATTGATGGTTATCTGTGACATCCACAATGCAAGGTGTTGTTTGTATGTTATTTCCTTCAAAATTCAACCATCTTTAAACCCAACTCAAGTAGCGAAAAAACCGTAAGAGGTGTGATGAGGTGCGACCCCATTTAAGTATACCTCATGAACTGAATTTTAAAATCAAGGGAATTCTGGCTTTGATCCTTCAAACCTCGATGCATAAATCGTATCACCCGACTTATAAAAATTACAGAAATTACCGCCATTTTGGGAGTCAGCAGTTTAGACAGTTTTAGCCAAAATAATTCCTAGTTATGTCACCAAAATATCGAAACAAACACCCCAGACGGTATCTTTAATCACTTACCTTTCTTCTGATGCCCTGTGCTTTTTCAATGCTGCTATGAAATTAGAAAAAATAGGCGAAAAACAACACAATATCATTCGCCTTAGAATCGCGAAACGTGCACAATCGCCTCCCATACTGCAGTTCGCGCCGGCGACAGTTAGGCTGTTGCCGTGTAAAATGTTCTCTTCGTTTGCATCTACCGCGAGTGGCAAATTTGCATCTGGTCACTCGATCAGAATATCGGCGAATTATTTTTAGACGCAAGTAGTGGTAGTTGAAGGTGTGAGCCCCCGTCCTCCATCTAAAATTCGATCGATTTGTATTTTTTTAAAAATATGTCGTAGTCAATAAAAATTCAATCGATAAACAAACTTGGAGTAAAATTCTTGAGTAGCCGTTCCTGTTTCTACATTACGTGTACAAAGATTAAGTCGAAGTCAATGTTATTAAGGTATCAGTATACCCCAAATGACCATCATGCGTTGGCGCTGTTTTTACGGTCGGAGGTTTAACAAAAACCCCAATAAAGTATATATTTCCTGAAAGCTTAAGAATTGTAGATTACGAATATGTATTCATTTTAAGTAAAAAGATTAACGTGTTTCGAATATAGCGCTCAATTTCAAAAAGTATATTGGTCCACAAATCGAGTTCGTTTCCAGCCGGAATTGAACGGGAGAAAGCGAAAAACATCGCTACGTGTTCTTGACACCTTTCTCTAAAAAACTGTGTCGGGGAATTTTGATTACTTGTCTGGTTAGCTTTAACACACAGTTAAACTTTGAGGGTTGACAAAACATGCATTCTCTGTACGAAAATACTCATAACTTTCGAAGGAGGGAAAAAATTAAAATTCCCCGACACAGTTTTTTTGTCAGACTATTGGAGAACATTCTCTCCAAATTACAGCGAAAAAGGTTGGAAATTCGTTGCAAACGAACTTGAAACGTGCGCTTCATTCGCTGAAATTTTAGTTTCGAGAAACAGGGGAAAACATGTTTTGGGGCGTTCTTCCGGTCTGATGAGATTAAATACACAAGACGCGTGAAAATAATTATGCATTGATCGATAAAGAGAAGGCTCGTCTTACTTTAATTAAACAGAGTACGTATCGAATACAAATGACCTCAAATGCGCGCTTCTTATGGCTAGAGAAGAAAGTTCTCCTCTCACCGATCGTGCTGCAAGTAAATTAAGAGTTTATGGCTTCAGTTTTCCCTCCATTTAGCTTCACTGTGGGATATTCGCCCACATGGATATGCAACCGCGAGCGATTTTCAGTTGTCCTAATCAGTGATGCGATCCGGTGTCATTTGAGACCTGGTTGAGACGAGTGCTTCGGCTCAATTCTTACCGAACAATTTCCCATTTCGGTATATTCTTACTTGAAAACGCGGACACAGTCTTTAATATGTTTCTATGAACATGAACATTGCAAGATGCGGCTTTCGAATTTCGGGTGAATCTACAAACATGTCGGCCCTCGTGTTACGTGACTTTTTATACGTACATGTTGACAAACTGTTGACGGCTCTCGATTATAAATAATTAATGGCGAGAATCGTTTTTTCTTCATAACTTTCTTTAGAAGCAATCTTTTTTCGTGAAACTTTTTGGAAATGAAAGGTCTTGATGTAATCTATCTGAAGATAACAAAAAGTAAAATCTTGCAAAATGGTCAAATTTGGGGTATACTGATACCTTAAGCAAAGAAAAGGGGTAAAAAAAAGAACAGCCCGGATTTGAACCGAAAAAAAAATGAAGGACCCTTTAGGATTAGAACTTTCGCCCTCAATCCCGAAGATCAGATTTAAAAGTTAGCGCCTTAAGCCATTAGGCCACACGAGTGCGCCGTGTGACGTCATTACTGTCAACCACTGTCAACCACAATTTCCACAAACAAATATGATCGTAAAGTCCAGATGAGAATTGATCCCGCTTCACCTCTTGGGGGACAGAATTATAAACCTCGCTACGCGAGGAACAACTTACATGTACAAAAGAAACACAACTTTCCATGTGTTTTGGTTCAATTTACCTCCAAAGTTACAAACTGGTTTCCCTAAGAAAAATGCCTGGCGGTTCAGCACCAGAGACACAATCCATCGGCATACATGACGTATTCAAACGGTTTCACACAACTCGCAATGCATTGTAGGGCGATTTGTTTACTGAGCTGAGAGAAACTTTTGTTGACGTTTTTTGGCCCATATTTCTTGTGATGAAAAGCAAAACAAGATCAGAGAAATCTTGTTTTTTAACTTTAATCTATTGTGTGACTTTTTTATGGCAAAGTTGAAGTAGAATGAGAATTGAAACAATTTAGCTATAATTATATGCGGATAATACTTGTATGTTTCGAATCCGTAACAGACATATTAAAGACTGGATTTTCTCAAGTATGCCAGAATAATTTAGACAGAGTAAATTTGGTTCATAGAATATACAGCTATTTTTTCTTACCCTTCAGTTCATTCATTGTAGTTTTGTGACAATTTAAGTTTCGGGGAGTTTCGGATTGATTCGGGGAGATTTGGGTTGATTCGGGGAGATTCGGGAAGTTTCGGGTTGATTTGGGAAGTTTCAGGTTGATTCGTGAAGTTTCGGGTTGATTCGGGGAGATTCCGGTTGACTCGGAGAGTATCGGGTAGATTAGGAGAGTTTCGGGTTGATTCGAAGAGTTTCGGGTTGATTCCGGTTGATTTGGGGAGTTTCAGGTTGATTCTGGGAGTTTCGGATTGATTTGGGGAGTTTCGGGGAGTTACGGATTGATTCGGGGAGATTCGGGTTGATTCGGAGAGTATCGGGTAGATTAGGAGAGTTTCGGGTTGATTCGAAGAGTTTCAGGTTGATTCGGGGAGTTTCGGATTGATTCGGGGAGTTACGGATTGATTCAGGGAGTTTCGGGGAGATTCGGATTGATTTGGGGAGTTTCGGATTGATTCGGGAAGTTTCGGGTTGATTCGGACAGTTTCGGATTGATTTGGGGAGTTTCGGGTAGATTCAGGGAGTTTCTGGTTCATTCGGGTTGATTCAGTGAGATTCGGGTTGATTTGGGAAGTTTCGGGTTGATTCGGACAGTTTCGGATTGATTTGGGGAGTTTTGGGTAGATTCAGGGAGTTTCTGGTTCATTCGGGTTGATTCGGAGAGTTACTGTGGAAAAGTATCAGTCAAGTCTCGACCGATAGGCGGCCGACACTTGACTGACTATCAGCCGACACTCGGCCGATAGTCAACCAACATATCAATCGACATGTTGATCGATAGGTCGATCAACACCGCCTATTGTACACATGTTCCAGAAAATTAAGGATAAGGCCAAACAGTGATTTTCAGAGTGCTTACCACTTGAAAAATACCACAATGAAGGAAGTGACAGAAAAGAAAGAGATATCAGGAAACCCCAACTAATGAGGTGGGTTAGGTGGGTCTCCCCGAATCTCCCCGAATCAACTTGAATCAACCCGAATTAACCCGAATCAACCCCAATCTCCCCGAATCTCCCCGAATCAACCCCAATCTCCCCGTATCAACCTGAATCTTCCCGAATCAACCTGAATCTCCCCGAATCAACTTGAATCTCCCCGAATCAACCCGAATCTCCCTGAATCAACCCGAATCAAACCAAATCAACCCGAA
Organism: Desmophyllum pertusum; assembly: GCA_029204205.1. NCBI lineage: Eukaryota > Metazoa > Cnidaria > Anthozoa > Scleractinia > Caryophylliidae > Desmophyllum > Desmophyllum pertusum. The sequence continues at coordinate 439,250 of MU825398.1, forward strand.
TCTCCCCGAATCAACCTGAATCTCCCCGAATCAACTTGAATCTCCCCGAATCAACTTGAATCAACCCGAATCAACCCGAATCTCCCGAATCAACCCCAATCTCACCGTATCAACTCGAATCAACCCGAATCAACCCGAATCTCCCCGTATCAACCCGAATCTACCCGAATCAAACCGAATCAACCCGAATCAACCCCAATCTCCCCGAATCAACCCGAATTAACCTGAATCAACCCGAATCAACCCGAATCAACCCCAATCTCCCCGAATCAACCCCAATCTCACCGTATCAACCCGAATCAACCCGAATCTCCCCGTATCAACCCGAATCTCCCCGAATCAACCCGAATCAAACCGAATCAACCCGAATCAAACCAAATCAACCTGAATCAACCCGAATCTCCTCGAATCAACTTGAATCTCCCCGAATCAACTTGAATCAACCCGAATCAACCCGAATCAACCCGAATCAACCCGAATCAACCCGAATCAACCCGAATCAACCCGAATCAACCCCAATCTCACCGTATCAACTCGAATCAACCCGAATCAACCCGAATCTCCCCGTATCAACCCGAATCTCCCCGAATCAAACCGAATCAACCCCAATCAACCCCAATCAACCCCAATCTCCCCGAATCAACCCGAATTAACCTGAATCAACCCGAATCAACCCGAATCAACCCGAATCAACCCGAATCAACCCGAATCTCCCCGAATCAACCTGAATCTCCCCGAATCAACCTGAAACTCCCCGAATCAACTTGAATCTCGCCGAATCAACCCGAATCTCCCCAATCAACCCCAATCTCCCCGATTCAACCCGAATTAACCTGAATCAACCCGAATTAACCCGAATCAACCCGAATCAAACCAAATCAACCCGAATCTCCCCGAATCAACCCGAATCAACCCGAATCAACCCGAATCTCCCCGAATCAACCTGAATCTCCCCGAATCAACCTGAAACTCCCCGAATCAACCCCAATCTCACCGTATCAACCCGAATCAACCCGAATCTCCCCGTATCAACCCGAATCTCCCCGAATCAACCCGAATCAAACCGAATCAACCCGAATCAAACCAAATCAACCTGAATCAACCCGAATCTCCTCGAATCAACTTGAATCTCCCCGAATCAACTTGAATCAACCCGAATCAACCCGAATCAACCCGAATCAACCCGAATCAACCCGAATCAACCCGAATCAACCCGAATCAACCCCAATCTCACCGTATCAACTCGAATCAACCCGAATCAACCCGAATCTCCCCGTATCAACCCGAATCTCCCCGAATCAAACCGAATCAACCCCAATCAACCCCAATCAACCCCAATCTCCCCGAATCAACCCGAATTAACCTGAATCAACCCGAATCAACCCGAATCAACCCGAATCAACCCGAATCAACCCGAATCTCCCCGAATCAACCTGAATCTCCCCGAATCAACCTGAAACTCCCCGAATCAACTTGAATCTCGCCGAATCAACCCGAATCTCCCCAATCAACCCCAATCTCCCCGATTCAACCCGAATTAACCTGAATCAACCCGAATTAACCCGAATCAACCCGAATCAAACCAAATCAACCCGAATCTCCCCGAATCAACCTGAATCTCCCCGAATCAACCCGAATCTCCTCGAATCAACTTGAATCTCCCCGAATCAACTTGAATCAACCCGAATCAACCCGAATCAACCCGAATCAACCCGAATCTCCCCGAATCAACCCCAATCTCACCGTATCAACTCGAATCAACCCGAATCAACCCGAATCTCCCCGTATCAACCCGAATCTCCCCGAATCAAACCGAATCAACCCGAATCTCCCCGAATCAACCCGAATCAAACCAAATCAACCTGAATCTCCCCGAATCAACCCGAATCTCCCCGAATCAACTTGAATCTCCCCGAATCAACTTGAATCAACCCGAATCAACCCGAATCAACCCGAATCAACCCGAATCAACCCGAATCAACCTGAAACTCCCCGAATCAACTTGAATCTCCCCGAATCAACCCGAATCTCCACAATCAACCCCAATCTCCCCGATCCAACCCGAATTAACCTGAATCAACCCGAATTAACCCGAATCTCCCCGAATCAACCCGAATCTCCCCGAATCAACCCAAATCTCCCCGAATCAACCCGAATCTCCCCGAATTAACCCGAATCTCCCCGAATCAACCCCAATCTCCCCGAATCAACCCGAATCTCCCCGAATCAACCCAAATTTTTGTTAGCATACCCTGAAATATACTGAACCTTATACAGACCTTAGACATCCTTATATTTTCCTTATACGTATATGTATACTGGCTGTGTACGACTTGAGGAAGGGTCCGTATACAGACCATTTCATGCAGTGAAAGTAAAGTAAAGTAAATCTTTATTTAGGAAGGGTGGCCCATTCAGCTCTAGGCTGTTATCCATAGGGGCCCAACCCCTGCATTTAAAATATACGTTATACATTATACAGCAGTGCCATTCCCCCTCCCCAGGCCAAGTCCCCCACGCATACATGTACATGTATGGTGGAGTTAAAAAAGGCACATTCACTTTCTTCTTCTTTGGGATCATCTGAACTGTCCTGGATATATAATGTAGTTGTACATGTTATTATTATTGCTTTTATTATTGTATGGAAAACTTACATTAATAATTATTTCTTCAACAGGATGAAATCAATCCCAGAGATGTTGTGGCAAGAAAGGAGACCCCATTTCCCTTCATTGTTTTTGGTGGTACCCTGGAATCTCCAGGGAAACTTCACTGCAGAGAAAAACATTATTTGTTCTTTTGAAGGCTCTTTAGTAGAGGCAGCTCTTGCTTTATTAGCGACCTACATGTACTATGTATTTATGTATAATTATCCCAAAGATTCAGGATGGCAAAAAGCTGCCATCTTCCATCATTACTTTTGTCAACTCATTGCATGAAAGCAATGTTTCACTAGAGACAAACTAATAATTAGTTGGTCTCCAGCGAAACATTGCTTTCATGCAATGAGTTCATGCAATTCAATGATGTACATTTAATTAAGGTGGCCCGCGGTTATTTATTGGAGCGGAGGTTCCCTTTTTTAAAACTACTTTTCGTCAGGAAAGCAGCAACCGATTTCTGTAATTTTTGGTATTCAAAATAAGGAATCTTTAAATTTTAAAAGCCTTCTAAAATTTAAAGATTCCTTATTTTGAATACCAAAAATTACAGAAATCGGTTGACGCTTTGCTACCGAAAAGTAGTTTTAAAAAAGGGAACCTCCGCTCCAATAAATAACCGCGGGCCACCTTAACAAATATATACCATTTGGCTGTGCGTCTGTACTCAAAATGACCTTGAAATGTGACAATAACTAAAAGTATGCCACGAGACACAGTCGTGTGTTCTTGTCATGTTTTGACGTCTTCTGTACATCTATTAGAGTACAGACCCACGGCCAAATGGAATCTATTAATTTTGATTTATACAATTATAGAGATGTCCGCTTCGCTTCTAGCTTTTCACTTGAATATATGACTATAAGCGGAAAAACAATTCTGACTACTGTCAGTTTAGGCCACAGTGTTTTTTTGTACCCAAATAAAACTCTGTGAAAGCTCCACGGCTTACCTGGTAAAATAAATTGTACAGCTTAAGTTTGCGAATGTTTTGACTGAAACACATTTTATTTATTATCCTGATATTATTCCTGCTGCAAGTCAAATTTGTACCAAGCTTGAACGGCCTATTTACATGTAACATTATTTTTGTATTATTGATCTTCATTGATTTTCCTACGAAATATTCGTGCTGGTGCAGGGCGCCCGTGTTTTCCCGCCATTCTTGACGTCATTTGTCCATCTGTTAATAGAGGACAGCCCTAAACCAATCACAGCGCGAGTTTCACACAGCAAATTGTATAATTTTTGGATAATTAATAATTTTGTATCATAATTATTTTTGTATAATTTTTGAATAATAATGTGTGTATAATAATGATTTGAGCCATGTAATGCTTTGATCAGTAGTCGGTTTACCCCACTCATTTAAGAAGTTATAGACAGAGGGTACTGTCTTTATTTAAATTGATTATTTTAATTTTACTCCAAATGTAAAATATACTTTTATCCATATATTTTACCTTGAGTAATATTTTAACTCACTGTCTGAGTAAATTTTAATGTTACTCAAAATATAGAGTGCTTTTTACTCCATTTATGAGTAAAAAACTATTTTACTCAAAATAAAGAGTTACTATGGATGCATTTCTCTTGAGTATTTTTACCTTAAGATTTGAGTTAATTGTACTCAACAGCTGAGTACTTTTACTCGCACTAATGAGTAAGTGAACTCATCGTGAGTAAACTTACTCAAGTTCTTGAGTATTATTTACTCTACATTTCTGCTTCAGTTTACTCCCCATAATGAGTCACTGTGGATGAAATGATTTACTCGGTTTTTAGGGATGCCAAGGGCATCCCTAGTTATTTTCACGATGCGTGTGTATTTCCCATGGGAGTAACCAAATTGGCTGTTGACCAATTAGGACGGCGGATATTGGCCCCTTGGGAGTTCTGAAAACCTGTTTCGAAAAGCTGAAGAGACGTTGTGGGACATTATCACAAACAGGTTTTTAAAAGAAAGAAGATAGCCCGTGTTGTTTACAAACCTTCGCTGCGCTTGCGATAATGAGATTTTCATCCGAAAACGAAGTTTCTACTCGTGCAATGAAGAATACATTGAACAATTTTCCCAATGATTGTTGAAAGGTTTTTGTTTGACTTTTGAGGGAACTGAAAATACAGCGGCGCGCTGTATATTCATTCACTTCTGTCTAAGCCGGTAAAAAAGTAAAACGTTAAAAACCCGTTCATTGAAACAAGAATACTATATTTTTTGTAGACTTTTCTGTAATAATTGTACAATCATTGCATCGCATCATCTCGCGAGCAAGGACAGCTCAAAACGCTACTAGGACGGAACATACGTACATAATTAGGTTTATTCAGCAGAGGTAATTATCAAGAGCTATCAAAAAGTAAGTCTGTTTGTGGCCAATGGTAATTTTAGCGAAGAAACAACCTTTATACACAAACATTTATTTAATGTGAAAATGCTAAGCCATTTTGTCTTGTAAAATATACAGATATGTAAAGAACTCAGTTGGTTGCCTACAATTGCATTGGTTACGCCTGCCGATATTTACGTTTTGTATAAAATGTATGAAGCTGATTTTAATATATTTTAGGAATTAAACGGGCAGCATTTGTTTAAAAAAATATGTATTTTAGATCATCCTCTCTTGATTTTAATAATTTTATAATGCAATAAAGTGATCATTTCAACAATATTATTATTTTCCACTCTAGAAAACGGAATGATTCCTGTGAAAACCATGCGAAGTATTTGTATCCTCTTCACCAGCACACAAGATGTTGTATCTTTTACTGTTTATAATGATATGGAATAAAAATAATATATGTAGAGAATATAAAGATTTGGTGGCTTAAAATGTGTAATACAGTAATGTAAAAAGTCCCCCTCCACTTAGACACACACACCCAAACTAACCAAACGAAGGGGTCCAATCATTCCATTTGTGACTACCAGTACTCACAGCAATGACTTTATACCATTTATACAAATAACCTTCGGTTTGGTTCCTAATTTATAGTCATCAGAGATCGAACATAAATCAATGAATAATAATCTGTCTAATCTCCGTACATTTGTACTTTTTGCCAGCAAACCAACTCAGATTTACACTGTCCTCGAAGAGGGAAGACCCATACCGGAACAATAACCTCAAAATATCAAATGCTATGTCATTTATTACTTTGTTTTGTTAAAAAAGCATGTCCAGCTAATCGTCACTGGGCCCATGAAGAACCGGAAAGGTTACTAATTGACAGCTAACCTCTTCCTTCAAGGAAATACCATCGGCATCCCTATTTGTTGCTACTTTTCAAGCAACAAATGTACTTGTTTGAGTTAGTTTTACTCGGCTTTTTTTTTTGGCTGTGATTTGAAGGTAAATTAAATGCAGTTGCAAATTGGAAAGCGAGGATTGCGCGAGCTTACACAGTTTCGGTCAAGATAACGATTCAGCGCTCAATCACTTCAAATCGGGCCAAAACGTCGTTTTCAGCCTCTGAGCAGTACCGCATGCAGGATTGCGCGAGCTTACGCAATTTCGGTCAAGATAATGATTCTGCGCTCAATCACCTTAAATCGGGCCAAAACGTCGTTTTCAGCCTCTGAGCAGTATCGCATGCAGGATTGCGGGAGCTTACACAATTCGGTCAAGATAATGATTTTGCCCTCAATCACTTCAAATCGGGCCAAAACGTCGTTTTCAGCCTCTGAGCAGTATCGCATGCAGGATTGCGGGAGCTTACACCATTCGGTCAAGATAATGATTTTGCCCTCAATCACTTCAAATCGGGCCAAAACGTCGTTTTCAGCCTCTGAGCAGTATCGCATGCAGGATTGCGCGAGCTTACGCAATTTCGGTCAAGATAATGATTCTGCGCTCAATCACCTTAAATCGGGCCAAAACGTCGTTTTCAGCCTCTGAGCAGTATCGCATGCAGGATTGCGCGAGCTTACGCAATTTCGGTCAAGATAATGATTCTGCGCTCAATCATCTTAAATCGGGCCAAAACGTCGTTTTCAGCCTCTGAGCAGTATCGCATGCAGGATTGCGGGAGCTTACACCATTCGGTCAAGATAATGATTTTGCCCTCAATCACTTCAAATCGGGCCAAAACGTCGTTTTCAGCCTCTGAGCAGTATCGCATGCAGGATTGCGCGAGCTTACGCAATTTCGGTCAAGATAATGATTCTGCGCTCAATCATCTTAAATCGGGCCAAAACGTCGTTTTCAGCCTCTGAGCAGTATCGCATGCAGGATTGCGGGAGCTTACACCATTCGGTCAAGATAATGATTTTGCCCTCAATCACTTCAAATCGGGCCAAAACGTCGTTTTCAGCCTCTGAGGAGTATCGCATGCAGGATTGCGCGAGCTTACACAATTCGGTCAAGATAATGATTTTGCCCTCAATCACTTCAAATCGGGCCAAAACGTCGTTTTCAGCCTCTGAGGAGTATCGCATGCAGGATTGCGCGAGCTTACGCAATTTCGGTCAAGATAATGATTCTGCGCTCAATCATCTTAAATCGGGCCAAAACGTCGTTTTCAGCCTCTGAGCAGTATCGCATGCAGGATTGCGGGAGCTTACACCATTCGGTCAAGATAATGATTTTGCCCTCAATCACTTCAAATCGGGCCAAAACGTCGTTTTCAGCCTCTGAGGAGTATCGCATGCAGGATTGCGCGAGCTTACACAATTCGGTCAAGATAATGATTTTGCCCTCAATCACTTCAAATCGGGCCAAAACGTCGTTTTCAGCCTCTGAGGAGTATCGCATGCAGGATTGCGCGAGCTTACACAATTTCGGTCAAGATAATGATTCTGCGCTCAATCACCTTAAATCGGGCCAAAACGTCGTTTTCAGCCTCTGAGTAGTATCGCATGCAGGATTGCGCGAGCTTACGCAATTTCGGTCAAGATAATGATTCTGCGCTCAATCACCTTAAATCGGGCCAAAACGTCGTTTTCAGCCTCTGAGCAGTATCGCATGCAGGATTGCGCGAGCTTACGCAATTTCGGTCAAGATAATGATTCTGCGCTCAATCATCTTAAATCGGGCCAAAACGTCGTTTTCAGCCTCTGAGCAGTATCGCATGCAGGATTGCGGGAGCTTACACCATTCGGTCAAGATAATGATTTTGCCCTCAATCACTTCAAATCGGGCCAAAACGTCGTTTTCAGCCTCTGAGCAGTATCGCATGCAGGATTGCGCGAGCTTACACAATTCGGTCAAGATAATGATTTTGCCCTCAATCACTTCAAATCGGGCCAAAACGTCGTTTTCAGCCTCTGAGGAGTATCGCATGCAGGATTGCGCGAGCTTACACAATTTCGGTCAAGATAATGATTCTGCGCTCAATCACCTTAAATCGGGCCAAAACGTCGTTTTCAGCCTCTGAGCAGTATCGCATGCAGGATTGCGCGAGCTTACGCAATTTCGGTCAAGATAATGATTCTGCGCTCAATCACCTTAAATCGGGCCAAAACGTCGTTTTCAGCCTCTGAGCAGTATCGCATGCAGGATTGCGCGAGCTTACGCAATTTCGGTCAAGATAATGATTCTGCGCTCAATCATCTTAAATCGGGCCAAAACGTCGTTTTCAGCCTCTGAGCAGTATCGCATGCAGGATTGCGGGAGCTTACACCATTCGGTCAAGATAATGATTTTGCCCTCAATCACTTCAAATCGGGCCAAAACGTCGTTTTCAGCCTCTGAGCAGTATCGCATGCAGGATTGCGCGAGCTTACACAATTCGGTCAAGATAATGATTTTGCCCTCAATCACTTCAAATCGGGCCAAAACGTCGTTTTCAGCCTCTGAGTAGTATCGCATGCAGGATTGCGCGAGCTTACACAATTTCGGTCAAGATAATGATTCTGCGCTCAATCACCTTAAATCGGGCCAAAACGTCGTTTTCAGCCTCTGAGCAGTATCGCATGCAGGATTGCGCGAGCTTACGCAATTTCGGTCAAGATCATGATTCTGCGCTCAATCACCTTAAATCGGGCCAAAACGTCGTTTTCAGCCTCTGAGCAGTATCGCATGCAGGATTGCGCGAGCTTACGCAATTTCGGTCAAGATAATGATTCTGCGCTCAATCATCTTAAATCGGGCCAAAACGTCGTTTTCAGCCTCTGAGCAGTATCGCATGCAGGATTGCGGGAGCTTACACCATTCGGTCAAGATAATGATTTTGCCCTCAATCACTTCAAATCGGGCCAAAACGTCGTTTTCAGCCTCTGAGCAGTATCGCATGCAGGATTGCGGGAGCTTACACAATTCGGTCAAGATAATGATTTTGCCCTCAATCACTTCAAATCGGGCCAAAACGTCGTTTTCAGCCTCTGAGTAGTATCGCATGCAGGATTGCGCGAGCTTACGCAATTTCGGTCAAGATAATGATTCTGCGCTCAATCACCTTAAATCGGGCGAAAACGTCGTTTTCAGTCTCTGAGCAGTATCGCATGCAGGATTGCGGGAGCTTACACAATTCGGTCAAGATAATGATTTGCCCTCAATCACTTCAAATCGGGCCAAAACGTCGTTTTCAGCCTCTGAGGAGTATCGCATGCAGGATTGCGCGAGCTTACACAATTCGGTCAAGATAATGATTTTGCCCTCAATCACTTCAAATCGGGCCAAAACGTCGTTTTCAGCCTCTGAGGAGTATCGCATGCAGGATTGCGCGAGCTTACGCAATTTCGGTCAAGATAATGATTCTGCGCTCAATCATCTTAAATCGGGCCAAAACGTCGTTTTCAGCCTCTGAGCAGTATCGCATGCAGGATTGCGGGAGCTTACACCATTCGGTCAAGATAATGATTTTGCCCTCAATCACTTCAATCGGGCCAAAACGTCGTTTTCAGCCTCTGAGGAGTATCGCATGCAGGATTGCGCGAGCTTACACAATTCGGTCAAGATAATGATTTTGCCCTCAATCACTTCAAATCGGGCCAAAACGTCGTTTTCAGCCTCTGAGGAGTATCGCATGCAGGATTGCGCGAGCTTACACAATTTCGGTCAAGATAATGATTCTGCGCTCAATCACCTTAAATCGGGCCAAAACGTCGTTTTCAGCCTCTGAGTAGTATCGCATGCAGGATTGCGCGAGCTTACGCAATTTCGGTCAAGATAATGATTCTGCGCTCAATCACCTTAAATCGGGCCAAAACGTCGTTTTCAGCCTCTGAGCAGTATCGCATGCAGGATTGCGCGAGCTTACGCAATTTCGGTCAAGATAATGATTCTGCGCTCAATCATCTTAAATCGGGCCAAAACGTCGTTTTCAGCCTCTGAGCAGTATCGCATGCAGGATTGCGGGAGCTTACACCATTCGGTCAAGATAATGATTTTGCCCTCAATCACTTCAAATCGGGCCAAAACGTCGTTTTCAGCCTCTGAGCAGTATCGCATGCAGGATTGCGCGAGCTTACACAATTCGGTCAAGATAATGATTTTGCCCTCAATCACTTCAAATCGGGCCAAAACGTCGTTTTCAGCCTCTGAGGAGTATCGCATGCAGGATTGCGCGAGCTTACACAATTTCGGTCAAGATAATGATTCTGCGCTCAATCACCTTAAATCGGGCCAAAACGTCGTTTTCAGCCTCTGAGCAGTATCGCATGCAGGATTGCGCGAGCTTACGCAATTCGGTCAAGATAATGATTCTGCGCTCAATCACCTTAAATCGGGCCAAAACGTCGTTTTCAGCCTCTGAGCAGTATCGCATGCAGGATTGCGCGAGCTTACGCAATTTCGGTCAAGATAATGATTCTGCGCTCAATCATCTTAAATCGGGCCAAAACGTCGTTTTCAGCCTCTGAGCAGTATCGCATGCAGGATTGCGGGAGCTTACACCATTCGGTCAAGATAATGATTTTGCCCTCAATCACTTCAAATCGGGCCAAAACGTCGTTTTCAGCCTCTGAGCAGTATCGCATGCAGGATTGCGCGAGCTTACACAATTCGGTCAAGATAATGATTTTGCCCTCAATCACTTCAAATCGGGCCAAAACGTCGTTTTCAGCCTCTGAGTAGTATCGCATGCAGGATTGCGCGAGCTTACGCAATTTCGGTCAAGATAATGATTCTGCGCTCAATCACCTTAAATCGGGCCGAAAACGTCGTTTTCAGTCTCTGAGCAGTATCGCATGCAGGATTGCGGGAGCTTACACAATTCGGTCAAGATAATGATTTTGCCCTCAATCACTTCAAATCGGGCCAAAACGTCGTTTTCAGCCTCTGAGGAGTATCGCATGCAGGATTGCGCGAGCTTACACAATTCGGTCAAGATAATGATTTTGCCCTCAATCACTTCAAATCGGGCCAAAACGTCGTTTTCAGCCTCTGAGGAGTATCGCATGCAGGATTGCGCGAGCTTACGCAATTTCGGTCAAGATAATGATTCTGCGCTCAATCATCTTAAATCGGGCCAAAACGTCGTTTTCAGCCTCTGAGCAGTATCGCATGCAGGATTGCGGGAGCTTACACCATTCGGTCAAGATAATGATTTTGCCCTCAATCACTTCAAATCGGGCCAAAACGTCGTTTTCAGCCTCTGAGGAGTATCGCATGCAGGATTGCGCGAGCTTACACAATTCGGTCAAGATAATGATTTTGCCCTCAATCACTTCAAATCGGGCCAAAACGTCGTTTTCAGCCTCTGAGGAGTATCGCATGCAGGATTGCGCGAGCTTACACAATTTCGGTCAAGATAATGATTCTGCGCTCAATCACCTTAAATCGGGCCAAAACGTCGTTTTCAGCCTCTGAGTAGTATCGCATGCAGGATTGCGCGAGCTTACGCAATTTCGGTCAAGATAATGATTCTGCGCTCAATCACCTTAAATCGGGCCAAAACGTCGTTTCAGCCTCTGAGCAGTATCGCATGCAGGATTGCGCGAGCTTACGCAATTTCGGTCAAGATAATGATTCTGCGCTCAATCATCTTAAATCGGGCCAAAACGTCGTTTTCAGCCTCTGAGCAGTATCGCATGCAGGATTGCGGGAGCTTACACCATTCGGTCAAGATAATGATTTTGCCCTCAATCACTTCAAATCGGGCCAAAACGTCGTTTTCAGCCTCTGAGCAGTATCGCATGCAGGATTGCGCGAGCTTACACAATTCGGTCAAGATAATGATTTTGCCCTCAATCACTTCAAATCGGGCCAAAACGTCGTTTTCAGCCTCTGAGGAGTATCGCATGCAGGATTGCGCGAGCTTACACAATTTCGGTCAAGATAATGATTCTGCGCTCAATCACCTTAAATCGGGCCAAAACGTCGTTTTCAGCCTCTGAGCAGTATCGCATGCAGGATTGCGCGAGCTTACGCAATTTCGGTCAAGATAATGATTCTGCGCCTCAATCACCTTAAATCGGGCCAAAACGTCGTTTTCAGCCTCTGAGCAGTATCGCATGCAGGATTGCGCGAGCTTACGCAATTTCGGTCAAGATAATGATTCTGCGCTCAATCATCTTAAATCGGGCCAAAACGTCGTTTTCAGCCTCTGAGCAGTATCGCATGCAGGATTGCGGGAGCTTACACCATTCGGTCAAGATAATGATTTTGCCCTCAATCACTTCAAATCGGGCCAAAACGTCGTTTTCAGCCTCTGAGCAGTATCGCATGCAGGATTGCGCGAGCTTACACAATTCGGTCAAGATAATGATTTTGCCCTCAATCACTTCAAATCGGGCCAAAACGTCGTTTTCAGCCTCTGAGTAGTATCGCATGCAGGATTGCGCGAGCTTACACAATTTCGGTCAAGATAATGATTCTGCGCTCAATCACCTTAAATCGGGCCAAAACGTCGTTTTCAGCCTCTGAGCAGTATCGCATGCAGGATTGCGCGAGCTTACGCAATTTCGGTCAAGATCATGATTCTGCGCTCAATCACCTTAAATCGGGCCAAAACGTCGTTTTCAGCCTCTGAGCAGTATCGCATGCAGGATTGCGCGAGCTTACGCAATTTCGGTCAAGATAATGATTCTGCGCTCAATCATCTTAAATCGGGCCAAAACGTCGTTTTCAGCCTCTGAGCAGTATCGCATGCAGGATTGCGGGAGCTTACACCATTCGGTCAAGATAATGATTTTGCCCTCAATCACTTCAAATCGGGCCAAAACGTCGTTTTCAGCCTCTGAGCAGTATCGCATGCAGGATTGCGGGAGCTTACACAATTCGGTCAAGATAATGATTTTGCCCTCAATCACTTCAAATCGGGCCAAAACGTCGTTTTCAGCCTCTGAGTAGTATCGCATGCAGGATTGCGCGAGCTTACGCAATTTCGGTCAAGATAATGATTCTGCGCTCAATCACCTTAAATCGGGCGAAAACGTCGTTTTCAGTCTCTGAGCAGTATCGCATGCAGGATTGCGGGAGCTTACACAATTCGGTCAAGATAATGATTTGCCCTCAATCACTTCAAATCGGGCCAAAACGTCGTTTTCAGCCTCTGAGGAGTATCGCATGCAGGATTGCGCGAGCTTACACAATTCGGTCAAGATAATGATTTTGCCCTCAATCACTTCAATCGGCGCAAAACGTCGTTTTCAGCCTCTGAGGAGTATCGCATGCAGGATTGCGCGAGCTTACACAATTTCGGTCAAGATAATGATTCTGCGCTCAATCACCTTAAATCGGGCCAAAACGTCGTTTTCAGCCTCTGAGTAGTATCGCATGCAGGATTGCGCGAGCTTACGCAATTTCGGTCAAGATAATGATTCTGCGCTCAATCACCTTAAATCGGGCCAAAACGTCGTTTTTCAGCCTCTGAGCAGTATCGCATGCAGGATTGCGCGAGCTTACGCAATTTCGGTCAAGATAATGATTCTGCGCTCAATCATCTTAAATCGGGCCAAAACGTCGTTTTCAGCCTCTGAGCAGTATCGCATGCAGGATTGCGGGAGCTTACACCATTCGGTCAAGATAATGATTTTGCCCTCAATCACTTCAAATCGGGCCAAAACGTCGTTTTCAGCCTCTGAGCAGTATCGCATGCAGGATTGCGCGAGCTTACACAATTCGGTCAAGATAATGATTTTGCCCTCAATCACTTCAAATCGGGCCAAAACGTCGTTTTCAGCCTCTGAGTAGTATCGCATGCAGGATTGCGCGAGCTTACACAATTTCGGTCAAGATAATGATTCTGCGCTCAATCACCTTAAATCGGGCCAAAACGTCGTTTTCAGCCTCTGAGCAGTATCGCATGCAGGATTGCGCGAGCTTACGCAATTTCGGTCAAGATCATGATTCTGCGCTCAATCACCTTAAATCGGGCCAAAACGTCGTTTTCAGCCTCTGAGCAGTATCGCATGCAGGATTGCGCGAGCTTACGCAATTTCGGTCAAGATAATGATTCTGCGCTCAATCATCTTAAATCGGGCCAAAAACGTCGTTTTCAGCCTCTGAGCAGTATCGCATGCAGGATTGCGGGAGCTTACACCATTCGGTCAAGATAATGATTTTGCCCTCAATCACTTCAAATCGGGCCAAAACGTCGTTTTCAGCCTCTGAGCAGTATCGCATGCAGGATTGCGGGAGCTTACACAATTCGGTCAAGATAATGATTTTGCCCTCAATCACTTCAAATCGGGCCAAAACGTCGTTTTCAGCCTCTGAGTAGTATCGCATGCAGGATTGCGCGAGCTTACGCAATTTCGGTCAAGATAATGATTCTGCGCTCAATCACCTTAAATCGGGCGAAAACGTCGTTTTCAGTCTCTGAGCAGTATCGCATGCAGGATTGCGGGAGCTTACACAATTCGGTCAAGATAATGATTTTGCCCTCAATCACTTCAAATCGGGCCAAAACGTCGTTTTCAGCCTCTGAGTAGTATCGCATGCAGGATTGCGCGAGCTTACACAATTTCGGTCAAGATAATGATTCTGCGCTCAATCACCTTAAATCGGGCCAAAACGTCGTTTTCAGCCTCTGAGCAGGATTGCGCGAGCTTACGCAATTTCGGTCAAGATAATGATTCTGCGCTCAATCACCTTAAATTGGGGCCAAAACGTCGTTTTCAGCCTCTGAGCAGTATCGCATGCAGGATTGCGCGAGCTTACACAATTTCGGTCAAGATAATGATTCTGCGCTCAATCACCTTAAATCGGGCCAAAACGTCGTTTTCAGCCTCTCAGTAGTACCGCATGCAGGATTGCGCGAGCTTACGCAATTTCGGTCAAGATAATGATTCTGCGCTCAATCACCTTAAATCGGGCCAAAACGTCGTTTTTCAGCCTCTGAGCAGGATTGCGCGAGCTTACGCAAATTTCGGTCAAGATAATGATTCTGCGCTCAATCACCTTAAATTGGGCCAAAACGTCGTTTTCAGCCTCTGAGCAGTATCGCATGCAGGATTGCGCGAGCTTACACAATTTCGGTCAAGATAATGATTCTGCGCTCAATCACCTTAAATCGGGCCAAAACGTCGTTTTCAGCCTCTCAGTAGTACCGCATGCAGGATTGCGCGAGCTTACGCAATTTCGGTCAAGATAATGATTCTGCGCTCAATCACCTTAAATCGGGCCAAAACGTCGTTTTCAGCCTCTGAGCAGTATCGCATGCAGGATTGCGGGAGCTTACACAATTCGGTCAAGATAATGATTTTGCCCTCAATCACTTCAAATCGGGCCAAAACGTCGTTTTCAGCCTCTGAGCAGTATCGCATGCAGGATTGCGCGAGCTTACGCAATTTCGGTCAAGATAATGATTCTGCGCTCAATTACCTTAAATTGGGCCAAAACGTCGTTTTCAGCCTCTGAGCAGTATCGCATGCAGGATTGCGCGAGCTTACACAATTTCGGTCAAGATAATGATTCTGCGCTCAATCACCTTAAATCGGGCCAAAAAGGCGTTTTCAGCCTCTGAGCAGTACCGCATGCAGGATTGCGCGAGCTTACGCAATTTCGGTCAAGATAATGATTCTGCGCTCAATCACCTTAAATCGGGCCAAAACGTCGTTTTCAGCCTCTGAGCAGTATCGCATGCAGGATTGCGGGAGCTTACACAATTCGGTCAAGATAATGATTCTGCCCTCAATCACCTTAAATCGGGCCAAAACGTCGTTTTCAGCCTCTGAGGAGTACCGCATGCAGGATTGCGCGAGCTTACACAATTTCGGTCAAGATAATGATTCAGCGCTCAATCACTTCAAATCGGGCCAAAACGTCGTTTTCAGCCTCTGAGCAGTACCGCACGCAGGATTGCACGAGCTTACACAATTTCGGTCAAGATAATGATTCAGCGCTCAATCACTTCAAATCGGGCCAAAACGTCGTTTTCAGCCTCTGAGCAGTACCGCATGCAGGATTGCGCGAGCTTACACTATTCGGTCAAGATAATGATTTTGCCCTCAATCACTTCAAATCGGGCCAAAACGTCGTTTTCAGCCTCTGAGGAGTACCGCATGCAGGATTGCGCGAGCTTACACAATTTCGGTCAAGATAATGATTTGGCCCTCAATCGCTTCACATCGGGCTATCTACATGTATCTGCAAGTTAACTAAGGTTAAGCATAGTGTTATTTTGGCTATGGCATTTTTGGCCAAGCCCAAGGGGAGGGACAGGACATTTCTTTCCCATTTTCTCTACACGCACCTGTGATCAGGTGATTAAGATCTTATTATGTTCTGAATGGGAGGGGCCTGGGTCACCTTTTGTGGGTGAAAATACTTAAGGCCCGAAGAGCCGCAAATTTATAAACAGGTCTGGATCCGCCACTATAGTAGTACTTGAAATTTTAAGGCCCCCCTCCTCTTGAGTGACTGATTTTACTTTGAGCCCCCCTATCCTTGCCAGTGATTTTACTTGATGCCCCCTCTGGTTTTCCAATCCTAAGTAGGATCATGTCATTTTCAATGTTCAATTTCAAATCTCAACCCTCTCCCCCCTGCTAATTTATGACCAGTCCCTTCCCTGGTGAAAAAAGTAAGAAGAATGTCTATAATACAAATTAGGATAGTTAAACTCTCTCGTGCCAGAGATCACTGTAAATAACAGTAGCCTTTTTTTAATATAGAGAAAGATAATAGGCCAATTTCGAATTCTAACTTGGCTCCGAGGCTTAGGTAAATAAAATAAAATAAATTATTTATTTATCCCTCAACCTTGATGTGAATTCTTTTCGATTTCTTTTGTTTTATTCCCCTAAGCCTCGCAGCCAAGTTAGAATTTTAATATATAGAAATTGACCTATAAGTATTATCATTATGTTTTTCGGATCTACCCGCAAATAATGGATTTTTATTTATTGTTGTGATTGTATGGTTTTCTGAGAAAATAGCTTCATGCACATAATAGAATACATTTATATAGCGCCAAAATCCAAATGTCCAATGGCGCTTTACAACATGCATTAATACATTATTTTTAATGTCGATTTTTAAAACATAATATTAATTCTTTACTGTATTTTTATATCACACCCATTTAAGACTTCATTCCAGTTTACAATACAACTCATGATGGATAAAACCTCATCTGAAACAATTGTGTTGTAAACTTAAAAACAACTGTTTTAAGACTATAGAAATATCACTCACACACACAAAAATATATTAGTAACTACAGCATATCATGTGACACTCAAGGTGCAGTTGTTGTCTAATAATGCACTTAAATCATGGCAGATGGTACCAATAGGGGCACAATGCACGTGAACTTTTAATAAACAATACATGTTTCGAATATATAAAGCATGACAGCCATAAAATTCAGGTGCAGATAGAATGGGACTTTCTTTCTTTCTTTCTTTCTTTATTTCATCTCTCTTGACCATAACATCTTGAGGGCTTTTAGAAGTTATGATTCCTGAGAAAGAAAACAGGATAAATATTACACTCTGACTAAAATATGTAACACGACATATCTGTTACAACTGAATTATTAACTAATTTTGACACCACTCTCAGTAAACTTATATTTAAGACAAACATTCAAGACAAAAAGAATAGTGGCCTGTGTTCCCTTCATGCTATTATACTTCATTTGGTGCAAAATTTCATGAAGTCACCGAATGACACAGAGCGGGAACCCGTTCCCAGGTCCTTATGTCATGTTATGTGTACTTCGCACTCGTTCAAGAGAGAAAGAGAATGCCTATACTAGGGACTAGGTTGGAAAAAGCATATACATTAGAAAAGATCAATTCCTACATAACAAATTGTGGCCACGGTGATATATTGGTCAATTGTATTAGTCAAGTGTCCATACACATTGTACTTAAGTGCTAATTAGTTGATGTTTAATATTATTGTCTATTTACTTTAATACAGCTTAATATGAAATTTTACAGAGTGTAATTAGGTTTGTACGTATTGATGTTATGTTTAATGTCTTAACTGTAACTTAAGTTCAAACTGAACTGAAACCTTGCGCTCATTCAAATAGTCATTATGTCTCGCTCTAAAATTAATGTTCTCTGCGTAATCATTTTCATAAAATAGTCCGTGACTTTGCTCTCACTGCATTGACATTTTCAGTTTGCGGTTCAGCCAGATGGACTGAATATTAGACAAAACCTTTGAAAGACTGTTGGCCGCAAAACCAGTGTCCGTAAAGCAAGGTTAACTTTGTATGAGAGCATGTCACTCGGGTCACAGAAAAGTGTCCGTTGTCCGTATTAACCGGTGTCCGCATAAAGCGGGTTCGATGTAAGAGGAAATATATGAGCTTGGACAAACAAAACTGTCCGTAATGAGCGGTGTCCGTATTAAGCGAGTGTCCGTAAAGCGGGGTTCCACTGTACCAGTAAAAGGTGTATTGGTCAAGAGTCAATGCATGTCAATGGTATACCAGTCGTGTGTCAAAAATATTGTCTATTTCTAGTTTCGGTTTGTGATTTCTGCAATTTTACTTGCACTTGCAAATAAATACCTAATTATCGTACCTTTTTGGTGCGCTTCGGCGGCTTAATATCAGTCTTGTTTTGGTCTCGCCATGATACAAACTATGGCTCGACCAAACTCGTCTCAAATGCCGCCGAAGCGTACCAAAAAGGTACGATTAAGAATAATCATTAGAACCGGCAAGGCTCTAAATATGATAACAAACTCTGCACCGAGTAACATTGAAATGCAAATTATATGTTGATATCCACATTATTTACAGTTGATCAGTTGATATAAAACGCCGAATCCACCTAAAATACGATGCATATAGAATCCGAATCTTACCTAGAATGTCCATGAATGTCGCTGCTGCTACGAGGAATCGAAGTCCGCTTTGCCGTGGATAATTTACATGTAAAAATACGCTTCGATGGGTCACTTCTGACACGATGATGTTGGAATTTGAGAAGGTATTCTGGGTTACATATAACGGCAAATCCTATTGGCCCTGTGTATTGATTACGTTTTAGGTCCTATCTGTCATGGAGGTCACAAGTATCACGCCACAAACATATCTTTTTACCTCAATCATCCACTTTGTTTTGTAGACCAGTCGTCATAGTCACGAAACAGAAATAACAACCAATCAAATAACGCAGGCCGGCTAGGATGTTTTTATAGTAGGTCCATATAAGGAAAGACTGGAGAGTAGGAATGATTATCACGCGGATACACGCTTGTCTAAACTGAAATAAAACACTGAGGGAGGTGAAACCACAGCAACAAACCGATGAAGTTTGCCGGATCTGTTCAGTCGACACGATCAATCCGACTTGCCGGAAGTCGATTTGCAGTAATTTCTCACGCGACCTGACTTCCGGTGTGATCAGATCGTCTGGGCTTACTGACGATTCGACCCAGTTCAGGTGTATTGGACATGCTTGACTATGTTTGAATACGTTTTTTAGTAATTCTTGATCAAAAGTACCTCTTACAGACTTCATTCACTATCTCGACCACTGTACGACCGTCATTTCTCTGGGAGTTCGCGCGAAAAAGCCATTAGTAAGCTATTATAGCGTGATTTTACTGCAACTGTCAATTGTCCAAGTTTACATTTTATATATTTTGGATTTGTTATGTTACCTCTCTTGTTTATAATTTCATATCTCTTTTGTCTCCCACGATAACGCGCGCGCGAGTTCACGGCCTACTGCTGAGCTGGATAGCGAGCGGACGGTACAACTCCTCACCACTCCTCCTAGTCTCCTACGCAGCCGTTATTTGTGTCGTCGCGCAACGCTTCTCTTCCCCAGGGAAGAAACGTTGCGTGACGATACAAATAACGGCCGGAAGTTCTCTTTACAGACTTATATGTAAAACCATATCATTACACGTGTCATTCGCACATACTTTGTTGACATTCACTGCAAAAGGATGAGTATCAGTTTGGATTTGCCAAGTTCATATAAACAAGACTTGTCCCAGCAACATCTCATTACTTATTAGCCAGCCACGATCGGAGATCTAGAAGGTAGGCGAGTTATATTAGACCACATTCGTCAAAACTGGATAAATTTCCGGCCTGATTATCCGCATCTATTCTAATTTAATTCAACATGAAACAGAAATATATTTAGAGGTTTTTAATGTCGGGGACTAGTCGCGATAACTTGGGCAACTATTAATGAGAAACATTAAGGAATTGTTTTTCTTCTCTCTTGATTAGTAATATTTATGATTCTGCCCTAAAAAACACCTGTTACGATCTGTTAACTGGTCTAACAATTCAATAACCCGACAAATGAAGGAAGTCGTCGAAAATGTTGCCGTAAACACTCGCAAAAGAACTGAAGACACCGTGACCATCTGAAGATGAAAATAAAGGAAATATATCACAGCAGTCAATTTAAAAAAACCTTGTCCAGTTTACATGTAAGACTCGTGCTTTCCTGATACTGCTCGCAATCGAGTTCGACTGAAAGGAAGCTATAGTACGGGTAGATTTATGATTCGCCATGCAGGAGGCCACTGTCATTAAAGATGTTGTCATCTCAAAGACAAGGCTTTTACTTCTTCTCTTCTTTCACTGACCTGTTCCCTTTTGAATTTTATTTTATTCATTTAAAAGTATGAAAAGGTATTCACTTCCTTGTGGTGGACCCCCCCCCCCCCCCCCCCCCCCCTTGATCTACTGGTGCGAACCCTATCTATTGTAGGTTTACGTTTAATGAATTTCATCCCGGAAGCTACGTTGTTATTCGGGCATGAAAATGGAAAACAGATCATAACTATGGATACTATAACATAGGAGTCCACGGCAGCTCCTGTCTGTGGGTGTACGAGTACTTTATGCATTGCGCTATCAGATCTGGCCATCCTAAACGCCGCATCGATGCTTTGTTTAACTTGCCGAATGTGCTTCAAATCTCTCTACTGCAGAATCATTTCTTATTCTCTTGAAACCGAAAGTTAGCGATCATATGGAAATTAGCCTTAGAGAACTGGTTCTCAGTCGGTCTTGATCGCAGTGGGAAAAAAGACAGCTGCCATGTTTGTAGCAACTGACACGCTAAAGCTGTAGTTTTATCAAGCTTCTCTGAACGTTGTCTTCTGTACTGTCATCACATTGATGGATTGGACCGGTATAAAATGTGTTGGAAACGTTCTTTTCATCTTGTTATCTGCTCTGTGTCATTGATATTGTTTTCAGAGGGGTGACAATCTCCTACACAAGTCACAAGGTCTCCACGTCTTTTATGCTGTCGGCCTGTGATCCCTTCCGTCGCAAGTTTTCTATGTGCGCAAATTTGCTACATGTTTGATTGTGTGTCAGTGGTAAACTTTCCTTTAATTTAGAAGTTTCCTTTCAGCAACTTTGCTCCAGGTGTTTTCAGAGATCTACTCTTACTGTAGTCAAGGACAGTGTTTCTAACCTCTTCTGAAGTTTTGTCAAAACCATGACATCAGATCCTCCTCTACACGTGAATATGAACATTGCACTTTCCAATGAACTCGGCTCTGTTGTACACGGGCAGCAGGGGTGGTCTCTGCCCAAGATCCTATAGCCCGGCTCATTACATCAACTTCCCATTCATTCCCTCTTTACTGTGCGCCTCCATGTACATGTTTCTCTTGGTTGGCCCGCCCCTCTTTCTGCTGTCTGGTGCCCATGTCTGTGGTGCGTGGTTGCTCTTCTATCAATCGTCATTCGTAACACATGCCCAATCCACCGCCACCGTCTCCTCCGCACTTGTTCGCTGACGAGATCAATTTTTCCTGAGAAGATGATACCTTCTCCTGTCTGTCCTAACCTTTCCACTCGAGAGAATCACAGTTTCTGGCCTCTGCCACCCGTTGAACAGTCTTCCCTTTTCTGTATAAAGTTCTCACATTCCAGAACCCTATTTTCGCCTTTCTTTCAGTTTCAAGCTTAGCCAACGACCGCATCTGGGTACGGGATTCCTTTCAGCTTTGGCCCGTACCAATCATACCACTGTCCTCTCACGTGATGAAATCGTCGTCTGAAGTGCAACAGGTCGTTGAATCCATATGAAAAAGTTCATGGAATTCTTGTAAAGTCCCATAAATTGTCAATAATTCTTAGGAATATTACTCAGGCCCAGTGTAGCTAACTTCTCGTTTGCGTAATCAGCTAGTTTTACAGGGTGAAGTGATTAGCCCCACATCATCATCGTCAATACTGTGTGCGCCAAGTATCGCATAGGGCATACCAGAAAGGTTGAAGTCTTTGTTCATGTTTCTGTAACCAGCACGGTCAGTTTTATGAGAGTGGGTGGTTAGCCCTCTGCTCAACCCCCAACCTGGAGGACCAGGGGCTGCTCTTTGTCTGGTCTCTCCCCCTCGAAATCCGGCTTGGTTAGACCTGCCAGGAGCTTAAGCTCCAGCCGGCATAGCTCTTGGGATCGTAAAGACACTCAAGCTTCACCACCACGTCAAGGTGACAGCCCAAGGTGAAGTAAACCCCAAACCTGTCAGGTCTCTCACCTTCGACGAATCCGGCATGGTTTGACATACCAAACCATGACAAAGTGACATGGTGTAGGCCAAAGTCATGAATAGTCATTTAATTTCTCTTTGATCTAGCAGAATACTGCGGGGGTGTTCTTCAAGGACAAAGCAATTGTTAACATTAGACTGTACATCAAACTGAGGAAGTCTTGCCAGATCAGTTGAGTTTCAATGACAGTTAGTTACAAATCGTTTCCAATGTCAACCATCGACCAACGACAGCCCTTGTTACTGACCCAAATGATTCCCAGCGATTTGGCTGCAGGTAGACTGCGACCTAATTTGCATAATTATAACATTCCCGCTCGCGCCAAAGATCTGAGGAGAAAAGACCGACTGCTCGCAGTCTAGGTTGCAGGAGAAGAGGTTGGAAACCAGTTACTAATTTTCCGCGTTTTGATCAAATTACGTTATAGGCGATTTTCTGTGAAACTTCTCTTGGATCGGATGGCTTGGTGAGTACTGCTCGATTACAAAATTAATTAAATTCATAAATGACGGTACATTTAGTCGATAGTATCGAGATTGCTCAATTGCGCAAAGAAATGTGATGTTTTGCAATTGCTGCCTGCATATAAGTTATGCTATAACAAGTCTAACAATATGCTTTCGGAATAGCCATGACATCATCCCGGGAATGGATCATGCATGTCAGTTATATATCCTTGCATTGAATATAATGGTAATAGGGCATTTCCAGGTGATGTTGCAACGACTCAGAAAATAGGTACTTCGAAACTATTCAAAACTATAAAGACGCCATAGTGAATGTTTGTTGTAGTAGACGATCTCCAAAGAAATATTCAAAAGCCTTGGGAGCACGGTTTAACTTTAGTTTTAGAAAAATATCATACAGCCGTAAAGATGTTACTTGTAGCTCAAGCTGCATGCTCAGAGCTCAGGACCTAAAGACGACTTGTTCGAGGCAAATTTAACATAAAGCCACGCGTCCCAAGTTAAAACATTGTGAATTATGCTTACGTTGAGCTTTCGTTTTCTGCTTCCGTATTTTCTTAGAAACGAACTGAAAACATAAGCAAAGTCGTGCTTGATGACACGATTAAAATATTTTTTGTCAATAGTTTTATTGTTTCAAGTCCTCTGTTGCTTTGGTAGTGACCTGCCTTTGCGCAAAAATCCAGTATCAAATGCGTGAGTTTGAAAATACAGCACTGACGGGGGTGATACTGCTCTAATAATCATGCACTCTTTCAGGAGAAATGCAAATTTTGCCGGGAATCTTAAAAAAAATTGCGTGGAATTTGGAGACTCGGAAACTTTCCCGGGGAACTACTAGAAATAATATATCAGTACATGTAAGAGGTTGTAGCATTGCATTATGCGCGCACATTCAGTTCGGACTTCGAGTTCGCCGTGTTGAAGACGTCCTGTTTCCACGGATATAAGCTAAGCTATATAAGTTATAATCCCACCATAGGCAACCCACACTCTAATTTGCAAAAATAAACTTGCCTGTTGTCTTCTTGAATCTGTTACAGAGCCAAGTGGGATGGATTTTCGTATTGAGATGTATTTTGCGCCGCGATACGATGTATTTTTTTATATTCGTCGCGTCGCTTCGACCGTTACAGAACTATCTGTATATATCGCGTTTCACCGTGTCTGTCTATGCTGTCACGCGGTTCTCATCACGCGGCTCTTTTCTCGCGTTTCATTGTTGGCTATTAATTTATTAACAACAAAATAACCAACGATGAAACGCGACACGATAATGAGAACCGCGTGACAGCATGAAGTTTATTGAACAGACAGCGATGAAACGCGATATATAGCGACATAACAGCATTGTGAAATTCTGTAACGATCGAAGTGCCCGGGGGGGACTCCATAAAAGTGACGGGGTGATCGTCCAAAATTTTGAAAAGAACCCCTAAATTAAAGGTACCAAAATCTCGTTCGCAATTCGGTGGGTAACCAATTCTAAAACAAAACTAGTTCCTGTCATAAGTTTTTCCCGCAAAATACCCTAAAAGGTACCGGAACAACTCTAACGGCAGTCATTTTAGATTTTAACACCCTAAGTAGCCTGCGTGGCAGGCGTAGAAAGGGGAGGGAGGGGAGTTCGGCGAGCGCGAAGCGCGAGGAGTCGGATCCCTCCCGCCGATCGCGCTTCGCGCTCTCTCCTCGCGCTCTCTCCTCGCGCTTCGCGCTCGAACTCCCCTCCTCCCTCCCCTTTACACGTCTGCCACGCAGGCTACACTAAGCGGTACCAAAACCCCGAATTTTAACCCCTAAAAGGTACGACGATCACCCCCGTCACTTTTATATGGAAGTCCCCCCCCCCCCCCTCCCCGGGTCGAAGTGACGCGACGGATGTCGAAAAATTCATCGTATCGAGGCGCAAAATACATCTCAAGACGAAAATCCATCCCACTTGGCTCTGTAACAGATTCAAGAAGAAAACAGGCAAGTTTATTTTTACATATACAGTTTATTAATGCGTATGCGTTTACAAATTAGAGTGTGGTCCCACTCAAAAAACCCCTTTCAAGGTTGTAAAAGCCCAGGGTTCATGTGATCCTGTTTTTCCTAGCGCGGCATGATCAGGCCCGCGTGATTTAACACGGTCATTCAAGGTTACATACATCAAGTGAAAACGAATTAATTTCGTCCCGGGAATTTCGTCTGCTGATCAGAGAGCAAATAGCACTGCAAACGAACTAAACACTTGGTTCGAGTCAGGATTCGTTTTCAGCTGATCACTTGTCACTTGAAGACCTGGAACATAATCAGAGTTATATACCTGGCTCTCAGCCAGAAAAGCTTCTCAATACGACTGGGGGAGAGACTAGCCAGATTGAGGTAAAACATCCATGATCTGTAGATTGCTCGTCTGATCGACCATATTATTATAGCTATAGTCTAGTCCATAGACTGTCTGTATGTATTAGACAATTTTGTTTTCTGGGGAAGCTAAAGAAACAGAATTAATCAAACAAAGTGAAGTGTTCGTTTTTTGGTGGAATCTTAGCACAACAGTTTTTTCTGCAGTAATTTCCTAATACAGCGAACCAAGCAGCCACTATCGGGGAAATGGCAAGTCTGGCAAGTGGCTGCTTAACAGGGGTTGGCCGCTTAATAGGTAGCCGCTTATAGGGGTTTGACTGTAAAACCTTTATTGACTTTATTTGCAAATAGCGACCCCGGCCGCGTGACCGACGGATGAACCAACGGCTCAAACTCTATTTTGTCGGGGTAAATGATATTTATTGATCGAGAACACGTGAACAGTAAATGCCGTGCACGTGATTCTCTACTGATACTCTCGTACGAAGACATTCTCTTTATTATAATCTAGAATAATGCGTTAGCAACGCTTCTAACTGATATAGGCATATAAGATTTTTTTTTTTCAATTAGTAAAAATTACGAGCGCCATGAAATACTAGAAGACTTTAATTAAATTTGTTTTAACAAAACGTTTTTTTATTTAAACACATACATCATTTACATGGTTTACTTAAAATACTTTACTTACAATACTTTACTTACAATATTTTACTTACAAAATATATTTATTTACTACTTACCGGACTTACTCGACTGACTTTAATAGTCTTAAAATCTTTACAAACTACTTATTCATCACGATAGCCAACAATTTTTTTTAAATCAGTTTCTACGTTTTGCAGTATCAAAGATTCCAATAACATTTAAAAAAAGAACATTGCCAAACAGGCCCGTATAGGCGTAGGGAGGGGGGGGGGGGGGGGGTGCGATGGGTGCGTCCGCTCGCTTTTGGCTGCCTGGTTTCATATCAAACTGCCTTCAAAACGCACGAAATGCAGTCTCAGACGTTTTTTTGC
Source organism: Desmophyllum pertusum (assembly GCA_029204205.1). Classification (NCBI taxonomy): domain Eukaryota; kingdom Metazoa; phylum Cnidaria; class Anthozoa; order Scleractinia; family Caryophylliidae; genus Desmophyllum; species Desmophyllum pertusum. Next base: position 465,581 of record MU825398.1, read on the forward strand.
CTGTAATCTTATATTCTTTTGTTTCTCAGTTATTTGAATTGTAACGTTTTTTACTTGTAATCTTATATTCTTTTGTCTTTTGGTGTTTAAAATTGTAACGTTTCTTTCTTGGAGTTAGTTCCCTGAAGAAGTCAGGCCGAAATATTGGAAAATATATTCACATTTATCCCAACCGTACAGTCAGCCTTTCTTTATTGTATTTTCAGTCTCAGACAACCTAATCTTTCGGGCATGCCCCCTGACCCCCCTAGTAGCTCGCGCCTTCGGCGCTCGTACGATCGCACCTTTGGCACTCTAACGCACCCCCCCCCCCCCCCCCCCCCAATCAAAATCCTGTCTACGGGCCTACCAAGCTATCACACCTTGAACCACTGATACAAATCGGAGAATCTTCAGAAACGAGGCCAATTTGATATTACTGACATTTTGTGTAGTTCCGGTTTTTAATTACAGTTTGTGTCAAATCTTGTTACATTTTGCGTTAACGGATTTATTATTTTGGGTTTTAAAAAGATACCGTATTACCATGATTAATTAATTATAAGTGTGAGCAGAGGTCTATAAATTCAGTTTTTTTATTCATGTATTACACACTGTTCACAAAAGATCTATTGGGTAAAAATATATACAGGAACAATTCATTACATAAGGCCTCTGGTGTGTTTTGTGGAATAAGTAACTCAGGCATCATAAAATAAATTTGAGATCATTGTTTCTCCAACATATATTTTTTGGTAAAAGTGTAGTAGGTTTGAGGAAGTAAAGTACTGTATCCGTTTAAAGGGACACTGTCCCGGCGTATTTGCTCAAAACTGTTATAAATGCATGAAATGGTCCCTAAATCTATGAAATGAGAACTTAATAAACTCTAACTAAATGACAAAAAGCAATTTCTTCAAGAAATTCCATACTGCAACTAAATTTTTTCAAAATTTCAAAGATTTCCAAGCCAAATTTTAAACTTTGAAAAACTGACATCCTGATGTTTTTTCAAAAATCCATATTGCAATCCATTTCCATCCTCGCTGTCGTCCGTCATCCTCACTTCCTAATGGGTTCCTGTCATTTATTGAGTGTTATTCTACAGAATCAAACCATTATTGACCAACTTCCTATGATCTAGATATGTTTCTGAGCTTCCCCAAATCATGCTAAAATCAGGACAGTGTCCCTTTAATTAATTCACCCAGTCTCGTCGAACATGGAGGATCAGAAGTTTCTTGAACACGTGACTAGCGACGTCATAGCTAGTTCCCAGTGTTTCTCGGATGTAATTCATGTACAATGAAACGAGACTGGCACGAGCGCATTCATGTTGTCATCAACTCTTATCTATCGCATATTATAGCCAAAATATTTTGAACTGACATTTTATCGGTCGTTCGTATTTTGACTGAAATCCAGTACTTATCAGTTGTATCTCCAAACTAGTCAGTTTCTCCCACGGCTGCCAGCTGTCTATTTTGTTTGTTTTGGGTGGAAGAGAGATAAAATCCCAGTACCCGTACAGCCTTTGCAAATCTGCTCAGAACCGGCTGAATCTGCTTTGTTTGGCAGCCGATTGCTTTGTTTTAAAGGACAGCTGTGTAAAAACCTCAGTGCATGTTTTATGAACTAACTTTTTCGGTTCAATTCTCTGCTTGAAACTGAACACATTAGGGAAGGTAAGTAGCTCGCTTTGTATGTATTCCTGAAGCGCTACTACGCGAAAAGGCCGGACTGTGCTGTTTGCAGTCTTGATATAGCTACCACCACTAGCACGTGATCTATTTTGAATTTTGGGCGTAATTCGTATATTATGAGTGGCGAATTTTTCGAGTTCGAGTCATAAAGGAATATATTGAAATCAAATACAGCTACAGTTACTTGTGAGATATATCCGACTATGAACATGAAAAACGGAGACCTGAATTTCGTGATAAGGGCACTAGTTAGCTAGCTAGATAGTTATCCAATTTGCCAACTAAGCATTTGGTCAGTTGTCAGTGATATGTATTCTCACTATGTTTTGCTCAAGATGATTACTGTACTGACTAAATTTTTAAAATGTTTATACTTATATCACGCAGTGAGGTTCAAACTTGAACCGCAGCTGCAAGTGTTGGCAACATATGGAAAACAAAACAACAGGTCGTGATGAGCGATTTGCTGGTGTCTTATTTTCAATGTAAATAATAATAACGAAATCGAACTCACAAAAACAATTGTGAATCGAACAAAATCGAACGTTCGATTAGTTCGGTCATCGAACGAAATCGAACTCGCACAAAAAAAATTGCGAATCGAACAAAATCGAACGTTCGGTTTTCGAGCTCTTGATTATAAATACATAATAGATTCAGGCTCCATCTGCCCTTTGGGTCATTTACAGGACTGAGTTGCCTGTCACAGTGTGCCAATGAGACTCGGGATGACCATAAAATAAATAAATATATAAAAACCAAAAATTCGAACAAAATCGAACGATGACATTCGATTTCGTTCGATTTGGTTCGGAAATCGAACTCACAAAAAAATATGTGTACGATTTCGTTCGATGACTGAACAAAATCGAATTTAATCGTTCGATTTAGTTCGATTGAGTTCGATTAAGTTCGATTAAAATTTCGTTCGATTTCGTTCGATGTGATACGCCGGGAATAATTGCACAGTTCTATAAACTTTTTAAGTCTGCACATGAAACCCTGAGGCCTTTGGATACAACGTTTCAACAGCAGGATTTTCGTCCACGTTTTTTGTAAAAACAATTATTAGTGGAAACTGGTACCTGCTAGACACATCATGTCATACATGATTTACCTACCTTTAATATATTTTTCTATACTGTCAATTTTTTCAAACGTTTGGCCATTGTCCTTCAGAAATCTAGCCTATAAGTGCGCAGTGTTCACTTGTCCGGCTAATATGGATTATAAACTTTCCTGTTCGGTAGTCCCAAACGTGTTATGTTCAATGCACATGTATATTGCGTGGTGATATTGTAACAAAAGGCCATGCACGTGGCGGCACATGTTGACTATTATTTCAGTACCGTAATCGTCGACATTTTCATTTAGTGTGCAAATAAAAGCATCGCATTGGGAGTCGGTCTTCAAGTTGGGTCGTTTATTGCCTCCATGTGGGGGAGGGGGGAGGATTTAGATGTTGTACAAAAATAGTGCTCTTGCAAATTTTTATTTACAAGTGCTATCCAGTAAAACTCAGCGAGAGCCGAATCTCTTACCCAGCTCTCTCGACGAGTGACAAAACTGATTGATAGCAGTAGCCTTCAAGCATGCTCACGTTTGAGGTACATGCGCGAGCTGCGAAAGCCTCGAGAGTCACGCGCAAGCCGGTGAGCGTCTGAGCGAAGCGAGCAGAAATAAACGACAAATTTACAGCACGGTGATCTGTACAGGCTCACTTTCTCGCCGCTCGTGCATGGACCACCAACGTGAGCCTGCTCCTATATTGATAGCAGGCCGCTGGTTAAAATCCGGAAATGCTCAACCTCGTTCCCAGGGACTCTCATCTTCCCGCCCCCTGAGAGACCCTGGGAACGAGGTTGGGAAATGCTTCGCACAGGAGATGACGATCTGGCGCCGGTTGTTCGAAATCCGCAATCTGTATCAACGCTAATTCGCGGGATTAAAAGTTAACCAAGACTCTTTTGAGAGATGTTTACTGCTAATTGAATCACGGTTGCAGTTTGAGATAAGTCAAATTCTAGTCAGACCTTTACTTTTAAGGCGATTCCCTTCAATTGCATTGCGCATCCTCATTTTTTTAGAAATTATAGTTCACCTTTCTGATTACTAGGGTTCCTAATGAAAACCTCGCGGGTCGTATAGTTACTATAATGGCCATCCATGTTGTGTAAAAACGAGCACGGTGACCCCCATTTTTTATTGCACTTTTCTAATGTGCATAACATAATTACCAACTGGACCAAGTCTTAGAACATTTTAAATACTCCTTCTATTTCGATGGAATCACAGGCTAACGATAAAAATCTTCACTTTCTAATTCCTCCATTTTCGAAGTTATGAAAAGTTTTCTAGGAGTATTCGTGATTCCTTACCCAACGTACTTTCAGTTTTCTAACACTGAGGTTTTTTACACACCGTGATTTGGAATTCCAAAGCTTCCTTCCACTCCTCCTCCTCCGGCCCAACCCTTCGAAGGATAGGGTAAACCTTTTTTAAAAATTCCGGCGATCGGTTTTGTGATAAGTAACGATTTCTTCTTATTTGCTTTGATCATCATTATGTTGAATTGTCCGCAGTATCTGTGTGGGTTCGACCCTGGTTCGATTGAAGTTAACCTCGTTATCCTTAAGAACTCATCGGACCCCCAACGAAGTACCGCCCGGGTTATATGTACTTGCAATCGAGGCTCATGCGGGGGAATCTTTTCAAATGCAAATATTTTTTTAAAATGATATTCCCCCGCATGAGCCTCGATTGCAAGCTAGTTCCATTCCAACCGTGAGAATACGAATATTGTCTGATGAACAAGAATTTTGCTGCTGTTTGTCGCAGACGGATTTAACTATTGAATTCGCTAACCTAACCGCTAGCTAACCGCGTCCACTTTTCGAAACGATTCATTGAAAAATTCTTAACTCTCGTCTCCACTAGTTCTCCACCAGTAGTTTCCGGCAAACCCTTTCGGCTTAGTATCCTGGCTTTCCGGCTTTGATATGATAGAAATTAGGAGAAAGTGAGAGGAATACTGAAACGGAGGACTATCGGTGGAAACAATTTCAAGGCGTTGTTTCATACGTTTTTCATACCAACAGTGTGATAGGCAGTTTTCTTGGCGGATCAAGGATTGTAGAGAACCTTGAACTCTCACTCACTCACTCACTCAGAATTAAGGTAAACAAATTGATGATGTTGCTTTACTAAAAGACCTTTCAATTCCGATCGGCGTTCACATTCGATTTTATAGCCACAATTTGCTTCGCCTACTTGTCTTTTTCCCAAACTAGGTATACCGACCTCACTTTCATTCGAATTTCGTCGTCAATTGTGTTCTAGCAAGAGAATGTTCTCTTGGTTCTAGTTACTTGTTCTTGTGAACATCATCAATGCACTGATGGTATCGATATCATAAATGGAAAACTTTATAAATTTAGTCAGTCAGTATTATTCGCTAAAATCAATTTTGCGATATTTCTCTTTACTAGCTCATTTAAAATCCGGCGATGTCAAAACGGAGCGTGATGAAAAAACTGAATTGTTGGTTGAGAGCAGATATATTTTTGAAGACTGATTTCTTTCACGATCTGCGAAGCGGAGTGATCGATCTACGCCGACACATACTGAAATGAGGTCAGGCGACCATCTGTTCTTTGTCTAGATCGCAGCTTCCTGAAGAATTAAAATATCCCCAAACTTTGATGAAAAATAACACTATTGTATTTATATTTGGTTGTGTCATCCTTTTACTCCTGGATTTGCTACACATCTCTGTACTTCTTCGAATCCACCGTATTATTCTGTTCTGTCCTCTCTTCTCACTCAAAACCTTAGTTTTTTGTGTGTTCTGTTTGTGTATGCATGCATGTTTTGAGGTCCGTTTTGTATTTTATCTTTGCCTCGTGTCAGACCCCTTTCCGCTATTGTCCCCATTTGAAACTAAAATATACCAGTATTAATTTTCAAGAAGATCACGACTTTTTTTAATGTAAACATGTTTCGGATGATCCTTCGTCCTTCTTCAGTACAAGTAACAGAACACGCTATTGTGTGTGATATAAATATAAGAAAAATACCGGTATTACCTTTATTGGCACCAATTTGACTCCAAAAAGGCAATTCTGTTTTCAGTTCCAGGTTAGAAGGCGCGGAGAAATTGCGCCGAATAGTCCCAGTAGTCTTGGTCAGTGTGAAACGACCGTGCTGTCACAAAGCTATAAACTGACAATGTTTTTTTTGGCTCATTCAAGACACATGCATTTGAGAGATTTATATCCGGATTTGGTGCAGACTCAAAAGATTTACATTTACTCCACTCTGTAGCACACCAAGTCGGTTGGGCGTCTGTCTGCTGGTTCCAGATCTCGCGCACAGTTCCTGACCGCAAACTGCTCCAGTGATCAAATTCGGAAATTTTCGGACCTTTTTCTATTCGGAGCAAATTTTGGACGTGGTCACTGAGAATAAATTCAGTTATGTTAACGTTGATTAGTATTTATGAGCGATTTATTTCATCTTTGTATAAATAGCACAGCATATTTGAAACAATGTTCGTCATCAGAGAGGTTAAATTCTGATATGCTTTACAGGATAAACATAAGAAATGTTGGAAAAATCGGATGCCAAGAGCGGGAATCGAACCCACGACACTCCGATCTCATAACAGTCAGTGGAGTGAGTCGAACAACAACGATTACCAGGCATTTGCTATCTCCCAGGCCTCATGGACTCACCCACAGGAGACTGGGATTTACTTTTGTTGGTCGTCTAGACAACGCTCATCGGACCAGGTGTTCCCTTGCATGAGCTAATATTCAACTCACTCCACTGTGGTTGCCTCGGTAGCTCAGTTGTCATGACATCGGTGTGTTGTGGGTTCGATTCCCGCTCTGGGCATCTAATTTTCCCAACATTTGTTCTGTATCCCCCTGCAAGGTATTTAATTTCATCTTTGTCCAACAATTTTACACACACTACAGTAAAACTAACTACAGTATACAATCGCCGCATATATATATATATAGTTGACAAATACCCCGACTAAAGCACCGGAAAGGCCTGCACTTTTATCGCGGAACTTCTCAAGTTCTTGTTTCCCTCTTCGAATAGATTGGCTATTTCCAAGTTCCTTTTATCTTTGTTTCAAGATGATTTTCATGCAAATAAAACACATTTAAATGTTGTCGCACCAGAACTCGTTTTGAAACAGGGGCACTGAAAGGGAACTAGGAAACGGGCCGCCATTTAACAATTATTCCACGAAATCGAGTCGTACATTAACTCTTAGCCAACGAGGCGCGATTTCGTGGAATAATTGTTAAAGATATAGTGTACGTAGCAAGAATGATACTGGGATACGGGATATACAGCTGAACCCCGATTAAGCGGTCACCTTTTAAGCGGCCACCCCCGGTTAAGCGGCCAGTTATCAAAGTCCCGAAATTATTGTCAGTATAATACTGTAAATAAAACCCTTATTAAGCGGCCACCCCTATTAAACGGCCACGGCCACCTTTCGGCCGTCCCGATGAGGGCTTTCCTATTGTTTTTACCCCGATTAAGCGGCCACCAAGAATCTAATACACGTAGTTTGGCCTTGTTTTGATGACAGATATGAGAGTCCCAAATAGAAGGTGACGAATGATTAAAAGATTCAAACAACAGTTGTCAGAATCCTCCAAGCGTGTTGTATTCAGATAAAGTGACGTTTATACCACGCAGACCACGCCTTATGCTAATTTCTGACGAAACCCCGTTTAAGCGGCCAACCCCGATTAAGCGGCCACTTGCCATTTCCTCGAGGGTGACCGCTTAATCGGGGTTCGACTGTATATTGGTCTCGTATATGGGACACAATATATTTATTACCATTTATTACCGTGGGGTCTTACGCAGCACATTTCTCCGCAACGGTCGGATCAGTTGTAAACAATTTATTTTTTCAAGTGAAGATCAGTAAAATTCTAAAAGTAATGAAAGACTTTGCAACCTAACGAGGAGAACCTTTTTTTCATACGAGCAAGCTAACGTATAAAAATCTATATATTTGCTTTTTATTTTTACACTCTTCCAGATTACACAGCGATTTTATAATAACACGGAACCGGCACTCTAAAAAGAGCGAAAAGGAGAAATAAGCAGAAATCATACTCAAGGTAAGTAAATACACTAATGTATCTTTATATTTCAGCTCTTACGTCGTATTTCACTGGTCTTGCGCTCACAGCCATTGTCTAACCGAAAAGCAATGAGAAAATAAGATGTTCTCTCGACAAGACTGAATACAAGTTTTCCCGGCAATTAAAGAATAAGGCTCTACTTAGCTTAACTTGGGCTGCAGCAATGCACGGTACCTGGGTGTACGTATGAGTTTTCGATTTTCATTTCAGTTCTTGTAGCTATTTGGAAAACGTAGCGGGATAATGTAGCTGTATCATGTGAGACACAGTGCATGCAAATGTCGGCGCAGTATATCGGCCTTCAACGAAATATTACTTCATGCTTCCTTCTGCATGGCGAACAACATAATTTTTCCTATTTTGAAATGCAATGACAATAAATTTCAACTTTTTTCAATCAGCTTGTTATTTTGTCGCGATCCTCTGTTCGACCCTTTCAAATAATGATCGGTCACTACCCAGGTGGTGTGCGCACTACGATCGCTACGCATTGTGGATGTAAAATTTTCAAGATGGCGGCGAAGCTTGAGAAATTTAGTAAGTTTTGTGCTTCGTTTATCGATAGAAACATTTTCTGAAATCGTTTTCTACAGTTACAAGAAGTAATACTTAGTTAGATCGTATTTATGTCAACAAAATAAGCAATATGTGTTATTTCAAGCCAAAACGTGAAGCACGAAAATTCATCCCGAAGACGCATGTAATATTTTTGAACCCGTTTTGTTAAGAGCTATAATTTCTATTATGTTGCCCATTGACCGTAAAAAACGGTTTAAAGTGTTTGTACAAAGCTTTTTGTAAGCCGAGGTATAATCGCTCCCCATCGCGCCCCACGTTTTGTCACAGATTTTCCGTATTTAAACACAGGGAGCAGAGGAGCTAAATTTGACTTGTGCCAGTTTCGATCCAAATGCTTTATACGTACGTGACCTTTGCGAGTTTCGATCTGTTTGCTTTCATACGCGGTGTATTGCGTTACTGCGTTATTCGATCTTTTTGTTTTCGTTTTTTCGTCCCAGCGGGAATTCCTTAGGGTCACATGCAAAGCGAAGCTTTCCGAATAAGGCACGAAGTGCCGATAACGAGGCACGAAGTGCCGAGAGAAAAGAAAGGAAAAGGGAAGAAACTTGTACCACGTGACGCGTTAGATGTGTACCGCATCATCTGGTGACGGAAGTGGACAATGACCGGAAATTCAAACGTGTATTTGATTTATTTTGGTGCATGGAAGAGATCATCAATCCTTCACGACAATGAAAGCCATTCTAGTTGACTACCATAACTAGTCTACTGTCCGGAGAAAGAAAATTTCGATTTGCAAGTATCCGAATTAGTTTCCTTCGCAGCCGTTATTTGTGTCGTTACGCAACGCTTCCCACTAACTATAACAGCTTTTGTTTTGACCGCAGCAACTTTGACACCTATTGACAAAAACGTGACTGTTACGGTTTGCCGAAAACCTGCTAGATCGCTTCAATTCTTGAGCTAGGATGTCTGTTGTAAATATAATTAAGTTTTTTGATATTATTTTTTCATATCATACGTTTTTTTCTTCAGTAAAATCGCGTTTTAGTTTGATGTCTGGCGTGCATCAAATTCAAAAGGCGGTATACTCGTGTGCGTTTGACGTTTCCAACGCGACGGTCACGATAAGCACGTCATTTCCGTCACCAGACGTTGCGGTGCACATTGTACGAAAGCGATGCGTTGAAGCCGTAAATTTCGGTCGCTGAAAATGTAGGTTAGCCGAATTTTTCGTCGGACTTCTTGCGATATTTGATTAGAATATAGAAATTCCAGATCAGATATTTAAAATGAAGCCTTTTTATCTAATTTCGTCTGAGTTACAGGGATTCGAAAAAATAAGCCTAAATCGGTTTCTTCCCTTTCCGTATTCTATCAGTGTAAGACGCCCTTCGCAATCTTCCGAGCCCACAGTAATTTGGCCTGCGGTATATATTTAACGTAACGCAATACGGCGACGTTACTTCAAAGAGAACAGTGGCCCGATCAATTTTACACGATCAAATTGAACTCCTCTGTACCCTGTGATTTAAACCGACATGTTTTGGTAGTAAATATGGCTTCGAAGACGTGACACGTACCAGAAGTGTCACCCTTGCGATCACAAAATAGCGGCGAATGGTTTTCTCCAACAATACTAGGGCCACCAGCTCTGGTCACTACCGGCGAGTTTTGCCTTTTTGTCACTGCAATTTAAAATAAATCAATGCACGAGTGCAATATAATCAATATACTAGGAATTTCATAATGAAAGTGATTGCTGGCGAAAGTTCAATTCACCATTTCAATACTGATATTGTAGACACATATATCAAGTCTCATTGTATTAGGTGTTTTTAATTGTTAAACACTATTGTAAATAATTTGTTTTACTCCAGGAGTAACAGTACTTTTCCAGTTTGATTGTTTTTTGAAAAGATATATAGTGTGACATTGAATGCCTTTTGAAGGTAAGTCTTGTTATTGATAGCGTGACAGTGTCACCAAGGTGATATGGAACATGTTTTACTTGATTATATGGTACAGAGTTTTTAACGAGAAATCAATCCCAAGATCTTTGTATCCGGCGAGAAATTGAGCCAAAGATCCTTATAACTTGACAAGAAAAAGTTTAAACAGCTTACACAGCGTTCAACGGTATTTACTAAAGAATCGTACGATGTACTTTCCCAAATCACGCGCTAAATGAATGCGTGTGACGTCACATAAGGTGGACTGAGAGCTGCGTCCCGGGTGCGTCCCGCCGCGTTCAATGTACTTTCGCCGGGCTGCTTACAATTAAAAGAAAAAATGCCCGGAAATTTCGGTTTAAAATGAGTACAACTACATAACAGCGTTCAACAGCGTATTCAACGTTCAACAGTATTAAAACGTACAATCGTACAAAGTAGCAGATGTGCTTTCCTTATCTCTAAAAAAACGAAACAAAAGATTTTACAATGTAGTGATCGCAGACCGCATGCGCGGATTCTGACATCCGAAAATTTTCAATCAACTCCGCTTAGCCATACAACAGGGTACCAACACGTATGCACAGGACCTCCAGAATGGTGTGCTGCCTCACTAAGGTTCGCCAGCAAATATTTTCGGGAGGCAATACAGTTGGAAAATGACGGTTCATTTCTCGTTTAGCATAAAAAAGAACTCTGTTGTCTATGGCAGGGATTCATCAGGAACCTGGCGCTTTTACTGACATACCTGTGACATCATGGGGCTTTCCAGATCCGGCAATGTGTTTTTTTAAGCGAAACGTTTTGTTCTCATTGTTCTCATAGTTAAATTGCATGTCATCATGATTGTCTTGGTATTGGGCTGTCTATATACGTTGAGAAGCACGCAACTAAACATTTTAATTTAGTTGAAATCCCCGTCTCTTAAAAGATAATTGCGTTCGAAGTATTCGGCGGCTGTTGTAGGTTTAGATTTGGTGTTAGATTTATCTAGCCCGGCTATCGGGTACGGCGGTGTTCATTAAATTTTTAGTCTCTCCTATATCAGTGCAAATTGCAGCGGTTATATTGAATCATGTAGATTAGATTTGTCCGGTAGAAAAAAAGTATAGTAAATTAGTCCATGAGAAATGTAAGGACAAGTAGCGCAATGGACCATTTTACAGTTCTGTGAAATGTGGCCAAGCCTCTGTATGAAAGCGAGGTTATAACCAATAGATGATAAAGAGAATAATTTATATTTGAAAAGAATTAAGGAAGGTTCGTATCACAACAAAGTCACCTCCAGTCTCACTTCTATTCAAAGGCCTGGATTCTAAGCACAGCTGTACAATGGACTATCCTATCCCCACAACGGAAAGAACCGGAAGGGAGTCGGTAGATAGGAAAAAGTCGAGTTAGAAGGGAGTATATAGCTGTAACGTAAGTCACGTGGGTTGGAGGAGCGTCTTAAGGCTACAAGAGGCAAGTGTTGAAAAGCTTTTTCACAGCGGTCAGAAGATAGCAGCAAATTATAATGTTTTTTATGATGTTAGAGATACGAGGAAGTGATGGATTAAAAGTCATTATTAAAAGATATACGTTTAGGTTTGTTAGCGTCTTTGGTTTGTAAAGTAAGTCTACGGGGAATGTCGGTAGTGCGTTGTATTTGTCTAGTAAAGAAGTTGCGGTTATATCCTCGTTTGAGGAGGTATGTTGTTAATTCAGCAGGCATAGTATAAAACATGGACTGAACCCTGGACTCTGGACTCCAAAAAAATAAAAATAAAAAATAACAATAAAATAATAAAAATAAAAATAAAAAATAAAATACAACAAATTAAAATTAACAATTAATTTGTTTTTGTGGAGATCCAGTGAGCAGCACAAGATTATTACAACTTGAATTGTTTTCATTTTGTCCCATCACGCGATATAATAATCTTGATACAACTGATTTAATATCTTTACAAAGTAGGGTCATATTTGAAAGCGTGATCTAAGCTATGTTCTAAATATATGTTCTACCGCGAAGTTCCCGGCCGGAAGGGCGTGTATCGAGAATTTGTAAAGACAACGTATGTGATAAGAAAAAAATATTTTCGGGGGTGGATAAACGTTTATCAACCCCCGACTGCCTGTATCTCTTCGAATGTTGTTTCTGAAACGTCTTACAGACGTCGAACTCCCTCCCGTTGTTGACTCGGGGCCCGGGAGGGTACTTGACCCATGTTTGGGTATAGGGGTGCCGCTGAGGGTTTGAAAACCTGACCCTGTTTAGGACACTGAAAAACAATAAAAAACCCTAAAATACGTACCCTGTGTAGGACAACATCCTCTATTTTAGGACCCTGTTTAGGTTGCAATTTAGCGAATCCCGTTTGACTGATATGCGGCAAACGTCTCCGATCTCTATTTAATAATACTGAATAAGCCATGTTTTTACGACGACAATCGTGCAACCATACCCTGTTTAGGACAGGTTCAGACCCTGTTTAGGACAGACTCGCATAAAATCATATACCCTGTTCAGGGCAGAGAGGCCAAAAACCATACCCTGTCCAGCGGCACGTCCCCGTATAGCCCACATAAGGTTCAGACAGAAAAAAAAATCTTAAACTGATGTTTTATAATTCCCGTGTCTAGCTGCATAGAGTAGGACAGTCGGCGAATACTTTATTTAGAGCTCGATGCAAGATACAAGTGAATAAAAATGTTCTTAGGAGTGGACCATTAGATTATTGATGGGGGGGGGGGGGGGGGGGGGGTTGTAGGAATCCCCCAAAAAATATCGAGCAAGCGCTTCTAGCTTAAAAAAAATATCGAGCAAATCGGTTACGAAGGAAAAAAATATCGAGCAGCCATCCAAGCCATCCCACCTCTACAGTTGTGATATACAGGTATTGTGTTTGTAACAAAATACAATTTGCTTATAAAAAGGGGAATAGAACGAAAAATAGAAGAGGTGCACCACACTATATGGGTATCGGGCTTGAAATATGAAAACGGGGGGAATTGGGGTTTTCAGTTTTGGTCATTTCAGTGAGATCGGTTTTTCGGTTTTTGCCCAACTGTGCGCCAATCCATACACTTTACTCTGATTACAACCCCTCTACATTACTGGTTTTTCGGTTTTGGTATCCGTTGCGGTTTTCGTTTTTTTCGTTTTTTAACATTCGGTTTTCGGTTTTTGTTTGTTTGCCTAGTTCCTGGGCCTCTTTATTTCACCTCGGTCAATCCGTGTACTGGTTCGCGTGGTGTGCCTCCTTTGATTCAATAAAATAATCATAAATAAACTAATTTCGTTTCATATTTTGATTGGGATGATATCTGTATTTATTGAAAATGTCCCGCGGAAAACGCAGGAAATGGCATTTCCGAGACCCTAAATTTCAAAATATTCTGGGGGGGGGGGGGGGGCATGCCCCCAAACCCCCCTAGAGTGGTGCGCCTCTGGTGCTATAAACAGTTTCTTGTTGCGTACAATTACAAAATCGCACGCTACGTCCCTGCCTTGAACTTTACATTCGAGGAAAATGAAGATAAAGTGTGGAAGATGTCAGTGAATCTCAGTGTTTGACAATTATGAAGACAACGAGTTCGATGAAAGCAGCCGGATGAAGAGGTGGGGCTCAAATGTAGTAACCGACGATACAACTTCAGGGAAGAGCAACCAATTTTCCGTTTGGTGCCAGATGAGACGAGTTATCCGTCTCGGACGAGTTTCCCGTCTCTAGTGTGAAAACGGCCGATAATTTCGAATGAAATGTTTTCATCCCTCAGAAAAAAGAAAACTAAACGTCTTTTTTTAATTAACTAAAGTATGCGCCATATATAATAGCTATGTTTCGTTGTTGTATCAAGGGTTGGGGAAGTGAGGTTTGTGAATTTGCGGTTTCGATCGTGAGGTTTGTGAATTCGGCGGTTTGTCGGTTTTGAGCGATTTTTATTGCGGTTTTTCGGTTTTCGCGGAAATTTTGAGCGGTTTTCCGGTTTCTAATAGGCCCCAATGCCCCCTCCTAAATTTAAGTTAAAAAATGTTTAAGGAAAAAAAATATCGTGCAAGGACACGGAGATAAAAAAAAATATCTTGCAGGGTTGGAAGAATAAAAAAAAATTTCGAGCAGCTAAAAATTCCTACACCTCCCCCATCATTAATCTAATGGTCCACCCCTTAGCTAAGTCTCAGCAAAGGAATTGCTCCGCGTGATAATTAGATGATTAGCTAAAATGCCGCCAGATAGCAGTTTTCGTAGAAACTCTGCCGCCATTGCGGAAATACCGGGAAAATTGCACTCATTGCACAAATTTATAAATGTTGGAGACCACACATCGTTTAATCGTTTAAAGAAATATATTTTTATTAATGAATCCAATTGGGAAAATTATAACTTTCTAAAGCTATTGCGACAAATGTTTAGAAAGGGCCAGTGGGCATCTCGCGAAAACGAGGTGCCAGATCTTGCCTCCACATGGACACAGTTGGAATCTCGACTCTGTACTCTGGACTCGGTACTCCAAAAATAAATAGATAAATAAATAATAAAAAAATAAAGCTTGCTCTGTCAGAAATCATTGTTTAATACCGCGCCACCCGTATTATTCCGTTCCATATCACATCGATAAACCGTGAGCAGCAACTGATAAACCACGGCCAGTTATCAGTGCTGTCACTACTTCCTTTTCATGTCATAAGTCTCATAGGGTCCAGTCCATGTTTTATACTATTCCAGTTTGGCAAGTTTCGTCGGGTGGAACAAATACGTCGTAACCGGAGGGCTAGACTGAAAGAATGGCTTTTTTAGTATGCAAGGGATGCAAGGGATATAGAGAAGTAGATGTTGGTGTTTGTCTGTGGGTTTTGTGTAAAGGTCAGTACAAATGTTACCGTTGTTGAAAGATACATCAACATCAAGGAAATTATTATTAACATTTTTATTGATAATGTACCCATGGCCCTCAACTAGGCAAGGTACGTTAGTAGAAGAATATGAGCTGGTGAATTTAATGTTAACTAGGGTGAATGTTAGGTTAAGATAATCGATGAAAAAAAGTCGGAGGGAGGGGGAGGGGGTGGGCCCTACCCCCTCCCCCTCCCTCCGACGTTTTTGCTCTCGCCCCAATTTTCGCGCGGCCAGAATGCAGAAAATCTAAGCCGAGCTCGAACCTGGCGACCCGCTGACAGAGGAGACCGTTGGTATGAGCCCACACAGCGGTCAAACGCAAAAATTGCGCGCCACTTCCGGTTTCCGCGGCCTTGACTTTTCCATGAGTTTGAAGCGTAATGGCCGCGAAGTTTTGTAAGGAAACGTTATAGAACATGCAGTGGTAAACCAAAATACGAGCTGAGACACTTTTTGGATAACAATTATTACATTATCTATGCATACTCCGAGTATAAACCTTAAGTTTTCAGTAAATTTCTTAAGTTTGAGCTTTTAAGCGGACGACATCGCAATTTTAAGACATTTGACTGCAAAGTTTTGGCGGGAACTGCGCGCGCGCAGTACGTTGCGTTTGACCGCTGTGTGGCAGTCAAACTCACAATCTCGACCCCAGAGCCCTTCTCTTTTGCGCATGACCGAGGGAGAGAAGAGCTCTGGGGAACCCTGGGACAGAGCTTGCTCTGATTGGTTTTCGCTTGAAACAATAAAAATGCTTCTGATTGGTCAATTTGTTACGCGCGAAAAGAAAAGTTATAGGGAGGGGTGGAGAATGTGAAGTCATTTGTAAATAATGGCGGCTGCGAGTTAGCTGCCAAGTCTTTTGCGAAGCTGCGTTGACTGCGTTGGAGGAAGTTCTCGAAGGGATATTGGTACAAAAAGGATACAGTATGTATTTTTAAATATCGTCACTGACCTATGAGCTGCTTCCTCGTGATTTTCATGTTTATCTATTGAGTCGGAGTGGAGAAGTAGTTCAGGCCGAGCGGACAGAAACAGTTCATCTTTTTGTCGTTTTAATCGATCTCTCGATCGATCTCTTCTTTTATATCGCTAAGATCCACTCTAGGTGATGTACCAGAACTTAATATTTATTAGAGAAAGGACATTTTTGCGATATGATATACCCTGTGTTTTGAGTTTCGAGATTTTGAACATATCGTAAAGAATCGTGGAAATGGCAGTGACAGGACTACAATCGAAGCTCTCGACCTCTGAGCGGACACTCTCGTATTAAAAGCAGACAGCTCTACTTGCCACCCTGACAAAACCCCGCTTGAACTCTAGCTCATGCAAACTAGCTCTGTATTTACACATTCCCGTTAGCGGCAAGCTCCATTTGCGGACAATTTTTCTGATTCCCGAGGGTGTCCGACTGTGTATTTTCAGTATTTTTGCCGAAGCTTTAAGTTTCCTATGTTGGTTGTTGAAATGAGCTGGTCCTGCACAGTTATTTTATATACCTTTTGAAAATATTCTAACCGCTTTATTTATTATCTGCATTTTCAGAATTTTAAAGTGAAATAAATATTATTGTGTTGTTATTGAAGTCGTTTATATTTATTTTTTCAGGATGTTCTGGTTCTCTCCAAATTTATTCAATTCCTCAAATATTATGGCGAACACTGCATCACACTAAATAAGTACTAAGATGTAAAGTATTTGAGTCATGACCATGTTATTTGACCATGTACATGTACAATAGGTCTTATTTTTCATGAAAAGGTGCCTTGAATCAAAATTTGAACTTTCATTCTTTAATTAAATTAACCGAGATAATCCAGAAATTTCACAGGTAGCAATTACACTGTTTCTGCATGTCATGTAGGGTGAGGGGATGTCTAATTTGAGCTCTAGAAAGCCTTTGACCGTAAGTCTATGTTGTCTATTTAAAAAATTGACAGATTATTTTGTGGTGGCTTGGTTTCCTGATTATACTCAAGTGTATCTCAGATCACAGATGAAATGTCTGCAGTACAGGCAAGAGAAGGGGTTGGTAAATGATGATTTTTTTAAAAACATGTAGCTGTTAGCCTGGCTGATTTGCCATGAAATTGTTCAGTTAGATACATATGTGTATCCTAACAAGGGTGCATTTGGGTCTTCAAACAAATACCATACGAGGCTTTGAACTAGCAGAAATTGCACAGGGTATCCCTGCATGTCTTGTAGAATGAAAGGGTGTTTTACTGACCAAACCAGCCCTTTCATTCCACAAGACATGCAGGGATACCGAGTGCCATTTCTGCTAGTTCAAAATCTTATATTTGCTATTCTGCAATAAAATAATTAATATAATTTTTCTAAAGAACTGGAAGAAATGAAATGGCTTCCCACTGCATACTGCATGTTTGTAGCTTTTTCATGTTATCAAGAAAAACATGTACTGGTCAGCTACTAGCTAATATTTAGAGGCAGTTGTATTTGTATAAAAATACCAAAATTATGGAAATATGATGTTTGACGTGTCTAAAAGTATCAAGAAGAGTGACAGTAAGAAGGTGAACATGTTCTTATACTGTCATTTTCTATTTTGATAATGTTAGACACATCAAAACATTGTATCACTATAATTTTGGTATTTCTACTCAAATGTTTCCCTAGACTGTGATCAGTCGGTATTCACATTGCCTGCCCAGGAAAGATTAGGAAAAGAAAGAGACTACTCGCAGTCTAATGTTTCCCTCAACAAACCTTTTATTTTAGAATAATAATAATTATTATCCCTCCACCACATTTCTTATTTTTAAATCAACACTTAACATGGGGTAGAAGTCAATTCTGCTCCGTGTGGTGTGCAGCGGGCTGGAGGGTCTGAACTTCCCTCTTCCCATACATCTAACTCCCAGTTCCCAGGGTCATTGTGATGTGCTAAATCTTGGGCAGGACACTTTAACTCTCAGTGCCTCTCTCCACACAGGAGTATAAATGGGTAGTGGAGAACGGATAAGGCAACCAAACAAAATGCCGTGGGACCTGGGGGGGGGGGGGGGGGGGTACTCGGCTCAGATATGTTTCGGGTGTTTGGGTGGGTATGTGACGCCCAGGTCTTCTTATCCTGAATCAAAATTTGGATCCCGTTTTAGAAAGAATTTGCATTCAAAATGATACCCCGTACTAGAAACAGGCCAATTTTTATACCCCGTTCTGGAAATTTATTTCCATAGCCCGTTTTTGAAAAGTCTCGAATATACACTGTAGGTACCCCGTTCTAGATCAGGAGTCCCAAAATCACGACCCCGCTGGGTGGTACATACCCATATGGGTTTTTTTGGGCAGTACCCCCTGGGCTGGGGGGTAACCTGCAATGGACTACCATCCCACCCAGGGGGAGTAGCAGTACTCCTAGTCAGCTTCATGCTGCAGAAACCAGGATAAGCTCCAGCAGTGCACCCCTCCAGCAGTGTGGACCAGTTTGGCTCCGAATGGCTTTACCTTCTTTACAATGTATATTAGACCCTCCCTCACTGAAGGCCTTGAAAAGAAATAAGCCCCCTGGGGGCTTTTAAATAGAGTATTTATGCCGAGTTCATAAAATGTTCAGTCAGGTCCAACAAAGTATATCATATCTCAAACTTAAAAAAAATTTACAGCTACATGTATCAATAATACAGTATTGATGCCCAGCACAATAATAAAATGTAAGAAGAACCAAACCAACTCTTCTTATCCTGAATCAACAGTAAAGTAACTAAGCTTATCTAACTCTTCTCCTAGTCAGAAGCCCGGGGGGGGGGGGGGGGGGGGTAAATGACCCGCTGAGGGTTTGAAACCCTGACCTTGTTTAGGACAACAACAGAAAACTAAAATACCTACATGTACCCTGTGTAGGACAACATCCTCTATTTTAGGATCCTGTTTAGGACATACATGTAATACACACACTCTTGTTTTGCACATTTTTAAAGTGTTTTATTGGTAATTGCAAATATTTAGCGAATGACGTTTGAATGATACAAGCCAAAGACCGGCAAACATCTCCAATCACGGATAGCTAAATACTGTATAAACCATATTTTTACGATGACAATCGTGCAACCGCATACCCTGTTTAGGACAAGTTCAGCCCTGTTTAAGGACAGACTCGCATAACATTATATACCCTGTTCAGAACAGATAGGCCAAAAACCATACCCTGTCCAGCGGCACGTCCCATAAGGGAGTACCTCCCCGGGGGTCAGAAGATACTTTTCAATCTAAAAGATGACAGTCTATGGTTGCAAAGAAATTAAGGTGACAACAACACTTCATTTAATGAGGATATGCAGATAAAGCGTAAACATGTTTACACTCTGGCCCACAGCTAAAACTACAGGTAAAGATAGAATGTATTAATAGAATATTTACACATATTACTAGTAAGATTAATGCCCAGACAAAGTGCTCTAGTGGAGTACTAATGGCAATGCCTCAAGAAACGCTCAATCTGCAAGACATTGAGGACCTGGGAGTTGCTGACGAATTATTAGTCTCATATACATGTATATAGTGGTCCACTATCATCCAGACCAATGGTGTGAAGGGATCCTTATAATTTAAGTGTTTTCATGGTGTACACGTATTGAATGATATAAATTATACATTTTAAATTTCTATTTTCTATGGGTTTTCTGGTAAACAATCAAATCAACGATATACAAGGATTGGGAAGCACCCAAAACACAGAGATTTTTTAAAGATCTATATTTTACTATGAATGTTTCCCTTGTTTTACATCAAATAATAATACATGCAATTTATTATATAATTCATGCATGTACTGTACCAAATTAAATAAAACCTATAATTCCAGTTTTCTCCATTCAATCTCTTACTTCACTGCAATTTTTCAGTCAAAATCTCATTAAAAATTTCAATTTAAAATCATCAGATGTTCGGAAATTATTGTACATAATGTGCAAACAAACACTGTCATTTTGGCTGCCAAAATCTTAGCAAGGGCCAGTCTCGCCTTTCAAGATTATTGCCCGACTACAATAATATTGCATATTAAAAGTTATGAATTTATTACCGCTAAGCAGCTGGCAAGTAAACTGTATTAAACATGCGACAGTTTCGGCAAAACCTAACTGGAATGTTCCCTTGAAGTAGCAGCTAAAAACGTCGAAGGCGACTGTACAGACAGCTTGGGATCTCCGGGTGTAAAAACATCAAATTGAAATTTACCTTCCGTCCTTTGGCGTCCACTTTAGATGTCATAGATGAAAATAATTGTGACTTTCCGAATCCGAAACCTATCGGTAAAACCCCTAACGCATCCTAAACAAACTACAGCTTCGATAAATGACTTCTGCTCAACTTTTAAGCCGTAAGTAGCAGTCTTTGCCAGCTTTAGATGAAGCAGAGTCTGGCTTTAGCACCGCCATTTTGGATTTGGATGTGGAGCATGCGCTGTGAAGGCGACATAGCCAGATTTTGGCTACGGCTGCGCAGAGTTTCCCAGAGCTTCGCGCGCTTGCGTAGTCAAGAAAGCAGCGAAGGTCTGGGGTCGAGAATGTCAAACTCATGGAAAAGTCATGTGGAAAAGTGTGGAAAAGTCAAGGCCGCGGAAACCGGAAGTGGCGCGCAATTTTTGCGTTTGACCGCTGTGTGCTGGGACGCTTCAGAGCAGATGCTTACTCAGCGTACACAGCATACTCATTTGGTTTTTGTGCTTTTTTCAAGTTTTCTCTGGGTTTGACGCCAAGGAGTTCGTGAGTATAATTACATCCAACATTTTATTAGCTAATGAGGTAATATTGTAAAAGTAAAAGCGAAAGCCTGCGTGGAGGTAACTAGGAAGACCGAAGGCAGTTTGGGAACGTTTGTTCCCGCGCGTAAAGGAGAGTGGCCGAGAGTCTTATTGCACGAGAGTTTTCTTCAACTCTCGGCGACTATCATCATTCATCCCGGGCCAAACGAGAGAAAACTCTCCAAGACTTTCAAGAAAAATGTGAGTAGGTTCAAATTCGATGAGAGTCGAACACGTGAGTGTTTCAGGCGAATTAAAATGTGCATGTACTCTCATTCTCGTTTGGCCCGGGCTTTAGTCGATAAACTTGGATGTAAATACACTCGACTTCGTCGCTGAATATTGAATCGATCTATCTATATCCTACATCTACTGTAGATCCATTTAGCTTCTTTCAAAAAACATTTTAATCGAATTTCACGAGTGTTTGAGCGGTTCTGTAGGTCTCGCAGTCTCGATTTTTTTCGCGAAACCGTCTTGATCGTGAATAATTCACGATCATTTGGAGTCTTGATCTCGGTCTCGAAATCATCAACTATGCTCCGGGGGAAAAAAGGGTTAAAGTTAGTTCACTGGCTACGCAGACAAAAATGTCTTTCTTTTTTTTCATTACAGGTTTCTCCTAACTAAATATTTTTACAGTTCCGCAGATAATAGCTTTAATATTTCTCTTATTTGACTCTAGAGTCTTGCAACATGCTTGTACATGTATGTATTATAATAATTGTGCAATAACTGAACCTATATGTTTCTCGCTTTACCTTCTCAACAACCTTCTCAACATTGTCCAAAATTGTTGCTATACATTTTGTTCCTGTAAGAGGTTCCTGTTCGTTTTAATATTTTCTCAGATCTTTGAAATGTTTGTGTGTACAGTATATTAATTTAAAGCTTATGTTTTTCTTTCAAGCTATTTCCATTTAAGAGATGTTGTGTTCTGTGTTCTACTGTTGTGGGTATAATCATGAATGCTTTTTAGCCTTGATTAGAGAACACATGCTAACATCTGTACACACTTACACATGTAGATCTAAACTACAGTACATGGTTGCATGACTTGCAATCCGTAAAGGATGGTTTGCAAAGTGATGGTCATGTTCTTTAGCCATACACATATATACTTGAGTTTAATCCCTCAGGCATCTCACTTTGCACATCTTTAGGTAACTTTTGCATTCAAAGCAGAAAATTCACTGCTCATAGTTTGTTTGACGTTAGGATTTTTCACGTATTATAAGCACAGCCTCACCTTTGGCTTTTCAGCATTTTTCATTGCGCAAGAAGTCCTTGCCTTCAGATTTAATTTATAAGCTAGAAATAGATGAAGAAGTACTACGTGTATACATTTAGTAAAAATCGTCTAGTTGTATACTAATGCAAATGCAGCAATCTAATTGGCTGAGCTACTCATATACATGTACTATCAACGCATTAGTATACAAGTGGTTGGGGGTTGTCTATATACATAATGTACAAAATGGCGGCTTTCTTCTCGTTTCTCTTAAATTTCGAAGAAAGATTTAGAGTTATTACTAGATAATTCAATAATTATTCATTTTATGATTTTTACTAAAATAATATTAGATTATTTGCTCTCTTATTTCTTCGGCCTATGGCCTCATCAACTATCACATCAGAAATCTGGAGCTCGTAATCTAGTATTTGTTGCCGTTGTTGAATAGTCTTGGTATGTCGAACTCTTAACTGGTTAAGGTTGTGAAGAAATACAAGTCATACAACTTACCTTCAGTGTCATTCTTGAGTGGAAAACTAAAACTGAACTCAAAATTCATCCAAAGTTTTCCAAGCATGTGAAATTTCACCAACTGATATGTACAGTGTATATCATATCAATCGGTTCAGTGACGGCTTCCTCTGCTTGCATCCAGTGACTTTCTCAATAGCAGAATTTCCACCAGAACAAATTCTCCGTAAGAATAATTGAAAACAATAAATTGAACCAGTCACTAGCTAAGAAAATACTGTAAATGTTTTGTCCTTGCAAGTTTGTCGCCTGTGTCGGCTAACAATGCAATGCACGTGCGTCTCGGTAACACTGGAAGGTTTTGAAACGTGTAAACAATATTTTGGCCCACCATCACGTGCTTGTTGTATAGAAATTGCTTGCAATCATGTGACAGCACCACTCCTTTCAGTGCTTTTATTTAGTACTGTAGGTAAAAATTAAGCATTTAATAAACTTTGTGAGATTTTACATTGGAAGCTAAGTAAGAGTCAGAACTAAACACACAGAGTTGCTTTTCCTTCACTATAGTGGAAAATTGGGTCATCTCAGCATATGCAGTGTATAACAATTCCCGCCATGCAGTCACGTAACAATGTCCAAAGTCTAACAGTGTCTGCTGCATCGCAAAATTAGATGTAGAAATCACCCAAAATAGATTCCAGTACAAATCCCTTTGAATAAGTTTTCACTTTCACTTTCTGCATTAGGAATGTTAAATGTGCATATTTTTTTATTATCAGTGGGTGATTGTGTTGTGACAGGCTGTCACATGATAGGTCCACAGTATGCAATTAACATTTGTGGGCATATGTGGGTTTTTAGTTCCCCTTGGCTGACCAATAAATGTCATCATGATAAGACCTCCTCTAGGGGTCATTTGACTTCCTGTCAAGTTTTAAATTATAATCCTAAAAATTCTGAGTTGTCATGATTTGTAATCAGTAAAAATTCCATGCCAAAAACCACAAAAATAAAGTGCTTTGTAAGCAGAAATGATTGGCATGGGTTATCCAGGATCAGAGTCGATCCCAGTGAACCACTAGCATGATCAAATAATTTATTATACATGTACAGCATTTCTGAAAATTTTCAGTATTAAACTGATTGATAGGTTCACTTTATTTCATGCATGGTCTGCTGATTACCAGCTGAGCTGCAGATGTTTTGGCTTAAATTTGCAATGCTAATGCTATCATGTTTTCCCTTCAATTTTAGCATTTCTGAGTAGGAAAGACTGTGAATACATGCCTTTGTTACCTGTTTTCTTTGAACATGTGAGACTATGCGTATTTCTGACAAAATCGAAGTCACGACGATTGCCACTATGTGGTCAGATTGAATGCATCAGATGTTACCGAAAATTTCCTACACAAAAACAAGCGATTTTGTTTAAAAAATCGACAAATTATTTGTTAAAAATATGCAACAAAATCGAAGTCTGTAGGTACCCATAGAGAGGCCCACCATGTGGTATATACCACTTGCCGAGTGTATTATAATATTCATTTTACATGAACAGTAAATGTAAGGTGTGAATACAATGTACATGTATATTTTGTTTGAAATTTTGTTGGTTGCATGCTGTACATGTATGTGTGTGTGGAATTAGTTATGTACATCTATTGACATACTTCTGAAAGTATAGTTTAATGTCTACCCTTCTGTAATTGAGAACCACTATTGTGTTTTAAAAGCTGGAGTAATTTGGCACAAATCTACATACATGTACGTGCAAATAATATTTTCAAGGTTATGCATCGCTGAATGTTTGTTGCTCAGATGTTAATATCCTAGGCCTTCTCTTGTAAACATGCAATTATTACAACACTCAATTTTTCAGCAAGTAGAACTGAGTTGAAAAGAAAATAAGCGAGAAGAACACCCACCAGGATGTTTTCTTCTATCAATACATGAAGGAATGATGACATGGATTCTTGTATTCTACAGAGTGCTGTAGTTAAAATAATAAATGTCTGCTTGGCTTGATACATGTATATCTAGACTTGCCACAAGTCAACTTCTTTAAGCGACGAAGTCGCGAAAGCGAGCGACGAAGTCGCGAGACGAGCGGCGAACGCCGCGAGAAGTCGACTTGTTCCGCCTGCATGAGTTCGAATTTAATTTGCATATTTCTTGGCGCGAAAGGGGCGTGACGTCATTGTTCACGGCCGCCCGCTCCCTGTATTTTAATACAAAAACAAACAGCTCTCAAATGGCTGGATCGCGTACACCGATGAATTTAATAACTCCAACAAAAACTGTACTCGTCTGTCTCCCAATTCAAAAGGATCAGCGTGTCACTGTCTTGTGTGTGGAAAGTATTTCTGATCCAAATAATCGGCGAAAACTGTTCTCGAGCTACAACAAATCTCAAGCGTGTGAATAATTTGGAGATTCTCGTTGATTAAATCGTGTGGTGCGAACATCACACAACGATCAAACAGAAACGTCGAACTATAAAAGCTCGCTCAAATCACAAATTGATGCAAGAAATGTGACCTTCGCGTCAAGCGTACAGCATCTCTGCTAAACACATTTTGTAGTCTTGTAGAAGCTACAATAGTATCTGGAACAGGACACATATGATATTCGGTATTTCAAACGACATACCTTGCATAAAACAGCTTTTATAATAATCAAACAGCTGGGCCCGGCTTTACAGTACATGCAAGAAATCAACTTCATACACGGAATATTTCAGAGCCTAAAAATTTGCTAGAATTAACATAGTCAAAGGTTCAAATCTACTTGAAAATCCTCCTCATAATAAAACATAAGCTTATATCGCCCGTAAGAAACATGGTATCAATCAAATATAGATTGTACTCGTTAGAACAAAAATATAAAAGGTTTCAAATGTTTCACACTGGTAGAGATTGTGCGGCCTGTCACCCGTTGCTATTTCCTACTACGACTCCTTTTTCACTTGATCCGTCATCAACGAAACTAAAGGTGAAATTACAAGGCAGACTGTTTCAACCATATGCGACACTTGCGCTTCGCCATGTTTACAGAAATCCAGAACGAACGGCGCGATGTGGAATGTAAGACTCTTTCCTGAACCAGTCGGCGCAACCATCAACACATCTCGTCCATTATGTAAGCTTCCACTACTTTTCGTTGGTTGTCTTTTATATCTTCAAACCCAAGCTTGCTAGCTTAACCCAAAACTAATCGACCCTAATCGCTTCTCGAACATCCATGTTTTAATATTCACGACGAGCGAACAAAGGTCAGGTTTCCAGGAATATGACGTAACCCAATTTAGCTCTCTCTGATTGGATAGCAGTGTTGCCACACCTCCGACACACCCCCGACCAAAAAGCTGGTTGGTAAAAAATGGCGCGCAGCAGGCTGGAAAAGTCCGTTTTCCGACTGACTGACAAAATTACCAAAACGCGAAAAACGGACTTTGAGAAAGTCTAATGTATATCAAGCACTTGTCTAGGCATAATTTCCATATGCTGTGTGTGTATGCACATACAGTACATGTACATGTATAATACTACAAAATGTGTAGCCAGGTAGTATTTTTTGGGGTTTTCTGGTAAAACAGATTGAACGTGCTTGATAATTTAAAGCTACAAATCGAGGCTCAGTGTTCTACCATGCAGCTATAACTTACAAAATGTATATACTATTGATATTGAGTACTAAATATACCATAGCTCCTTTACAAAGAGACTCAGCATTACTTCATAAACCCAAGCCAGGAGCATTTACATGTGTACACGCATGTAAATTTACCTTTTGTACCTGTATCCTACACGTTATAATCATACGAACATACATGCTTTGCAGCTATTTGTACAATTTGACCTTGCGTGAACACAGCTCTTTGTAGTCTGTGATGGTTTTGGTGAGAGAACTTTCAAGCTCCTGTTGAACAGCATTCTTTTTTCTTTTTAAAGATCTGTTGTAATATGAAATTAGTGTTGGAGCTAACTCTAGTGAAACATTCGCAGTACTCACTCGTTCTTGAACTGTTTGTGATGTCCCCGTAAAACTGGTTAAACGGGTTTTTCTTGTTTTGAAACAAAGTATGCATAAATGTCGTGACCCAGTCTTCTCTCTGCTGTGCAGTTGAGCTGAACATCTGCGCTGCTGGGCTATTACAGTAGAGGGGACTTTTCCCCTGAGCTACAAATATTTGACACATTAATAACTAAAAGTTATTCATTCATTCATATAATATTCTCAAGTTAATTTCTGGAAGGTAAAATTAGATTAATTTGATACAAAAAATGTGCATTGTTTGTTGGCTTTGGCAAATAATAGTTGGTTTGGTTTCAAAATTCTTTAATTATATTTTAGAAAGGAGTTTAGCAAATCCAATAAACCTTTTGTTACCAAAATCAATATTAACAATACTGTTTTGTTTATCTCAAACTAACGTACCTTTGTAGTGTATGCTGCCTTTCACTTTGTATGCACAGCCAGACATTTCATTTTCAAAACAAAGGGATGGGAGAACTGATATGCAAAACTACATCAAAGGTCAATTCACATCACTTTATATCTCTGCAGCAATCTAAAAAGCCACAGGAGTCAGTGTTAAAACATTATAACCAAACTAAGGAATCTCAGTTACACAAAATCTGCCTTGCCTCCAGCTGTTGAATACAACTGCTTCCAAAAGGTCAGCGAAGAACAATTTCTAATGATAGACAAAGGATACAGCTGTCGTTCTTATCAAGCCAGCGAACTCATTGGTCAACAAACATTGGTTTTAAGTTAACAAACCACAAATTCTTACACAAGAACTCATTTTAAAAGAACAATTCTCATCTTGCTTCCAGCTACAATGTGTGAGACAGTTCAGTATGCAATGCATTGTGGTCATAAAGACTATAGATGGATGCGTGTAATGTATTGTGGTAATAAAAAAAAGACAATAGAAGCGATGCATGCATTGCGGTAAAAAAATTCTCAATTCAGGGTAGCACAGTAATTTCTAATGATATACAAAGGATACAAATGTCGACCTTAGCACGCCACAAACTCATTGACATATTAAATAAACGACAAATTCTCACACAAGTATCCATTAAAAACAGTTCTAAAATGGGCTGGTGCTTTTGTATTACTACACGTACACCTAACATTTTCAGATTTTGCGGGTTGTTGCGTTACAGTGAATTGCCGGAATCGCTTTCGAAAGAATGTGTCAATTATTCAAGAATAATAATTTTTGTTATTATTCTGTTCAATATTTGTTTGTAAATTAGTTTTACTGCTTTTGATATTTCATTAAAGTAAATTACTGTTTTAGCAACTGCAGCTAAAACCACCATTAGTTTCAATCAAATGTACATGCATTAACCAGTACCCTAACTTAAATTTTTTCTTAAGTCTTCAGCAATTTCACGGCTCCACTCCAAGAAATAAATAATGCATTTCACAGCTCCACATACTCAAAGCAATTCCATGCCGTGATTTGGTTTCACCGCACTCTTCACTTTCTACTCCTAGCTTGAGATATTTCATGATTAGTGCAAATTTTAGTACATTCACAGCAGAAGCTCACTCGTGTTTACATCCTACTTCCCCTCAACCCTTTTGGTAAACTACAGTAGTCCACAGCTAGCAGGAGAAAAACGCAAATGGGAAGACAGCACGCTGTGGGAATAAATGTTGTTTCGTGGGTTCTGTGCATCTACATTTAGTCTTCATAACCACATGTACAATGCTTTGCATTTTTGATCTTACTGCCGACCACAATCCTTTGTGTTTGCAAAAAAGTGGGTCAAGGCTCCCGATGTTGTATTTTGTTGCTGATTAGAGAGCTGCCTGCGCTCGCTTACTTCAGGCGAGCTAGCATTTCCCCGAGGGTGGTCATATCTCATGGATACAACCAATCTCGTTCCAAGAGTCCTTGTTACCCTTGTCCAGCGGTGGAGCGGCCAACAAAGTCCAAGAATATTGGCGTCCATTAGTTGAAACATGGGGTCGAACATGGGGTCCTTGTTGGCCGCTCCACCACTGGACAAGGGTAACGAGGACTCTGGGAACAAGATTGGGATACAACTGAACATGTATTGTACATTATTTGTATTTTCAATTGTTTTTCTGCAGAAATTCGCTACTTAATACTCTTGAGTCAGAATAGTGTGCACTTCTTGACATTCAAAACTGAAACTGTTTGGTGAGGAACAAGGAACATTCAGAGCCACTGACAGCTTTGGTTCCCAATATTTTGGTGGACAAAGGAATAGTACAACTTCTGTGCTATCATACCTGGTATGATGTGTCTTTTTTACTGCAGAGTTTCGAAGAAACTTTACACTTTAGCAGCAGTTACATATAGCGGGTGGCATATGCTACACATTATATTATACTGCTGTATCGTCTTTCCTGGCAGATAACTTTGAGATTTATTTTTTTTACCGCTTGCAAGTGCGAGAAAGACATTGTAAACAAAGATCATTGCATGAGAATAATATTTGCCAACCGTGAAAAGAACCGTGATATACACATTGAAAACATTAAAAGCAGCGAAATTTCCTGAAGGCCAAGAAAGATTTGGATTCCTAGATTTAAAAGCAAGAGCAAGTATGCAAAACGAAATGTAATCAGAGACAAAATTGTATCACAAACATGAAAAAACATTATGCAAATTTGCTGCACTGAAATTTGATACCCACACGTGTACCAGATTTTTTTGTAAGTTTTAAAGACTGTCGGTGAAAAGCGTTTCTTTCTCAATGGTATTGGAAGGCAACCAGGGGGGGCTAGCAGCGAGGCCTGGGACCTAGTATATATGATTGCACATTTTAGAAATTTGGCCGAGCGAGACTAAGTACTGGTTTGTTTAAAATAAACATGGCGGACGATGGCTGACATGACGTGCGTTTGTGTTCGTTCAGAAATATTTTGGCGATTCCACGTCCAAACATCCATGGGAACGATTCGGTCGCTGTTTAACTGAACTTTGGTCATTGTGGGACACCATGGATGAAAATTCCTTTGCAAACTCCCGTAGAGGTACGTTTCTCGAATGATTGACAGATTTCTTTACTTGTGCGATCATGTATTGCAGAAAAGCGGCAAGATCAAAGGGCGCTGCCTGCCCCCCCTGAAGGCAACTATCATCTCCGTTAGTTCTTTATTATGTCAGGATAATGAAGCAGAAACTGTACAGTGGCGATTACATTGAAAACATTTTCCGATGCGACTTGATGCTAATCTATTTGTACATGTATGTGCTTTCTTGCTCATTTGTATGTCACAGCACCAGAAATTACATGAAAGTTGCAAAATTTGGCATCTTGGACAACATATTAGCTGTTTTTTTGTTGTTTCAATCTGAGGTGGAAATCTTTCCAGGGGGTTGTGCGAAACATTTGGAAATTCCGAAGGGGGGGGGGGGGGGGGGGGAGTATATTCTGGGGCCAATTTTGGAAATCCAGAGGGGAGGGGGGTCATAGGACAAATCCCTTCTCTGGGAGTACGGATATTTTCTGGAACTACATTTACACAATTCCTAAATCCTTTTGACATGGAAATTAAGTATTTATTTATTTATTTAATCAGAAACTGAAACTGTTTGGTGAAGAACATTTACAGCCACTGACAGCTTTCTTGGTTCCCGCGCCAGTACATATTTTGGTGGACAATTTAGGAATAGTACATTTACTTCTGTGGTATCATAACCAGGTATAATGTGTCTTTTTCAGGAGATGTAACACTGGAGTTATTAATTTCCATTGTCAATTACAGACATTCTAATTAATCAGGCTTCCTTTTTTCATCAGATTGAAGAAGAGTCTCGTGACACTTGTAAACAGTAGTTTCAAACAGGTATGTGGGTATTGCTCTTGATAATATTAGCTAGGAACCACTGTGCATTGTATTTTCAACTCTCATCTCGGCATTTGGAAATGCGATGAAACACGGTCTCTAGCTAAATAACTAATTATTTATGTTTGACATACAATAATCAGGGCTTATGGTAGGATGCGGAAAAAAATTGCAAGCAACCAAGACATTGCAGACTGATCACTACTTTTCTTTGCCTACATTTAAATATATATACACTGTATCCAACTAGAATAGTTTTGGGTAAACCAAACCTACAACTTTTGATTATCGTGTATGACATAAAAAATGTGGTAGGATTTTGAAACATGTTTTAAATTAACCACACGATTTGATATGTTGCATGCGACAAAGTTGTACCATCTAAATCATCCCTTAGAGGTTTATAACAACAATAACAACTTTATTCAATTTGTTTATTATTATTTTACATCAGTTGGCTTTATTGCTTTATCATCAATTTACAGATAAAAAGAACATCTGGCATTTTCAAGTCCTCGTTCACCATGTCTGAGAAAGTCATCAGTGCATATACCAGTACCTGTCGGAGCCTCCTTGAGAAGCTACAATTTTTTTGGTCTTGTGATCAGATTTTGGAAGGAGCTAACAACATGCGAAAGCGAAATGACATCCTTGTTGTGATTGATGGCGTCCACAAGGCCCAAAAGAAGAACTTTAATTCCTTACAAAGCTATGTTGACCTAACTATTCTGAAGCCCTTGAGTGATTGTGAAGCCATGTTTATTATTCTTACTGACAGAGGTAATACTTTTAATCGACTGAATGTCCTCTCTGCTTTAAGTGCACTTGCTTATAAAGATGATGATGAAGCTTGTTTGGAAGAGATAGCAGACCAATATCAAGACCATGTTGGTGTTGGTCATCTGATGAATAACCTTGGAGTGATGTTTAGCAAGAGGATGCAGTATGAGAGGAGTGTGACGTGCTATAAAAGAGCGAAGAGGAGCTTTGAACATGAACATGACCATCTGGGAAATGCTGTTGCCACATTAAACTTAGCAGTTCTCTACAAGCTCTTTGGACACCATCAGAAAGCACTGTCTTCCTGTGAAACTGCAGCTTCCTTGTGCCATGATATTTCCATGAGAACAGCGAAAGATGCTCTCCTGCCCTGGAAAGTACTAAGAAGAATTGCTGTTCTGTGTCAAGAATTTGGAAACTACAAGAGGTATCAAGATATTCTGAGCATTGGTGCATTATATGACATCAATGGTGTGAATGAAGCCTCCACAGTTAACTTGACAAAGTGGTTGATGACGTTGCAGCTGAAAGAACAGAATGGTGTGAAAAGTGAAGGAAAAGAACTGGAAGACTTTGCCTGCCATTTGCTTGCGTTGCTGGACCAATCATGTACCGATAACCTTCTCAAAACAGAGTCCCTAAATGCTGACTTTATGGCAATAGTTATAATTGTGGCAAAGATGTATCGTGATATTGATCACCTTGAAGAAGCTTGCAAGTTACTAGAGAAGCTTGAAACTGCATTCTTGCTGGTACATGGCAGAAAGTCCTCCGTCTATGGCTCACTACTGTACGAAATTGGCAGTTTTAAACTTGGTACAGGAAAGGCAAGTGAAGCTGAGATTAAACTCAAGCAGGCCGAAGAAATTTTCATCCATTACTTTGGCAGAGATCATCATATGGTTTGCATCATGCAAGAGTTTATTGGGTACCTGTGCTGTACTAAAAGGTGACACCAGAGAGGCCTCCACTCCCCTAAATGAAGCTCTAACCTTATTCAAGAAAATGAATCATTGTCACCCAGAAGTAGCAGAGATTCTTTTAAAGTTTGCTCTCCTGTACAGTGAAGAAGAAAATTTTCATGGTGCCAAAACAACTTTGGAAGAAGCATTAGATATGTTTGTATCAGCTTGTGGCGAAGTCTCCCCAAAGACAGCAAGTGCTTACTTTCAAGCGGCAGCTATCTTGCAAAAGGCAAACGAATTCAGAGCTTTAGCTGTAGACAAAGCAAAGAAGGCCATCGACATCTTTGTTTCTCTTGGAATGCGAAGTGACCATCCAGATGTCATGGCTTGCCGTTGTTTACTTGGTATGTTGCATCGCTCCTTGGGTCAGAGTGAAGAAGCAGAAGAACAGTTTGTCAAAGTACAACAACAAGGATCCTTACATGATGAGCCTTGCATTAATGCCAAGATTATTGTCCCTGAAGATGCCAATATGTTCTTTCAAGTCCAGACGGATGGTGGTAAAGGAGGATGTTCCCATCTTGGTGCTGAATTTCTTTCTCTGGTTAATCTAGTGAACATGAACATGGGTGATGACCAAAGGAGCCATCTGAATGCACTTCTTGGCTGTTTAGAAGAGCATGACAGAGAGGTGCTGACAGTTTTAGATTATGTAGGCCATAATGTGTATTGCGTCTCACATAGAGTTTGGATAGCTGGCAGAGCTGTATATTGTATTTTGACTTCGGATCCTATGCTGGACCCTTTTCAAAATGATCAAGGCATAAACTTTGATGATGTTCATGCTTCATCAAAATCAGGCAATAACAAAAAACCTAATGTGTTCTTGTTGTCGTCAAATGACCATGGAAAGAAGCCACCTTTTCTTCTGTTTTGGAAGACCCCTAGAGTTTTAGAAATCAAAGACTTAAGTTGTGTGGGTCCTGCCTTCCGTGAGAGTGTTAATACGCTATTTGTGCAACCAAAGTTTAGAAAAAGTTACATAGGGGGGCAGGATTTCTACATGGAACTGACATTGCCAGAAGATCCTTGTGCTATGCCTTCGCTTTGCACCCAGATTGACTACCTTCCTCTTCTTGCTGAGCTGGAACTATCAGAATCACCCAAAGAATGTGGCAACATTGACTCTCATGTCACTGCTGTTCAGTCTTCTCCACACATTTCTTATTTTTCATATAAATTTCCCAACCAGCACCAGGCAGAGTTTGTTTTTCATCATGTGATTTTTAGTTTAGGTAAGACATTAACTGAGGTGCAAGATGTTGAAAGTGCTAATGCTTCTGCTGTACAGAATTTTGAATTTGTCCATTTCCTGAAGCCTCACAATTCTATATCAGTTGTTGTGGAGAAAGAATCAGTTGTTGTGAAATGTCACACCTTGAAGGAGTTGGAGTCAAATTGCATTTGTTCCTCGGTAAGAAACACTCTGGAGAATACAATGGAATCTTTGTGCCATGTTGTCAAGATGAACTTTGAGCCTTTTCTGCAGTTGCCTTGTGAAGATGTTGGTGGTAACTACATGAAACAGTCTTCAAAATGCAGTTGTGGTTGTAAACATTTGCAAAGTGAGTCTTCTTGCTCTGGTCTTACATCAGAAACTGCGCATTTGTGTGCACATGTGGAGGGAAACCGAACTGCAGACATGTTACAGAATGAGGTACACTTAACTTGTAAATAAAATGTATTTAAGGTCTATTAGATTTTGCAGGCTGGATGGGTTTGGGGAAGGGAAAAATACCTACTACAGTGGAACCCCGATTTAACGAAGTGCCAGGGACTGGAGAAATTGGTTCGTTAAATCGGGGTTTCGTTAAATCGAGAACCCCGATACAACGAATTTGTTGAAAACTGACCAAAAACTTCGTTAAATCGGGGTATAGTTAATAATTAATTTGCTGTAATGTTAACTGATTAAAGACAAAGAAGATAAAGCCGATTCGATGGCCACGACAGTACTATTTTTAGCAACATGTATGACTGTAATGGACTGCTGACAACTTTCTTAGAGAATTAAAATATTTTACTGTAGTCGATTATTCATCTTCTGTGGCGTGATGACATTTATTCGTTATATCGGGGTAGATTTTACATTCGGGCTTCTAGATTGTGTTCGTTATATCGGGTATTTCGTTAAATCGGGGTTTGTTAAATTGGGGTTCTTTTCCATACATTTTATTGTGATTCTGGCCGGGCTGAATAAATTTGTGCATTAAATCAGGGATTTCATTAAATCGAGGTTCGTTAAATCGGGGTTTCACTGTATGGGGTGAAAAAAATATTGCTCAGAAAAGTTTCATGATCTACTAGGTGTTGCCTTAAAGTGAGATGGCGGACGGTTACTGTATTGCATATGAGAATGAATATATGAAATATCATATATTTGAACTGCGGGTGAAAGATTTAATATATGAAAGACCATCGCATTTATGTACGCAACTTAAAGGAGCTACGTCACGGATGGCACATCTTGAAAAAATTGCCAATTTTTTCAAGTTCGCCGTTCGCAATATGTCTTAATCTTCTCCTTCCTCAACCATCCTTGTTCCTGCCTGGTTTATTATCACCTCTTTGGTGTTTTTCTACCTTAGTTTACTATTATTTTGAGGTTTTCTTCAATTTGAAGGTGATTTTGCACTTCGCAAAAATTGCTTAAATTATCGTGACATAGCTCCTTTAAGCAGTTGTGAAAAGATTGAAATTATTGTATAGTTAAGTAAAACTGTGCTTTTTTTTAATAGAACGAGGAAGATGTCCCATTTGCTGGCCATCCTGCTGACAAGAGTAGCATAGAGGTTTGTGTGAGCCTTCTGGAATGTCTCTTGAGTAATAGACATGTATCATCAGAGGTATCGTCATCGGGCATTGGCGAGATATCTTCAACTGACTCTGTATGGTCTGATGATAACACACCGCTCAACGACTCTTTTTATCACTTGGCTCCACTTCGAATTCATCATTGAACTCGTATCCTACAAGCCCATCTAGTGCATGCGAGATGCCTGTGTTTTTACGAAATATGTCACCATCTTTGGGCAAAGAAGCAATTGACCCAAGTGGTGGGGAAAATGATTCCAACACTGAGCATTTGCCAGAGAATGCATCCACAGTTTCAGTTCATGATTGCAGTGAATCACCTTTGACTTTGCAAGAGAAGCGATCACAGTCATCTTTTGGAGACAACATGCTCGAAGATCATTCTAGTATGAGATCCAGTTATGAAGAGGGTTTAAGTTCAGGAGAAGGTACAGAAACAAGAGAGACTGTGTGGTTAG
Source organism: Desmophyllum pertusum (assembly GCA_029204205.1). Classification (NCBI taxonomy): domain Eukaryota; kingdom Metazoa; phylum Cnidaria; class Anthozoa; order Scleractinia; family Caryophylliidae; genus Desmophyllum; species Desmophyllum pertusum. Next base: position 501,133 of record MU825398.1, read on the forward strand.
AAGATACGCCTGAAGGGGAGCATAGTGTACAGCGTGTTCACACAGGCTGCAACACAGCATCAGAAGCAGGTCATCACATAGGGCCTCAGGGAACTCCACTACCATCATTTTCCACAGCTTTACAGGGGAATGGAGAAGAATCTGTTTCCAGTGACAGCCTCATTGGACAGTTCCAAAGTGATGTTGAATTCTTTAAAAATCAAAATCATGAGCTAAGGCAACAAATAACTCAGCTGGAGGATAAGTTGCAACAAAGTGAAGAAGAGAAACAGGAGCTTCAGTTTGATGTAGGAAGACAGTCGTTCCTTGAGTGTAAAGAGAAGCGCAGTGTGAAAGTTCTTCAGTCATCCATGGTGCATGTCAGTGAACAGAGCAAGTCCTCAGCAGCCAATGGTACATCTGATGTTATGACTGACATGGAAGAAAAACTGCCAGGTGGAGCAGGTCCTCTACGAGAGCCATGTAAGCTAAATTTACATTACTTACTTAATCCTCTTCACACTACTTAGCACGTAAGGCCATACCTAAGGAATGCCAATGTTGACTGTCCCAGATCAATGTTTTACTTGGCTGCAGCACCAGCCCTGCTCTTTAACCCTTCCACTCCCAGAGTGAAACCTTGAGTCAATAAATGTGGTTGTAACTTTTGAGTCAGTGGATGAAACTCTAGTGTGTGACCATTTAAATGAAAGCTATTGAGCAGTACTTTCAAGTGGTGCTGTTTGATTTTTACAATTTTGCAAAATAACATTCAAGATTTTTTACACAGTTTTGAACTCTTTCAACCGATCTCTTCCAAGTCTCTTTCTCTGGTTTCTTTTTCCAACTGGAGTCCATCTCATAGTAATTTAAGGTATTGCTGATGGTTCCATCATTAGACACTTCATAATAAATAACAGTATTACTACTACAATGTGCTGCATAAAGGACAAGATACCTACAAGACAAGTGTGATTGGCATGTGGTTTGTTTTCCAAAACATATATTTCATGATTACTCTGTTACATCCATACTGATAAAGTTGTGACAGTTTTTGGTAGCATCACTGATTAATCTGAATAGTGTCTCAACCATTTTGCAGTGCATTGTAGGTTTGGTAAATGTTCTGAAATCTGTTTTGTTTTTCTTTACATGGGTATGCCAGCCCAAATCCTACAGTAGATATTGCTTGTGTCTACATCTGCTTGGATTGAACCTTGGTTTATATGTGTACTATATTTTGTTTACTACTTTTGCTGTAGGTTCTTCACTACAGCGAAAACTTCTGGAGATCTCAAACTCATTATCAGAAGCTGAGCTGACGTGGATGAAGCTACTAGCCAGACCCAAAGTAAATGGTTTTCGACTGGCCAAGATGAGGAGAGGTTTGGAACTGTTTAAAGAATTGGAATCCACAGGAGAGTCACATGCCTATGTTAGAGAGCTTCTCAAAGGAATTCGACGTTATGATCTTCTGGTGAAACTTGACGCACCATTACTCAACAATACAGAAAGTGGTAAGAGCAGCTCAGTGTTTTCTAAAAGTTGCACTCATCACTTTTTGAAAACTTGGATACAACTCAAATAAACTGAGAGTCATCCACATCTACCTAACTTCTAATTAACATCACTGGATTTATCTTGGAAGACAAAATACGCCTGAGACATACATGCACATCATGATAAATACGGAAAATGGCCGAAAAGGGTATATTATTTATCTTAGAAGACGAATAATACATGTACGTTGGTCAAGATAAATACAGCACAATAAAACAGATTAGAGTGACGTCTGAGACGTATTCTACAAGAAAAATACCTGTAGCCAATATTAATACAATACATTGTCAGGCAGATGCATGCAGGTGATGAAAATTGTCTGACATGCAACACCAAAGGCAAACCCATTTTTTATGACCTCTGTGGGAATAGTGTGATAACCAAGCTATGAACAACACATTGGGAGCAAGGTGTGGCTTCATAGCTCAGTTGGTGGAGCATCGCACTGCGGGTAACGCAAAGGTCATGGGTTGAAATCGCATTGGAACCATGAATTGTTTTGTTACATCTCTTTGCAATTGCAATATTGCTTTAAAAATTGCAAACAATTCTTCACTTTACATGACAAATTTATCGATAGTCCCTAACTACAGATCAGAAAGATTACCCTATACCTTATTGCTCTTTTTAATTGTTTCACTTTTGTTTATTATTCTTAAGGATCATGTCTTCCCACTGGCCAAAGAATGCAGGACAGAATGAATGAATCCCCAGACGAAGACCACATGCCTTCAGGAGACCACAACCTAGATGTATTGCTTGAAAGACATGATGATGCAGGTGATGGAAATTCAGATGGAATACACGTGCATGGTAATGAAGGGAATGGTATGGCATCAGGAGTTGACCAAATGGACTCTGGTCGCAACATGTCCAGTACGAAGTCGGAAAACAGTGGAGGTGACATGGCTGGCTTGTCTGTGAATCCCAATTGTGATGGTTCATCTGCGCAAACTGAACCCAAGGTTGAAGAACACACTGATGTTGCTGACTCATCTAATGGTGGTTTCATGCCAAATGAGAGTTGCAGTTCAGCTGTTGGTTTGTCTGAATTGTCAGCCAGCTCAGCTTTGATTGCACAACCCTTGAGAGTGGATTCAAATTATTCTTCGAGCACCTCACATGATGCTTCTGATGGCTCCACTGAGGACCACTTTAGATCATCATTCTGCTGTTGACCCATCAAGCGACGAAGAAGAGAGTCTGGAAAGTTCTCTGTTGTTAAGTGAAGGAGGTAGAGAATGTGAAAGTAGAGAAATTGAAATGGCAGAGGCATGCCGCCGCTAGAGATGGTCGCATAGACAGTGGTCCTGTAAGGAGTCCTGTCAGGAGTTCAAATTTGAAACACACTCCTGGCTTACAGCAAGATGTCCTTGCAGATGGAGACATGCCTGTGCAGCAAAATGGGTCAGGTGCATGTGGTGGTGTTGGAAAAGACTCCACAGTGGATCAATCAGTCTCTGATTTAAGCACACAGTCAAATGAATGGCAGCGTTTAGGTGCCAGACCAAGGGACAGAGCCCCTATGAAAAGGTTCCCAGTAGAGCCCTCGCTGGTTGATCTAGTGCCGCAAGAGGTTGCAGGACCTGTGGCCCATGGACTGGCTGGTGCCTTCTTAGCAAGACACTCTGAAGATGAAAGTTTTTATCAAGGCAGTGCAGGAACAAGTGTTGCCTGATGACTCTTCATCACAAGGAGCTTCCTATATGGATGATCCTAACAAAGCTAAGCCATACTTTGGCGATTGTCAAGTTGCTTCAAGGCCTGATGCACATAGCAGATCGCTGTTGCCTTTGTTGTCGTTAACTGGAGGTGGATATGACAGTCGCAACGCAGAGGGTGGATACGCTTATAATGAACAGTTCAATGCTAATAATGGACTTGTACCAGGAGCTTCGTCCAGCTATCTTGGAGGCAATAATTTCGTAGTCAATGGTGACTTTCCATCAAGCAATGCTTTTAGCACATCAAATTGCGATTCATTTAGAACTGACACCAGTAGATCTACAGGAATGCCTTATATACCGTTAGATGGGCAAATAGAGTCAGGAGTTCACACATCAGTTCCAAGGAATCAACATCCTCATTCAGGAATGACTGGTTCACATTTAGCCAATGGCTCATTGATGGGAGGCGCAGAACCTCAACTAACACCCCTCTATATACGGTGCACAAGGATATAGTGGTTTAAATGGAAATACTTTAGCAATAGCTTCAGAGCATGAGAAAGTACAAACAACTTGGACAACAAATTCAGGACTAAGTACTTCAACACGGAATATGGCTCGCGTAGATATTGGAAGCTCGGGTTTGCCATCGCCATATTCAGTTCCCTAGGTCTAATGGAGCTGACAGTGGACTTGTAAGGGTAGCCGAATCCACTAGAACAAGTGAGTATGGACCATTCAGTGCTAATAATAACACTTTGAACACTGCTGGTGATCGGGTAGTTGCTGCTGCTGCTAATAGAGAAGGAAATCTTGATCCACCTCATATCGACGCTGCTTTTCCTTCTGGTAATTCTAGAGTTTCACGGTTGGTTGCTGGTGCTAATACAGAGCCACGTGGTGCTGAGGCTGCTTTGCCTTCTGCTAATACTAGAGGTTCTATGTTGAACAGAGACTTTGGTACTAGCTCTGTTGAGTCCACAGACAACTCCCTGCTTGCCTTGGAGCAACGCGTCGAAGAAGCTTGTGCTATGGTCGAAAGAGTGCTCAGGGAGAGAGAAGAGCGGGAACTGTTTGGAAGAGAAATAGAAAAAAAAGAACGAGAAATAAGAGAACTCAGAGCAAGAAAGAGGAGAGAGAGGGAAGCAAGGGAGCTAGAGGAAGCCAGCAGATGGCCGCAAGAACAGGAGGCCATCACTGGACGCTCACAGTGGTTGTGTGAACATTACCAGAGACATTGCAGAGTGCGGTTCCCTTGTTGCAGCCACTTCTATTCATGCCACCGCTGCCACAACAACTCAAAAGCATGTGATAATGAAGAGGCTAAGGCAAGCCATGCCACTCACCTTAAGTGTTCGTTCTGTCAACAGGAACAAGAGGTGAGCGTTTTTATTCTTTAATAGTGTTCTGCATAGCTTATATTATTTAAATTAACTGGTGACATGAGCCTGGCAGCCGGTGGGTTGGGGGAGGGGAAAGTTGGTGCTCATTCCTATTAGAGGTCAGAATGATTAGTTCCTAAAGAAACTGTTGTGCTGCATCAGCGGGCGAGTGAAACATTTGAGTGATTACGTTGACAAGGTAAATATTAACTTCTGTAGAGAATTTTGGAAAGCTGACATTTCGAGCGTTTGCGTTCTGCATAGCTTGTATTGTTTAAATTAACTGGTGAAAAGGGCTTCCCGGTCGGTGGGTTGGGGAGAGGAGGGGGAGTGGTACTCATTCCTGTTAGAGGTACACTACAGAGTGATTAGTTTTTAAAGAAACAGTTGTACTGCGTCGGCGGGTGATAATCAACTTGAAGTTGATTGTCGTAGCGAATTTGGAATGCTGACATTTCGAGGGTTAGTCCTTCGTCAGAGCTTATCTATTAGACGTATTAAGCACGCGTCGTGCACGCATGCTTCATACACGCACGCTGCGTACACTCAGTATGTCTGTAGTTTTTGAACAAGAAGACCTGAACATTGTTCCTAGTCAGTAAAATATTTTGTGCTTCTCTGTTGTTGTAGATCGGTGAAGACAGTGGAAAGTGTCGTAGCTGTGGAGGCAACATGTCTGCTTATTTTTGCTCCATCTGTAAACATTTCACCAGTGTGGATAAGAATCCGTACCACTGTGAAAAATGTGGAATATGCCGGTGAGTACTTTGAACGTAAACGTTTCCCATTAAATAGATTTCATTTCGCCCCCTCCCCTCCCCCCCCCCCCCCCCCCTCCCCCGATTCTAATCCCACTTTCCCATATGATGTGTAATAAATGTTATCCCTTTTCTCAGAATCCACGAGGATAAATCTTTCCACTGTGTCGTATGCAATGTCTGTCTGGACAAGCGGCTGGAAGGAAAACACAAATGCAGACCAGATTCAGGACACGATGAGTGCTGTATCTGCCTGGAGGTCAGTTGGTAAATTAATATCCACACCGGTTACTCACACTTTCCCGCCATACGTAACTCGCGTTCGTCATACGCCGCTTTCCCGCCATACGTTACTGACGCTTTCCCGCCTTGACTAACTCACGCGTCCCGCCATACGCCACGAACGCTTTCCCGCCATACGCAACTCACTCTTTCCCGCCATACGTAACTCGCACTTTCCCGCCATGCGTTACAGCGTAACCCGCGCTTCTCACTCGTCACACGATCTTTTTTCATATTTGGTCAGTGGAATCAATCGCAATAATAATTATTATAATGTTAACTTGTTATCAATGTTTTGTTTAGGATGCATTCAGTGGTTGCCAAATCTTGCCATGTTCACATAAGGTCCATCGGGAATGCGCCATAGCTATGATACAGAACGGAATGTAAGTACACTTAACATATTGTGCAGCTTAGTTTTTTAATTTTCTTTTGGTCAAAACCGGATTGCTTTTCTGACTTCTTAGCGGAAGACTTCAAGGCACTGGATTCGCAAATGAAGCATTCTCCTCATTTTTCTTAGAAAATACTGATCATACGGCATAGCATTTTAGAGTGCCAATACGCACAAAGACGAGAGCAAATATGAGACCGTATTACACGGGTCTTAGTCCCCCTGACCGCGCGCTACGGAAAACACTGTTGAAAGCCTATATTTTAGGAAAGATATTATGTCGTATAATAAAAGGCTCGAAAAAATAAAAACTGACTCGTAAAAATACCCAGCCGTATTACACAACTTTCCGCTGAATAACCTCTTTATATTACTCGTGGTTTAAACTTCCGTATACAATAAGGGACTCGCTGTAAGATCCTAATGGTGTTTTTCGTGACTCCCCTTTACCACCTTCAACTTGATGGCATCTCTTTTCCCTCTGTCATAAAGGCTTTCTATTGCCCGTTCCAGGCTGTCCGAGACCGTAAGGAGTCGGTGCACGAAAGAGCGGATTAAAACTCGGAGTCTATATCACTAGCAAACTGGCCGATTTAGACGGTACAACTTTGTCGCATGCGACATGCGTACGACAAGCCCACGACACGAATTGTGTCGTGTAAATCAAACCTACAACTTGCTTACGATTATCGTGTATGACACGAAAAATGTCGTAGGATTTTGAAACATGTTTTAAAACCATACGACAAATCGTTGCCACAGACAATGTTAAATGATGGGGGTTGTATACGATTTTTGCATGACCTCGCTACAAAAGTCGCACGCGACAAAGTTGTGTGGTTTCGAAGCCATGATGTTCATCTGAAAGGTTTCTCCCTTCCCGTAAAAAGAACATAAAGAAAACAAACAATTTCGATTGACTGTTTGTTCTTTGTGTTTGTAGTCGCACGTGCCCAGTGTGTCGACACCCATTGTACAGCTCTGCGGCCTCTGAGTGAAAATTACGTCGCTGGAACCTCCCTCGTCTCCAAGCAAGAAACTTCTTGATGTCAGACTATTTAGTCTTCGCGGTTAGTTAGTTACCGTAAGGAAATGTTTGCCTAGAATAGAGTGGTTGTACAAATTTTGAGTATAGAGAAGGCAATCATAATTAACTTGGTCTTAAAGAGTTTCAATGCAGGATTTTTGTCTTAATTTGTGACGAACATAGGTGTTGATCCTTCCACGTGACTACCGTAATTTTTCGATCTAGCGCCCTCCTTCTAATGAGCGCCCCAGTCAAATAAACGCCCCTCTGAATTTTTTTTTTTTTTGCAATGAGCACCCCAACTCCAACATTAGCAACCTTTAGATCGGAGTATCCGAGTACGAGTACGAGATTGAGTACGACTTTTCAAACCAAGTGCGCAGGGCTTACATCAACACGTCTAACACCAATCTCGTTCCTGGAGCCTCCTTCTCTACTGGTCAGCAGCATGGTGGAGTGAGGGCTCTGGGAACGTGACTGATTTGAAATTCGAAAGTCATACTCCGACGTAAAGGTCGCTATTAGCGCTCAGAGTCCGACTGTTTTTTAGTTTCGAAAATCCTTCCCCTTCCGTGAGCTCACGAAATTAAATTATCGCGCCGGGCGGGAAGTCGAATCATTACGGTATTGAGCAAAGTGATAAGATTTAGTGATAAGATTTTATTATTCATCTCTAAGCTTGCCGCGCAGAAAAGGCTTTTTTAAAGTCGTGTTCTATTGGTATCAACCGTTTCTCAACCGCAACCGGTTTAGGTTGAGGTTTCCCCCAATAGAACACTTTTCCAACCGTTTCAACCTAGTTTCGGTTCGGTTGAAAAAGTTGATCAACCAAACCAACCGAAAACGTTTTTTTTTTTCCCAATAGAACACGAAAAAAACCCCAACCAACCTAAAACGGTTTTTTCCCAATAGAATACGACCTTAGACAGCGGTGATTCCTTGTGCGTTAATCTCGATTAATCCAAGCCTTTTCATTTACAAATGTATATTTTATTTTATTTATAAATGTCATGTTTATTGACAGTGTAGTTATTTAAGAACGACCGTCGGTAACTCTCGATAAAAAAAAAAAGTGCTAAAAAAAAAATTTGGATACCATGTTTAAATTATTTGAATATTAATATTAATATATACCAAATTCGTTGAGTTACTGTTCTTGAAATATCTTCCAGTTGTTTGAGAATCATTACCAAGAGGATCGTTATTTGTAATGATATTAGCTTATTTCTTCACCTTAGTTTCTGTTACTGTATACAAATGTTTTCTTATTTTTATTAAATACCCGAAGGTGATTGAAGACTAACTGTGTGATATTTTATTTTGTCAGCTTATATGGCTTCTCTTTTCTTCAGTAATTCTCTCTTCTCTCTGCAAAATTAGGTTTTACTTTTCTGGAGCACTGTTAGGTGGAATATTGAAGATGCGCTCGCTTTTTTTTCTTTCCTTTCAACGATTCATGGCGGAAAATAGGGTCAGCTACGATTCCAACAATATACCTCTAGCCCGAGCCTCTAGCATTCGTTTGAAGTAATTTCTTCTTAATGTATATTCCAATGAATTAAACTGAATAATAATAGAAACAAGGAGAAATGTGTTAATCAGTCAAAAACACAAGTTACTCGGAAATTGTTTTTAGAGTTCTCCCAACAGGAGTCGAGCCAGTGACCTTCTGCACACCGGTCAGACGCTCTAACCACTGAGGTACATAAAACTCGTGTTAGCTTGGCCACGTAACCAGATGACTAGTGACATCCCGCATACTGCTAGGATTAGTTTTGTAGTACATTTTATGACGAGAAAGATGTTAGTCAGTGACACAAGGGTATTTACATGTTTTTATTTCATTTTGTACAGTTTGTCTCGTAGATTCCCGACTGTTTTCTGTTTACGAGTTTCCTAGTTACATGGCCTATCTCCCAGGAGTCTCCTGTAGCTCAGTGGTGTTCGTCGTGATTTCGAGAGAGAAACAGACTGCGTGCACGCAACTGGCTGGCTGAGAATCACCGGATTTTCAGATCCAGCTAGCATTCTAGCCAGTTTACTCCTAGACACATTCAAGAGTCATTATTGCCAACGGTCCTCTGAGAAAATAGAGAGGCTGTCAGTGTGCCCATGCTAAGTTTCTTCTTCGTTGGTGTTGATTGGAAGGATTTCAATTGGTTAGAGCATTGTTTCCCCCCACAGGGGCAGTTAGTCGGGGCGACGAAAGTTTACAAGAACGCCGATATTGTTCGCCCCGAGTAACGTTTTACTCATAGTCTTTTGCGCCGGAGTTGAAAGATGGCGGAGGACGAAAGTTGAATTCGATTGAGACACAAGGGTCCAGAGGAGTTCAATTTGGTCGTAAAACACGCTTCGAACGTCCTACAAAACGGCATACCGTAAAGCCCCTTCCACACGAGCAAGTTTTCCTTGACAAGGGATATTGACAATTTTTATTTGCTCGTGTGGATAAACAACAAATTTAATTTGACAAGTTTTTCCTTGACAAATTTTATTTGCTCGTGTGAACGACAATTTTTCTTTGTAACAACAATAATATTGTACAGCGGATTATCATCTTTAATAGGACCCAGGTCAGGTCAAGATATATGAGGCAGCTGGGCACCAGGGATTCCTTGTCATATTTTCCTTTTGCATCGTCCACACGAACAATTGCCAAATTTCTCTTTCCACACGAGCAAAGAAAAATTGTCAAGTGAAAACTTGTCAAGGAAAACTTGCTCGTGTGGAAGGGGCTTACAGTCAAACTACTGTAACCGGGGCCACCCAGACAAAGTTAGCCAATCACAGGGCAGAACGGGAACAATACATTCCAACATTTTTTAATTGAGCCAATCCGATGTCGAGTACAGAACAATGAAATTGCAACTTCTTCGTTCGCGATGAATACAGATGAATGAAATTTTGTGCGGTTCTACGGCGTGGATTTTCGATTTCAACCCTTTTATATTTGACTAGTTTTAGCAGTACGATTTGGAAGTTAAAGATATGCGAGTCAATAAAAGAGAAACTCCAAACTGCGTGAAAACTGGGAATGCGACGGTTGTACAGTATGTTTCTTCTCAGAATAAAAGTGCGTGGCGGATTTGAAATAATTTGTTTGCTCTTGACAAATTCAAGTTTTCTCTACGGAGTCAACCACAGTGTTCAACCGGCTGAATAGCTACACTTGTCAGGGTTTTGGCAGTACCATTTGGAAAATAAATACACTTGACGCCAGCAAGGGAAGACTTTATATTCCAAACTGCATAAAGTCAGTGCACGCAATGGCCAATAGTTTCGGCAAAGTTCGTGACGGATTCAGTGAAAACAACGAAAGCACGGCTTGTTTACCAGCGTGATGAATTCAGTTCAGTTTTATACATTGTCGGGGTTTTGTCAGTACAATTTGGCTGAAATTAAAATAATAAGTAAAAGAGAAATTCAAAATTGCAAGAAGAGTGTCGGCTGTATATTTGAAGTTTCGGCAAAGTGAATCATGTGAATTGTAGCGAGAAAGAACTCAACCGCCGGAGTAGAATATTTGCAATTGCCGGCAGAGTTTGAATCACATTTCGTAACGGCAAATTATTTCAGTATTACAGTTATTTCTGATCGCATGAGAGAAAGAAGCCAACTCAGTGCTAGCAGATCAAACACAGAGTCGCTTCGATCTTTCCTAGAAAATTCGGGACTTTTCCCTAGAACAGTCAGGACTTTTCTCGGAAAGATCGAAGCGATTTTACTGGCACTGAGTTGGCTTCTTTTCTCAGTAATTTTTCCGAAAGGATTCGAAACAGTTTCGAAAGTTCAACGCAAATCAGACAATAGTCATGCGATCAGAAATGACTGTAATAAAGAATTCGCCGTTACGAAACGTGATTCTGACTGCCGGCAAAATATTCTACTCCGGCGGTTGAGTTCTTTCTCGCGACAATTCACTTTGCCGAAACTTCAAATACATGTATACAGCCGACACTCTTTTTATGCAACTTTGAATTTCTCTTTTACTTATTTTTTTAATTTCAGCCAAATTGTACTGACAAAATAAAACCAGGCGCGTGGAACAAGATGGAAAAATCAAAGATCCGACAATGTATAAAAAACTGAATTCATCACAATGGTAAAACAAGCCGTGCTTTCGTTGTTTTCAAATCCGTCACGCACTTTGCCGGAACTATTGGCCGTCGTATGCAGTTTGGAATATAAAGTCTGCCCTCGCTGGCATCAAGTGTATTTATTTTCCAAATGGTACTGCCAAAACCCGGACATGCGTAGCTATTCAGCCGGTTGACGCCGTAGAGAAAACTTGAATTTGTCAAGAGCGAACAAATTATTTCAAATCCGCCACGCACTTTTATTCGAGGAAACATACTGTACAACCGTCGCATTCCCAGTTTTCACGCAGTTTGGAGTTTCTCTTTTATTGACTCGCATATATTTTCCTTCCAAATCGTACTGCTAAAACTTGTCAAAGATAAAAGGGTTGAAATCGAAAATCCACGCCGTAGAACCGCACAAAATTTCATTCATCTGACAGTGTATTCATCGCGAACGAAGAAGTTGCAATTTCATTGTTCTGTACTCGACATTGGATTGGCTCAATTCAAAAATGTTGGAATGTATTGTTCCCGTTCTGCCCTGTGATTGGTTAACTTTGTCTGGGTGGCCCCGGTTACAGTAGTTTGACTGTAACAGCTCTATTTGGGGGCCTTATTAGAGAGGAAGTGGGCTTAATAGAGAGGGGAGAGGGGGCTTATTTCAAATCATAATTTTTCAAGCTTTATATTACACCACCAACTAAAACATATCACCGTCTTATAATTGGAATGGAATTTATACCCTAACTCAACGATAGTTTCAATACAAAGTGACTGAAACGCCAGAAAACATTGCTGAAAAGCAGGAGCATATCACCCCAGCGTAGTTACACCTTGGGCTATTTTTAGAATCATTCTCCCGCGAAAAGATTTTCGTGAATATCCGCGGACATTAGTGATAATTCGTAGTAACGACATTCCGCGGTTCTAGTTTTATTCCACGTTCCTCTCGTCCATTCTTTGTTTTATTTTTAATCTGAAACATGAATGGCAACCTCGTGCTCGCAACGGGTGATTTGCAATAAGGGAGATGGAGGCTCCAGGGTGATATCCCCCTGTGAAAAGTCATTTACATCAACCTGACGGAAAGAGCGGGGCTTCTTCCAAAGGGGGGCGGGTGGGGGGCTTATTAGAGAGGGGGGCTAAATTGAGATTTTCTGGGTGTTTCTTGGTGTTGCGGAAACCATTGTTGGTTAGCTATTGTGTTGTGGTGTGGGAATTGTTTATTGTCTTTTGAATCTTTTGTTTTACGTCATTTGGTGATCGCACCAAGAAAATCTGTTTTCCTTGCGTAGGCACAATCTCGTCCCCAGAGCCAGCGCGTTTCGGTCAGCGGTGACCAAATGGTGCTTGAGCAATCGGTCCTGCTCGTAGTTTATTTACATTTACATTTCGTAGTCCTGATGATAGTGATGATACGGTATGGCGTAGTTTGGCGTTCGAAGCGTGTTTTGTCAGTTTTGTACCATTGAGATGGAAAAAGGTGTACATTCTGAATCCCCTGTTTCACGATCGTCGTCGACTTCAGCAGAAAAAAGTGAAGAAGGTAAACCCAGTTCTTCCTTTCTGTTCATCGAGAAATTTGATGTTTGTAAACTCGATCTCTTCATTTCAGTGTCTTTTCAGACTCAAAATATTCTGGAATCCGATGCAGAAGTCATGCAGGTAAGCCGGGCAACCAGTTTCAGTTGTCGAAAGGAGTAGCTTGCCTTTGCAGTAATTTGTCAAGCGTTGGTGCCGGTGCAGTTGGAAGCCGGGCGATGGGATTTTCTGGTAGAAAAACGCCTGGGGGGGTACTACCTATAATGGACTATACGGGGAGGCTCCACCCGAAAGGGGTACCTTTTCAGACTGGAGGTATATAAAAGGGTAGGGAGATTTCACGAGTTGGAGTATAGAAAAGGGTAGGGATTTCACGAGTTGGAGTATAGAAAAAGGTAGGGATTTCACGAGTTGGAGTATAGAAAAGGGTAGGGCTTTCACGAGTTGGAGTATAGAAAAGGGAATGGAAAAACTGTCATTTAGGTATGAGGTGGACTGCAGGTTTGAAGTTCTTAGCCATCGTAAGACAGCTTCATTCCACTTCCTTCTGGGGATATATATTGTTCATTAAGTTCATTCAAAGGGTATAGAAAAGGGATGCAGTGTTTCTACTGTAGGTATGTGAAAGGGGTACCATTTTCATAATTTCTATGGAAGGTATATGAAAGGGGTACCATTTTCCATGGAAGGTATATGAAAGGGGTACCTTTTCTGTCAAAAATGGTATATAAAAGGGTAAGGGGTTGGACCTCTGGGCGGAGCCTCCCCGTATAAAACTTTTTTGAGTACCCCCGGGGTTCGAATTTGGAGATATTGGAATATTAATTACTTTCCACCCTTTTCATTTAATTAGATGTACAGTAAACAACAAAAACAATAATTATTAATCCTTCAAATCGCTTAAATTCGCCGTTTTGAGCCACAAAAACGACAGTACACAAGAGAAAAGGTAAATTTACGTTTATTCAACATGTTTTTGTTCATAGTTTAAGTGAATATTTGCAATTCTACGAACCATTCAGTAAATCCCATACATTCACTATGAAAATGCAAAATAGCTGTGACACAATCAAACAGTTTGTCTGGGCTCCCTGTGCCTTTGGCTTCGGCAGATAACACAAACCTCGGCCTTGATAATTCTCGCTATCATGCTCAACCTCGTCCAATAATATTGTTTATTAATGAATTCATTATTGCAAATTTGATCTCATTAATCATTTCAATAATCCACTCTTCAAATGAAGATTATTGAAAATTCAAAACAAGACTCGATCCAATACTCAAATGTTGATTTGATTTTAAACTTAATTGCAAAGTATCTCTTTCCATCCCCGTGAGAGAGGTGATAGTAAATCTGGAAAACAATGCGGAAATTTGAGCGATCAATAAAAAAGACAGGGATAATATGCTTTCACAACTGCAACGGGTTTTCAACCAGACTGTTTACTGAAATTTTCAAGCTACCGGTATGCCAAACCGCAGGATAGTCGTGAAACCATGTGCTTGTCACACTCGCATTTGGCTCTTTCCTTTGTAAAGAATTAGTCGTCTATTTTCTTCCTGTAATTTCATAATTATTGTCGAAAAGTTGTGAAAACAAAGTGGAAATTTCAGAAATTTGCTGTAAAGTGATCAATTAAAAAAACCCTGTTGATTCGAATTGGAACTTATATATACGCTTCTCCAATCAGACTGATTGCACAATGTACAACAGTCTTGCAGTTTGGTAGTTAGCTGTCAAATATGCAAATTTCAGTCAACACTAGCAGTCATACATGTAGAAGCAAATCGCTGACTATTTTTTTTATCAAATCGGTCAAATATCCGCTTTATTAATTTTCCAGATTTATTATAACTCTCTCACGGGAATGGAAAGAGATATTTTGAATAAACCAAGTTATAATCCACCAATAATTTTTCTGTCTCACTAATTGGTCAGAACACATTAATTACATGGTACAGACCTCTACTGGACAATTTTTGCATGATTATGCCCAGTTCAGAATGATAATGTCCTGATAGTAGAGAAACATGTGTGTGGAAGTGGCCTTACATGTATATGAAGTTAGTAAGTTATTAAAGGGAGTGTTTCATGGTTCGGCACATGTTCGGGCTTATAAACTTTATCTGATACCACGTACTATAATAATAATTATTAGTCCAAGCACAACGACGAATGACCAAAATTCACAAATCATTTCAACGGATTACACCGAGAATTGTCGACATTGAATACCAGAATATATTACCAGAATAAAGTGTTGGCCCAAAGGATTTATTCTGTTAATTTAAATTCTGGTGTTCAAATGTCGACATTCTCGGTGTAATCACAGGTCACCAATAATATTAAAGCGTCTTATAAGAGTTTGTATGGAGCTGAAATTTGATCGAAAATAATTTTCACTTTTCTTTTGAAAAGTTTTAAATAATGTGAAATAAAGTTTAAAAACATCACCTGTTGTCTTTTCCTGTGTTTTTATCGCTTCTGGAAGCTGCTTTGGGTGAATTTCGACCTATGGTCGAATCTGCCACTGTTGTGTACTTATAGAAGGGCAAGGTCGGAAAGCAATTTGAGCATTTCGCAACCGTTTTTCGAGGTCCGGTTCGAAATGCTCACTAAAAATATATTTCTTCCCCAGCCGGCGCTTTCAAATCACAATAAATCTCAAGAAGGATGATGTACGTACCTTTCTGTGTGATTCAATCGTCAATAGACCGATCTCTCGAAGCACAGTTTTACGTTGAAAACAGCTAAATTTTTCCGTACAGTTCTGGACCTGAATTTCCCGCCAAGTTTGAACGCCGGCCGCCAGCTTGCTGACTTACCCGGGAGGGAGTGCGTTTGGCACTGAGCGACACAGAGGTTACGTGTGTCACCCCTGGTGGTGTATACTTTGGCGCTCGGCCGTTGGTTTTGACCCACTTGCTGGAACATAGCCTCGTCCCCGTGCAATGGCTGGCGTTGAAAAAATTTAGCAGTTTTGAACTTAAAACTGTGCTTCGAGAGATCGGTCTATTGACGATTGAATCACACAGAAAGGTACGTACATCATCCTTCTTGAGATTTATTGTGATTTGAAAGCGCCGGCTGGGGAAGAAATATATTTTTAGCGAGCATTTCGAACCGGACCTCGAAAAACGGTTGTGAAATGCTCAAATTGCTTTCCGACCTTTCCCTTCTATTAGTACACAACAGTGGCAGATTCGACCGTAGGTTGAAATTCGCCCAAAGCAGCTTCCAGAAGCGATAAAAACACAGGAAAAGACGACAGGTGATGTTTTTAAACTTTATTTCACATTATTTACAACTTTTCGAAAGAAAAGTGAAAATTATTTTCGATCGAATTTCAGCTCCATACAAACTCTTATAAGACGCTTTGGCATGGTGACCTGTGGTGTAATCCGTTGAAATTGTTTATGAATTTTAGTCATTCGTCGTTTTTCTTGGTCTAATTATAGTACTTATGTGATTACTGAAGTATTCACTAGAAGTACATGCATGTTAGTGGGGTTTTTTAAACGGATAAAGATGACTCAGTGCCCGCCCGCCCCCGACAGACAGAAGCCGGCACATGCACCGAACCGTGAAACACTCCCTTTAATTAACAAATGAACTATGCATGAGCTAGCCGCGTTTTCTATGAGGAAATGGTCAAGTTGACTGTCACTCATAGAAAGTGAGGGATAACATGCCTTGGATAGCAGTCAGAAACCTACAATTTTTAAGGTACTTAAAGAATGAGTTTCCTTTTCAAGGGCAACATGAACACGATTGTGGCTGGAAGCAACTCACCACAAGAATCTTCCATGAATTCAAGTCATGAAAAGTATTTAACCACAGCAGGTAACACAGGATGGCCTGAGCATACTCCTTTAGACGGGCCTGGGCACGAGCATGGTGCACATTATGTGGATACATTGTCAAGCAACACATCTGTACACGTAGGCAGAAAGCTCCTTTTCCCAAAAGATGAGGAGGATGCGGTCAGGCATATACTCGCAGCTTTTCAGCGTGACCACCAGGATCAGATGGACCGTGTGCAGGAGAAGTTACGACTGAGCGAGGACAAAAACAGGCAGCTTGAAGATGACTTAGGAAGACGGCAGTTCCTTGAGGATAGAGAGAAGCGCAAAAAAGTTCTTCAATCATCAACAGCATATGGCAATAAGCAGAACAGGTCATGTACTGCAGATGGTGCAACTTTTATGGGCGAGGAAGATAACCTGCCTGGTGGGGCGGTTTCTCTACAACAATCAAGTAAGCTTCATACATGTAATTTACAATATTAATAATAATAATTATTATTATGTTGCAAAGACTTGACACAATCCAATGCAACTTTGTTTTTTGTTTTTGTTTTTGTGTCAACTAAGGTAAAATAAGGACAACTCTCTCCAACTTGACATGATTTTAATATTAAAATCATGTCAAGTTGGAGACATTAAGTACTCCATGTTGTTTCACGAACAACAACCATGTGCTTGGTTGAGAACTGAATAACAACCTTTTATGCTAACAAAATCAGCATAATTTATTATCTACACATGTGCACATAGTGGTTTTTTTCCGGAAACATCATACAATGTGAGAGGGAGGGACCAGGACAGTTGGAGAATTTTAAGATTTCTGGTAGTATTATTTGAAGAGTGACCCAACCCTTTTGCGATGCATTTTAGGTTTGGAAAAGGTTTTTGAAATCTGTTTCAATACATGGAAAATATTAAATAAAATAATATTATTATGTAGATACATTTTAAATGTAAATCTCATTTAAAATGTTTCACTTGTGATTCCAAGAAACTGTGTACATATTTGCAGACCAAATTAACTGGAACAATTATTATATTTGTATAGAAATTAAAAGGACGATGATGACATTTAGCTGTTACCAACCATGCATCAGAAAACCCATACCAGCTAAGATTTGAAACTTATTCACAGTAGCCCACATAGCCAATGTGCATGTGGCAATGCTACTTGCCACACAAACGATATTTCAGCTTGGTTTTCCTAATATTATACATGTGAGGAATTCTCTAGCAATTGCCGGACGATTTGTGTACAGATCAGATTTCATTCAATTTAAAAAATGAATCCTGGCATGGGTCATTATGTTGTCATATTAAGCTACATTGTTTTGTATGTACATGTAGCAACTGAATTTACAACCTGTGATGGCAGTAATAAGATAACTTCATAGAGTTGTAAGACATAGTATGTCAGTAGTTCAACAATTGACTGCATATTATTGGAAACTTAATTCTTGGAAAACATTTCAGCCACGGTTGAGAACACGAGAGAAATTTAGAAAACACGAGCTGCAACCTTATTGTCATTTTTGATTTACTTCACTGTTGATTGTTCTTTAAGGTTCACATCCCACTGGTAAGATTCCTTCCAGAGACAACTCTGGTCGCAACTTGTCCAGTGCACATGGGAACTCAGATGACAGTGGAAATGACATGGCTGTGAATGCCGATTGTGATAGCTCATCTGTACAGAGTGAACCCAGTACTGATGAACACGCTCGGCTCCCTGACTCATCCAATGGTGGTTTCTTGTCAAATGACAGTTGCAGTTCAGCTACTAGTTCGTCAACTGAATCATCAGCCAGCTCAGCTTTGATTGCACAACCCTTGAGAGTGGGTTCAAATTCTTCTTCAAGCACCTCACATGATGCTTGTGATGGCTTACCGAGCACCACTTTAGATCATCATTCTGCTGTTGACCCATCAAGCGATGAAGAAGAGAGTCTGGAAAGTTCTGTGGAGCCCTCGCTGATTGATCTAGTGCCGCAAGAGGTTGTAGGACCTGTGGTCCATGGAGTGGCTGGTGCCTTTTTAGCAAGACACTCTCAAGATGAAATTCTTAACCAACCCATTGCGGAACAAGAGCAGTTGCCAGATGACACTTCGTCGCAGGGAGCTTCCTATGTCCTTCCCATGGACAACTCACTGATTGACGACTTGGGGCAACGTGTTGACTTTATCGTAGAATCGTTAGAGTCTGAGACCAATCCAAGCAGTGCCAGCAGTGCATTCTGGCAACATCTCGCGCCGGTGATAGCAAGAGAGCGAGAAAGACAAGGAGTGGCAACTCCAGCAAGGAGCAGGTGGAGTTGCACATGTGCTTGTAGGGAGGTGAATAGCTGTTAGTATTTTGATTTCTTGAGAGTAAGTCATTGGAAAGGCATCCTATGCACTTTAAAGTTTGTTTTGCTTTTTCTTTAGCAGGTTGCAGAAGACCGAACCCCAATATGCGGAAATTGTTATAAACAGCAATACTTGTAAGTGTTAACCAGCTGTGAATTAATATACCATAAAATTATTTGTCAACTGTTGCTGCCTAATGCACCATTGAAAGCAGTACAAGAAACTTTAGGTACATCACATGTAGAAATCACTCCGCAGTTAATTATCAACTTACTGGAAGTTAATAGAAGGTAATAAAATTAACTGCCATATCAAATTTAGAAATCTGACGTTTTGAGTGTTAAAAAGGTGATTGCTTGCATGTCGGGACTACAGTGTTTTCCAATGACATAAACTCCTTACACCACTGTATATAGCACATGAAGGGCTAACGCTCGAAATGCCAGCTTGCCAAATTATCCTGGGCTCGGCACTCATTTACCTCTTTAAGTTGATAATAGCGCATGCAGGTGTTCATTAGTTTTACATCTAGTAAATACTCTGACACTTCAAAAAAGTTATTTATTTATTCACTTATTTTTTTCACTTGCCCGCAGATGCAGCACAATAATTTCTTTAAAAACTTTTGCAGTTGAATTCATCTTTTGCACTCTAAAGTTTCCCTGAAATGAATCTGATCTCGCATCTTCTTATATGTACTGTCTGACATAGTGCGGTTTTCTAATGGGTGTCGTAAACCAAAGCCAAAGTAAATGCTTATTGCCAATCACAACAAGTGACAAAATGAACCAATCAGGACTCAGAAGGAAAAACATGACGACAACCAGTGCAAAGGGTGGGAAAATACAACTGCACAGCAACAAAAACATTAATTCACACTTTACATGTAAGTTATAAAATTTGGGGAACTACATGTAGCAGTAACTTGAGTTAATCGTGGCAGGTTACTTCATGTAGCGCGACATTATCTTTGTAGCTAATGTTATATTTTTCTTTCATCTGCTTTTCACACAGGGGACCAGCTTCTCTAAGTTCCAGGCATAATGAGTGCAGTTACTGCCGACAGGTAATATTATTGAGGTTGTACCGTAAAATTCCGGTAATAAGCCCTGCCCTGGCTTAATAATTTATATGGTATATGTGTAATGGGCTTACTTTCGGGGGGGGAGGGGAGGGGGAGTTATTATTGGAAAGAAGGTTGTGTTTCCAAAACATAGGGAAGGGATTTTGCATCTGACAAAAAATAAGGTGCGTACAAGAATACTGCATGGTAAAAAAATTAAGCTCTTGTAAATGGATGCAACCCACTCACAAAACCTTTTAAAACGCTATTACACTAGGCACTGTTTCATGCAACTCCTCTCTCAATTTTGTTTTGCTGGCGAGACAAGTTGTACAAAGCATTGCTCAGTGTAACACCCCTAAGCAAACATGTATAAAATTTGCTGTTGCGCATGCTGCAAGTAGAACGTCATTCTACTGCAACAAAAACGTTGTGAGACATGTTCATTTAAGGGTGCATGTACTTGTTACACTAGGAAACTTTTCCTTCAACTTGTGTCCCAACAAAATTGCAAGACAAGTTGCAGGAAAAATTGCCTAGTATAACAGCGCCTTTAATGTTTTCGCCGAGTTAGCATAACTTTGTAGAACTTCAGTTGAGGAAACATGCATCGACCATCGACTGAGCAAGACAAGTTATAATAATAAGCAACATGACGCATGGTTGTGGCGCAATGATGATGTAACAACCTTTTTTGGACTGGAGAGTTGGAAACAAAGATTTGTTCTAACCCTTGAGCTTGTTTGTGATAATAATGTCACCATACAATTTTACTAGCCATATTTTGGCTTTCCATTGACTGATTTTGAAATGGTTTTCTTGCTGGATGAGCTTGCAAATGAGGCAGGAAATGAGGTTCTCACACACTGAATGAGGTCTGGGACCGAGCTGATTGCGAGTTTCATGCTAGGTCATTGTCTAGTTTCTGAATTCTTGCCATACAAGCAACAGCTATTCCCACCCCCCACCCCCTCCCTGTACTCAGTCAGTACAGTGTACAATAACATTTAGGGTGCATGCTTTCTAATAATTGGAGTGCTGTTACATTGCTTGTGTGGCAGACATAATGGTATTCAGTCTGTGTAATAATATTTTTTTAAAAACTAAATCGACAGCTATTGCATGCTTTTTGTTTTGTCTGCATATTCTAAGCTCGCGAATTTGCATTAAATAAATATGATGTGTACCTTGTCTGAGAGATAGGTACTAATCGTTTTTTGCATTTAACTTTAGCATGCATTCAGCGGTTTCGTATTCCTGCCATGCATACACAAGGTGCACATGGAGTGTGTTATCCGCATGATACAGAATGGGGTGTAAGTACACATCAAATGTTTGTTTTAGTGCCAATTGCCATATCAGAACATTATTTTTTTTTATTTTTTCAATAGGAAAGGCTTTATTCTCATTATTGTTCACTGGCAGGTCATTGTTAAATATAAATGACGCAGCTCCCACAATTGAGTTTCCAAGCTGTAGCTCAGTTGTAGAGCTACAGAAGGTCTATTTAGGTTCGGAAATATTTTTCCTAGAAATATCCTAACTCTTCGGATATTATTTTTTTACTATAAAAATTATGCCGGCTAATGCATTGTGTCGCTGACTGAAAAATGTCTTTCTCTTTTATAACAATCTAACAATGTGTTTTTCTTTTTTGTATTCAGCTTGAATTGCCCAATTTGCAGGCGTGCTTTTCTATATTGACAAGTAAGTAAAGCTGGTTGGTTGTAATTTTGTACAGCAGACAGGCGCTTGAGACATTGGTAGGGAGATAAGGAATAACTTGCGAGAAACATGACTTTCTTCTGAATTATAGGGACAAGTCTGGATCGAAACGAGCGACGTGGGAAAAAACCTGAGGACTGGAACGGGAAACCGCGCTGTATAAGCATCTGGCACCAAAAAAACAAAAAAAACAAAAAAAATCTGGCACCCAGGGTAAATAATAATTATTGGTGTATTCAGGGAAATATTTGTATTAGTTTTTGGACGAGGTTGTTATTTAAGGTGATTCCTCAGAAATAAAAGCAGTCGAACGATTTTTTTGAAACTTTCCCTGAATGTTCCCTACTAAGCACTGTTTCGAAAAAATACAATAAAAAAGATAGGTCACCGTGCTCGCAAAAGAGATATGATGGACCAATGTTACCCCATTTATGCCTGTACTGGTTACTAATCGCGCGCGTAGTTATTTCATCGGTTCACGTAACATTTCACGGCAGCTAAAAGCAAAGTTTAAAGTAATACTTGAAAAAAACTTGATAAGTTCAAAGTCTCGACCATATGGAACAACTGATTTAATATATAATTTGTGGAAAAAATCACAAAAATTCAAACGTCATCGACTCAAAACGTTCCTCGCATCTATGTTTTCAAGGTCATAACTTGCACCCACGAGTAATGGTTTTGTGTACGCTTTTAGCGATATCTTTTTTTCCTTCCGAAAATGTTTTTATTTTATTTTTTTAACTTAAAGACGATAATTTGAACATCAAAATTATGCAATAAAATAATATAGGTCACCGTACTCGTTTACGGGAAACTTTTATTTACCTCCCTGGCGAGCATATAGCCACAAAGGAAAAGCCGCCATGTTTTTAATGTGCGCGCGCTAATTACGCGCGAAATTATGCGCAGTAAGGATGCACAGTGCAATACTGAGGAATCACCTTAAGAGGTAATAAGGAAGTTTTCTTATCTTGCTCGAAGAAGAATAATAATTATTGTATTCAATTGCGTTCCTATGGGAACCTGCTGTTTTGATAAGGGATGGACCATTAGATTATTGATGGATGCATGAATTTGAATTTGATGGATGCATGAATTTTAGCTGCTCGATATACTTTTTTTATTCTTCCAGCCCTGCAAGATGTATTTCTTTATCTCCATGTCCTTGCACGATATACCGTTTTGCTATTTTGTTTTAACCAGAAGCACTTGCTCTATATTTTTGGGAGATTTGTCCACCCCCATCCCCCCCCCCCCCCCCCCCCATCAATAATCAAATGTTCCACCACTATGTAAATATTTTTGCAGTCCCCACTTGAATGATGGTTAATTTTAATTAATATATTTAATGCCATTAACGCGGAGAGATGATACCCAAACTCCAAAGCTATAATAATAATAATAATAATATCTAATCTATAGCGCCAAATCCACTACTTGCTCATGGCGCTTTGCAATAAAAAAATATTAAAAAGATAAAAACAAACAAAAAACGAATAAAAATACATTAAGTAAGCTGAGCTAGCTATAGGCTCAGCTATTATATAAATTACATGACATTAAACTAAATCAGAAGCTTATCAATGATAAGCTTCTGACTAAATATATAAATAACTAATTTAAAAATAATTACTTAAACAAGAGGTTCCACTATAAAAGGAATGGCACCTCTCATATTTTGCATCTTTTGTGTGCGAAATACAGATTTGTACTCTTGCAGTCGTGGCATGTTGTTGAGTGAAGCCTCCTACAAACTAAGCATACTTCAAAATCTCATGAAACCAAAATTTATCATTAATAAAAAAAAGATAAATGTATTTATAACTTGCTAATGTTTTAACAGAACATTCGTAGCAAAACTGAACTCATCTAATTGATCTTATCAGTAACAGTCATACGCTTTGATGGTTGACTGACAACTAGGCGTGAGAATAGCCAGGCTAGACCCCTTCTATACCAGAACTTCTTGTTTAATGTACAAAAATAACAAATATACTTAGAGAAAATTAATTAATGAAGGGTGTTGAGTACATTTACAATAATAAAACTGAGCAATTTTTCTGTAGAGAGTAAAGTTCTCAGTTAGAAAGAAATTGATATGCCACAGGCGCCCCAAGCTAACGATAAGAGAACATGTACATACACGTAGACTACGAGCAGTCCCTCATTTTTCTCAGGGATAGTTAATCGAGTCTTTCGTAACACGACACCGCTTATGTTCGTGTTCTCTTATCGTTAGCTTGGGTGACCTGTGGATATACCGTGGAATCCTGGTTATAAACCCCCCGGTTATAAGCCCCCCTGATTATAAGCCCAACCACCTGTCTGAGCACATTTACGTTTCAAAGCTTTTACTGTTATTGTTGCATGAATACTGTTCAGTGTTGTTCAATTGAAATGGACATCATTAAACATTTCTTTTTAATAGAACGAATTTATAAGCCCACCCAAAAACCCTTACGAAGTTGTATAAGCCGAGAGCTTATAACCGGGATTCTACGGTATCACATATGAGATCACAGGGTCCTGAGGAGTTCAATTCGATTGTACAAAACACGCAGACTTGGCACAATCGAATTGAACTCCTCTGTACCCTGTGATGAGATGCTATATCTTGTTTAAAAAGAATTATATTGATATAGGCCATTGTATGGTGATTGTTCAACTCGTGCGTTGTCAAAGCACATGTCTTGGTTGTTTTTGTGGTACAGCTGCTGTTAGCGGTCAAACCGTACCAAAGGCATGATAATATATGTTTCAGAGATATTTTACTTTTTATATTATTATTTATACACTCCTTTTTTATTTTTCCATCCACACTTTATATCATAAGTGTTAGTACTATTCTCATTCATTCGAAAAGCATAGAAATGTCTGATATACCCGATTTGATTGCTAGTCTAGTTTATCGTGCTCCACGCGCTGTGAAGCAGGATAAACTATTATTCCCCAAGGATGATCTCGTTCTCTTTCATTACGATACTGGTGCGTTTGTGCCTCGAGGTTGGTTTTCTCCCCACCCTCCTCCCCTTGACGTCGACCATCTCTAGATTTTTGTTCCCCCTATTTTCCTTTTGCCACATTTTAACATTTATCTTAATTATCAAAAGTCATAATGTTTTTCGAATGAATGTGAATATATTATTATGGATTTCCTAACGTATTTTCCTAACGTATTTTCCTAACGTATTTCTCTAGATTTTATAAATCACAAGTCTGAACATTTTACTGTAGACGTGAAATGTTTCTGAACATTAAAATGAGTTAAGGGGGGAGAACCTAAACTACAACGAATCACAAAAATGTTGCTAAGGAAATCTCTAAACCTCCATAACTTTGGTTCCTGGACTCCAGTGGGTATCAAACGTTGTAGTGTTTGTTCAATTCACGTTCCCTTTAAATATTTCGAACCATGCCCAAATTTGGTGTGTCACGTGAGCAAAATGAAAAATGTCTAAAAACTCGGAAGGATTTGATCGTTTTCAAATTATTACTTTAGAATTTGCTGAAGAACGTCAATATCGACAACTTGTAGCATGCGTTTGATGAAATGTACAATATTTCGGAAGTTATAAAGCTTTAAAACTCTTAAAGCTTTATAACTTCCGAAATATTGTGACACACCAAATATGGGCATGGTTCGAAATATTTAAAGGGAACATGAATTGAACAAACACTACAACGTTTGATGCCCACTGGAGTCCAGGAACCAAAGTTATGGAGGTTTAGAGATTTCCTTAGCAGCATTTTTGTGATTCCTTGTAGTTTAGGTTCTCCCCCCTTAAGCAGTTAAAATTCTACTTGTCTTCTTTTCCCCAGCCACTTCAAAATGCACATACCCCGCAAGCCCTATATATGCCTCTCTTCCGCAGAGGCTCCCTTGGGGAGGAAGGGGAGAAAGAGCGAGCGCGGGGGACGATGGAAAGAGGTAAAAGGCGGGAGCTTCGCTTCTTTCCTTCTCCCTTCCCACCCTCCCGCGCGCTTGGTTTTTCTCTCTCTTCACAGGCTTCCCAAGTTCATGATAATTTTTTTTATGAATAAATTACTCTTGTTTATGAATTGTTTAAAAATTACTCTTGCTAAGAGTGGAACGTGACTCTCTGAATGAAGCGGTGTTGTGTTACAATGTCGGCCGTTGGGGATTTGAGCGCTCTATAAGACGTTGTATGGCGATCGAAACAGCGTTTAATTAAGCGTTCAATATGGTAAATTTTTGTCGTATTTTTAATAAAAAGAAGTAAATGAACTCACCTTGTCTGGTTTCTGTGTAGCTTTTGGGCTATTTAGGCGTTTTTGGGCGATTTTGCCATTCCTGTCCCAACCTTCATAAGACGTAGTCTACGTCTTATGAAGGTTGGGACAGGAATGGCAAAATCGCCCAAAAACGCCTAAAAACGCCTATGGTAAACAATGTTTCCAATCCATACAAATATATACCCCTATATTGTTGACACATTCAGTTCTATTGTTCCCTAAATTAGTGACTACAATAGTTGCATAACCAAACTGCACTCATAGTTTTTGTAGCCAAGCTTAATTCATGTTATTTTCACTAAGAGAGAGTAGAGAGAACAAGACTACTATAGATCATTAAATCTGAGAGTGAGGAGATTCTCCTTCATTGATGTTCAGTTATCTTCAATTAAATTGGCTCACTCTGCATTCAAATTGAATTAAATCAGTCATCCCTAATGAATCAGTGGCTTATTAGTTTGTAAGTTACCATGAAGCAACAATGATTATTACACTGATCTGTAGTTTACAGATGTTGAAAGATGACCATTTGTTATTACCTGGTATTGATATTTAACAAATCATGAAATGCAAGACTAACTGATGTATTTCATAAAAATTAAAATGACTGTAGCCAAAATGAAGGCAAATTTTCCCCTGAGAGTGAGGAGATTCTCCTTCATTGATGTTCAGTTATCTTCAATTAAATTGGCTCACTCTGCATTCAAATTGAATTAAATCAGTCATCCCTGAGGAAAACAACATTTCTTTGAACATTTCCAACTACAGATTAATGCTTTCTGCTCCCAAATGAAGATCAAGCTTTTGTAGTTTCAATAAGGAATTTTTAATTATTCCATGTCATCTAACAAAGTAAGTATATGTGAACAGGATACTAATCGTTTAGAGCAGCATTAGTGAAGTTCTTGTATGCAGTACTATTTTATTAAGAAAACATATTCTTGCAACTAGTCTTTATACTATATTGGCAAATTATATAAGCTACTTGTGATATGAAAGCCCTAGTACAACGAAAAAGAAAGATCAACAGAGTATAAACTCGTATTTTATAGGGAAACATGTTACAATACGCCTGACGTTGGATACACGGTGAATTTTCCTTAAAAATTAGTTAAGGTCATTCCATCGAAATAGAACTTACAATAGATTGTCATTCGAACTTTGCCTATTGGTTGTTTATCTTAAGGGAACTTAAATTTTGAAATAAAAAAGGGGGGTCCCGGTATTCGTTTAGGAACAGGAGGACCTTGTATATACCCCTTAATTCCTTACAATATCAGCTTCCAGAAACGTTTTTATTAGCTAAGTTCACGTTTCCGGTGATTATTTATTCTTCTGCAATAGAAATTAGTCTATATTTATGTTATAGAAAGAAGGTGATTGCTAGACTCAAAATAAGAGAAAAAATTGATAGGTCACCGTACTCGTTTACGAGAAAACGACGATTCATCTTTCTGGCGAGCTTAGCCGTAAGGGAAAAGCCGTTTCTTAATGTGCGCGCGCGCGCTAATTACGTGTGAAATCATGCGCAGTAAGGATGCGCAATGCAATACTAAGGAATCACCTAGTGTTGAGCTAACGTGTTGATGATCCTCTGCTGGAAGATCACACAGTACCATTCTCAACATGTTTATAGAAAAAAATCGGAGAATAAAAACTATGACAGTAGAAATGATGTACCTGACTGTGGTATCAATTTTAGCCTTAAATACGACGATGTCACCTTAAAAATAAGCAAAATGTGGGCCATTTCCTGTGCTATTACATGTAGCTCTGTCAAAATATAAATAAGCCTACACTGAAAATTAATTCGACGCGACTCGGCTGTTTTGCAAACTTTCGAGACTTGTAGTACAATGAAGAAGAAAGATCGGCAAGATATAAACTAGTGTTTAGACCATCATAATAAGATGTACCTTCAGTTTCGATATTAGCATTAGATATGTTAGGGATTTCTTAAAAATGAGCAAAATGATCGCGATCCACTTGTGCGCGTGACTGAGACTGCATGTTCCATTGATATAAACAGAATTATCGAGCAGCCCAAACGAGCAGGCTTCCGATGCTTATAGCAAAAACTGGAAGAAAAATTACGAAACTGGAAATTGAGAGTTTACAGAACATAAAACAATGTACCTGTAGTATGAATCTTAACCTTAAATTTCCAGGGGTTTCCTTAAACTTTTGCCAAAATGTTCACATTTCCAGTCAGTGCCTTTAATATAATCTTGCTAAATTTCTGCACATGCGCAGACGTTTTTCCGCGGTGTCGTTTAGGCAGCTGCCTAAACTCTCTCCCAGACTACCTTCGCGCGGCCGTTCGCTTTTTCGCTTCCACTATCCGAGAGCCTGGAACAGGTTATTGATGCCCACGCGGGTGCTCTTGCCAGTCCAGCGCATTTCTTCTTTTGGAAATGCGCTAAACAATAGCGTGACGTCACAACATGGCGGCTTTGAAATCTTCCCGTGTGGACTCCACTTGAGTTTGAAATTTTCATTTTATCGAGTCTTCCCAGCTTGCTTTGCCTGCCGATTTGTAACACAACAACAAAGAAAGCATTGAAGATTACGTTGCTTGAGATTGTGGACAATGGCGGCGAAATGTTACCCTGGGTACCAGAGGTTTATTTCTCCGTCGCGTCGAGATCCGAAGTCGGCCGAAGGCCGACGACGCCCCGGCGAGCGGGCCATAAGAGAGATTTGAAACCAGGGTAGCGAAATGTGCGCGAAGGTGAGTTTTTACTTTCGATACATGTCAATTTTGCTTGTTTACTGGACCGATTGATCGTCTTCAGTTCACTATATCTCTCGTGAAAAAATTTTATGGGCCTTGAAAAAATTCAGGGACATTCTATAGGTATTCTAGATGTTTTGTACGAAATCTGAGCGATGGGCCGCAATTTGCGTGGACGGGCCGCGATTTTTGCGGGAAGCAATCCTCTGCGGCAAAATGATACTGCTTGTAACTAATCGTTTGGGGCGTCTTTTCCTTTCGTTCCAGGTCGGTGATGTGATGGATACGTATCGGAGTTATATGTACGATCGCTGCTGATTATGTGCTGGACGGATATGTACAAAAGTGACACAAGAGGATGTGAGGTTTCTTTGTTTGAGGCAGAGTGCAAGGCTTTATGCATGTTTATGGACGTTGAAATCGGGGAAGGATCGGCCGAAATCCACTCAGTCTGGATTTGCCACAAGTGAAAGAAAACACTTCTCGATTTCGAGCTTCACAAAATCAGGAAAAAGAAAGTAAGAAACCCTTTGAATTGTATTTGTGCTGATTGCCTGTGTGATTTTGTGACATTTGTGAGCGGCTGACCTGATCTGACCTTTGAAAGCTTCTGCGGTTAGTGACACAGCTGAACTGCAACATAACATGACAATGAAGACCATATCTCTCGTATTTTTGAAAGAGATCGATCAGGCGTTTCTACATCCGCCAAGTGAGCGCTACAACTGGCAACAGAACTAGGATATCGACATCGTTTTCCTTGTTGTTGTATTAAAAGGTGACAGGACATTTGCTGCTCTATATTAAATTATGTCTTCTGACCTACTCAGTTGCTTCAGGTGTGTTTTATTTTTATTTTAACGCAGTAAACGAGCATGTTGTATTATGTGGAGGATTTTCACGTAGAAATAGAGCCTTCGAGTGTTCACTCTTGCAAATTTTAATAGGTCACAGACCAGGCCTAGGATATGCGCTGACTCGTCCCCAGTCGTCTCTCTTGTCTCCGATTCGCTTTCCTCCTTCCCAGCATCCCCCGCGTCTTGCGACTCCCAACAAAGGAGACAAGAGAGACGACTGGGGACGAGTCAGGGATATGCGTGTATTGTTGCAGCGTTCGATTTTGATACAACAGCCGATTATAACCTAACCAATAGCTCTGGGCCCGGTTGTTCGAAAGCCGATTAACTCTAATCCAGGATTAAAAGTTAATCAAACTTTTAATTTCTCTTGTATGAGAGTGTTTTTTTCTGCCAATGTTTTGTAAAGTTTGAGATTGGTCAAAGTCAAAACAGAAGGTCAAAAAATATAAACATAAAACCTAACTGAAAAGTTACAAAACTGAAATTAAAATACGCGCTAATCCTAGATTAGCTTAATCGTCCTTTGAACAACCCGGCCCTGTTTTGAACATAGCGCGCGACCAGAAGAGAAATACAAGAGCTAGTCGCAACTCATTCCTGAGCTAAAGGATATCGAAGCCATGTTTCGCTTTCTGCAAGCAGTTATATATATCCCGGACAGTATACGTGTAAGCGTAAATAGATTATTTCTGAACCAAGACGGCTCGATCTGTTTTGAACATAGAGCGCGACGAGAAAGGCAAGTGCTCCTCCCAATATTCCTGGCCAAAATATATCACGGCCCTGTTTCTCTTTCTACAAATTTTAGGAGGTCATGTTAGGCTTTGGATGCAAAATAACTCGGTCGATGCGTGATTGTTGCGACTGTTGCAGCACGCCAGTTTAGTTGTTCGCTGTTACTGTAACCTAAACCAAACTGTTCAGTTTTAGCTTGTTTTGAACATCATGATAGCGCGCGACCAGAATATAAATACAAGAACTAGTCGCAACTCATTGTTGGTTAAGGATATCGAAGCCATGTTTCTCTTTGTACAAGCAGTTGATCCCGGCCAGTAATACATGAAAGCGTATAGCTGCGGATTGTCGAAGGACGATCCGGCGATCTGAGCGCGACAAGAGCTCGATCTAGAGCGCGACAAGAAAGGCAAGCGCTCGTCACAACTTATTCCAGGCTAAAATATATCAAAGCCATGTTTCTCGTCCAGCAAGCAGCTAATCCCGGCCAGAAATAAACGTAAATAGATTGTTGGATTGTTTCATTCAAAGCATCGCGTAAGATCGACTCAGAGCTTTCAACTCGCGCGCGATCGCAATCGTGAAATTTCGTACCACGTGACTCCAAATTCGCGCTCTGATTGGATAATTGTTTGTTTTGGTCGGAGGATGAAAACATTTCCAAAAGAAGAAATGCGCTGGACTGCTTGCGTGGGTATCAACTGTCTGTTGATGTCAATCTACTATTTTTAACTTCAAATTCTAATTTTAAAACTACATTAAATCTTCAATATTTCTCATTTCCCTAAATTTTACAACTCCTTTGAGAAAAACTATTTGCTCCCAAACATATCCAAAAATCACCCAAAAATTTACAAAACACTCCATAACATAGATTTATAGGATGAGCATAGAGTTTTTGGATTGCTTGAAACGTGAACGAGATTTCCATTTAACCCATGTTAAGTCGCGGAAAAATGGCATTTAGGTTAAGTCCCGCCTTAAATAAAGGCGTTTAGTTTTCCTTTTTCTGAGGGATGAAGACATTTTATTCAAAATCATTGGCCGTTTCCACACTAGAGACGGGAAACTCGTCCGAGACGGATAACCCATAGACGAGTTTACCGTCTCTAACGAGCCTTTTAAAACTACATTGAGCCCCACCTCTTCATCGCTGCTTTCATCGAATTCTTTGTCATCATAATTGTCAACAGATTCACTGACATCTTCACTTTGGTTAGGTTAGTTCGTCGAATGTAAAGTTCAAGGCTGGGACGTAGCGTGCGATGTTGAAGCTGTTTGCACCAAGAATCACAAGATACTATTTAGAGCGCCAAAGGCGCACCCCGCTAGGGGGGTTTGGGGGCATCCCCCCCCCCCCCCCCCCCAGAAAATATGGTCTCGGAAATGCCGAAAAACAGATATCATCCCAATCAAAATAATGTATGAACGAAAACGTATATTGAATGATTATTTTATTCAATCAAAGGAGGCGCACCACGTGAACCTACACGGATTGACCGAGGTGAAATAAAGAGGCCTAGGAACTAAGCAAACGAATAATTAAAACCGAAAAACAGCTTTTCTTATTCATAAAAACCGAAAACCGAATGTTCAAAAAGGAAAAAAACGAAAACCGCAACGGATACCAAAACCGAAAAACCGGAAATTTTGAGTGCAAAAACCGAAAAACCGAAAACCCCAATGCCCCCCTCTTCAAGCGCTCGCTGCAGCAGAAGGGAAGTGATACTGATGGACGACCGACGTGTTCATCGTCTATTTAGTGTTCTGTTTTGTTGTTTGTAACGGTTATAGCAATAAATCACGTTGTGTTAACATTCAACAGACACCATAAAAAGCGCTTCGTGGATTAAATTCCGATGAATTTGATAATAATCGATGATAATCGATGACAATCGATGGTAATCGATGACAATCGATATTAATCGATGTAATTAAAGATCATCGATTACTAATCGATAAAAGGTCACAAATTTTACCAATATTAATCGAATAATTAAAATCGATTATTATCGATTAATATTGATTTTCATCGATTATTGGTTTCATCGATTAATTACGCCGGGACAACACCGAGTAACGCAATAGCTTATTATTTTCCGAGTTGTCCAAGCTCTCCAAGGAACGCTCTCTGAATGTTAAATTAATTTTAATATCGTGTTATTGAAACGCGTTGTAGTCCTTATAAATTATTTTGACTCTTCAAGAACCGAAATGTATTGTTAGTTTCTTTAAAGGAGTAGATTTACATCTAATCGGATGTCTGTTATGTTACAAAGTTTGAACTCCATCGGATTAAAAATACACAAGTTTTCCTAGGGTGCAGCTTCAGAGCATCTGCTGGCCCGGCGTGAAGTGAATCTCTACCGTTTGCTGTTTCTGACCTGATCATAAAACTTTCCCCCTTTTCAAGCCAAAAATGGGAAAAATAGACTATTTCAGACAAGGAGTCAAAACATACCTAATTTTAGATAGAATATTCAAAATCTATACCCGTTTTCCGACCAAACGGCTCAAAAACCATACCCTTTCTGCCTCTTCCACTGGCTTTTTTTAGGGATATTAGCGAGCGGGAAGTCAGGGGAGTGACGGGGGTTGAGTTGGTGGGTGAGTCATGGGCGCGAGTCGGGCGACTGGTGACGAATGTTAACTTGCTGTTTTTACCCGGTCGTCAATTAATTCTGCCCTGTGCATCGGGTCCGGCATATATAGTGATTCAATGGAATTTCAGTTTCAGTCCGACATTTTCTTTTCCCTTTCTCCACTAAACCTGTTCGAAATTCGATACACATTATTGTTCTTATTTGTCAGAACTGACCAATAAGTTAAAAAAGATAGCCGGACGAACATACATACATACATACATACATACATACATACATACATACATACATACATACATACATACATACATACATACATACATACATACATACATACATACATACATACATACATACATACATACATACATACATACATTCTAATAAAGATATTCATGAATTTAAAAACTCTACAATCAATTTACGTTTCAATGCTTTTTAAAAAAATTGAAATAGTCACTGAGTTTTAAAGTAAAATCTAATGAGTTCCAGATGGTAGTTGTCCTATAATAAAATGTTCTTTGGCCAGTGGCAGTTCTAATTAGAGGAATGTTTAATTGTTGAGAGCTCCTAGTGGTACGCTTGCTGATATCTGCACGTTTGATAAAAATAGAGGTCAAATAGTCGGGAGCACAGCCCGTCATGCACTTGAAGGCTAAAGTGGCATTTCAATGGCAAAGCTGGCTTGATACTGGCAGCCATTCTAATTCTTTTAGTATGGGCGTGACGTGGTCGAATATCCGTGCACCACTTACAATTCTACATGCGAAGTTCTGTACAGATTGCAGTTTGTCAATGTTACAGTTGGAGGAGTTTGCCCACACATTTGAGCAATAAAACAGTTTGCTAACAGCCCGTCATGCACTTGAAGGCTAAAGTGGCATTTCAATGGCAAAGCTGGCTTGATACTGGCAGCCATTCTAATTCTTTTAGTATGGGCGTGACGTGGTCGAATATCCGTGCACCACTTACAATTCTACATGCGAAGTTCTGTACAGATTGCAGTTTGTCAATGTTACAGTTGGAGGAGTTTGCCCACACATTTGAGCAATAAAACAGTTTGCTAAAAACTAGGGCATTAATAACTGTGATAAGAATTCTTCTATCAAATGCGTGTTTAATTCGATTAATTTGTCCAAGGCGAGACATGCAGGAGGAAACTGAGATCAAAATAACGTCGTTCTGAGATCAAAATAACAATCCGGAACAGGTGGGGTGGATGTTGTAAAGGAAGAGGAAAACGCCAAACCACACCTGAAAGCAGTCTGTAAATGATATCAAGCAAAGCCGTACGCGCACGTATGGCGTATTTGTAGAACCATCATCGTGGTGCACGCGTGTAGTCCATTTTTTCGTCCAGTGATTGTATGACGTAAGCGTACAACCACGTGCCATGACGTATGTTGCCGACCTCGTGCCAGGCTCAGCTGTTGTTGCAGTACAAAAAAGTACAAAACGTGTGCGGAATTACTTACCGACGTCATAGGAAGCTCCGTTTTGCTAAAAAAAAGTTATGTCATCAAAATAACTGCCTCACCTCTCTTGGTCTTTCATTTTGGCCTGTTCCTGACCTTCTATTTATATATCATGAATAGCACAGCCGGAAAACGTAGCCGTTTACTATTTAAGGAAACTGATTGTGACTATCCTGTTGATACTAAAAAAAGAAGAACCGAAACTAGGAAACGGAAAGACTTGACAGCAGGAAGGCCTCAGCCAATAAAACACAATGGCAATCAGTGTGGGGTTTTTTTCAGTTTCAACACCAGTAACTTCTTCTTCGGGCTTGCTAAAACACACTCGTCTACTTTTGCCAAGGTAAGTCGTTTATAATGTTTGTAAACTCTTTAGTTTGTTGATGATTTCGGAAACAAGAAACAAAACACCCCTCATGATCACAAACCAATTTTATTCACGAAATTCAAAACTGAATAAACGGATCGATTTACAAACTCCAAAACCACAAACTCTAAACTCTTCTCAAGTATCCATTCATGTTCCAGGTTGCATTGTATCTATCAATTAAAATAATAATATAAAAACTAAGCTAAAGTTTAACTGCAGTTATATATATACCTTGCTAGAGAGGATTTGGTTGGAATATACATTTTTCCCTAGAAATATATATTATTGTCACTGATTTGAAATTTATTTTGTAGGTCAGGGCAAGAGACTATGGTCTCTTGGTCAGGGATAATTATATTTATATTCATTCCTTCCCAGTCTCTTCAAATATCAATAGGTACAAATGTCAGCTTCCATTAAAAAATTATATATACGATTATTCAGCCGGATTCTCAGGGGAGAATATATGTTCAGAGGATCCCCCTCCATTTACACCCCCACATCAGTCATTTTGCATCAGTCAACTTGATTTGAAGCTCAGTCCGTTTCAACAATTAAAATTTCAGGGGCACCCAACGACGGTTTTCTCCCAAATGCTTTAAAACACTATTTTAGGCTGTCTGGTGTGCTTTTAAAGATCTATAAATGAATTCTAAGCTGCGCTATAAAATTTATATCTGTTCGGTCATTCTAGGGGAACTTTAGACTTCACGAATTTATTAGGGCTTTTTAAGTCATTTCTCGAAAACCTCAGCTCTTCCTTGCTGAGTTTTCCTTTCCGAAAATCCTAGCTGACCTTTTTTTGTACCCAAAACGAAATTTTTATCTCTCCGAAAATAATAGGCATTAATTTTCCCATACATGTATTAAGAAAGTTCGAGATGATATTTCCCTAACTGAAGAAAACTCCAAATTTTAATCCGAATATGTGAGGCGATTATAGGCCTTCCGAACAGATATTTCACCGAAACGATCCATTTGGGTGCCCCTGAAGTTTAAGCTTACTTCTGTAGTCGCGCAAGATTTGTCCGAACCTTTGGGCTCCATTCAGCTGTCCGTCCAACTTGTAAAATGAATATAATGTTCAGCTCCATAATTATTTCGGATCTGCTAAACCATCTGCACAATTTTCCAGAATATACGAAACTTTGGAGAGATTGAGCGAAGATTAATCCGCTTTTCATTCAACTTGTCAACTGAACACCGCGCCAGACGTTTGCCGCCGCGTTTTCATACAAATCATACTTCATTTAGATTGAACTGAAAAATCCGCTCAGTCGACTTATAGTTTAATACATGGTTTAAGGAAGATCCGTGGATTTCTGTTGTGATTCGAGGCCGGATTAGTAAGAGTCGGTTGATTTATAGTGTTGTTCTGTTGTCATTCAAGGAAGATCCGTGGATTTATGTACGTTGTGATTTATAACGTCGATGGATTTCTGTGGTGACCTGTGGTAGTCCGTCCGTGGACATATACATAACAGTGATAGGCCCATCGTGCAAGGATAACTTTAACTGCCTTTAGACATCCCTGTTCGGTTTCAGAGATCGGGTTTAACACTGAGCAGTTGTGTACGCTCCCCTGTATAGATCAAATCGATAGTACGTGAAGATCCGAGATGAAGATCAATCTCGAACGACTTTCGCCGATCATATGGGAAAATTATTGCCTGTTGCTTTCGGCCGGGATAAAAATGTAGTTTTGGATACAATAAAAGGCCAGCTAGGAGTTCAGAAAGGCAACAGCGGCGTAAATTCGGGACATAACATTTCGCTCCCTAAAAAATTCTGCAATTTAAGCTTTTTTAATACTCAATTCAATTTTTATTGCACACTGTTTAGTATTCAGCTAAAGAATCCGAACAGAACAAACTGTGCTAGTTTACACAAATCATGATCCCTTTAAAATACGAGGCGCCAAACGATATGGGAAAACAGGGGCACCCAACGACGGTTTTCTCCCAAATGCTTTAAAACACTATTTTAGGCTGTCTGGTGTGCTAGATCTATAAATGAATTCTAAGCTGCGCTATAAAATGTATATCTGTTCGGTCATTCTAGGGGAACTTTAGACTTCACGAATTTATTAGAGCTTTTTAGTCATTTCCCGAAAACCTCAGCTCTTTCTTGCTGATTTTTCCTTTCCGAAATTCCTAGCAGATCTTTTTCCTTAATCCTAGCTGACCATTTTTTGTACCCAAAACGAAATTTTTATTTCTCCGAAAATAATATGCATTAATTTTCCTATATTAAGAAAGTTCGAGATGATATTTCCCTAAAGAAAACTATCCGAATATCTGAGGCGATTATAGGCCTTCCGAACAGATATTTCACCGAAACGATCCGTTGGGTGCCCCTGGGAAAACAGAAGAAGCGACAATTTTCTCGTTGGATGCCGCTGGTTCTACACTGAGATCAAATTCTGCTAGTTGAAATATCGGCCAATAATTCTCCCCTATTTGCCGTAGTGCAAGCAAATAGTGGTACTGAGTTTTCTCTTCTCTCTCTTCTCCTTGCAATACCGTAAACTGCTGCTTATAAGCCCTATACAACTTCGTAAGGGGTTTTGGATGGGCTTATAAACGGGGGGGGGGGGGGGGGGGGGGGCTTATATCCGGGGGGCTTATAAGCGGAATAAAAAAAACGTTTCGAAATGAGCTACATCAGTGTTGATCGAAATACGTTTTTCATTTACTGGTTTTTAATTAAGCTTTAAGACGAAATCCATTAGAAAATCGAGTAATATTTATGGCCAGTAGACAAAAATCTTGTACTACGACGCCATAAGCTTTCACGCTTAAACTAGACATTCATGAGCCATATCTTAACGGTATTTACCAAATAATATAACTCCACAATCCTTAAATTGCTTTCCGCCTTGAGTTTTCCTCCCGTGAATGGGTTGAGTCATAAGAGGTGGCAGCCATGTTTCCCAGAAACATGGCTGCCACCTCTTATGACCTTACCCATTCACGGGAGGAAACTCAAGGCGGAAAGTAATTTAAGGATTGTGGAGTTATATTATTTGGTAAATACCGTTAAGATATGGCTCATGAATGTCTAGTTAAAAGCGTGAAAGTGTATGGCGTCGTAGTACAAGATTTTTGTCCACTGGCCATAAATATTACTCGATTTTCTAATGGATTTCGTCTTAAAACGTCATAATAAATAGAATTCATTTCAATATTTGGAACAAAATCTAGAGGGGGGCTTATATCCTGGGGGGGGGGGGGGGGGGCTTATAAGCAGCAGTTTACGGTATGTCGCTATTCTTCATGCTTGCAGTGACTGTCGCATGACTTGTAGTCTGGGGGGAGTCTCGCCCCAGATTTCGCGCGGCTATTTTCCCCTCTGTTTATTTTTGTTTTTCGCTCAATGAACTAAGACCAACTAAGGGAAATTAGAGGGACTGCTCGTAGTCTTCCATCAGGACGGTCAATTCCATGCCACACCTGGGCAGACTCTGAGAGTCAGTTTGTACCTCTGCATGTATACCTCAGTCGTGGTCTGCTTTAAAAGCGAATGACTGTACGTTAAGAATCCTTGGTGTTATCCATCCACTGGGAAGATACGCAGCGGTGATTATAAACTACCGGCAAGCTAGCAGCCTCACTTATCACTTATGGTCAGAAACGTGCCCAATCTTGCAATTTTCCTGTAAAGAAACAGACTGATACAGAAAAAACTCTGAATGAATTACTTTATCAGATTGTCTGAAATATTTGTTGCTGAGGGGAAAAGTCGCCTCTGTGGACATCTAAAATAACAAAATTGGATATACCTATGTCTAAAAATTAAAATGTTAGAATATTTACGTATACATTACTATACATATTCCATTGAGCTAAAAGTTGAGGTTATGTACAGCATAAAGTACAGGAATTACAGAGGTTTGTGTTAAGAATTCAGTTTTTCAGATCAGTTTTGCGAATGAATAATTTTAAAAATTGATGGAATGTTTCTGTCTTCTATGTACTCTAATTAATCAGCACATTTGGATCGAGTGACTATTCAGTTAGACATTTCAAACAGTCATGGCATCTCAGTGTTGCATTTATACCCATTTATAGCGTAGGTCAGTCAGAGTTACATGCGGTTGACTTCTAGATCTCTCTCGCCGGGCCCTGATATGATGTACTTGAATGTATGTTATGAATTTGTGCCGATATTTGAAATTCCCATCCAAAATCCTTCCAACATTGTCGGTGTTTCGCAAACGTCAGCAAATAGTTTAGCCGGCAAATCTGAACTTGCAAAAAATTGCCTTTCACGAAAAGATAATAGCATTTATATCACGATTTCATTCCAAACTATTATGCAGGGTCAGCTGATGGGAGAACAGAGTAATTACTGATTACAGCTGAATATATTAAAGCTTATTATTATATTATTCTCAGACTAAACAGACGGTGAAATACCAGAGCTTCCGGCATTCCAGCCGATCCAGCCATTTATAAGTTGCATTCGCCATTCGGTGCGTGAAAACTTTCAACTTACTGTTTCAGCTTCAGCGCCGATTCCTTGTCAGTGAAAGGAAAAAACCTTGGAATAAGCGGGAGTCGGGACCGAAACTGGAAAACGGAGAACAAAAGGTGAGGAAACAGACACCTATTGTGTTATACTGGGGGATCCTGCGCTTTCTGAGAAATCCATTTATACGATCGGTTGTTTAGTCAATGGTCAGTTACAATTAAGGTTCGCTGTGGAATCTGTTTTCTTCAGCACGACCTCAGAAGGGCTCTATATCTGGTTTTCCTGCGTGACAAAACTAGAAATTTTACACCAATGACACGAGACCAAAGCTAGAGTAATTGAGTTTGAAATGTTTCGCTAAATATAAAACAGTTTTTAACTGAGAGTCGTAAAACCAAAACCCAAAACCAAAATCACAATAAACGTAAACAACAATTCAAAACGAACCAATGAGAATGAAGCAAATACACGTAACCGGCACCAATTGCAAGCGCGGGAAAACGCGTGCGATCAAGTCTGACTCGTACCGAGGGTTTTTTAAAACTAACCACAGAGCGTAGTAAGTAACCAAAGCAATTCAGGATTACTTGCGCGGAAAACCGCTCTAATTAACATTAGTAAAAATCTACTAGTATACTAATGCAAATTAGACGATCTGATTGGCTGAGCTACTCGTACACTATCAGCCATTAGTGTGCAGTGGCTGGAGGTCGTCTACAAAATTGCGGTTTCTTCTCGTTTCTCCAAAGTTTCGGAAGAGGATTCAGAGTTATTACTAGACAATTGTTATGGCTTTTACTAAAACAATTAGATTATGAGCTCGAAATTTCTATGATGTGATAGTTGATGAGGCCGCATTAGATACTAACGGGGCCAGGGTGGCAGGGGAGGCGCTCTGTCAGTTTAGTTGTGACACTACCACGTTTATTTGATTATCTCGACTTTTAGTAATTTATAACCATGACATCGCGCGGTTAGAAGATTAGAAGGGCAGGGACTTTCTTCTTCTTTAATTTCTTTTCATTTCCGCATTTCATTTCATTTCATTTTTTGGCGAACTGTGCCCCTTCGGAGTATTTTCAAATAGTTGTTGGCTTATAAACTACATTGAGGCCGATTATCCAGGAGTATTCATTATCATTCGATTTATTTTTCGCTTCCTCAGTTTTAATTGGCTTAAAGACCTCTACGTCACAAATATCTGCCTCATTCTCGACCCCAGACCTTCACTTTTCCTGACTACGCAAGCGCGAAAAGAAGAGCTCTGGGTGGGTCGAAATTGATATCTGCTTACAAATAATACTTTGCTCATGCGCATTACCGTATACCGTGCCGACCACCGTGCGCGTGCCGGGGCCACCCGGCGTAGGCTTAGCTACAATAATCCCGAAAAATCGTCTAAAAATCTATCCGGATAATCTTTAAAAAGTTCTAAAAATCTCCAAAAAGTTCTGAAAATCTCCAAAAAAGTTCTAAAAATCTCCAAAAAGTTCTAAAAATCTCAAAATTTTTCCTAAAAATCTCGAAAATGCGTCTAAAAATCCCTATATATCCCCTGACATTTTCAAAGCCAATGGTTAAACAACGCCAATGATAGGTTTTTATTCCAACTAAACCCCTAACGAATTAGGACGTAGTGCTAAACTCGTTATTTAAGCAGCGGAAGTGAAATGACTCGCCTTTTTGTCACTCAATATTTTTTAACTTCTTTGGACTCTTCTAAATAATAATAATAATATTTTCTTAGGATACCAACGTCACCGTAAGGTAATTTACAGAGGGGTCCTACTAAAAAATAAGGTACACTGAAAAATGTATTCCTTATTAAAAACTTTCTACTTACACAAAACAAGGGTATGCATGCTATTTTATACATCTCCGAGACAATACATTGCCAGTAAATTACGCAGAGTTACTAGTTACTGCATTACACTCCCTGAGTCATCATACTTTCCGATCCTTACAAGTTAAAACTAGCCGCCTAACTATACTTTTTAAGCCTTTTACAGATTTTTTGGCTCTCAAAATTCTAAAAATCTTTTAAATTGCTAAATTCTCCTAAAAATCTCCAGACTTTCTAAAATCTTTTCAGTCTCTAAAAATCTCAAAAAAATCCGGATTATTGTAGCTAAGCCTAACCCGGCGTGCGTGCCGTTGTTGCAATTTCTGCTCGTACGCAGTACTACAGACAAAACAAAGGCAGCCCGCGCTTCCACCACATCTTGAACGTACGTACAGAAAACAATCAGCATGAAAAGTAGCCTGCGAGCGCAGACGTATTTCCGGATTTTCGGCGGGGCAACTCGAGCCGGAAATACGTCTGCGCTCGCAGGCTACATGAAAAGCTGCTGAGCACACTGTTTCTATGATAAAACATTTATTGAACTCGGTTTTCGAACTTCGGCATCGGCCAATAATTACTCGCCACTGACAAATAGTGATATTTTGCTGAACGCCTTTCAATAACGCCAACGCCTTCCTAATAATGATTTAATTTTCATTATTGTTGGATTAAAACCTGAAATACAGTGTAAGGCAATATCATTTTGCCGGATTTTAAATCAGTATTAAATTATATATTATTCATGTATACCGCAGCGGTCAGTTTGTTATCGTCTGAGTTCGTACGTAGACAGCGGTCCAGTACGTCATATGTAAAACAAAAGTTTGCATGCCTGCAGGAGTACACAGTGATCCAAGACAACCATGTCTTTCGATATCGAAGAAGCTTGTAAAGTCGACAGGAAAGGTACGGTGAGTCCGACATTCATTTATTCGTTCAGTTTTCCTGAGTGTTTACTGGCGCATAGGAAGAAGCCATACTCATGAGTCCCCTTCAAGATAAATTATTTTCCCTCTATACCCAGGTAGCCTCCTACGCAGACTTTCTTTGGGCTCTTGTTAGCAGTCATATTCCGTCGAAGGTCGCTCATCGGCGCGATTTGACTATGTCACTGTCACACTATAAATTATGTTCTCTTACAGAGATCAAACGAATATATACTCATTACTTACACTGAACAATTCTGCAGAAATCTCAATCCTCAATCTCAATTCAAGTATAGGAAGAAATAATCTGCCCTGATTTTTTAGTTATAAGCATCAAGCATCTGCCTTGAACGGAAACAAGAACCAAATACCTTGAAAGTCTTGATTGAGTCCGGCAATAATGTACCCTGGGTACCAGAGGGTTTTTTCCCTTAGCGAGGAACGCTGATGCCACGTTGTGGCTCGTTGTCGCGGCTTCGCCGCTCACAGTTCGCGCAAAGGAAAAACAAACCCTCTGCCACCCAGGATATAGCGATAATGAAGTTTTGTCAGTCTCGGCACTGACTGTGTCATTCACTTCTGGCTAGGAAATTTAAAAACAATTATTGGATTCGGTTTTCGCGTGCTTGATAGCGAAATTATCAAGGCCTCGGTTTGTGTTATCCGCCTCAGCCTTCGGCTTCAGCAGATAACACAAACCTCGGCCTTATAATTCTCGCTATCATGCTCAACCTCATCCAATAATACTGTTTATTGTCACAGACGCATACAGGGAAACTTTAGTAAAACAACATCTGCTTTTAAAAGCTCTATTGTGACAAGATTTTTGCATTTTTCCCATGCTCTTTGACATTATGACAAGCTGCTAGTCAGGCTCTAATGCCTACCTTGTTGATATTTGCGTTCTATATTTGGAAACAATCGGTGTCCAGTTCAGACGCTGTACCGACTTCCATGAGCCGAATCGAATTAGGCCGACCCAAAATTGCGCATTCGGGTCAGCGGTGAAACATAAAGAATACAAGTAGTTTGTGAAACACTGACAGCCTCTGTCATAGGCTACCTCTGTCAGCTCTGCCGTGAGATTTTAACAGAGAAATTCAATCACTCTCTTCGGTTGACCGGCAGTAATAGGGAGTTTATGAAACTCACAATGCTAACGGAAACGCGAACACCAAACAATAGGTTAATTAGCAGTACAATAGGCTCTGCACGTGCGTACAGCTTCCTAGCCGTCCAGCTGCAAAACAACAGTGTGATAACTTTTCAACCAATCACGAATACTGTTATATTGAAAAATAAATTATAATAATTTATGCATTTGATTCGGCTCATATGAAGTCAAAGCAGGTCCACAGCCGCTATTCCCGGCTGAGCCACGCGGGAAGAACGGCTGAGCCGATCGGAATTCAATCAGCCGTTCTGTTCACATGAAAAGTTCGGCGTCTCAACTGGGCCAAAGAGCGCGGAATGAAACACGAGGCAGCAAAAAACAAATGTGGCTAATTAATTTTAGTTTGAATTATTTCAAGACGAAGTTTTCACAAGCAAGCGATAAGCCTGCTGATAATAGTCCGAAAATGTCATGAAAAACAAACAAACAAACAGAAATGGTATGTATTGGCGTGGCCTTGCCGATAATTTCAGCATCCCTTTAAGGTAATATAATTTCCGCCCATTTTTTTTTTTCTTTGTTAACCACGGTACATATCCCTAGCCTCCCCTTGACCGCGGTCAAACGTTTAAAGATAAGGGTTTTACTTTCAGAGCTTTTAAGCTTTAAAAAGCTTGTTAGTTTTTCTTCAATGTTTGAGTTTACTAACTTTTTTTATGATTTACTAAAAAAAATCCAAGCTTCTGAAAAGTTACCACTTCGCGCTATTAACACTGGTGCCCACTCCACAGCGGTCAAACGTTTGACCGCTGTGAAAGCCTCCCCTCCCGGAAGTAATCTTAGTTCTACGTATATATAAAGTTGACCTAACACGTCATTCTCAGACTTTGTTGACACTCACTACAAAAGGATGACTATCCTGTTCATTTACACTTAGAGGACGGAAATTTTGGATTTGCCTAGTTCGTATAAACAAGACTTGTCCCAGCAACATCTCATTACTTATTAGCCAGCCACGATCGGAGATCTAGAAGGTAGGCGAGATATATTAGACCACATTCGTCAAAACTGGATAAATTTCCGGCCTGAATATCCGCATCTATTCTAATTTAATTCAACATGAAACAGAAATATATTTAGAGGTTTTTAATGTTGCGGACTAGTCACGATAACTTGGGCAACTATTAATGGAAATATTAAGGAATTGTTTTTCTTCTCTCTTGGTTAGCAATGTTTATGATTCCCCCCTAAAAAGCACCTGTTAAGATTTGTTAACTGGTCGTTAACCATGAGTCGCCAGGCGGCAATAAGGAAGTCGTCGGTGATATTGCGGTAAATGCTCGAAAAATAAGACACCATCTGAAGCTATCTGAAGATGAAAACGAAGGAAATATATCACGGTCAATTTAAAAAAAAAAAAAAACTTTTTTCAGTTTAAGACTCGTGCTTTCCTGATATTGGTCGTAAAGGAAAAACGGGTAGATTCATTTAATATATTGTCATCTCAAAGACAAGGCTTTTACTTATTCTTTTCTTTCACTGGCCTGTTCCCTTTTCAATTTTATTTTATTCATTTAGAAGTCTGAAAAGGTACTCACTTCCCTGTGGTGCCGAGTCCCTCGATCCCTTGATTTCGTGGTACG
The DNA here is from genome assembly GCA_029204205.1 of Desmophyllum pertusum. Taxonomy (NCBI): domain Eukaryota; kingdom Metazoa; phylum Cnidaria; class Anthozoa; order Scleractinia; family Caryophylliidae; genus Desmophyllum; species Desmophyllum pertusum. The sequence goes on from MU825398.1 coordinate 545,780, forward strand.
ATCCATGATCTAAAGCTGTCCTTCATCGCGGAAGGTTACGTTGCTTCGGGCTTTTGTTTGATTTAGCTACGCATGAACTGAAATAATTAACATAAGAGTCCACGGCAGCTTCAGTCTGTGGGTACTTATGAGTATTTCATGCATTCGACCGCATTCACCTATCAGGTCTGGCCATCCTAAACGCCACATCTTTGCTGTTGTTGTAGAATGTGCTTCAAATCTCTCTACTACAGAGTCATTTCTTATTCTCTTGAAACCGAAAGCAGGAAGCGGATAATATGGAAATTAGCCTCAGTTAGAGAAACTGATAGGTCTTGATAGTAAGGGAAAAAGACAGCTGCCATGTTTGTAGCGACACAAGCTAAAATTAGCTTTATTCAAGCTTCTTTGGACGTCGTCTTCTCTACTGTCACCACACTGATGGATTGGGTCTATATAAAATGTATTGGAAACGTGTTGTGTTGTGTTGTGTCTTTTGTCGGTGCTGTCGGTCTAGTCTCTTTCATTGCACTTTCCACATGAACTGCTCCGTTGTGCGCAGAAGGGGTGGTCTCTGCCCAAGATCCTAGCCCCATACATTAATTCCCTCTCTACTGTACTCTTAATCCATGTTTCTTTTGGATAGCCCCCCTTTCTGCCATCTGGTGCCCGTGTCTGTGGTGCGTGGGTTCTCTTCTCTCGATCTCCATTCGTAACACATGCCCAATCCACCGCTGCCCTCTCCTCCGCACTTGTTCGCTCGCGGGCTCACGGTTTTTCCTGAGAAGATGATACCTTCTCCTGCCTGTCCTAACCTTTCCACTCGAGAGCATCACAGTTTCTGGCCTCTGCCACCCGTTGAACAGCCTTCCCTTTGCTGTATAAAGTTCTCACATTCCAGAACCCTATTTTCGCCTTTCTTTCAGTTTCAAGCTTAGCCAACGAACGCATCTGGGTACGGGATTCCTTTCAGCTTTGGCCCGTACCAATCATACCATGGTACCACTGTCCTCTCACGTGATGAAATCGTCGTCTGAAGTGCAACAGGTCGTTGTATCCATATGATAAAGTTCATGGAATTCATGTAAAGTCCCATGAATTGTCAATAATTCTTAGGAATATTACTCAGGCCCAGTGTAGCTAACGTCTCGTTTGCGTAATCAGCTAGTTTTACAAGGTGAAGTGATTAGCCCCACATCATCATCGTCAATACTGTGTGCGCCAAGTATCGCATAGGGCATTCCAGAAAGGTTGGCGTCTTTGTTCATGTTTCTGTAACCAGCATCAGTTTTATGACAGTGGATGGTTAGCCCTCTGCTCAACCCCCCAACCTGGAGGACCAGGGGCTGCTCTTTTGTCTGGTCTCTCCCCCTCGACTACTCCGGCTTGGTTAGACCTGCCAGGAGCTTAAGCTCCAGCCGGCATAGCTCTTGGGATCGTAAAGACACTCTAGCTTCACCACCACGTCAAGGTGACAGCCCACGGTGAAGTATTTAGGATTAGCCCCACGCCAAACCCCACATAAAACCTGTCAGGTCTCTCACCTTCGACCAATCCGGTTTGACATACCAAACCATGTCAAGGTGACATGGTGTAGGCCAGAGTAATGAAATGTCATTTAATTTCTCTTTGATCTAGCAGAATATTGGAGGTGTTCTTCAAGGACTAAGCAATCGTTAAGTTTTGAGACATCAAACTGAGAAAGTCTTGCCAGGTTGAGTTTCAGTGACAGCATTGTTACAAATGGTTTCCAATGACAACCATCGACCAATGATAGCCCTTGTTGTTCTAACCCAAATGATTCCAGACATGATCCTAGTGTTCATTCTCCCTGACGTTTCTGGAGTAGCGAATTATTTTGGCTGCAGGAGAAGAGGTTGGAAACCAATTATTAGCCTGCGAGCTTGACCGCGGTCAAACGTAAAAAAATAAGCGAAGTCGGTCAAAGATAAGGGTTTTACTTTCAGAGCTTAAGACGAAATCCATTAGAAAATCGAGTAATATTTCTGGCCAGTGGACAAAAATCCTGTACTACGACGCCATAAGCTTTCACGCTTAAACTAGACATTCATGAGCCATACCTTAACGGTATTCACCAAATAATATAACTCCACAATCCTTAAATTGCTTTCCGCCTTGAGTTTCCTCCCGTGAATTGGTTGAGTCATGAGAGGTGGCAGCCATGTTTTTGTGAAACATGGCTGCCACCTCTCATGACTCAACCAATTCACGGGAGGAAACTCAAGGCGGAAAGCAATTTAAGGATTGTGGAGTTATATTATTTGGTGAATACTGTTAAGATATGGCTTATGAATGTCTAGTTTAAGCGTGAAAGCTTATGGCGTCATAGTACAGGATTTTTGTCCACTGGCCAGAAATATTACTCGATTTTCTAATGGATTTCGTCTTAAAGCTTGTTAGTTTTTTCTTCAATTTTTGAGTTTACTAACTTTTTTATGATTTACTAAAAAAGATCCAAGCTTCTGAAAAGTTATCATTTCGCGCAAGATAGGATGTTTCGCGCTATTAACATTGGTGCCCACTCCACAGCGGTCAAACGTTTGACCGCTGTGATGCTGCGAGCAGGCTCACGTTTGGAGTCCATGCCCGAGCTGCGAAAGCCGCGAGAATCACACGCGCGTCAAACGTGAGCCTGCTCGCGGCCACAGTTATTAATTTTCCGTGCGTTTTTTCAGAGCACCCAACGACGGTTTTCTCCCATGTGCTTTAAAACACTATTTTAGGCTGTCTGGTGTGCTTTTAAAGATCCATAAATGAATTCTTAAGCTGCGCTATAAAATGTATATTTGTTCGGTCATTCTAGGGGAACTTTAGACTTCACGAAGTTAACGTTATTAGGGCTTTTTTAGTCTTTTCCCGAAAACCTCAGCTCTTCCTTGCTGACTTTTCCTTTCAGAAAATCCTAGCTGACCTTTTTTTCTTTTCGAAAATCCTAGCTGACCTTTTTTTGTACCCAAAACGAAATTTTTTATCTCTCCGAAAATAATAGGCATTAATTTGTCCATATTAAGAAAGTTCGAGATGATATTTCCCTAAAGAAAACTACAAACTTTAATCCGAATATCTGAGGCGATTATAGGCCTTTCCGAACAGATATTTCACCGAAACGATCCGTTGGGTGCCCCTGGTTTTTGATCAAATAACGCCCATTTTCTTGGAAATAAGAGAGACGTCTGGGTACGAGGCTGTTATAATCTGCTGAAACTTCGTTTGAGTCGGACGGCTTGGTGAGTACTGCACGATTGCAAAATTAATTTAATTCATAAATAACTGTAAATTTAGTTGATAGGATCGAAATTGCTCAAGTGCGCAAAGAAATGCAATGCTTTGCCAGCATAAGTTAAGTCAGTTTATTTCAGTTATCATGAAATATCATGGTAAGAGGGTGATGATGCAATGACTCAGAAAATATCATCATACTCAGTTCGAAACTATAAATATGTCATAGTGAATGTTTGTTGTAGAAGACAATCTCCAAAGAAATATTTCAAAGCCTTGAGAGCACGGTTTAACTTGTAGAAAAAAATATAATATACAACCGTTGGCCACAAGCTGCTCGTAGCTTAGACCTTAAGACGACTGGTTCGACGCAAGATCAACATAAAGTATATCACGAGTCCCAAATAGTGAAAACACTGTAAAGTTTAAACTGTGCATCGGCCAGAAGCCAGTCAGGAAGCTGATCAGGCTTCATCAGGTTCTAGGGCAGTCAAGAAACACCAAATATAACGGCAGTCAGAAAAATTATTACACTTTCGCTTTCAGAGCGACAAAGTTATCAAGATGTAACGAAGTGCCAAGGGGCCGGGAAATTGTGTTCGTTATAACGGGTGTTCGTTATATTGGGGCCGTTCAGTTCGATATAATTTACTGTAACTTTGGCCGGGCGTGCTGAAGAATATCGTTCGTCTGAAAGCGGGGACTTCGTTATAAAGGGGTCCGTCGTCAGAATGCTGTGAGTCTGGAATCGCTGTGTAAACATAAAATAATGCTTACGTCGAGAATTCGTTTCCGGCTTCCGTCTTTTTTTCTTGGAAACGAACTGAAAATATATTCATGTTTGCCGACATTAATAAAAATATATTTTTTGTCAATATTTACCAGTATCAAATGCATGATTTTGAAAACAACGTTGCTTTACAACAGGAGATGATAACTCTAATAGTCACTCTTTTAGGAGAAATGCCAATTTTTGCCGGTAATCATAAAAAAATGCGTGGAAGACTCGGTAACTCTACCAGCTGGAAACTAGAAATAACAAATATATCAGTACATGTAAGCGATTGTAGCATTGTATTATGCACGCCAGGAGCATATCACCCCGGAGCCTCTATCTGTACTGACAGGGCGCTGGAATGGATGGGCGGTGAAACGACCACTGCGCTCTTGTGCGATGTTTGATGCGGAGTGAGACTGGGTTTGAGCGCCCTCGAGAGCGTTCGCGTTCAAAACATGTCGGCAAATGAAGTTCAATAGCTGATGCAGAAAAGGGATTGCCACAAGAGAACGGTACGGGATCTCCACTTAGTTTTTGTAGAATGAACATGTCAACATGTTGGTAAAGCTGTAAGCAATAAAGAACGGGTTCAATATGTAAAATCAACAACGATTTTATTTAAAATAAGTCGAGCTGCTTCGAAACGCGTTGTTCTTTTAGTGTGGGCGCGAAAAAACAGATGTTCATTGCCTACGATCTAAACCAAACAAAACGGTAATTTTCGGCGTATGCATAGAGCAACCTTCGCTTTTTCATCGGTGTAAATTTAATTTTGAACTTTTTTGAACTTTTTGTGCTACACGCCATAGGCGTCAGTGCACAGTTGTTCTCTCATAATACGGTGAAATTGGTCATTTGACGTTGTTGTTTTGCAGACCGGACGGCTAAGAAATGTACCAATATGTAAAACGCAAGTGCAGAGCCATTGTACGAGAACGTCACAAAACAATAGGTGTAATTAGCAGTACAATGGCTTTGCACGCGTGCGTTTTACATATTGGTACATTTCGTAGCCGTCCGGCCGGTGTGCAAAACAACAACGTCAAATGACCAATTTCACCTTATTTTGAGAGAACAAAGTTCTGTGCACTGACGTCTAGAGCGTCTATCTCGAAAAGTTCAAAAAGTTCAAAATGAAATTGACACCGATGGAAAAGCGAAGGTTGCTCTATGCATACGCCGAAAATTACCGTTTTGTTTGGTTTAGATCGCACACAATTAACGTCTGCCTTTTCGCGCCCACACTAAAAGAACAACGCGTTTCGAAGCAGCTCGACTTATTTTAAATAAAATCGTTGTTGATTTTACATACTGAAACCCGTTCTTTATTGCTTACAGCTTTACCAACATGTTGACATGTTCATTCTACAAAAACTAAGTGGAAATCCCGTACCGTTCTCTTATAGCAATCCCTTTTCTGTATCAGCTATTGAACTTCATTTGCCGACATGTTTTGAACGCGAGCGCTCTCGAGGGCGCTCAAACCCAGTCTCACTCCGCATCAAACATCGCACAAGAGCGCTGTGGTCGTTTCACCGCCCATCCATTCCAGCGCCCTGGTACTGATTAATGACAACAGCGTAGTTACACCTTGGGCTATTTTTAGAATCATTCTCCCGCGAAAAGATTTCCGTGTACATCCGCGGACAATAGTGATAATTCGTAGTAACGACATTCCGCCGTTCTAGTTTTATTCCACGTTCCTCTCGTCCATTCCTGGTTTTATTTTAATCTGAAACATGAATGATAACCTCGTCCTCGTGCTCGCAACGGGTGATTTTCGCGGCAAAAGTAATTCTAAAAATAGCTCAAGGTGTAACTACGCTGTGTCATAGGGCCAATAAGGGAGATGGAGGCGCCAGGGTGATATGCTCCTGCCGCGCACATTCAGTTCGGAGCACGAGGCTCATTTCATACGCCATGTTGCAATTTCGGCGTTCCCAGAGTCCTCGTTACACTTATCCAGCGGCAAAATGAGTGCGCATGCTCAGCTATTTTGGCGCTATGACGTCCCCAGGGACGACAATGATGAAAACATAGCTCAAAGAATTCATGTTTCACTTACGATCGCTCGACTTCGAGCGAAAATTTCACTGTTGTTGCAAAGATAATTTGTTTGCTAAAAAAGATATGTGAAAGAAGAGTCTCTCTCGGAATTGTTTTCAAGGTAAAACCTTATCTGTTCCGTGACGGCCTTATCCCCGCGAAATGAAAACAACTACCAGGAATATATTTTGAATTGCCGCCATTATGTTTGTATGGAAATGAGCGAACAGGTTGGCGCACGCGCACGCACTCATTTTGCCGCTGTGTCGCCTCTGGGATAAAGCGTTCCGCCTGACATGCGCAGTAAAACCGAAAGTCCAAGAATCTTTTATGCGTCCTTTGAAACATGGAGTCGAACACATAGTTCTAGCGCAGTAGAACCGGAAGTCCAAGAATCCTGTCATGGCGGAACGCTTTTGTTGCCCGTTCCTGCCGCTGGATAAGGATAACGAGGACTCTGGAAGCGAGATTGGCCATGTTGTAGACCAACCTCGTTCCCAGGGTCTCTCATCTTTCCGCCCCCTGGGGGGAAGAAGATGAGAGACCCTGGGAACGAGGTTGGTTGTAGACGTCATAGCTCCGCGTGAATCAAGGAAATAGGAGACGTCTGCTGCACGCAGGCTATAGACGTCACAAAAGGCGAAAGCTGTTAAAGTATGCCCCTGTCCCACGGATATAAGCTCCCTAAGTTATAAGCCCACCCAAAACCCCTTACGAGGTTGTACCAGTATAACCAACATTTTACAATATTTGATGACCGTTCATACCGTGGGCGTAGGCCTCCGGGTGATGTGTGCTCATCATGACAAAATACTTCTCTTCCTTGTGGTAGCTCAGTCCCAGGGGGGGGGGGGGGGGGGTACTCCCTTATATAAGCTATATAGGTATGTGCGGCGCCAAAGGGTATGGTTTTTGAGCCGTTTTGGTCTAAAATAGGGTATAGATTTTGACCATTTTGGTCTGAAATAGGGTATGTTTTGCCTACTGGTCTGAAATAGGGTATAGATTTTTGCCATTTTGACTTTAAAATGGGGAAATTTTCCCCGAAATTTTAAGGGTCAGGTCTGAAATAGGGTAAGGGTTTCAAGAAGCGTGCCGAGTACATAAAGATTGCTATATGGTACGTATTTAGCTCATATATATTAAGAATAGTACGAGATAGGAATAGTGGCTTGGATTCTTCATTGTATTTTGCAAAGGTCATGATTCTAACTATCTTTTTTTGGATCATAAATATTGACTTAAGCCTTGTTGGATAAGTGCTTGTCCAAATGATATTACAATATGTTAAGTACGGGTACACCATAGTATTATAGATTGTCTGTAAAGTTTTGATAGATAAATAATGCCTTGCTTTTGCCATGATTCCTGTCATTTTTGATATTTTTGTTGCAACTTGATCAATGTGATGTTTCCATGAGAGCTCATCATCTATGTATACGCCCAGAAATTTTGTATATTTTACTCGTTCAATTTCTTGTCCATTTATTTCGATTGAAACATTTTGAATTAGATTTCTTCTTTTAGATTTAAAAATTATAAAATGTGTTTTCTTTACATTTAATGAAAGCTTATTAGCAGAAAGCCAAGATGTAATGTTTCTCAGCTCCTGGTTCATGGTTCTTTTCAAAGTATCTACATTTTTATGACTGAAAAACAGATTTGTGTCATCAGCAAATAGAATAATCGATAAGATTTGTGAGCACCTTGAAATATCATTCATGTAGATAAGAAAAAGAAGAGGCCCTAGGACGGACCCCTGAGGCACTCCACATTTGATTGTTAAGCTTTCCGATTTCACTAACTTATATTTAACTAATTGTTTTCTGTTTGTTAAGTAATTTTTGATCCACTTTAGGGCAATTCCCCTTATTCCGTAATGCTCAAGTTTTTTAAGTAATATTTCATGGTTTACGGTGTCGAATGCCTTTGCAAGATCCAAAAATACTCCAATTGTATATTCATTGTTATCTATTGCCTGCAATATCTTTGTTACAAGTTCTATAGTTGCTAAGTTTGTTGAATGTTTTTTACGAAAACCGTATTGACTTTGGAATAATATGTCTTGTTTGTCCAGATATTTAAGTATTCTTCCGTATATAATCTTCTCTAAAATTTTACTGAAGCATGGAAGAACTGAGATAGGTCGATAATTTGAAAATTCTTCCTTATTGTTTGCCTTAAATACTGGAGTAACAAGTGCAATTTTGAGGTCATCAGGGATAATCCCTGTGAGAAAAGACTGATTATATATGTATGTTAATGGCTTTACAATATATTTTGAGATTTTCTTTACTAGTTTGGGTGGTATTTCATCATAACCACAAGACTTATTTTCATTTAATTTACCTATTTCATTTTCCACTTCTTTCTCTGTGACTGCATCTAAGAAGATCGAGTTCACAGATCGCTCACCTAAGAACGTTGTGAAATTGACATTGTTGTCCGATATTTTTTCAGCTAACTTTGGTCCGACGTTAATAAAATATTCATTGAATTTATTGCTAATTTCAATTGGATCAGTTACTAATGTTTCATTCTCTTTAAAATGATCTGGTAATTCCACTTTTAATTTGCTTTTGTTTATGACTTCATTTATTAGTTGCCATGAATATCTTAGGTTACCTTTATGCTCGTTAAACTCTTTATTGTAATAATATTTTTTAGCTGCGTTCTTAATTTTATTAAATTTGTTTCTGTATGTCTTATAAATTGATTCATTTCTTTCATTTGGATTTTTTATAAATTTCTTATATAACTTATTTTTAGTTTTCCTCGATTTAAGAATACCCTTTGTTATCCAAGGGACTTTTTGGCTATTAGTACTCATTTTGTTCCTGGCTTCCATTAATGGTATATTTCTTTCATATAATTTAAAAAGTTTATTATAAAAAATATTATAGGCATCTTGGACATCTAATTTACTATAAACGTCATTCCAATCTTCATTTTTTAAGTTCTGGCATAATTGATTTACCGTTTTATCATTGATTAGTCTGTATTTGTTTTTTACATAAGGAATGTTTACCCTTTGTACGGAAGACGTTATTTGGAATACAGGTAGATGATTAGACAGATCTGAAAAAAGAATACCGCATTTATAATTCCCTTCTAGATTGTTAACAAATATGTTATCAATTAACGTTGCACTTGAATTAGTTACTCTCGTTGGTCTTGAAATTAACGGGTAAAACGTTGATGAGAACATCTGATTTATAAAATCCTTTATATGTTGATTTTCGTCAGTTTTTAATAGATCAAGATTAAAATCTCCCATCAAGTAGCACTTCTTGTTCTGCAAATCTAATTTTTGTAGTAACTCAGCAAGACATTCCTTAAATTTGTCTAGCTTATCATTCGGAGGCCTATATATTATTCCTATTAAAGTGTTACTTGGTTTAGTTGTCAGCTCAATGAACTGTGATTCTATTACATCCTCAATGTTAACAGCTAGGTCAGTTCGCTCTCTGAACTGATAAGAATTGTTTACATATAAACCAACACCACCTCCCTGTTTGTTTGTTCTGACCTTTCCAATGTTTTGATAGCATGGTAATTGAAAATTGTTTTTATTGTTGCGATTTAGCCAGGTTTCTGAAAGGCTAATTACTGAGAATTCGTGTTCCAAAGAATCTAGGTATGCTTTAAAATCATCAAACTTATTTAATATGCTACGAATGTTTAGATGTAAAATTGAAAATTCTGAATCATTAGAATCCTTTGTCATGCTTTTGAAGGTATTTTCGTCATGGTAATCACAGGCTTCAATATGGTTTATAATTTGGTTGTAGTAATTATGATCAGGGTCTAAATCAGAATTTAGTGTTAAATATGACTTTCCGCGACTGTTTAGCGAAAAAGGATTGTAAATTAGATTTCGCAATCTGGCAATTTCATTTTCATTTAGGTTAAGGTTTGAATGGTGATTTATATAGTTCTGAAATTCATCGTTATTCAACTCAGAAAATGGTAGTGAATCATTTAAGCTGGATATATCTGTAATCATTTCGTTAACTCGCCATTAGTTACCTCATTTCTAAAATATAATTACTCAATGTCTCCCAGATCAGACCAGCTTCGGATTTCCTTGACCCTTGGGTCACCACGCTGTTTGTATTTAATTTTTCCATTTGAAAACCACGAGCTTTCCACAGACTTCTTTTTGTTCAGATCTTTCAGTCTCTTGGCAATGTCGTCAGCCATGTCCTCAAATATGACAAACCCCTTGCCCTTCAGTAATCTCCGCTTGACAAGGATTTTCATTTTGGTCTTATTAGACTGAAGCTTTACAATGACAGGTCTGGGTTTTCTGTCACGCCGTGAATCTTGAACTTCATCGCTTTTCTTCCGTCCACCAATTCTGTGAATAATCTCGATCTCGTCGGATCGAATCTCTTCTTGAAGATTTTCTTGAACAAATTGCAGGATGTGAGTGGTTGCAAAAGCGTTGTGATGCAAAAACATGATGTCAGTCGGGTATCATGGGTTACATGATGATGTTCAGTGCTGTGGAACTGGCGATAAATAAAATTTTAGCTCACAGCCGTGATCCGTTACATGTAATTAAAAGTATTTTTAACTAGAACAAATTGAACCCTTTTTTTTATAGAAAATGAATTGTTAAGATATTCATGAAACTCAAACGTTTGCATTTGTAAGCGAGATGAAAGTGAACGATACAGTACAGAAAATGTATTTTCGGCAAACCAAATGTACTGTTCATTTCTCACCGCATAATCCCACGTGTCATCAATTTGAACACGAAGATTCCGTTCTACGTGATCAAGGCTCTCATTATAGTCCTCTTTCAGGACTGTGATCTCCTTTTCCAAATTTTGGAATTTATGTTCCAATGCCTTGATCTTTTCAGACATCATGTTCTCGAGTCTTGCTGCTAGAGTTTCTAGCTTTGAGTCCAGCATGTCATTGATCATGATGATCGTGGCAATTCGCTGCTCTTGCCCGTCCAACTCTTTATTATTTGCATCATTGAGTTCTCCTTTCCTTTGTTTCCTTGCTGGACTGGCATTCTCTCGACCAGGAGTAGCTAAAACGTTTCTATAGGTACGTTTACCCGGATCGCTCTTACCGGCCGCCATCTTCGCCGCCATCTTTTAAAAACCGTTTCTGCAGGCAAATAATCCTGGACACTTTGGAATGTCGTAGACTGATACGAGTGCCAGTTTCCTAGAACTTTCGCCAAACTTTATTCATCTGTTTGGTAATTGTTTTAGTTTCCTGTGACACTGTTTTCGCTCATGTTTCTAGCGCGGCGTGATGGCAGTTGTAGTGTATTGCGTTACACAAACGTGACTGTTCACATGCTATTACTCAATGTACACATGCTGTACTAATACTGTTCCAAGTACAAAGTAGAATTACTTATCACGAGTCTTGTACTCTTAATATACTATCTTGATTGCTCAATAAAATCAGTTGAATACAAGCAATGAAACGTGTCACTTGTCTATCGAATGACGACACAACAGCAGCAACCAAGCATGCGCTGCTCACGCGTGACTTTTAAGTCCACTGAATCCACGTCATTCAAGGTTAAATAATCAACGGATTCATTTCGTCTGCAGGTCGGGACCAAACAGCACTACAACTAAAACTGACTTGATTCGAGTCAGGATCGATTCGTTATCGGCTGATCTGCGTGTCTGGAACACAATCAGTGTTATATCGGCCTCTCAACACAAGAAGTCCAGAACAACTTCTCAATACGGACTGAGGAGATACTAGCCAGATTGAGGTAAAACGTCCACGATATTATAAAATACTCTCTACATTTGTTAGACAATTTTGTTTTCTGGGGGAAGCTAAAGAAACAGAATTAATCAAACAAAGTGAAGCGTTCGTTTTTTTGGTGGAATTTCTTAGCACAATACTTTTTTCTGTGGTCATTTCCCTCGGATTTCCCAGGCATTTCCTCGGCCGCGTGACCGACGGTAAATCATGATATTTATTGATCAGAACACGTGAACAGTAAATGCTGATGCACGTGATTGGTCGCAATTCTCTACTGGGATATTATACTCACAACTGTATTCTCCTACGCCGACATTCACTTATTATAATCTAGAATAATGCGCTAGGCAACGCTTCTAACTGATTGGACTATAAGATATTTAATCAGTTAGTAAAAATTACGAGCGTTTCGAAGAATTTAAATCAGACCGGACTTACTCGAGAAAAAAATTAATAGTCTAATATTTTAAGGATTTAACAGTCTTAAAATATTTTCAGTAATAGTCTTAAAATCTTCAAAAACTACTTGATATTCGTCACGATAGCCAACAATTTATGATTACTGATTAAATCAGTTTCTACGTTTTGCAGTATCAAAGATTCCATGCAGTAACATTAAAAAGAACATTGCCAGCCAAACTATCACACCTTGACTGATTCCATAAGTCGGTGTGTCCGCACGCTCCTTGGGTTACCCATGAGTAGCAAGCGAGTGGAAATAGCTACTTATGGAATCAGTCTATCATTCATTCTTTATTTTTTTTCATCTTATGTTAACCTTGGTGTAAAGCAACACAGCATTACCGAGATAATAAACTGAAAGAGACTGAAAGGCTTGAACCACTGATACAAATGAGAATCTTTAGAAACGAGGCCAATTTGAAAATTGTATTACTGATCGCATTTTGTGGTTTCCTTCTTAAATACAGTTTGTATCAAATCTTGTTACATTTTGCGTTAATTAACGGATTTATTATATTTTTGGTTAAAAGATACGTATATATTATCACAATTAATTAACTTATAAATGTGAGCAGAGGTCTATACTTTCTCAGTTCAGTTTTTTTTATTATTACACACTGTTTACAAAAGATAAATTAAGTAGACTACAGGAACAATTCATTACATAGCGCAACATTGTTGGATGTTGTTGTGAAGGAGCTGGCCAAACGCACACAACTTTTGAACGCAACACATCACAACATTGTTGCGCACAACATGTTGCACACGTTTGGTCGCCCTGTTGCAATATGTTGCAGCATGTCGGATGGTTCTTGGAAATAGCAAATCAAACTAGTGCGCAATGCTCCGGTGCAACAATGTCGCACGAACGGGCCCAAACGAGTAAAACATCATGCGACATCCAAAAATGTTTGCACGAAAAATTTGAACATTTTCAAACTTGATCCAACACCATCCAGCATATTGCAACATATTGCAAACGGATGGCCAAACATGTGCAACGTGTTGTGCGCAACGTTGCGTTTGAAATGTTGCGTGCGTTTGACCGGGCCTTAAAAGTGTAGTAGGTTTGAGGAAGTAAAGTACTGTATCCGTTTGATTAATTCACCCAATCTCGTCCAAGATAGGCTTAGTTACCAGCCGTGGGTGCTTCGGTGCGCCGAGGATCGCGGGTGCACCGAAATATCCAGATCAGATGTTTCGTGAACACGTGACTTCGTTTATTAGTGTACCGACGTCGTAGCTAGTTCCCAGTGATTTCTCGGATGTAAATCATGTAGTTTCGTTTAGTTTAATGAATTCGCCACAAATACCGATGTATATACAGTAGAAAAATGGTGGCGGGAGGTAACTCCCTTATAAAAATAAATAGAAAATACATGCAAAAAAAAAAAATTCTCACAATGAAACGTGACTTGCATGAGCACTTCATTCATGTTGTTATCACTCAGAAAGGATGAGACTCTTATCAATCGCATACTATAGCCAAAATAATTTGAAAATGTTGTCCTTCCTTCGGATTTTATCAGTGTATTTCCAAATCCACAGGCTGCTTAGCTGTCTATTTTGTTTATTTTGGGCGGAGAAATAAAAGCCCAGTTCCAACAGGTTGTGCAACCTTGCTTAAACCTGTATCTGCTTTGTTTAATTTGGCAGATCTTGCTTTGTTTTAAAATACAGCTGTGTAAAAACCTCAGTGCATCTCTTATGAAATAACTTTTTCGCTTCAATTTTCTGCTTGAAACTGAACACATTAGGGAAGGTAAGTAGCTTGCTTTGTATGTATTCATGAAGCGCTAATACGCGAAAAGGACTGTGCTGTTTGCAGTCTTGATACAGCTACCACCACTAGCACGTGATCTATTTTGAATTTTGGACGTAATTCGTATATTATGAGTGGCGAATTTTTCGAGTTCGAGTCATAAACTCTCTTTAGGAGGAATATATTGAAATCAAATATAATACAGCTACATTTACTAGTGAGATATATCACTATGAACCTGATGAAAAACGGAGACCTAGTGAATTTCGTGATAATGGCACTAGTTAGCTATAGTAATAGATAGTTATCAAATTTGCCAACTAAGCATTTTGGTCAGTTATCAGCGATATGTATTCTCACTGTGTTTTGCTCATGATGATTACTGTACTGACTAAATTAAATGTAATGCCGTAGCTTTTAAAATGTTTATACTTATATCACGCAGTGAGGTTCAAACTTGAACCATAGCCAGATGTTGACAACAGTATGGAAGACAAAACAACAGGTCGTGATGAGCGATTTGAGTGTTAGGTTGATTTCAGTTTCGGATGTTTTTATCGGTTCTGAAAGTCTGCCTCGTCCCCAGTCGCTCGCGGGGATAATTTAGAACGGGGCGCGCGGGGAACGATTCCCATCATCCCCCGCTCTCGCGCTTCGCGCTCGTTCCAAGCTTCCTCGCGCTTCGCGCTCTCGCGAAAAGCCTGTGGAGGAGGCAGTCTGAAAGTCATCAGTCTTCATCTGAGTCATATGCTCATTCAGAGAGAGGATCTGGACTAATTCAGTCTCTTTTTTTCAATGTAAAAAATAATAATAGTAAGTTAGATTTCAAACATGATAGTCAAATGTACATAAATTACATCAATTATTGTACAGTTCTATAAATGTTTTAATTAAGTCTGTACATGACTGAAACGCTGAGGCCTTTGGATCCAACGTTTCAACAGCAGAATTTTCGTCCACGTTTTTTTGCCTTTTCTCCAGTCTATCGTGATAACTCACCCTGTCGATGGTTTTTAGATTTTTTTATGATATTATGCCCTGCCTCTACGGTCTTTTCACAAAATTGTAAACTAGTAGGAACTGGTACCTGCTAGCCACATCATGTCATACATGATGTCTTTTGCTATACTGTCAATTTTTTCAAACGTTTGGCCATTGTCCTTCAGAAATCTAGCCTACAAGTGCGCAGTGCCAGTCACTTGTCTGGCTAATATGGATTAACACTTTTTTTGTTCGGTAGTCCCAAACGTGTTATGTTCCATGCACATATCGCGTGGTGATATTAAACAAAAGACCACGTGGCGGCACATGTTGAAATTGAATGGTTGACGTATTATTTACCTTTATCGTCTACTTTTTTCATTTTCACTTAGCGTGCAAATAAAAGCATCGCATAGGGAGTCGGTCGTCAAGTTGGGTCGTTTATTGCCTCTGTTGTGCAAAAATAGTGCTGTTACACGTGCTATCCAGTGAAACTAAAATAACTAAATTTTCGGCGGGGAAACTCAAGCCGGAAATACGGTCTGCGGTCTGCAGTGAAACTCATTGAGAGCCGAATCTCTTACCCAGCAGGTCTCTCGAATCCGGTGACAAGATATTACCTGCGAGCAGGCTCATGTTGTTGGGGTCCATGCGCGAGAGAATCACACGCGAGCCGGCGAGCGAAGCGAGCAGAAATGACAAATTTACATACGAGTCGCAGGCTATATTGACGGAAACCGTCTACCGGTGAAAGATGAGTTTCCCGTCATAAATTTATCCGTCCATTTTCCCGACGGGAAATCAGACGGAAAACTCGTCTTAGACGGAAAACCGTCTTAAATTCACATTAGACGAGAAAATCAGGGCGGGTTTCCTGTTTCAGTTACACACTGGAACTGGAAATCCAGCAATTGCTTCTGGGATAGAATTGTAACCTGGCCTCATACTCGTCCTTCTAAGTCATTTATCCGTCTAATTTTACCGTCCTTATAAAGGTCGCGCAGGACCCTTGATCATGAATAAATTCATACGTCAAATTTTAGTGGTAGGTGTTATCTTCTAAAGCTTCAAATCTCGGCATTTTGAAAGTCGATTCCGCTGAAACTTAATGGGGATATTGGTGGATGATAGAATTACATCATGATTGTCGTTTTTCTGGCAGATCGCAATTTGCGGAAAATCAATTTTTGTGTCCAAGCTTTCAGCTTGGGAAGCTATTGCCCAGTGGTGCATCATAACCTCTTTTGTGATGTGACAGAAGTAGATTTTGCAATTTCAAGACTCGTTGAAAGTTATTGCCTTCAAAAGGAGTAACATTTGGAAAATTAGACTTTGAAACGTTCTATCTTCTTTTTGAAAGGCTTTTTTGCAATTCCGCTTCTGTCACATCACAATACAGTACACTAAGTTTACCTTGCTCGTGTATCAATTCCTGAAGTTCTATATCCACGACGAAAGCTTGGACACAAAATTGCCGGTTTTGCCCCTTCCGAAGACTAACCGAGTCAACAAAGTGTATGACAACAAAAGTTGTGAATCTAATTATGATAATTCGTGACATTGAATTGCACGTGCCGCAAAACTAAGAACAATAACTTTCTAATTACCAATACGCCGGAAACAAATTTTTTTGAATCGATTTTAATAACGTTATAAAAACACCTTCATATGAATATTTCGCGTACGGTCGGCATCAGTCGTTACGGTTCGTGCAAACTCTTCAAATAAATACATACACAATTGAGAGCAAGGGTCCTGCGCGACCTTAAAGGGACACTGTCCCGGCGTATTTGCTCACAACTGTTGTAAATGAACGAAATGGTCCCTAAATCTATGGAATAAGAACCTAACTAAATGATAAAAAGACATTTCTTGAAGAAATTCCATACTGCAACAAAATATTTGCAAAAATTCAAAGATTTCCAAGCCAAACTTGAAACTTTGAAAAACTGACAGCCTGTCGTTTTTTCAAAAATCCATATTGCAATCCATTTCCATCCTCGCTGTGGATAGGGCTATGCCTTAAATGGATATCCCAAAATAAGATTAGCCTACTATAGCACTGATTAGCCCCGAGAAAAATACTGATTAGCCCCGAGAATAGCACCCCGGTTAGCCGACTATAGCACCCCGGTTAGCCTACTATAACTCTGAGAATGATTAGCTTTCTTTTGTGAGTTGGGGTAACGTCTGATCTTATTTTGGGGTATCCATTCTAGTCACGACCCTGTGGATAGTCATCCTCGCTTCCTAATGGATTCCTGACAGTTGTCGAGTGTTATTCTACAGAATCAACTTCCTATGATCTAGATATGTTTCTGAGCTTCCCAAAATCATGCTAAAATTGAGGACAGTGTCCCTTTAAATTCATATTAGACGGAATTTCGTCTGAGACGAGTTTTCCGTCTTCTATAAATATGAATTCGCTAATTGATAATGATCTGGCGCCGGTTGTTCGATAGTCGCGCGATATTAATGCTGATCTTGGGATGTATGGAGGGTTAGAAGGAAGCTTTGGAATTCCAAATCAGGGGCACCCAACGGATCGTTTCAGTGAAATATCTGTGTTCGGAAGGCCTATAATCGCCTCAGATATTGGGATTAAAGTTTGTAGTTTTCTTTAGGGGAATATCATCTCGAACTTTCTTAATATGGGAAAATTAATACCTATTATTTTCGGAGAGATAAAAATTTCGTTTTGGGTACAAAAAAAGGTCATCAAGGATTTTCTGAAAGGAAAAAAGGTCAGCTAGGATTTTCGGAAAGGAAAAATCAGCAAGGAAGAGCTGAGGTTTTCGGGAAATGACTAAAAAAGCCCTAATAAATTCGTGAAGTCTAAAGTTCCTCTAGAATGACCGAACAGATATAAATTTTATAGCGCAGCTTAGAATTCATTTATAGATCTTTAAAAGCACACCAGACAGCCTAAAATAGTGTTTTAAAGCAATTGGAAGAAAACCGTCGTTGGGTGCCCCTGACAAATCACGGTGTGTAAAAACCTCAGTGTTAGAAAACTGAAAATACGTTGGGTATAGGGAATCGAATACTCCTAGAAAACTTTTCATAACTTCAAAAATGGAGGAAGATGGAGCTTTTTATCGCTAGGCAATCTCGTACCCAGAGTCCACGGTCTCCTCGGTCAGCGGGTCGTCGCCAGGTAAGACTCTGGGGGAATGGAATTTTTACACCAGAAATCTGGTATTCCGGTTGTTGTGCGCATGCTTAGCTCTAAAACGGAAGTCAACATTCTCGACCCCAAAGCCTTCGCTTTCTTGACTTCGAGTCAGAACTTCACTCGTTTGGTGTGGAGGCATATTGGATTCAATTCGTCTTTTTAAACGAAATTTGGATTATTCAAATGATTCTTCGAAGAAGACAGCTCGACGACGAAATGTTTATTGTGACAGGGCGATAGGGAAAGCAAAAAAATGGCAGCTGATTCCGGTAAGTTTACTGTCCTTTATGATAGGTCAAGGGGAAGGAGAGCGATTTTATAAAATCAGCTAAAATCTTTAGAATTATAATTTATCGCATTGTATTTCTGTGTATTTTTTGTAACTATGAGAACTTGTCAGACTTTGTGAGTGAGCTCACTGAAATGAGACATATGACCTCCGTTTTTTGTTTTCTTGTGGACCATTTAAGCTTAAGTCTACTCTTTGACATTGAGCTACATTGTACATCAGTTCATATTTTAACTGCTGAGGAATGCCTTGCCTGATAAATTGATAGTTCAATCAGGCTAGGATCGCTACTGTATATTATTATACCGGTATATGAGGGCAAATAAATGCATTGTTATCCTGGTGCATGAGCCATGTTAATTTGCTTATTTGTTGTTTCTATTTTAGAGATGTAAACAGAAAAATTCCCATCATGGAGGCTAACTTGGGAGACCCAGTTGAATCAAACCATTCTGTAAGAACAATACAAAGAAAAGCAGTCCTGGCCATGTGTGGCAAGAAACTTCCATGAAAAAATGTGAACATGAGGTTACATTGTTTGAAAATCAGTAAATCATATATGAACAGAAATTTGTGTTGCAGTTTGTCATGTACAGTCCATCATCAAATCCAATTTTATTAATATCTTGTGAGAAGTGCTGTTTTAGAACAAACCACAGCACAGGTATAACTGGCAAAATACAACTCATATGTTCACCAGGAACCCCGAACGGGAGTGGTGGGAGTACTTCCTTATCTGGCCGTGAGGGGGATGTGTGGCTCAACCGGGTATGCCAATGGTTTTCAGGGTTTTTTGTCTTGAACAAGCGATTTCATCACTTTTTGTCTTAAACAGGGTTTCTTTATTACAAGACCATCAATGAAAAGGCCTTCAGTGCTTGATGCATACTAAGAATTAATGTAAACAGCTTAGTGACTGCATAATAAGGGGTGGCGAATGGTCTATCAAAAATAGCGAATCTCGGCAAATTTAAGGCAAGTCTCGGAATCTCGGCACTTAAAAAAAGCGTCTCGGAATCTCGGGCTCGCCAGAAATAGGACGGTCTCGGAGTCTCGAATTTTGTATCTCGCAAATGCAGCTTCTTTTATACTCTATTTTCTCAGAGTTTTGGATCATTGCGTCTCGAGCTCGGATTTTTTGAGCGCTAAGTCTCGGGCTCGGATTTTTAAACCAGGGTCTCGGCGTCTCGGCAGTCTCGGATTTTACCATTCGCCACCCCTATAATAATTAAAATATCAGTAAATTGGATGTACAGATTACGTCCTGATTTTCATCAACTTTTCCTTCTATTTACTTGCCTAAAATGCCTTGTTAAGCCAAGATTGTCGACGAACATAAACTTTAAGATGCATGTGTCATAAGCTTGATACAATATTTGCATCAGATCTGTATGGGATTTACAATGGCTCGCCTTCGGCTCGTGATTGTAAATGCCCATATACAGATCTGCCGCTCATATTGTATCTATCACTAATTGCCAATGCTGCGTTAAAATAAGAAGCAGTTTATCACTATTCTGTTCTTGTCTTTAAACTAATTAAGAGTATGATTAGACAGGTCTCAAAAATCGGAATTCTGTCTTTAACAAAGGTCAGGATTTAAGTGGCCGCACCTCCCTACCCGAGCATCTGTTGAGTACCTCCCCCAGGCACTTTTCATGCTTGCAGTCTAAATTAACTGTTAACAGTTAGGTTAAAGTTTGTATATAAACCAACTGGCTTATCAGGCCAGTGCTAAACTCTGGTTTCCATATATATAGCATGCAACGACTAGGAGTATCACTACTCCTCTGGATGGGATGTTAGTCCTTTGCAGGTACCCACCACCCACCCATTATGTTTCTCAGGGTGCCCATTAATACACTGATCGTGGGTGGAGAGAGAGAGAGCACTGTGACAGTCAAGTGTCTTGTCCAAGAACACAACGGACGTTTTATTAAGAACATAATTTCTCATTACTTTGATTTCCATAAATTTTTATTCTTTGTTCACTCCTGGGAATCACAACAGGGAGTTGAGTAATTCTTTCCATTTTTTGTTATGAATTTCTAACGTTTTATTCTCCTTGGCTATTAAAAAC
Source organism: Desmophyllum pertusum (assembly GCA_029204205.1). Classification (NCBI taxonomy): domain Eukaryota; kingdom Metazoa; phylum Cnidaria; class Anthozoa; order Scleractinia; family Caryophylliidae; genus Desmophyllum; species Desmophyllum pertusum. Next base: position 566,323 of record MU825398.1, read on the forward strand.
TCTAATTTGTAAGTACATTTAATCCTGGCCTTAAGCAACGAAAGGGATGGTTTTATGTTGAGACATCGGCATTGATAGATCACTTGCTTACAAAGGATGATAATATGATTTAATAGTAGGAAATCCTTCCGAAAAAAACCAAATGTTATATTAGAAGCATTTAAATTATGAAGGTTAATAAAATAATCTTTCAGCCACTTCGTTACTGAAAGCCAAAAGCTGCAAGTAGTTTCGCAGTAAATAAATAGATGCTCGAGGGATTCGTCAGACTTTCCACAAAAAAGTGCATGTAGGTGAGGTGACAATACCCATTTTGTAAAGTGCTTTATTAGTGTAAACAATAAATTATATTTAAAAATTTATACTGGAATTCTCTGGTTTTAGAGTCAATGGTTACGCTTCTCGGAAGTAGATAAATTACTCCATGTTGTTCAAAACTAGATTTTAATCATATATAATATGTAGTAAATAGCTTATATACAGTTACTTCCTTTTTTTGTAGATACGCTGTATGTGTACTGTTTAGTATATTTTTCTTGTATCGTATTGTTTTTTTCCTATATATTTTTCATTGTTCATTGTTCTGTAAGTAGTATTTATTGTGAATAAAGTGTGAAATCATTAAAAAAATAAAAATAAAAAATAAAATAAACAACAACAACAACAACAGGGAGTTGAGGGAGTAAATGCTTTGAGGTGTTTTTTACAAAGGATCCACCTCTTAAAATCCATTTCAGTGCGTTGTTTTGTATTTATATTTGGTATTTGCACGTTGAATAAATAAATATGTATGCATGTAATGAGTTGACTTCAAGGACTGAAAGGCAGGAAGCCTTCAAACTTATTTAATTTCTAAAACTTCCATTCATCCACTATGGCCATCCCCATAAAATGTTTTGGTCGGACGATGGGAAACAAAACATTTTATGGGGATGGCTATGGAAGATTTTAAATTATGGAAATTTAGATTAGCTCTGTATATATGTCACACAATAAATCACCATAGCACAAAAAGTTATAAATATTTATTTAGTGAAATTCCACCCAAGTACGTTTCCTTTGCTATGTCTCCTGACACGATAAGTAAACGAGTAAGTGCCACGCGTATAATATGCGTTTTGACACCGAACTTTGAGCACAAAATTCGGCAAGAAGACAAGTGGCGCTTAGGGCGCTTTCTGTCTAGCAGATTCATGCACATTCGACGAGCAATTGGCCGAAATTTCAGGCAAATTCCACTACACAATTTCCTACAAACTTGCCATTTCTGATGTACACTTTGCAGACTGTATGGCAAATGGCGTCAAAATAGCGATTGATTTCTTTATAAAAATACAACTTGAGAACTAAAACAATTTACCTCCAGAATATAGAATATCACTTTCAGGTTGATTTCCTTTATGTTGACCGGCAAATATGTTTTAAAATGGCTAAGGCGAACACATAATTGGCGTTGAAAATACGCGCATCTTGCCACCAAACAGCCGCCATCTTTAAAACATGACAAAATAATGCTTTGCGATCACTTCCATTCTCTTTCATTGTTATACAAACAGCCAATCAAAAAATTCGACATTAATTCCATTCCCCCAGAGTCTTACCTGGCGACGACCCGCTGACCGAGGAGACCGTGGACTCTGGGTACGAGATTGATCGCTAGGCTGTTTAAAAAATGAAAATATCTGGCTAGTCAGTTTCTGTGTGCGGGTTCGACCCTGGTTCGATTGAAGTTTACCTGGTTTTCCTGGAGAACTCATGTGTTTCATGCGTCGATCGTTCATTACGTATTAAAGCGAACATTTTGTGAACCTCCAGCTAAACGCCCTTTCGGCCAGATGCAGCTTAGTATCCTGGCCTTCCTTTGATATAAATTACAGGAAAGTGCCGAGAGGAATAGCGAAAAAAACGCGAATTTTAATTTTTCATCACAGTGAAAACAATTTCAAGGCGTTGCCGTACGTTCAGTGTACGTTTTTCATGTGTGATAGGCAGTTTTCTTCTGGCGGATCAAGGATTGTAGCGAACCTTGAACTCTCACTCACTCAGAAGGTAAACAAATTGATGATGTTGCTTTACTAAAAGTCCTTTCAATTCTGATCGGCGTTCACATTCGATTTTATAGCCACAATTTGCTTCGCCTACTTGTCTTTTTCCCAAACTATGCATACCTACCTCCCTTTCATTCGAATTTCGTCGTCAATTGTGTTCTAGCAAGAGAATATTCTCTTGGTTCTAGTTACTTGTTCTTGTGAACATCATCAATGCACTGATGGTATCGATATCATAAATGGAAAACTTTGCTAAAATCAACTTTTGCGATATTTCTCTTTACTAGCTCATTTAAAATCCGGCGATGTCAAAACGGAGCCATTGTTGGTTGAGAGCAGATATATTTTTGAAGATGATTTCTTTCACGATCTGCGAAGTTGAATAATCGATCTACGTCGACACATACTGAAATGAGGTCATTGTTTCCCGAGCGACCATCTGTTCTTTGTCTAGATCGCAGCTTCTTGAAGAATCAGTAATATCCCCAACATTTGATGAAAAATAATACTATTGTATTTATGTTTGGTTGTGTCATCCTTTTACTCCTAGACTTACTACACATCTCTGTATTTCTTCGAATCCACCGTATTATTCTGTTCTTGTTCTGTCCTCTCTTCTCGCTCAAAACCTTAGTCAGTTTTATGTGTTCTGTGAGTGTGTGTGTGTGTGTATGCGTGCATGTTTTGAGGTCCGTTTTGTATTTTATCTTTGCCTCGTGTCAGACCCCTTCCCGCTATTGTCCTCATTTGAAACTAAAATCTACCGGTATTACCTTTATTGGCACCAATTTGACTCCAAAACAGCAATTCTGTTTTCAGTTCCAGGTTAGAAGACGCGGAGAAATTGCGCCGAATATGGCGGGATATTCCCAGTAGTCTTGGTCAGTGTGAAACGACTGTGCTGTCACAAAGCTATAAACTGACAATGTTTTGTTGGCTCATCCAAGACACATGCATTTGAGAGATTTTTATCCGGATTTGGTGCAGACTCTTAGACTTTGTAGCACACCAAGTCGGTTGCGCGTCTGTTTGCTGGTTCCAGATCTCGCGCGCAAATGCTGACCGCACCCAAACTGCTCTCGGTTGTTTTAAGACCGTATAGTAACCCAGTGATCAAATCAGTGCTACTTTAACTTCAGAAATTTTCGGACCTTTTTCTTTTCGGACATAAAAGTTCGGACAAACAACTTTTGGACGTTTATTTCGGCACATTTCGGACGTGATCACTGAGAATAAAGTCAGTTATGCCGCATTAGTAAATGAGCGATTTATTTCATCTCTGCAAATATAAACACGGCATATATATTTGTAACTATGTTCATCATCAGATCGAGAGTTTAAACTCTGATATGCCTTGAAGGATAAACAGAACAAACTCACTCCACTGTGGTTGCCTCGATAGCTCAGTAGTTAGAGCACCTGCCATGAGTTCAGGGTGTCGTGGGTTCGATTCCCGCTCTGGGCATCTGATTATCCCAACCATTGTTCTGTATTAATAATAATAATAATAATAATAATCTTTATTTATATAGCGCCGTTTCTACTAAAAAACCAACAGCGCTTAACAAAACTACTTATTATAAACAAATAAACATTACTTTACTGATATGATAATTTACTATTATAAAAACGAATAATGTATTACCCCTGCAAGGTATCTTTGTCCAACAATTTCACACATGGGCGGTGAAACGACCACTGCGCTCTTGTGCGATGTTTGATGCGGAGTGAGACTGGGTTTGAGCGCCCTCGAGAGCGCTCGCGTTCAAAACATGTCGGGAAATGAAGTTCAATAGCTGATGCAGAAAAGGGATTGCCACAAGAGAACGGTACGGGATCTCCACTTAGTTTTTGTAGAATGAACATGTCAACATGTTGGTAAGGCTGTAAGCAATAAAGAACGGGTTCAATATGTAAAATCAACAACGATTTTATTTCAAATAAGTCGAGCTGCTTCGAAACGCGTTGCTCTTTTAGTGTGGGCGCGAAAAGACAGACGTTGATTGCCTACGATCTAAACCAAACAAAACGGTAATTTTCGGCGTATGCATAGAGCAACCTTCGCTTTTTCATCGGTGTAAATTTCATTTTGAACTTTTTTGAACTTTTTGTGCTACACGCCATAGACGTCAGTGCACAGTTGTTCTCTCATAATACGGTGAAATTGGTCATTTGACGTTGTTGTTTTGCAGACCGGACGGCTAAGAAATGTACCAATATGTAAAACGCAAGTGCAGAGCCATTGTACGAGAACGACACAAAACAATAGGTGTAATTAGCAGTACAATGGTTTTGCACGCGTGCGTTTTACATATTGGTACATTTCGTGGCCGTCCGGCCGGTCTGCAAAACAACAACGTCAAATGACCGATTTCACCTTATTTTGAGAGAACAAAGTTCTGTGCACTGACGTCTAGAGCGTCTAACTCGAATATTTCAAAAAAGTTCAAAATGAAATTTACACCGATGCAAAAGCGAAGCCGTTGCTCTATGCATACGCCGAAAATTACCGTTTTGTTTGGTTTAGATCGCACGCAATTAGCGTCTGCCTTTTCGCGCCCACACTAAAAGAGCAACGCGTTTCGAAGCAGCTCGACTTATTTTAAATAAAATCGTTGTTGATTTTACATATTGAACCCGTTCTTTATTGCTTACAGCTTTACCAACATGTTGAAATGTTCATTCTACAAAAACTAAGTGGAGATCCCGTACCGTTCTCTTGTGGCAATCCCTTTTCTGCATCAGCTATTGGACTTCATTTGCTGACATGTTTTGAACGCGAGCGCTCTCGAGGGCGCTCAAACCCAGTCTCACTCCGCATCAAACATCGCACAAGAGCGCAGTGGTCGTTTCACCGCCCATCCATTCCAGCGCCCTGGTAAAACTAACTACAATATACAATCGCCGCATACAGGGGGTGATATGCTCCTGCCGCATATATATAGTTGACAAATACCTCGACAAAAGCACCAGAAAGGCTACGTTTATCGCGGAACTTTTCAAGTTCTTGTTTTCCTCTTCGACTTCAATAGATAGACTATTTCCAAGTTCCTTTTATCTCCGTTTCAAGTTCATTTTCATGCAAATAAAACACATTTTCATTTGCATGTGTTCGCACCAGGACTAGTTTTTGAAACAGAGGCACTGAAAGGGAACTAGGAAACGGGCCGCCATTTAAATATAGTGTACGTAGCAAGAATGATCTGGGAATGGGATATTGGTCTCGTATATGGGACACAATGTATTACCATTTATTACCGTTGGGTATTACGCAGCAAATTTCTCCGCAAGCTACCGGATCGGTTGTAAACGATTTATTTTTGCCAGTAAAGTTCAGTAAAATGCTAAAAGTAATGAAAGTCTTTGCAACCTAACTAGGAGAATATTTTTAATACGAGCAAGCGTATAACAATAACAGCGTATAAAATATATGTATTTGCTTTTTATTTTTACACTCTTCCAGATTACACAGCGATTTTATAATAACACGGAACAGGAACTCTAGAAAGAGAAATCAGCAGAAATCATATTCAAGGTAAGTAAAGATACGTATCTTCATTTCAGCTCTCGTTGTATTCCACTGGTCTTGCGCTCACATTGTCCTACAAAAGCAAGAGAAAATGAGATTTTCTGTTGACAAAACTGAATACAAGCCTTTAAGCTTCCAATTAAAGAACAAGATTCTAACTTAAGCTGACATCTCACTTATACTCACCTCAGCAATTTATCAGGTGTACGTATAAGTTTTCGGCGATTTCATTTTTCTGATTCAATAGCTATTTGGAAAACGTAGCCGGGATACATGTAGCTGTATCAACTGAGACACAGTGCATGCAAATGACGACGCTATTACTCGATCCTTCCTTCTTCATGCATGGTTAACAACATAATTTTTCCTATTTTGAAATACAATGACAATAAATTTCAACTTTTTTCAATCAGCTTGAATTTAGTTGATACCACTGAGCAAGCTAGCGTATAAAAACTCTATATATTTACTTTTTATTTTTACTCTCTTCCAGATTACACAGCGATTTTGTAATAACACGGAACTCAGTGGAACTCTAAAAAGAGAAATAAGCAGAAATCATACTCAAGGTAAATAAAGATCGTATCTTTATTTCAGCTCTCGTCGTATTCCACTGGTTTTGCGCTCACATTGTCCTACAAAACTGAGCAAGAGAAAATGAGATTTTCTGTTGACAAAACCGAATACAAGTCTTCCAATTAAAGAATAAGATTCTAACTTGGGCTGGAATCTGTACTTATTTACATGTATACTACCTTCAGCAATGTATCAGGTGTACGTATAAGTTTTCATTTCAGTTCTTGTGCATGTGGCTATTTAGAAAACGTATATGTTAGCGGCATACTTGTACTTGAACTAAGACACAGTGCAAATGCCGGCGTTGTAAACCATTCAACGAAAATATTACTTAATCCATCTGCATGCACTGGAAACAACTTAATTTTTCCTATTTTGAAATACAATAATAAATTTTCGACTTTTTTGTCGCGAACCATGTTCGGCCCTTTCACAAATCATGCGATCAGCAATTAACTATTACCAGCGAGCTTTGTCTTTGTGACTGCAAATTAAAATAAATCGAAGCATTAGTGCAATATAATCGATATAATATATATTTGCTGGAGGCAATACAGTTCTGAAAATGACTATTCATTTTGAGCATTAAAAAAAACTTGTCAATGGTAGGACCTGGTGGGGATCCATCGAGAACCTAACGGTTTTCTCAAAACCTCTGCATGGCGTTTTTGCACACCTGTAACATGATGGGGCTTTCTAGATCAATGTGTTTCTGTATTGAGCGAAAGTCGTTCACATAGTTGTTGTTGTCGTCATGATTGTCTTTGGTATTGGGCTGTCTATACGTTGCATTGCGGAGGAACACGCAACTTTACATTCTAGTTGAAATCCCCGTCTCGGATAATGTATAAAGACATGCTATGTGTGCAATGGACCACCGTTTGTTCGGGATCGTGTAGACTGAAGTAACATGACTAAAAGTCCTAAAAGCTCTGACAACTCGTCCCCAGTCGTCTCTCCTAAGAACATTGTACTCCACGCGGGAACGATCGATCTCTTCTTTGACTCCTTCCCATCATCCCCCCGGGATGAGCTTTTTTTATCCCCACTTCAAGATGGCGGCCATTTACGTTTTGTCATGATTCAGGTTAACTGGCGACAGTTTTGATACCTCCACGTTTAAAGACTTTTTACCCTTGAGTTTCATCAAAAGCCGATTACCGTTTGCACCAAGATCTGAGAAAAAATACAAATAAAAAAGACCGGCTGCGAGCAGTCTGAATGGGGAGGCTTATCACTTCTAAATTGCAAACTGGCTCCCTCTGATTGGTGCAAGTTAATTGTAATATTAATAACAATTTAGGTGATTACAGAACTTGATGAGCATATGCACATGCTGTTACAAGTTCTATCTTTTACAGCTGAACTAGACTGCGAGCCCGTACGGTGTCTATTATTCGCTAAAGTCCGTGAGGCGAACGCGCGCGAATAGCACGATATATTCGCGCGCGTTCGCCTCACGGACTTTAGCGAATATTATAATAAAGTGTCAATATAACACGCGCTCTGATTGGTTTAAACAGCGTGCTTTATAGATTCTTTACGCAATCCGCAGAGTTGAAGATCGAGTTTGGTACGAAAATAAACCTCTCTGTGTTAACAACCTCGGAGGTATGATGAAGGAAATTTCCAAATTGTCTTCTCCATAGTGTTCGTGCAACTGCGATCACTGGTCTCCATCTCGCAGCATCGATCTCGGCACGATGGTCATCGCAGCGAAGCAAGCCTGAAGAGTTACAACGCTCGTCATTTTAGCGATCAATTGAAAGCTTGCTTGAATATCCTCTCCGATGCTCTGAGTGGAAGGCCAAAACAGTCCAGTCTTTCTAACATTGTCACCAGTTCGGGCAATCCTCCTCTTGCTGCCGTAAATACAAGCGACGATCTTCATTCACAAAACATAGCGCAGCAGTTTGTGAAGGTTCAACCGCAAGATTTAAGCAGTTTGTTTTCCAATTGTCATGTTGGAAACTTGCAGGTTTTCATGGGCCACAATTCGGCCGTATTTCATTGAAAAAGTTCAGATTTTTAGCTTTTTTAAGGACTGAAAAGTGAACATTGAAGGACTCGTTTTGCATTCGAATTGAGTTCTTGCTCATTTCAGTTTTTGATGTTTTGACAGCTTTTGTCTCGTTGACCAATCAAATCATTTGAAGCATTCTTACAAGCGTTGTGATTGGCTCGAATTAGCGTGCTTTATCAGAGTCCAAAGCACGGGTGCTGACGACATTCAGTTTGTTCTCGATGTAAAATGGAATGTTTGTTTCGGAAAATAAAATTACAATTGTGAGGAAATCATGGATTTTTTTATCATAAGACAAATAAATAAGCCTCAACTGTGCTCTGTTCTGTTATAAAGCACTCAGGAAGCGGCGGAGCACTCAAGAAGTAGGGAGAAACACTCGCCCTATCGGCTCGTGTTCCCCCCTACACTTCTTTCGTGCTCGCGCCGCTTCCTGCGTGCTTTATAACAGAACAGAGCACAGTTGAGGCTTATTTATTTGTTAAATAAAGCACTCAGGAAGCGGCGAAGCACTCAAGAAGTAGGGAGAAACACTCGCCTATCGGCTCGTGTTCCCCCCTACACTTCTTTCGTGCTCGCGCCACTTCCTGCGTGCTTTATAACAGAACAAGCACAGTTGAGGCTTTTTTATTTGCTAAATAGACACTGCTCAGCTGACTGCTCGCAGTCTGATCAAGCTGCTAAAGAAAATCGGCGAGCGAAGCGAAGCGAGCCGAGCGCGGCCTGGGGCGAAAACGTTTGGCCGCGTCGGAGTTTGGAAGCCTGATAGTCAGGCTATCTATACAGCTGAACGGAAATTGATAGACTGTGAACAATATGTCCCTCTATTTTTTGCGCTAAACAAAACTTACAACAGGTTGACATGTTCGTTTGCGACAAAGTACTACAACGTTATACTACACAAGTCTGTGGAAGTCTGTGTGTCTTTTCTCTGTTGTATGATTGCTTAACATCATCGTAAATTGGTACCAAAGGCATATTTCCAACCCCCGAGCCCATAATTCTTCTTGTAGGGGACTCTGGACTAAAAAAATAAAAAATTACATAAATAACATAAATAAATAAATAAATAAATAATAAAGCTTACTGTGTTAGAAATCATTATGGCTGATACATTTCTAATGGATGTTTGCGGTTGGCGGAAGTAGATAAATTGTAGGTTTTGGCCGGAACCTACCTCCCTAGCTCTTTTTAAACTTACCGCTATTTGCGATTGCGATTCCACCACAAGAATGAATGAGAAATGTCGAGACGAGAAATGTTTCCGCGGTGTCTCCAAGTCGCCTTGCCTGTTCCGCCAATATACCACATAGCGCATGCATTGTGGTTGTCTTGTAGCGCATCAACTGAATGAAACCGCAAAGCTGACATACAAAGTTGTTAAAAAACACTGAGGGAGGTAAAACCACAGCAACAAAACCGATGAAAAAAAAAGTTTCCTGTTCACGTACTAAAATTTTAAGAACGTTTCCACATATTTCCAGGCTAATTTAGTAACGTTTAAATAAACTTTACTACACTTAGTACACTATCAACAGCGAAAACTCTAGCCCGATCCAAACAGGAAAGAGGGTCTCCCAGGGGGGGCCCTTGTTCCCGTGTTCCCTTCCAAAATTTTTCTATGTTCCTTGTTCCCTGTTTTCTTTACTTGTTCCCTTACCACCTCCCCCCCTCTCCCCTCTCCCCCTCCCAAAAAAAAGAAGCAACATTCCCTAGTCAAGTACTACATGTAACGCTTGTTTAATGTTCCAGTGTCCAATCTTTCGACTCTTTAACAATGTTTTTAATTTTTTTTAACAAAGTACCAGTGAGCAGCACACAGCAACGAAATCTTGTTGACTCAAGGTTTATTTCTCTGACCGATTTCGTCTGATAAGTACAGACTTCATCAGGGAGTTTGAACAAGATTACATGGGAACTTATTTTATTGCGGGCGAGCAAAAGCGAGCCCGCAGACTAATCTTGAGAGCGGTCAGCGGCACGTTCTTAAACGGGGATTTGAAGCTAGATATGAACATTCCTTTCGTCTTCCAACTGGTATGATTGGAATGTGAACTCTGTATCAAGAGAAGTGCATCACGTGTAAGAAGTTGTTTGTTGCACATGCGCATGTTAATACCTCATACCCGGTAATGGAACAAGTCGAACAGATACAGTGTTGTTTTAAAAAGATGTTCGTTTGTAGTTGACAAACGACGAGTTCGTACAATGAAATACGGGTCATTGGAGAACATAGGGGGGGAGGTAAAAGATTTATTCAACTTCAACTGAAATCAATTATATATAAAGATGTGTTGGCGATTAACTCGTAAAATTAAATACGAGTCATAGGAGATTAAATGGCCACGTGCACGTGTGAAATGTTATCGTTATAACAAGCCTTATTCAACTGAAATCAATTATAGACTTAATTCATTGCTTTTCATACGTTAACGTTATTTCGAACAAGCAACAAAAGTTGAAAAAGACCGTCTAGTCAGCATTGCGAATAAAGAAAAATATATTGTAGTAAAGTTTATTGAAACGTGACTAAATGAGTTTAAATATAAAGTTTTATTATAACTAGAACCGGAAATATAAATACGGGCTGAGTTCGTAAAATTAAATACGGGTAATAGAGATCATAACGGGAATTAGGGATCGCCGTGTGAAATTATCGAAGGCCACGCATGTTATCGTTATGATAAGCTTTATTCAACTGAATACTTAATTCGATGCCTTTCATATGTTTACGATGTGTGATGAGTCATGCGGATATGAATGTATCTATATATGCCACGGATAATTATAGACTTCAAGTGTTTTAAGGTTTGCGTTGTGTATAACAAACAACAAAAGCTGAAAGAAAGCCAATCTACTGGATTGCGAATAAAGAAAATATTATTGTAGTGAAGTTTATTGGAACGTGACTACCAGTGTAAATGATTTTAGATAAGTTTGATAACATAACTAGAACCGGAAAGATAATTTTTGAATGTTACAGTAAGGGTGGAAATATGTTTGCTACGGAAATATAATCTTTTGTTGGGTGCAAATGTTTGCCGGGACTACGTGTCACATGCAGGACTGCGCCCGGTTGTTCAAAGGGTGGAATAACGCTATGTGTGGGTGTTAAATAATAGAACGTGACTAAAATTTGAGTTTGACAACGCAGTAAGTTAGCCGCAACGGTGAGTTATGTCAGTGAGTTAACCCGGGTGAGTTGCAAAATCTTGATTATGCCGGCATAATCTTGAATTTTCCGGCATAATCTTGAAATTCAAGATTAATACCATATATACACACTGAACATGACTCCGACCCCACAACTTACTTTAATCATATATGAGATATTTGTCTTTACAGCCTACCGTATGAGAATGCAAAATAAATTTAGTAAAAGCAACCTGTCGGTGCCAAAAGGTTATAGATTACCTACCTCTGACAATCCTTCAGCCATCGTGATAATGTAGAAAAGCTTGCTGTACTGTAGAGCCTCGTGAGTCAGCCTCGTGACCATGAGTCGGATCTTGAGCAACTTCGGCCCGATGAATGTGAAACACTAAATTACGCAATTCCATTTTCATTTCCGCCAAAATCTTTTAAGATTTAAAAATTTCGTAAATTTGCCGGCAAAATCTTGAAAATTCAAGATGTTGAAAGTCAGGTTTTTCCTGGAAAAAAATCTTGAATTTGCCGGGATTCTTGAAAATTCAAGATTTTGCCAAAGCCCGTAAAATTCAAGATTTTGCCAAAGTCCGTAAAATTCAAGATTTTGCCTAAGACCGTAAAATTCAAGATTCTGCCGGCAGAATCTTGAAAATTCACGATTTTGCCAAAGATCGGAAAATTCAAGATTTGGCCTTGAACATTCAAGATTATGCCGGCATAATCAAGATTCTGCAACTCACCCCAGTGGTAACTCGCTAGATAACTCACCAAGCATAACTCGCCGACTTTGAGGACCCCTAAAATTTGATTCCACAACTATAGAACCGGAAATATGATCGTTTGTTAAACACACACGATTAATTGATCTCTCAGATTTTATTGTGACACGATAACTTTACGCTTGCCACATGAAATAAATATAAGTTATGTTCTGATATGAAAATATCCAAATTTAAAGCTGGGAGTTTCCACTGAATTTCCTTGCTCCTAGCGAAAAACGTACGATGTTGTGTTACACGTGTCGCGCCATCTATTGTAGATCTGGCAAGATTTCAGTGCAACCATGAGCTATAGGAAACGTGGGTTTTGACTAAATAAAAGCAACTTACTTACAAAGAAGTAGTCCTTTGTCTTTAATTGCCATCTCAGCCGACTCTACATTCGGTATTTAAGGATAAAAACCACAGCTTTGTATCCAATTGATCGTCAGTGCTTTCTTTACGCTTTGGTAACCAAGCTTTTATTGAAATCGGAGGCCGGATGCTAAGCTTGTGGTTCACATGCTAATAAAAAATCATTGGGTAGGAAGAACTTTTTCGTTGCTAGGAGATTTGGGTTTCTGGCCAATCACAGAGCCGAGAAAACAATGGGCATTGTTTTTCAAATTCGTGGTCAGCTGGTAAGGTCAACGAAAACTCTCTGTCCCCCAGTTAGTAGAAAAACTGCGACAAAATCAAGACTTTCCCCACGGGGATGGCGACATGAAAAATGTAAACAGGAATTTATTAAATAGATTTCGACTGAATAAAAGCAAATAACTTACAATGAAGTAGTTCTTTATCTTTTATTGTCTCCTCAGCCGCTATTCGTTTGATATCGAGGGCATAAAAGCTGGCTTATTTAACGAATAGTTCTCTCTGTCCGGTCCATTTGAATCGACAACAATAGTTCTCATCGTTACGAAGAAAACTCCTCTAAGATCGCACAGTCGCTGTTTGAAGAGAGAAAATAAAGGGATGTTCAAATTTTGGACAAGATTATAAGCTAAATTTGAGTATATGAGTTGAAAGTGGATGTTACCAGTAGCTGTGTTAATTATTTCTTACCTCGAAAAGTTCAACGAAATTCGAACTGACCTGTCTTCCGAGAAAATTTCGATTCCAGGTTTCCCGCTCGTTTGAGACCCCCCAAGGTGGCCACCCTGAACTTCCTTATTTGGGCATGGCCACCCGGCCGTCTTACGAGCTTCAAACGATTGATCAGAATTGTCTTCCTACCCAGTGATTTTTACCGTTAGTCAAAAATTCAAATTAGACCAAGCTTAGCATCCGGGCCTCCGATTTCAATAAAAGCTTGGTTACCAAAGCGTAAAGAAAGCACTGACGATCAATTGGATACAAAGCTGTGGTTTTATCCTTAAATACCGAATGTAGAGTCGGCTGAGATGGCAATTAAAGACAAAGGACTACTTCTTTGTAAGTAAGTTGCTTTTATTTAGTCAAAACCCACGTTTCCTATAGCTCATGGTGCAACATGTCAAAAGATCCGGTTCTTTTCAGTGTCTCTTTCAAGCAAGAAAACAATTTAGTTTAAGGTGACGCAGGACCCTTGCCCATGAATAAATTCATAAGCTTAATTTCTGGGGTGGGTGTTGTCTTCTAAACCTTCAAATCTCCGAATTTTGAAAGTCGATTCCGCTGAAACCTAATAGGGATATTGGCGGATGATGGAACTATATCATGATTGTGGTTTTTCTGGCAGATCGCGCTGTACGGTGATACGTTAAGCTTCTAAGTTAGAATTGCGGACATGCAATGTTTGTGTCCAAGCTTTCAACTCGAGAAGCGTTCTAAATTAAATGTTTGTATTACCTAGTGGTAGATAATAACCTCTTTTGTGATGTGACAGAAGCAGATTTTGCAATTTCAAGACTCGTTTGAAAGTTATTGCCTTCCAAAGGAGTAAAATTTTTGAAAAATTAGAATTTGAAACGTTCTATCTTCTTTTGAAAGGCTTTTTGCAATTCCGCTTCTGTCACATCACAATACAGTACACTAAGTTTACCTCCTCGTGTATCAATACGCCGAAAACAAATTTGTTTGAATCGATTATAGTAACGTTATAAAAACACCTTCTCATGAATATTTCGCGTACGGTCGGCATCAGTCGTCACGGTTCGTGCATACTCTTTAAATAAATACATACATAATGAGAGCAAGGGTCCTGCGTCACCTTAAAGCCCGGATTTAATGAGCCGGGAGCATTTGTAGTGGGGCAACGAGCTCGGAAAATTAAATACTGATCATGAGTGATAGAGGGAAAGTTACGCCAAATCGTCACGCGTGAAATGGTCGAAGGCCAAGCATGTCGAACATAGCGTCCAATAATAAAGCCACGATTGCTAGCCAGTGGTTTCCTAAATCAAAGCCAATTTAAAAATCCCCGATACTCCGGTAATCCGCCCGCACTTCCTAACCCATGGTTACTCCTAGTACATTACAGATCACGTTCCCGTAAGGGTGTGAACAACCAAACACCCACAAAAATATATGTGCAGGATATGACTAAAGTCCTGCATAGAATATGTCATGTTTAATTTTGGGGCCACGGATTTAACGTTAAATCCGTGGGGCCCAAATGATGAAGTCTGTACTTATCAGACGAAACAAGGGGCGGTTCCAGGAATTTTTGATAGGGGGGGGGGGGGGTCCCTGGGTTTTCCCGAGGTTTTCCCGAAAATGTGAAGTAGATTGAAGTAGAATTTTTGGAAGTAGACCTCAGTAGTTAAGGCGCAGAGGGGGTGTTTGGGGCCTCCCCCATAAAATATTTGAGATTTCAGGCTCTGATAAGTGCCTTTGGTGGATCCTAGAGATCCTTGCTATGGATAATGGTGAAAGCAAAAAAAACCCACAGGTCTGATGGGGGGTGGGGGGGGGGGGGGGGGAGGGGGGGGGGGGGGGGGGGGAGGGGGGTGGGGGGGCGGGAGGGGTCCCCAAATATGGAAGGTTAATCAGGGCCCACAGAAACCATGAGAAACATGGCCTCGTATTTATTCCGCTTTGAAGAAAGCGTTCTTCACAATATATTTATTATAAATTCTATGATATCACGACATATTAACTTGCTTTTAATATTATTCAGTAAAATTTCCGTCAGTATCCTCGGCGATTTTATAATGTATACAACCTTCCACTGAAAACTTCGCGCGTTCTGATTGGTTAAACCATGTTTTATCAGAGTATAAAACATAGAAAAGCGTGTTTTATCGTTTTCGCGCGCGTAAATCTATATTTTAAAGCACATAAAGAAGCCAAAAACCATGTATTATACTTTCATAAAACACTCCGGGAATTTGAGAAACACTCGAGAAATATAGAAAACACTCGCCTGCGGCTCGTGTTTTCTAAATTTCTCTCGTGTTCTCAAATTCCCGTCGTGTTTTATGACAGTATAATACATGGTTTTGGCTTCTTTATTTGTTAAATATGGTGTGAATTATTTTTTCAAAGCCTTCTGTCTACCCCGACGTTCAAGGCCATGTCTTCGTTGACTTGTCACTATTAACGACTTCCGTTTTATAGTTTATAATCGAAGTTATGAAGTCTTTAAATTTATTTTTCACGAGCAACGGCATCTTACGAATATCAACCCACAAGGAAAAATATTGTACATCGGTTAACGTTCAGTTGTTAAGATTTTCGGCGTTTTTGAGTGAACAGAACATTTACACATAACTGACCTAAAGTTGACGTTGCTCAGCGTCTACCGCGGAAGTCGAATTGCATCAGTAATTTGGGTTTTTCCCTTTTTCTCAGAACACTCGAGATATTGCATGCCGCGTGACCTTATAACAATAGGCTTGATTCTTCACGTGATTAACAATGTATATACCATTTTACAAACCGATCTCTCAATAATTCCTTATTTTATTAGCTCAGCATTCGCGCTTAGCTCAGCATTCGCGCGCATGCGCGAAGGATGAGCTTTCGGGTTTGTGGGGAAAATTTGGCGTTTGTAAACTTTTCTTGGTAATTCCGCTGACCAGTGTATAAGGCCTGGGAAACCACAACACTAAAAATATTGCGGGCGCAATATTTGGTAGGCATTAGGGGTCGGGGGTTATAGCCGGCCCTCATTGCAAAAATAAATGGGCGCCGGTTGTTTCTGTAACGACGGTATTTCTCTCGTCTTACACATTTAAAATATAGACCTTTTTGGAGATCCGATGCCAACAAACGGATACATTCTGCGCCCGGTTCTGCGATTCCTTCGTTCCTCGGTTTGAGAAATGCTACTGAAGGATTGAAATTATTTCTTTCACAAACGGAAATCTGTGGTTTCTATATCGAAGCACATTTGGACCCATGCCCGACCGATGAATCAAGGGGTTTATACAACTTCAAAAACACCAGGAATAACAGAACGGTTCTACCAGGGCATAGTTTAGGCTCGACCGCCGAAAAGATCCGGGAAATTGAAGCGTTCAACTGAACTCTGGCGTTTGGAGCCCTCCCGGGAGCCCTTCACTTCAAATGGATTTCAAGACTTAGGATCTAGGAAAGGAAAACTGACATCACAGGACGGTCCGGTAATTGTTATGTCTACAGTATGTGTTATTTGCTTTATAACAAATATTTAACTTTTTAATTTAAATTTTTGTAATTTCGTATACAATTCGATCGATCGATCGATAGCTTTGAACCGAAAACAAATAAAGTGTTTATTTGAATCAAAATTTTGGCTGCAACGCCTTTTTGCCTGTTATTGTAGCTTATTGTGTTGACCTTAAGTTTGTTCATAGTTTCCAATTACATTGCTGAGCTAGACTGCGAGCAGTCCTTTCTTTCTTTCTGATATCGAGCGCGAAAGAGTGAGCGGAAATCGAGCGCGAAGCGCGAGCGAGCGGGGAGATGGGCCGAGCGGAAGTGATTCACGAAATTGCTCTTCTCACTTCGTGACTCACTTCCGCCCGTCACTTCGTGACACACTTCCGCTCGGCCCATCTCCCGCTCGCTCGCGCTTCGCGCTCGATTTCCGCGCCCTCGCGCTTCGCGCTCGATATCAGAAAGAAAGAGGGACTGCTCGCAGTCTATTGCTGGAGCTGGCTCACGAGAGCCTTTGATATTCAATGGGAAGCTATAAAACCTACAGACAACAGATGTTTTTAATTCCAAAAATGTTTTCAGAAGATTCTGCCGGAAATTCCACGGGAGTTGGGTGGTGGTTCATCTAATACCAAGTACCGTAAAAACATTACTCTTATCAGTTTTTTCACCTAATTTGCATAATTATAACATTTCCGCTCGCGCCATACCCTGGGTGCCAGAGGCTTTTCTTGCGCGGTTTCTGGTTTCAAGTCTCTATTGTGACCCGCGCGAAAAGCCTGGGAGCATGCAGGGCGCTATTGCTTTGATAACGCCGAGCCAATGGCAAGCCTGCTTAAATCGATTTAGTCCAGAATTTGGACTAGATTGCTTATTGGCTGCTAACGACCCTCTAAGGTATTTTGAATCTAATAGTCTCTGTGATTGGTTGACAAGAATAGTACGCTGCGTGAAAGAAATCTGTGAAATTTCAGCGTGTGATGAGATGGCGTGAAAGTTTAGAGAAAACACTTTTTTCGATAGTGTCGACGAGTTAAGCGCTCAGCAAACTGATGGTATTTTTAATTTTATTCGCCGCAAGGACTTTTTAGCGGTATTGCCAACTGACTTCGGAAAATCATTGTTGTTCCAGTCCATTCCGGACTATTTGTTGAGCTGAACAAGATGGGATATAGTCATTATCCCAAAAGTCCGATTTTATGATCGTTATTTGCGGCCCGCTAAATGCCCTCAATGAATGCCATACATTTCGCCCTGCCGAAGGCTTGTTGATATCTGCAGCGGACAAGCTACCAGAGACACAATGCTTTTCATCTGCTTTCCAGCGGGCCAAATTCTCTTTATAACGCCGCGGCCCGTCTGAAAGATCGTCGTCAACAACCGCCAAGAGAACTGCAACTTTCCCGAAAATTTTTGTTTTTGCGCGTTTTCTAATGACAGGTTATGGTAGCCAACATTAACCACCACATTAACTTCAGTTCATATAAGCGGCACGACAGCGAAAACTTCGAGTTTGGAACCATTTTCTTCACCGGAGTTGTTTTCGTTGCCGCAAACGCAATTGAGATTGTACTTTAGTAATTGAAAACCCAAATCTGTCTAATAAAGTTGTTGTTGTCATATCTCCACGTTCCATTACACGTTATCACAGTAGGGGACGTTCGCTGTGATTGGTTTAAATGTAATACGTTAATAAGATCAAAGTTCAACGAGAATGCATGGTAAATCAATGCGCCCTGCACCAGAGGTTCTTTCTCGCGGCTTACGCCGCTCGGGGCGGAGAAATAAACCTCTGGTACCCAGGGTACTCGCGCCAAAGATCTGAGGAGAAAAGACCGACTGCTCGCAGTCTCCTCGCAGTCTTTTCCCTCCCTCTCCCCAATCTCTCCTCGTTTTTTCACCTAATTTGCATAATTATAACATTTCCGCTCGCGCCAAAGATCTGAAGAGAAAAGACCGACTGCTCGCCGCGATTGATGAGTCAGTGGAACACGCCACTTCGCAGTCTAGGGATCATCGAGTTCATGTAGTTTGTTCTTTGTGCTTTGTTCAAATTCTTCTCTGGGTTCAATTGACGCCAAGGAGCTCGTGAGTATATTTACATCCAACATTTTATTAGCCTTTAATAATTTACGGTAATATTAAAAAGAAAAGATAAAGACTGGAGAAACTACGGTAATAGGTAACGGCTTCTGCTTGAATTGCTCGCAAAATTTTTAGTGGGTGCTCGTTCGCTCGTGCTCGCATATTTTTACAAGTGTTCGCATGTTCGGTTTTTGGTAAAGGTAGTTTTTTTGCAGAGTGCTCGCTGCTCGCAAGGCTAACTTTTATCGATGCTCGTGCTCGCAACGAAAAACGCTGTACTCGCATGTTCGCAAATGCTCGCAAAGTAAGAGTTTCTGATATTAATCAGTGAGCTAAGCTTAAATGTAGTTAAATGTATCTGCAGTAGTTGTAGGATATATAGACAGATCGAGTCAATATGCAGGATGAAGTCGTGTACATCCAAGTTAAACTCAGCCCGGGCCAAACGAGAGCGAGGCTGTTAAGCTTATAACAAGAGTTTATTGAAAATTAAACTCTCATGCATTTGTGCTCTCGGCTCTCGTCGAATTTAAACCTGCTCATATATTTTTCTTGAAAGTTAGTGATCTAACTTTAGCCTTTCTTTCCCGGAGCATAGTTGGTGATCAAATGAAAGCGAAATTGCTTCCCGGGCCAATCTCTCTGTTACGCAGACAAAAGTGCCTTCAATTTTTTTCATTACCTCCTAACTAAAAATTTAAGCGGTCCGGCCAGTTCCACGGATAATTGCTCTAGAGTCTTGTAACTTTGAATGAATATAAACTGAACTATACCGAATCACATGGTTTTTCTCGCCTTCCCTTCTCAACATCACTTCAATCATTATTGAAATCATTTTAGAATCATTTTCCCTTTGAAATATTTGTGTTTATATATGCTTTTCTTTCAAGTTATTTCCATTTTAAGATATCAATTGGGAAACATGTTGTGTTTTTGTGTTCTACATTGTACAGTTGTGGGAATCCCCGGTTGTCCTATGTATACATCAGTTGACAGACTGACGCTGTTCTTATTTGCAAACTACATGATCTTCATGTAGGGCCTAGGTACTGCATGCATGTAATTTTTAGACACGAGGATTGTTTCATCAGCCCATCTTATCTGTGCAACATCAGGCTGTATATCTTTTCTCATTTGGCATGTTGGTATTTTACTGCAGTTTAGGAATCTGCTAGTAAGAGCCGTTAGCCACATTTAGCATACACATGTAATGTAAGTCATTGCTCTACCCAGGCAACTTTGGAAGTCTAGCCCTTTATTGCTTTACAATTAAGAACACATGCTACATCTACATACATGTAGATCTACATAGTTCACTGTCTTGCAAAATCATGTAAAGGATGGTCATGACTTGAGGCCCCACACCGTAGTCTGCATTATTACATGTATCTTTATCTTAGGCATACATGACTGACTGTACACAGTCAAATAAGAGCTCGCACTTTGCATCTGTTGATAACTTTGCACTCACAATTCACTGCTCAACCACAAAAAACCCCGACAATTTGTTTGTCAGGGTTTTTGTCAAATGATATGCAGTCTCACCTTTGGCTTTTCATTTTTTTATTTTATTGCTCGAGTAGTCCTTTAATTGCCTTCAGCTAGAAAAGGATGAAGAAATACGTATACTAACACTATAGTCTTGATCTGTTGAAAACTGACTGTCTTTACTTGTTAAGGTTGTGAAGATACAGTACAGTGTACATCCATGCAACTTACCTTGTAAATTTTGAGTGGAAAACTCAAACTGAACAAAAAAATCCATCCAAAGTTTTCCAACCATGTGAAATTTCACAAACTGACGTACACATCATATCTATTGGTTTGGTGATGGCTCTTCTCTGCTTGCATCCAGTGACTTTCTCAATGCAGAATTTCCACCAGAACAAATTCTCCGTAAGAATTGAAAACAATTTTGAACCAGTCACTAACTTAGAAAGTTTAAACAAAAAACCTTTCATTGGACGTTTGGTCATGCAAGTTTGCCGCCTTTGTCAGCTACATGTAATAATGACAACACTGTGTCGGGAGGTGTTTGAAACTGGCAAAGAATATTTTGGCCCGCTACGTCCACGTGGTTGTTATATAGATATTGCTTACAAACATGTGACACAACCACTCCTTTCTGTGATTTTTATTGAGCAGATAAAAATTAAGCATTTTATAAACTTTTGTAAAATTTTACATCGGAATGCAAAATTAAACGAGCAGAGTTGCAAATTCCTGAAGAACTAAAGTTGAAAATTGAGCCATCTCAGTAGTCTGTAACAATTCCCGCCAGTCACGTAACAATGTCCAAAATCTAACCAATCATGAAAATGTCTGTTGCATCACAAAATGTGATGTATTATATATGTAGAAATCACCCCAAATAGAATCCAGTGCCCCTCTGAATAAGTTTTCATTTTCACTTGTAGGAATGTTAAATATGCATATATATTTTGTATTGTTATATATTTTTTATTTTAAAAAGGGAATGTTCACGGTTCGGTGCATATGCCGGCTTATCAACTTTATCTGTTTAAAAAAAAACCACTCACATGTACTTCTTGATACCTCAGTAAGCATAGTCCAAGAAAAACGATCAATGACCAAATTCAGGAAAAATTTCAACAGTTTACACCGAGAATGTCAACATTTCATACCAGAATAAATTATCAGAATAAAGTGTTGACCCGAAGGATTTATTCTGGTATTCAAATCTCGTAATTCTCGGTGTAATCCATTGAATTTTTTTGTGAATTTTGGTCATTCGTCATTTTGCTTGGACTAATTATCATTGTGTGATTACTGAAGTATCGAGAAATGTATGTGCATGAGGTTTTTTCAAAGGAATGAAGTTGATAAGACAGCACATGCGCTGAACCGTGAAACACTCCCTTCAATTGTGTTATGACAAGATATCATATGGTAGGCCCACAGCATGCAATTAATATTTGTGGGTGTTTACTTTTGTTCTGCAAATGATAAGACCTCCTCTAGGGGTCATTTGACTTCCTGTCATTCTAAAAATTCTGAGTTGTCATGATTTGTAATCAGTAAAAATTGCATGCCAAAAACCACAAAAATAAAGTGCTTTGTTAGCAGAAATTATTGACATGGGTAATAAGCCAGGATCAGAGTCCCAGTGAACCACTAGCATGATCAAATAATATTTATTATACAGCATTTCTGAAAATTTTCAGTATTAAACTGATTGATAGGTTCACTTTACTTCATGCATGGTCTGCTGATTACCAGCTGAGCTGCAGATGTTTTGGCTTAAATTTGCAATGCTAATGATATCATATTATGTTTTCGCTTCAATTTTAGCATTTCTGAGTAGGAAAGACTGCGAATACATGCCTTTGTTACCTGTTTTCTTTGAACATGTGGGACTCTGTATGTGTATTTTTCACGACGATTGCCACTATGTGGTCAGATTGAAAATATCAAATGCGTCAGATGTTACCGAAAATTTCCTACACAAAAACAGCTATATTTTGTTTTAAAAAATCGACAAATTATTTGTTAAAAATTTGCAACAAAATCGAAGTCTGCAGGTACCCATAGAGAGGCTCACCATGTGGTATATACCACTTGCCGAGTGTATTATAATATTCATTTTACATGAACAGTAAATGTAAGGTGTGAATATGTACATGTATATTTTGTTTGAAATTTTGCTGGTTGCATGCTGTATGTGTGTGTGTGGAATTAGTTATGTGACATACTTCTGAAAGTATAGTTTAATGTCTACGTACCCTTCTGTAATTGAGAACAACTATTGTGTTTAAAGCTGGAGTAATTTGGCACAAATCTACATACATGTACGTGCAAATAATATTTTCAAGGTTATGCATCGCTGAATGTTTGTTGCTCAGATGTTAATAGGCCTTCTCTTACATGCAATTATTACAACACTCAATTTTTCAGCAAGTAGATCAAGCACTTGTCTAGGCATAATTTTCATATGCTGTGTGTGTATGCACATGCATACTACAAAATGTGTAGTCAGGTAGTATTTTTTTGGATTTTCTGGTAAAACAGATTGAACATACATGTTCTTGATAATGAAAAGCTATGACTCGAGGCTCAGTGTTCTACCATGCAGCTATAACTTACAAAAGGTATATACTATTGATATTGAGTACTAAATATACCATAGCTCCTTCGCAAAGAGACTCAACATTACTTCATAAACCCAAGCCAGGAGCATTTACATGTGTACACGCATGTAAATTTACCTTTTGTACCTGTATCCTACACGTTATAATCATACAAACATACACGATGCTTTGCAGCTATTTGTACAATTTGACCTTGCGTGAACACAGCTCTTTGTAGTCTGTGATGGTTTTGGTGAGAGAACTTCAAGCTCCTGTTGAACAGCATTCTTTTCTCTTTTTAAAGATCTGTTGTAATATGAAATTAGTGTTGGAGCTAACTCTAGTGAAACATTCGCAGTACTCACTCGTTCTTGAACTGTTTGTGATGTCCCCGTAAAACTGGTTAAACAGGTTTTTCTTGTTTTGAAACAAAGTATGCATAAATGTTGTGACCCAGTCTTCTCTCTGCTGTGCAGTTGAGCTGAACATCTGCGCTGCTGGGCTATTAGTAGAGGGGACTTTTCCCTGAGCTACAAATATTTGACACATTAATAACTAAAAGTTATTCATTCATTCATATAATATTCTCAAGTTAATTTCTGGAAGGTAAAATTAGATTAATTTGATACAAAAAATGTGCATTGTTTGTTGGCTTTGGCAAATAATAGTTGGTTTGGTTTCAAAATTCTTTAATTATATTTTAGAAAGGAGTTTAGCAAATCCAAAACCTTTTGTTACCAAAATCAATATTAACAATACTGTTTTGTTTATCTCAAACTAACGTACCTTTGTAGTGTATGCTGCCTTTCACTTTGTATGCACAGCCAGACATTTCATTTTCAAAACAAAGGGATGGGAGAACTGATATGCAAAACTACATCAAAGGTCAATTCACATCACTTTATATCTCTGCAGCAATCTAAAAAGCCACAGGAGTCAGTGTTTAAAACATTATAACCAAACTAAGGAATCTCAGTTACACAAAATCTGCCTTGCCTCCAGCTGTTGAATACAACTGCTTCCAAAAGGTCGGCGAAGAACAATTTCTAATGATAGACAAAGGATACAGCTGTCGTTGTTATCAAGCCGGCGAACTCATTGGTCAACAAACATGGTTTTAAGTTAACAAACCACAAATTCTTACACAAGAACTCATTTTAAAAGAACAATTCTCATCTTGCTTCCAGCTACAATGTGTGAGAAGTTCAGTATGCAATGCATTGTGGTCATAAAGGACTATAGATGGATGCGTGTAATGTATTGTGGTAAAAAAAAAAAGACAATAGAAGCGATGCATGCATTGCGGTAAAAAAATTCTCAATTCAGGGTAGCACAGTAATTTCTAATGATATACAAAGGATACAAATGTCGACCTCATTGACATATTAAATAAACGACAAATTCTCACACAAGTATCCATTAAAAACAGTTCTAAAATGGGCTGGTGCTTTTGTATTACTACACGTACACCTAACATTTTCAGATT
The DNA here is from genome assembly GCA_029204205.1 of Desmophyllum pertusum. Classification (NCBI taxonomy): domain Eukaryota; kingdom Metazoa; phylum Cnidaria; class Anthozoa; order Scleractinia; family Caryophylliidae; genus Desmophyllum; species Desmophyllum pertusum. Next base: position 590,632 of record MU825398.1, read on the forward strand.
TTGTGGGTTGTTGCGTTACAGTGAATTGCCGGAATCACTTTCGAAAGAATGTGTCAATTATTCAAGAATAATAATTTTTGTTATTATTCTGTTCAATATTTGTTTGTAAATTAGTTTTACTGCTTTTGATATTTCATTAAAGTAAATACTGTTTTAGCAACTGCAGCTAAAACCACCATTAGTTTTCAATCAAACGTACATGCATTAACCAGTACCCTAACTTAAATTTTTTCTTAAGTCTTCAGCAATTTCACGGCTCCACTCCAAGAAATAAATAATGCATTTCACAGCTCCACATACTCAAAGCAATTCCATGCCGTGATTTGGTTTCACCGCACTCTTCACTTTCTACTCCTAGCTTGAGATATTTCATGATTAGTGCAAATTTTAGTACATTCACAGCAGAAGCTCACTCATGTTTACATCCTTCTTCCCCTCAACCCTAGACTACGAGCAGTCCCTCTTTCCCAGCTTAGTCCGTTGAGCGCTCTCGCTCTCGCTCGACGGACTAAGCTGGGAAAGAGGGACTGCTCGTAGTCTACCTCAACCCTTTTGGTAAACTACAGTAGTCCACAGCTAGCAGGAGAAAAACGCAAATGGGAAGACAGCACGCTGTGGGAATAAATGTTGTTTTGTGGGTTCTGTGCATCTACATTTAGTCTTCATAACCACATGTACAATGCTTTGCATTTTTGATCTTACTGCCGACCACAATCCTTTGTGTTTGCAAAAAAGTGGGGTCAAGGCTGCCGATGTTGTATTTTGTTGCTGATTAGAGAGCTGCCTGCGCTCGCTTACTTCAGGCGAGCTAGCATTTCCCCGAGGGTGGTCATATCTCATGGATACAACCAATCTCGTTCCAAGAGTCCTTGTTACCCTTGTCCAGTGGTGGAGCGGCCAACAAAGTCCAAGAATATTGGCGTCCATTAGTTGAAACATGGGGTCGAACATGGGGTCGAACATGGGGTCCTTGTTGGCCGCTCCACCACTGGACAAGGGTAACGAGGACTCTGGGAACAAGATTGGGATACAACTGAACATGTATTGTACATTATTTGTATTTTCAATTGTTTTTCTGCAGAAATTCGCTACTTAATACTCTTGAGTCAGAATAGTGTGCACTTCTTGACATTCAAAACTGAAACTGTTTGGTGAGGAACAAGGAACATTCAGAGCCACTGACAGCTTTGGTTCCAATATTTTGGTGGACAAAGGAATAGTACAACTTCTGTGCTATCATACCTGGTATGATGTGTCTTTTTTACTGCAGAGTTTCGAAGAAACTTTACACTTTAGCAGCAGTTACATATAGCGGGTGGCATATGCTACACATTATATTATACTGCTGTATCGTCTTTCCTGGCAGATAACTTTGAGATTTATTTTTTTTACCGCTTGCAAGTGCGAGAAAGACATTGTAAACAAAGATCATTGCATGAGAATAATATTTGCCAACGTGAAAGAACCGTGATATACACATTGAAAACATTAAAAGCAGCGAAATTTCCTGAAGGCCAAGAAAGATTTGGATTCCTAGATTTAAAGCAAGAGCAAGTATGCAAAACGAAATGTAATCAGAGACAAAATTGTATCACAAACATGAAAAAACATTATGCAAATTTGCTGCACTGAAATTTGATACCACACACGTGTACCAGATTTTTTTTGTAAGTTTTAAAGACTGTCGGTGAAAAGCGTTTCTTTCTCAATGGTATTGGAAGGCAACTATCATCTCCGTTAGTTCTTTATTATGTCAGGATAATGAAGCAGAAAACTGTACAGTGGCGATTACATTGAAAACATTTTCCGATGCGACTTGATGCTAATCTATTTGTACATGTATGTGCTTTCTTGCTCATTTGTATGTCACAGCACCAGAAATTACATGAAAGTTGCAAAATTTGGCATCTTGGACAACATATTAGCTGTTTTTTTGTTGTTTCAATCTGAGGTGGAAAATCTTTCCAGGGGGTTGTGCGAAACATTTGGAAATTCCGAAGGGGGGGGGGGGGGGGTGGGGGGGGGGGGAGGGGGGGGAGTATATTCTTGGTTCCCGCGCCAGTACATATTTTGGTGGACAATTTAGGAATAGTACATTTACTTCTGTGGTATCATAACCAGGTATAATGTGTCTTTTTCAGGAGATGTAACACTGGAGTTATTAATTTCCATTGTCAATTACAGACATTCTAATTAATCAGGCTTCCTTTTTTCATCAGATTGAAGAAGAGTCTGGTGACACTTGTAAACAGTAGTTTCAAACAGGTATGTGGGTATTGCTCTTGATAATATTAGCTAGGAACCACTGTGCATTGTATTTTCAACTCTCATCTCGGCATTTGGAAATGCGATGAAACACGGTCTCTAGCTAAATAACTAATTATTTATGTTTGACATACAATAATCAAGGCTTATGGTAGGATGCGGAAAAAAATTGCAAGCAACCAAGACATTGCAGACTGATCACTACTTTTCTTTGCCTACATTTAAATATATATACACTGTATCCAACTAGAATAGTTTTGGGTAAACCAAACCTACAACTTTTGATTATCGTGTATGACATAAAAAATGTGGTAGGATTTTGAAACATGTTTAAATTAACCACACGAGTCGACATGTTGCATGCGACAAAGTTGTACCATCTAAATCATCCCTTAGAGGTTTATAACAACAATAACAACTTTATTCAATTTGTTTATTATTATTTTACATCAGTTGGCTTTATTGCTTTATCATCAATTTACAGATAAAAAGAACATCTGGCATTTTCAAGTCCTCGTTCACCATGTCTGAGAAAGTCATCAGTGCATATACCAGTACCTGTCGGAGCCTCCTTGAGAAGCTACAATTTTTTTGGTCTTGTGATCAGATTTTGGAAGGAGCTAACAAACATGCGAAAGCGAAATGACATCCTTGTTGTGATTGATGGCGTCCCACAAGGCCCAAAAGAAGAACTTTAATTCCTTACAAAGCTATGTTGACCTAACTATTCTGAAGCCCTTGAGTGATTGTGAAGCCATGTTTTTATTATTCTTACTGACAGAGGTAATACTTTTAATCGACTGAATGTCCTCTCTGCTTTAAGTGCACTTGCTTATAAAGATGATGATGAAGCTTGTTTGGAAGAGATAGCAGACCAATATCAAGACCATGTTGGTGTTGGTCATCTGATGAATAAACCTTGGAGTGATGTTTAGCAAGAGGATGCAGTATGAGAGGAGTGTGACGTGCTATAAAAGAGCGAAGAGGAGCTTTGAACATGAACATGACCATCTGGGAAATGCTGTTGCCACATTAAACTTAGCAGTTTCTCTACAAGCTCTTTGGACACCATCAGAAAGCACTGTCTTCCTGTGAAACTGCAGCTTCCTTGTGCCATGATATTTCCATGAGAACAGCGAAAGATGCTCTCCTGCCCTGGAAAGTACTAAGAAGAATTGCTGTTCTGTGTCAAGAATTTGAAACTACAAGAGGTATCAAGATATTCTGAGCATTGGTGCATTGTATGACATCAATGGTGTGAATGAAGCCTCCACAGTTAACTTGACAAAGTGGTTGATGACGTTGCAGCTGAAAGAACAGAATGGTGTGAAAAGTGAAGGAAAAGAACTGGAAGACTTTGCCTGCCATTTGCTTGCGTTGCTGGACCAATCATGTACCGATAACCTTCTCAAAACAGAGTCCCTAAATGCTGACTTTATGGCAATAGTTATTAATTGTGGCAAAGATGTACCGTGATATTGATCACCTTGAAGAAGCTTGCAAGTTACTAGAGAAGCTTGAAACTGCATTCTTGCTGGTACATGGCAGAAAGTCCTCCGTCTATGGCTCACTACTGTACGAAATTGGCAGTTTTAAACTTGGTACAGGAAAGGCAAGTGAAGCTGAGATTAAACTCAAGCAGGCCGAAGAAATTTTCATCCATTACTTTGGCGGAGATCATCATATGGTTGCATCATGCAAGAGCTTATTGGGTACCTGTGCTCTACTGAAAGGTGACACCAGAGAGGCCTCCACTCGCCTACATGAAGCTCTAACCTTATTCAAGAAAATGAACCGCCGTCACCCAGAAGTAGCAGAGATTCTTTTAAAGTTTGCTCTCCTGTACAGTGAAGAAGAAAATTTTCATGGTGCCAAAACAACTTTGGAAGAAGCATTAGATATGTTTGTATCAGCTTGTGGCGAAGTCTCCCCAAAGACAGCAAGTGCTTACTTTCAAGCGGCAGCTATCTTGCAAAAGGCAAACGAATTCAGAGCTTTAGCTGTAGACAAAGCAAGAAAGCCATCGACATCTTTGTTTCTCTTGGAATGCGAAGTGACCATCCAGATGTCATGGCTTGCCGTTGTTTACTTGGTGTGTTGCATCACTCCTTGGGTAAGAGTGAAGAAGCAGAAGAACAGTTTGTCAAAGTACAACAACAAGGATCCTTACATGATGAGCCTTGCAAGAATGCCAAGATTATTGTCCCTGAAGATGCCAATATGTTCTTTCAAGTCCAGACGGATGGTGGTAAAGGAGGATGTTCCCATCTTGGTGCTGAATTTCTTTCTCTGGTTAATCTAGTGAACATGAAGATGGGCGATGACCAAAGGAGCCATCTGAATGCACTTCTTGGCTGTTTACAAGAGCATGACACAGAGGTGCTGACAGTTTTAGATTATGCAGGCCATAATGTGTATTGCGTCTCGCATAGAGTTTGGATAGCTGGCAGAGCTGTATATTGTGTTTGACTTCGGATCCTATGCTGGACCCCTTTCAACACAATCAAGGCATAAACTTTGGTCATGTTCATGCTTCATCAAAATCAGGCAATAGCAAAAAACCTGATGTGTTCTTCTTGTCATCAAGTGACCATGGAAAGAAGCCACCTTTTCTTCTGTTTTGGAAAACCCCTAGAGTTTTAGAAATTAAAGACTTGAGTTGTCTGGTCCTGCCTTCCGTGAGAGTGTTAATATGCTATTTGTGCAACCAAAGTTTAGAAAAAGTTACATAGAGGGGCAGGATTTCTACATGGAACTGACATTACCAGAAGATCCTTGTGCTATGTCTTCGCTTTGCACCCAGATTGACTACCTTCCTCTTCTTGCTGAGCTGGAACTATCAGAATCACCCGAAGAATGTGGCAAACATTGACTCTCATGTCACTGCTGTTACGTCTTCTCCACACATTTCTTGTTTTTCATATAATTTCCAACCAGCACCAGGCAGAGTTTGTTTTTCATCATGTGATTTTTAGTTTAGGTAAGACAGTAACTGAGATGCAAGATGTTGAAAGATCCAACGCTTCTGCTGTACATAATTTTGAATTTTTCCTTTTTTGGAGCCTCACAATTCTATATCAGTTGTTGTGGAGAAAGAATCAGTTGTTGTGAAATGCCACACGGGGTTGGAGTCAAATTGCATTTGTTCCTCAGTAAGAAACACTCTGGAGAATACAATGGAATCTTTGTGCCATGTTTTCAAGATGAACTTTGAGCCTTTTCTGCAGTTGCCTTGTGAAGATGTTGGTGGTAACTACATGAAACAGTCTTCAAAATGTAGTTGTTGTTGTAAAGATTTCCAATGTGAGTCTTCTTGCTCTGGTCTTGCATCAGAAACTGCGCATTTGTGTGCACATGCTAGTAGCAGAGAACCTGAATCCGACCACCTGGAGGGAAACCGATCTGCAGACATGTTACAGAATGAGGTACACTTAACTTGTAATGTAAAGGACTATTAGATTTTGCAGGCTGGAGGGGGTTGGGGAAGGGAAAAAAATACCTACATGTACTAGGAGGTGAAAAAATCGTGCTCAGAAACGTTTCATGATCTGGGACTGGTGTTGCCGTAAAGTAAGATGTCGAAAGGTTACTGTATAAGTATTGCATATGAGAATTAATATATGAAATATCATACATGTATATTTGAACTGCGCGGACAGGATTTAATATATGAAAGACCGCAGTTATTTATGCAACTTAAAGGAGCTACGTCACGGATGGCACATCTTGAAGCAATTGGCCAATTTTCTGAAGTTCGCCATTTGCAATACAGTAAAAACCCACGAGTAAGAACCTACATTTTTCCAAGTTAGCCTAAACAGGTTCTTAATTTCTAGGTTCTTACTCGTGGGTTTTTACTGTATGTCTTAGTCTTCTCCATCCTCAACCATCCTTCTTCCTGCTTGGTTTATTTCGATTATTTTGACTTTAGTTTACTATTATTTGGGGTTTTTCTTCAATTGAAGGTGATTTTGCACTGGCTTAAATTATCGTGACATAGCTCCTTTAAGCAGTTGTGAAAAGATTGAAATTATTGTATAGTTAAGTAAAACTGTGCTTTTTTTAATAGAATGAGGAAGATGTCCCATTTACTGGCCATCCTGCTGACAAGAGTAGCATAGAGGTTTGTGTGAGCCTTCTGGAATGTCTGTTGAGTAATAGACATGTATCATCAGAGGTATCGTCATCGGGCATTGGCGAGATTTCTTCAACTGACTCTGCATGTTGTGATGATAACACACAGCACAACAACTCTTTTTTATCACTTCGCTCCACTTCAAATTCATCATTGAACTCGTATCCTACAAGCCCATCTAGTGCATGCGAAATGCCTGTGTTTTTACGAAATATGTCACCATCTTTGGGCAAAGAAGCAATTGAACCAAGTGGTGGGGAAAATGATTCTAACACTGAGCATTTGCCAGAGAATGCATCCACAGTTTCAGTTCATGATTGCAGTGAATCACCTTTGACTTTGCAAGAGAAGCGATCACAGTCATCTTTTGGAGACAACATGCTCGAAGATCATTCTAGTATGAGATCCAGTTATGAAGAGGGTTTAAGTTCAGGAGAAGGTACAGAAACAAGAGAGACTGTGTGGTTAGAAGATACGCCTGAAGGGGAGAATAGTGTACAGAGTGTTCACACAGGCTGCAACACACCGTCAGAAGCAGGTCATCGCATAGGGTCTCAGGGAACTCCACTACCATCATTTACCACAGCGTTACAGGGGAATGGAGAAGAATCTATTGCCAATGACAGCCTTATTAGCCAGTTCCAGAGTGAGAGTGATGTTGTATTCTATCAACATCAATGCCATGAACTAAGGCTACAAATAACTCAGCTGGAGGAGAAGTTTGCAACAAAGTGAAGAAGAGAAACAGGAGCTTCAGTTTGATGTAGGAAGACAGTCGTTCCTTGAGTGTAAAGAGAAGCGCAGTGTGAAAGTTCTTCAATCATCCATGGTGCATGTCAGTGAACAGAGCAAGTCCTGTGCAGCCAATGGTACATCTGATGTTATGACTGACATGGAAGAAAAACTACCAGGTGGAGCAGGTCCTCTACGAGAGCCATGTAAGCTAAATTTAACATTACTTACTTAAATCCTCTTCACACTACTTAGCACGTAAGGCCATACCTAAGGAATGCCAATGTTGACTGTCCCAGACCAGTGTTTTACTTGGCTGCAGCACCAGCCCTGCCCTTTAACCCTTCCACTCCCAGAGTGAAACCTTGAGTCAATAAATGTGGTTGTAACTTTTGAGTCAGTGGATGAAACTCTAGTGTGTGACCATTTAAATGAAAGCTATTGAGCAGTACTTTCAAGTGGTGCTGTTTGATTTTTACAATTTTGCAAAATAACATTCAAGATTTTTTACACAGTTTTGAACTCTTTCAACCGATCTCTTCCAAGTCTCCTTCTCTGGTTTCTTTTTCCAACTGGAGTCCATCTCATAGTAATTTAAGGTTACTATTGCTGATGGTTCCATCATTAGACACTTCATAATAAATAACAGTATTACTACTACAATGTGCTGCATAAAGGACAAGATACCTACAAGACAAGTGTGATTGGCATGTGGTTTGTTTTCCAAAACATATATTTCATGATTACTCTGTTACCTCCATACTGATAAAGTTGTGACAGTTTTGGTAGCATCACTGATTAATCTGAATAGTGTCTCAACCATTTTGCAGTGCATTGTAGGTTTGGTAAATGTTCTGAAATCTGTTTTGGTTTTCTTTACATGGGTATGTCAGCCCAAATCCTACAGTAGATATTGCTTGTGTCTACATCTGCTTGGATTGAACCTTGGTTTATATGTGTACTATATTTTGTTGACTACTTTTGCTGTAGGTTCTTCACTACAGCGAAAACTTCTGGAGATCTCAAACTCATTATCAGAAGCTGAGCTGACGCGGATGAAGCTACTAGCCAGACCCAAAGTAAATGGTTTTCGACTGGCCAAGATGAGGAGAGGTTTGGAACTGTTTAAAGAATTGGAATCCACAGGAGAGTCACATGCCTATGTTAGAGAGCTTCTCAAAGGAATTCGACGTTATGATCTTCTGGTGACACTTGACACACCTTTACTCGACAATACAGAAAGTGGTAAGAGCAACTCAGTGTTTCCTAAAAGTTGCATTCATCACTTTTTGAAAACTTGGATACAACTCAAATAAACTGAGAGTCATCAACATCTACCTTACTTCTAATTAACATCGTTGGATTTATCTTGGTAGACAAAATACGCCTGGGACGTACATGCAGTACATCATGATAAATATGGAAAATGGCTGTATAGGGTATATTTATCTTAGAAGACGAATAATACATGTACGTTGGTCAAGATAAAGACAGATTAGAGTGACGTCTGAGACGTATTATACAAGAAAAATACAGCCAATGTTAATACAATACTTTGTCAGGCAGATGCATGCAGGTGATGAAAATTGTCTGGTATGCAACACCAAAGGCAAACCCATTTTTTATGACCTCTGTGGGAATGGTGTGATAACCAAGCTATGAAACAACACCCTGGGAGCAAGGTGTGGCTTCATAGCTCGGTTGGTGGAGCATCGCACCGCGGGTAACGCAAAGGTCATGGGTTCAAATCGCATTGGAACCATGAATTGTTTTCAGGAATCTCTTTGCAATTGCTTAAATTGCAAACGATTCTTCACTTTACACAACAAATTTACCGATAGTCCCTAACTACATATCAGAAAGATTATCCTACCTTTTTGTTCTTTTTAATTGTTTCACTTTTGTGATATTATTTTAAGGATCATGTCTTCCCACTGGCCGAAGAATGCAGGACAGAATGAATGAATTCCCAGACGAAGACCACATGCCTTCAGGAGACCACAACCTAGATGTATTGCTTGAAAGACATGATGATGCAGGTGATGGAAATTCAGATGGAATACACGTGCATGGTAATGAAGGGAATGGTATGGCATCAGGAGTTGACCAAATGGACTCTGGTCGCAACATGTCCATTGGGAACTCGGAAGACAGTGGAGGTGACATGGATGGCTTGTCTGTGAATCCCAATTGTGATGGTTCATCTGCGCAAACTGAACCCAAGGCTGAAGAACACACTGGTGTTGCTGACTCATCTAATGGTGGTTTCATGCCAAATGAGAGTTGCAGTTCAGCTGTTGGTTCGTCTGAATTGTCAGCCAGCTCAGCTTTGATTGCACAACCTTGAGAGTGGATTCAAATTCTTCTTCGAGCACCTCACATGATGCTTCTGATGGCTCACTGAGGACCACTTTACATCATCATTCTGCTGTTGACCCATCAAGCGACAAAGAAGAGAGTCTGGAAAGTTCTCTGTTGTTGAGTGAATCAGATAGAGAATGTAAAAGTGGAGAAATTGAAGCGGCAGAGGCATGTGCCACTAGAGTTAGTCACACAGGCAGTGGTCCTGTTAGTAGTCCTGACAGGGTTCGAAAGAGTTCAAAATTGAAACACACTCCTGGCTTACAGCAAGATGTCCTTGTAGATGGAGACATGCCTGTGGGGCAAAATGGGTCAGGTGCATGTGTTGGTGTTGGAAAAGACTCCACAGTGGATCAATCAGTCCATGATTTAAGCACACAGTCAAATGAATGGCAGCGTTTAGGTGCCAGACCAAGGGACAGAGCCCCTATGAAAAGGTTCCCAGTAGAGCCCTCGCTGGTTGATCTAGTGCCGCAAGAGGTCGCAGGACCTGTGGCCCATGGACTGGCTGGTGCCTTCTTAGCAAGACACTCTCAAGATGAAAGTTTTTATCAAGGCAGTGCGGAACAAGTGTTGCCTGATGACTCTTCATCACAAGGAGCTTCCTATATGGATGATCCTAACAAAGCTAAGCCATACTTTGGCGATTGTCAAGTTGCTTCAAGGCCTGATGCACATAGCGGATCGCTGTTGCCTTTGTTGTCGTTAACTGGAGGTGGATATGACAGACGCAACGCAGAGGGTGGATACGTTTATAATGAACAGTTCAATGCTAATAATGGACTTGTACCAGGAACTTCGTCCAGCTATTTTGGAGGCAATAATTTCTTAGTCAATGGTGACTTTCCATCAAGCAATGTTTTTAGCACATCAAATTGCGATTCATTTAGAACTGACACCAGTAGATCTACAGGAATGCCTTATATACCGTTAGATGGGCAAATAGAGTCAGGAGTTCACACATCAGTTCCAAGGAATCAACATCCTCATTCAGGAATGACTGGTTCACATTTAGCCAATGGCTCATTGATGGGAGGTGCAGAACCTCAACTAACACCCCCTATATACGGTGCACAAAGATATAGTGGTTTAAATGGAAATACTTTAGCAATAGCTTCAGAGCATGAGAAAACACAAACAACTTGGACAACAAATCCAGGACTAAGTACTTCAACACGGAATATGGCTCGCGTAGATGTTGGAAGCTCGGGTTTGCCATCGCCATATTCAGTTCCCAGGTCTGATGGAGCTGACAGTGGGCTCGTAAGGTTGGCAGAATCCACTAGAACAAGTCAGTATGGACCATTCAGTGCTAATAATAACACTTTGAACACTGCTGGTGATCGGGTAGTTGCTGCTGCTGCTAATAGAGAAGGAAATCTTGATCCACCTCATATCGACGCTGCTTTTCCTTCTGGTAATTCTAGAGTTTCACGGTTGGTTGCTGGTGCTAATACAGAGCCACGTGGTGCTGAGGCTGCATTGCCTTCTGCTAATACTAGAGGTTCTATGTTGAACAGAGGACTTTGGTACTAGCTCCGTTGAGTCCACAGACAACTCCCTGCTTGCCTTGGAGCAACGCGTCGAAGAAGCTTGTGCTATGGTCGAAAGAGTGCTCAGGGAGAGAGAAGAGCGGGAACTGTTTGGAAGAGAAATAGAAAAAAAAGAACGAGAAATAAGAGAACTCAGAGCAAGAAAGAGGAGAGAGAGGGAAGCAAGGGAGCTAGAGGAAGCCAGCAGATGGCCGCAAGAACAGGAGGCCATCACTGGACGCTCACAGTGGTTGTGTGAACATTACCAGAGGCATTGCAGAGTGCGGTTCCCTTGTTGCAGCCACTTCTATTCATGCCACCGCTGCCACAACAACTCCAAAGCATGCGATAATGAAGAGGCTAAGGCAAGCCATGCCACTCACCTCAAGTGCTCTTTCTGTCAACAGGAACAAGAGGTGAGCGTTTTATTCTTTAATAGTGTTTCTGCATAGCTTATAAAATTATTATTTAAATTAACTGGTGAAATGAGCCTGCGGGCAGCCGGTGGGTTGGGGGAGGGGAGAGTTGGTGCTCATTCCTATTAGAGGTCAGAATGATTAGTTCCTAAAGAAGCTGTTGTGCTGCATCAGCGGGCAAGTGAAACATTTGAGTGATTATCAACTTGACGTTGACAAGGTAAATAAAAACTTCTGTAGCGAATTTTGGAAAGCTGACATTTCGAGCGTTTGCGTTCTGCATAGCTTGTATTGTTTAAATTAACTGGTGAAAAGGGCTTCCCGGTCGGTGGGTTGGGGGAGAGGAGGGGGAGTGGTACTCATTCCTGTTAGAGGTACACTACAGAGTGATTAGTTTTTAAAGAAACAGTTGTACTGCGTCGGCGGGTGATAATCAACTTGAAGTTGATTGTCGTAGCGAATTTGGAATGCTGACATTTCGAGGGTTAGTCCTTCGTCAGAGCTTATCTATTAGACGTATTAAGCACGCGTCGTGCACGCATGCTTCATACACGCAAGCCGCGTACCCTCAGTATGATGTCTGTGTTTTTGAACAAGAAGACCTGAACATTGTTCCTAATCAGTAAAATATTTTGTGCTTCTCTGTTGTTGTAGATCGGTGAAGACAGTGGAAAGTGTCGTAGCTGTGGAGGCAACATGTCTGCTTATTTTTGCTCCATCTGTAAACATTTCACCAGTGTGGATAAGATCCGTACCACTGTGAAAATGTGGAATATGCCGGTGAGTACTTAACCTGAGTATCAGGTGAATTTTTCCGCGCTCTCTTTTACTCTTCGTCTTTACGTGGTCGCGCTGAAAATTAACGCCTGACACAATTCCTTAACGAAATGCCTTCCGCCCCCTTTTCGTGATGGATTGACATTGATTGACATGACTTCTAAATAGCCAATCAAAATTACTTCCGATACGCGACACTCGCGAGATTGCCGGATTTCCACGCGTGGAACGAAACAACTTTGGACGCCATTTTGTTGTGAATGTTTCGAGAGGAAACGTTTGAAATCAAATCTTTCAATTTTCCCGGTATTTATATCTACATGGGAGATTTTGCCATTGAAAGAAGGAAGGACTATTAGATATTATGTGAGTAAACAGCACGGCAAGTGAAGGAATAGTAAGCTTATCTTCGATCGATCGATCGATCGATCGATCGATCGAACCTACTCTGTGGCTGTTGCGATCGACTACAACGTGATGGCATGTGCTTCATTTTCTTTAGCAACTAATAAATAGATTGATGTGATTTTATTGTTAGATCATTGACTTGTACTGAATGGACAAACTATTTTGCGCCCGGATTTTGCGATAGATAATTTGTAAAGCAATCATGGAAAGCATTTTAAACATATTTTAAAATAATTATTAAATGTTTATATGCCACTTTTGATCAAGGAATGTGATTTCTTGGAATATCCTTTTCCTAATCCCATTATTTTATTTGAAACATATTCCTTTCTTGTCACACAGTGGATTTTAGGGAATTTTAGCCAAGTATCAGAAATTTGTGTGTAATAATATTATTGCACACAAATTTCTTGTCTGACATAATTTTTAAACCCAGAGGCATGAACTTTATGGATGAGGGTTGACAGGATCGGACACTGCTAATGATTTAAAACAAAAATAACTTAATATGCAGTTGTTGAGCTACTCTTGCATGGTTGCTTCAGGTCGGGAAAAAGCCAGCAATTTTTTTTTCATGGTATCAGGGAAAATTCGGAGAATTTAATATCTGGTCAGAGAATTCTTAATTTCTCAGGTAGGTAGACAGGAGGTTGCTACATGTTTTGATGATGAGTATTGTTGATGCAGAAGACTGTCTTATTATGGTCAAAAAAATGTTTTTTGGAAAAGAAATGAAAGCAATTGCACATGTCATCAGCTTGCCCCTGAGGTAGACACCCAGGACAACCAGGGGAATTGTAAACTTAGTTAATCTTGACCCAGTGGTAGGGGGTGTTTCTCAACAAAATTCCCCTGATATCCACCTATATATAAGGGGTAAGGGACTGTGCAATAATTACCAGGAGGGGGGGCATAAAATAAATCAAAGCAAGGATGGGGGGGGGGGGGGGGGGTGCATATTACATTGGCGAATCCATACCTATTTATAAGGTGGGGACCGAATATTTTCCGGCACTTCATCAGACCTGAAATAACACACAGGCTCTTTTCCTTCTGCTATGGCTCTGTTGTACATTGCTACGGAGGTGGTGTTTGTTCCAGACGCGATGTCCAACAATTAAACATGTAGTAGCAGCTCTTCTTTCTGTTATAAAATTTTAATCTACAGGTGCGTGCGTGTAGAGAAAATGCAGGGTATTTGTATAAAGGTGTGTGTATACTGTGAGGGAGGGGGGGGGGGGGGGGTCGTACATAATTTCTGACTGATTAGAGGGGGGCAATAACTAAATTCACTCCTTTAGGAGGGGGGTATTACCTAATATTGTCCTACACGAAGCCATTTTCCAAACCACCCCCCCCCCCCCCCCCCCCCCTCCTGATAATTATTGCACAGTTCCTAATAGAGAGGGATTTGTCTCAGTGATTCATGACCAGGCAATAGTCTGGGATCATTTTAAAATTTTTATTGAAAATCAAACAAAATAACATCTTGAGACAGCTGATTTACATTGATATGTCATCACTATTTCAGTGAAAGTCATAGTAAGGTTTTCATCTGATATATACCGGTAATATGTCCCGGATCACAGACTCGTTGTTGTCCATGATTTTACAAACTTGTGAATTCCCCACCCTATTCATTGAACTTAAAACATCATGGACACTTTCCATTCAACCCAAAATTCCAGAAAAAAGTTGCAGAGATTTGGGTATACCTCTTAAGCTTGTCCGAACGTTCAGGAATTTCAAACTGGAATTTTTGGTCAAATGGAATGCACCCAATAATTATATTACAATAAGTATAGTATTTTCCCCAACCCAGGGGCAATCAATCAAATCCATCTCCTTCTATTCCCCAACAAATCTAGCTTGTTACAGGCATTCGGATAATTGGGAGCGGCGAGGGGATTGGCCCCACTCTTCGCGCTCTTGCGCCTACTCGTACCGCCTCTCATTATCTGAATGCCTGGAACAGGCTACAACATATCCCCCTGGTTGTCCCGGGGGTTGACCCAAGTGCCTAGCCGATGAATTTATAATTTCATATTGAAATTTATTACTGTTATTACGTTGGTTAATTTTCATCTGATCAGTGGTCTTATTAATATAGTCAGTGAAAAGTCCAGCAGCCACGTTTGATAAATTTCAGGTCGTTTAATAATTTGGTTTATACAATTTATACAACACCACTGTCAACAAATAAGGATTTTTCAAGGCAGTATAGCCATAACTTTGTGCAACTTGATATATCCTTTACTTTATTAGTGTAGAAATATCGATTTTGCTATATAAGTCGTTCTACACTGTACGTTTCAAAAGCTTAATAAGCTTATATACATTCAATGAAAAATTTTAATAAGAATACTACTAAGCTTATATTAAACACGCAGAACAAATAAGCTTAATTCACTTCATTAAAATATACAATATTCTCGTACTGCTTACTGTCCTTTGTCCTAAGTAGCGGCTTCCATCCACGAAACAAGGGTCAAATACAGAGGCTGTCATGTACATGTAAAGCACCCAAAACCAAATAAACAGACAGCTACATGTGTAGGTAATAGCGACATACAAGCTTAGCTGTATTCTCGGAAATTCAGTCTTCCAGTCGTTCGTGGACTGAAAATCCAACGTAACCTCGTAACTGTAAGCCTTGTTAACTTCCCAAAATACTCAAAACCGAAAAAAAAATCCTGAAAAGGTTGATTTCATTGACCTTTGATGAAAAAAGTTGAACAAGAACACAAGAAATGCCTCTTTCCAACATGGCGGATTTCGCTTGACTCTCCACGCAACGCGCGTTGCTTTACTTCCGGCGAAGTCTATTGTTGAATCAGCCAATCAGATTCATTAAAATCACGTCCAAAAATCTGGACGTGATTTGTTAATGGCAGACAATCTTTAGAAGGATTGTGTCAGGCCCATTTTTAGCGTGCGACCCGTAAAGAGAATGTAAGGAGCGCGAAAAATTGGCCTGATCGCAGGTTAGTGAGTACTTTGAACGTAAACATTTCCCATTAAATAGATTTCATTTCGCCCCCTCCCCCTCCACTCCCTCCTTCCACCGATTCTAATGCCATTTGCCATATGATGTGTAATAAATGTTATCCCTTTTCTCAGAATCCACGAGGATAAATCATTCCACTGTGATGTCTGCAATGTTTTGTCTGGACAAACGGCTGGAAGGAAAACACAAATGCCAGACCAGATTCAGGACACGATGAGTGCTGTATCTGCCTGGAGGTCAGTTGGTAAATTAATATCCACACCGGTTACTCACGCTTTCCCGCCATACGTAACTCGCGTTCGTCATACGCCGCTTTCCCGCCATACGTTACTGACGCTTTTTCCGCCTTGGCTAACTCACGCGTCCCGCCATACGCCACGAACGCTTTCCCGCCATACGCAACTCACTCTTTCCCGCCATACGTAACTCGCGCTTTCCCGTACTTCCCGCCATGCGTTACAGCGTAACCCGCGCTTCTCACTCGTCGCACGATCTTTTTCATATTTGGCGGAATCAATTACAATAATAATTATTATAATGTTTAATAACTTGTTATCAATGTTTTGTTTAGGATGCATTCAGTGGTTGCCAAATCTTACCATGTTCACATAAGGTCCATCGGGAATGCGCCATAGCTATGATACAGAACGGAATGTAAGTACACTTATTTTATTTATTTATTTATTATTTACTCAACTTAACATACTGTGCAGATTAGTTTTTTTAATTTTCTTTTGGTCAAAACCGGATTGCTTTCTGACTTCTTGGCGGAAGAGTTCAAGGCACTGGATTCGCAAATGAAGCATTGCCTTCATGTTTTTTTGTTAGAAAATACTGATCATCTCAAAATAAACTCGTAATATTACTCGTGGTTTAAACTTCCGTATACAATAAGGGACTCACTGTAAGATGGTGTTTTTCGTGACTCCCCTCTACCACCTTCAACATCTCTTTTGCATAGCTTTCCCTCTGTCATAAAGGTTTTCTAGTGCCCGTTCCAGGCTGTCCGAGACCGTAAGGAGTAGGTGCACGAAAGAGCGGATTAAAACTCGGAGTTTATTTCACTAGTAAACTGGCCGATTTAGACGGTACAACTTTGTCGCATGCGACTTGCGTACGACAAGCCCACGACACGAATTGTTTCGTGTAAATCAAACCTACAACTTGCTTACGATTATCGTGAATGACACGAAAATGTAGTAGGATCTTGAAACATGTTTTAAAACCATACGACAAATCGTAGCCACAGATAATGTAAAATAATTGATGGGAGTTGTATACGATTTTTGCATGACAGACCTCGCTACAAAAGTCGCATGCGACAAAGTTGTATGGTTTCGAAGCCATGATGTTCGTCTGATCAGTGGATACACCAATGAAAGGTTTTTCCGTTCCCGTAAAATAAACATAAAAGGAAACAAACAATTTCGATTGACTGTTTGTTCTTTGTGTTTTGTAGTCGCACGTGCCCAGTGTGTCGACACCCATTGTACAGCTCTGCGGCCTCTGAGTGAAAATTCCATCGATGCTGCATTGGTTGGGAAATGTGTTAACCAGTCGTACCTCCCTCGTCTCCAAGCAAGCAATTCATGATGTCAGACTATTTGTCTTCGCGGTTAGTTAGTTACCGTAAGGAAATGGGCAGCCTAGAATAGAGTACCGTACAGTTATACAAATTTTGAGTATAGAGAAGGCAATCATAATTATCTTGGTCTTAAAGAGTTTCAATGCAGGATTTTTGTCTTAATTTGTGACGAACATAGGTGTTGATCCTTCCACGTGACTACCGTAATTTTTCGATCTAGCGCCCTCCTGCTAATGAGCGCCCCAGTCAAATAAACGCCCCTCTGAATTTTTGTTGTTGTTGTAATGAGCGCCCCACCTCCAACATTAGCGACCTTTAGATCGGAGTATGAGATTGAGTACGAGTACGACTTTTCAAACCTGGTGCGAAGGGTTTTATACATTAACACGTCTAACACCAATCTCGTTCCTAGAGCTTCCTTCTCTACTGGTCAGCAACAGGGAGGAGCGAGGGCTCTGGCAACGTGACTGATTTGAAATTTGAAAGTCGCACCCCGATCTAAAGGTCGCTATTAGCGCTAAGAGTCCGACTAGTTTAGTTTCGAAAATCCTTCCCCTTCAGTGAGCTCACAAAATTAAATTATTGTGCCGGACGGGCGAGAAGTCGAATCATTACGGTTTGAGCAAAGTGATAGGATATTTTAATATTCATCTCTAACTTGCCGCTCAGTAAAGGCCTTTTTTTTAGACATCAGTGAAAGGATTTACAAGGTCCAAACGTCTTTTATAAATTGAAGTGTGATTCCTTGTGCGCTAATCTGGATTAATCCACGCCCTTTTATTTACAAATGTCATGTTTATTGACAGTACAGCTAGTTAGGAACGACGGTTGATAACTCGATTAAAAAAAAAGAAGTGCTAAAAAAATTATTTTTGATGCCATGTTAAATTATTTGAATATAAATATTACATTTAATACATTAATATTGAACCAAATTCGTTGAGTTACTGTTCTGTTTCCAGATGTTTGACAATTATCACGTGGATCGTTATTTGTAATAATATTAGCGTTTTTCTTCACCTTAGTTTCTGTTACTGTATACAAATGTTTTTCTTCGTTTGATTAAATACCAAGGTGATTGAAGACTAATGGTGTGATATTTTATTTTGTCAACTTTTGTGGCTAACCTTTGCTTCAGACTAGCCTGCGTAGCCGGCGCTGGAGTAAGAAAGAGGCGCGCGCGAGGAAGGTGGAGACGCGCGAGGCTCTTTCCCTTTTTCTCGCCTCGCGCGTTTCTTCCCTGGGATTCGAGAAAGCCGTGGTTCGAGATAGCGTGCTGCTTTCCCTGCATAATCGGGTTTTGCTCTTCTAGAGCGTGAAATACTGAAGACGTAGGTAATTTTTCTGTCACATTTTTCGCTTCTTTCATGTTAAATTTCACCGCTTCTTTTGTGGCTAGTAAAAATATCTGCATAATATAAAGGAATAAATGAGTTGTATACACTATAAAAAAAAAAGAAAGGTCCACAAGGCGACTTAGTGGACTGTGAAAAAAGTTGTGAAAATTGTACTGTAATACTCAAGTTATTGCTTGACAAGTCTTTTGCGCAGATTTCCATGGTCCATCCCTTAACAACCTCGTTCCCAGCTCTCTCTCCTTTTCCTCCCTTGTCGTTGAGGAGAGAGACCCTGGATGAAGCTGGTCACGTGACCACCCAAATTCTGGGTGGTAAAAAAATATATTTGGAGGGAGGGGTGGTAGGGTGTTAGAGTGTTAGAGTTGTTGCTGTGACAAATCTACCATGAGAGGGTGAGAGCGTTGACTCTATGTCGCAACTCGCAGACGCAGCAGGTCTTCAAACAACTCGCAAGAAAAGAAAGCACCAAAAAAGTTTGTACATAAGCTTATATGCGGTTATTCAAGCTTCTATAGGCTTTGCCAGGCCGTTTGAGAAGATCACTGCAATAATCTTTTCTCGGAAACCGCTTGCGTAATTCTCAGAACTATACAACAACAACAAAATTTTGTCCACGGAAGAAAGCCGATCATTTCAAGAATTAAGCTTACATCTTGTAAGCTTGGTATGTGAACAGCTTTAAGGTAATGAGTTTAAGTGATCGTTAAATTGTGTTCACTGCAAAAACTGCCGGTGGAAAAAAATTCCTTCGTACAGTCCGTTTGACATTCGTACGTGCCGTAGTCGAGTCATGCCAAGGTTGTTGCCGCTTCGAGCGGTTGTTGTTGTAGATTTTTTGACACAAGAAAACCATATTGCGGTCAAACTAACGACAGAATCAGTCAGAGAAAATAGTAAGCTACAGTGTATTCTTTTATCCTAAAATTAGGATTATTTCGCTCCAAATGAATTTGTAAATAAATGCCGTTGTGGTTCGCAGGGTCAGTGAAGCAATTGTTGTTTTTAAAGTTGGTTTGAGACCAAGGTCATGATCATGAACCTGTGGCTGTCTACTGAGTGTAAAAGTGATTGAAGAAGATGGTTCATCGTTATTTAATGAGCTGGTAGCTTAGCTAGAATTTGTGTTCGCCGAGGCGAATTTTCCATTATCGCAAAAGTTTCGCGCCGCTGCTTTTGTGGCTCGAAAATATCCGTAACTTATACACTTTCATGTCATGAAGTTGCTACAGAATAAAAACAAACGTTCCATACAAATAGCCTGTTTCACTTTTAACATAATAACCAGCAGAAAGCAATGCTATTTTGAAAGCTCGATTTGCCTCTTCGATCCCCTGGTTAGTAATTATTGTTCACCTTGACAAAACGACGTCAAAGATCCACCCTCCCTGCGGCATTGTTGTAACCACACAGTCACGTGACCAGGGAGGAAAAGGAGAGAGAGCCTGGGAACGAGATACTTTATTTTCTCCCTTTTCATTGGCCGAGAGCCCACCACATGATCTGCAAATAATGTCTACTCATGCGCACAACGGTGCAAAGTTGCTTTAATGTTCTGCTCATGCGTAGTTGTGTCCACTTCTGTGAAAAATGGCAGCTCGTTTCGCAGAGTTGTTGGAGAGCAATTTGAAATGTCTGCTAGACCAAAATAACAGCGAGCGAGAGTATAGATAAGGTAACGAAAGCAAGTTGAATTTATGTGTTGTATTTTGATGTGCAGTACAGTCGACAGCTCGTTTCGCAGAGTTTGTCGGAGAGCGATTTGAAATGTCTGCTAGACCAAATGAAAATAACAGCGAGAGTATATTAAGGTATAAGTATGTATTGTCGTACACTTTACGTTTGAGGGTTCTACATCGACTTATACCTGCCAACTCTCGCGTGATTCTCACGCCTGCCGGTCGAAAACTTCGATCTCACGTCCGCTCACGCCTACGGACCAATTTCTCACGCCTGGCTGAAAAATTGGAGCTATTACAGCATTAACTGACACACTTTCGAAAAAGATGTAAACTTGAACCAATACGAGGAAACATACGTAGTCCTATAAATAACGCTATATGTCGTGTTTGAATCCTTCAAACCCTGTCTGAACACATCAAACCCTGTCTGAACACATTGTAGAAACTGGATACGAACTCTTCGTTAACGTTCGGAAATCTTCGAATCATCTTCGGAAATCTCTGGATGTCTTCGGCAACGGTCGGAAATCATCGGATCGTCTTCGGAAATAAAAGGCAAAAATCTCACGCATTTGACTCAGGAAAAGTTGGCAGGTATACATCGTACGATCGATAAAGTAAACGCTAAATTATTCTTCAACTAAAAACCTCAACCATTTGTTTCAAGAATTCTGCTAATCAAAAGTTTTGAGGAAGCGATAAACCTTCCTGATGTAATGTCGTACGGTTTGTTTAATGCTGTACACCAGGGTTCACAAGATCCTCGCTCGCTTTCTACGAAGTTTTGAAGCCTAAAAGTAATCTGCTTTCGCAAACAAACATAAATTCATCTCTTCTTGATTGAAGCCAACTAAAATGTGTTATGATACATAAGAGGGAGACCGGCTTGTCGTCAAGCGAGTGCGCGTGAATTTACTTGCGATTTAAACGAAGCGCGGCTCTTGTTTTAAAACAAGATACGATCGCTGTACTCGGCCCGATTATCGGATAAACACTACTGTGGGTCAGCGGAAACTGACTGAATGAGGCCGATTTGACTTTTGGGACACAAGATGGCGTCGAAGTTACGAAGATCAATATCGAGTGCGTATTATGAAATATTTTAACCCAATCGGAGTTTTTTCTATTTTTTTCAATAATTTTTTCTCCGCACGCATGGACATTTCAACGTCTATTTCACGCGCCATCTTCCGCGGCTAGTAGGCGAAAAAATTATTTTTCCTTTTTCTTTTTCTTTTAGGAGAAATATTAAAAAAGGACTCGTTCGACAAAATCTTTGCGATGTGTACACTGATAACTGAAAATCATGTTGTTTTCCTTTATGCAGGCATGGGAAACGACTTTTTCTCGGCTGTACGACAATATATACGATTCGAAACTCAGTTTTCCTCGAGCTTCGCTCTTGGAAAACTTTTCGTTTCTCGGAACAGATAATGTCCGCGGACAAATATCCGTGCATATTTTCGCGCCAAATGGTGGGCTATTGTTTATAAATTCACGAGCCTGAGGCGAATAATTGTTTTAATTATTAAAATTCGCGTTAATTTTCATGGAGCGTTAATTTACTATAAAAAGGTATATTTTTTCAAGTTATTTTCAAAAAAATAATAATGGTAGAAAAAATAATGTTGACACTGTTTGGTGTTCTACTGCTACATCTACCGATAAATATACATGGTTCACTGTCATTGTCCTGACTGCCTTGCAAAATACAGTAAAGGTCCGTAAAATGATGGTCATATTATATTCTTTAGTCATACACAAATAAGAGGGGGAAAGCTCAATTTAAAAAAGTCGATAAAAATCATAAAATAATTAATGTGATTGGACGAGATCGTCAATGTAACATAATCAAGTCTTGCTCGAAATTCGGTCAAACTCGAGGGATCATGGGCGCTTTCCATTCGACCAAAAATTCCGGTTTTAAATTCAGGAACGTTAGGACAACCTCAAGAGAGCTATACCCAAATTTCCGAAACTTTTTCCCGAAATTTCCATAATTTTTGGTCGAATGGAAAGCGCCCATGAGTCTGTGGGAGGCCCATGTGGCGGTTAAGAAAGCGGATATCCAGATGATTGGCCTGTCACCGAAATCATTATGAGTCGAGGGGTATTATACTACACAGGATGTTTTAAAATGACCACTTGGTTGTATTTTTATAACAATAACAACATGAACAGTGTTGTGCTAACAAATTTTCCTGTCAAACATGCCTAAAGTTCACATGGTTGGAAAACTTTGGATGGATTTTTAGTCAGTTCAGTTTGCGTTTTCCACTCAAAATTGACAATTAAGTTGTATAACAAATACTTTGATGAGATCATGCTAGTATCCCGAAGTATTCATGTTCACTAGGACTCCCGGCTTACCCACATGCCGATCGTTTCTACTAACAAAGCACTTTAATTGTGGTTTTCCTGATTACAAATTAGACAGGAAGTCAAATGACCCCAATAAAAGGTCTTATCATTTGTTTAATAACTGTAGCCAAAACACTCACAAATGTCACTGTTAATTGCATTCTGTGGAACTATCACAGCCTGACACAATGACAGCCTGTCGCAAAATGTTGTGTCTCACAAACGATGTTCTTGTTGCGCGGCTCCCGAGTCGCTGATTTATTCTTCCTGGGTGAGCCATCGAACAGTTGGGTTGTTTTCAATCTTTTTCTCTCTAAATCGCTGCTTGCAAGGCGCAAAGTGTGGATTCTCGCGCACGAAAAGCGCTAGCCTCACACGCCCCCACCGCGGTGAAACGTCAAACAAAAATAAACTACGCCGACAAACCTTAAACGCGTCTAACTTTTTTGGTAAACGTCCAAAAACAATGGTAAATCAACAGAATGCTGGAAATAAACTGAACTTTGTGTTTGAAAAGTCTAAACGTTTCCTTTTACTTGCTTTTGTTTCCTTTCGCATGTTGAAATGCTTTTCCTTCAAAATTTTGAAGACACGCCCAGTCTCCGTTTTCACACTCGCTCCAGACCAATGCAAAAAAACACGACTGCTTTGCAGGATAAAAGGGTTACTAGTGAAAGTTAGATCACTGGATCACAAAGGTGTCTTTTCTCTTTTAATTCGCGCGCCGTTTTCTCTTTTCCCCACGCGGAGCTACCCTGGGCCGGGCCGAGCAGAGATCTCGTGACTGGAGAGAGGGCGGAAACTGAATCTCATATGCGACGGCCATGAAAGACGCATGAAGACCATGAACGTTCACCTACGTAGATCCTGTTAATAATTTGACGCCAAGGAGTTCGTGAGTATTTTTACATCCAAAATTTATTAGCTTTTAATATTAATAATAGTTTGAAGGAAAGCGAAAGCCGTATTAAAGGAAAGGAAAAGCCTGGAGTAACTAGGAAGACAGTTTCACTTTTAGGACAATAAGTGTACAGAGCACGATCTGTAGCCTGCGTGCAGACGTCTCCTTTTCCTTGCTCTGCAAGCAGGCTAGCATGATCGCGTCCGTTTCGAGACGCATGTAATAGATCGATTCAGTATGCAAGGATGAAGTCGTGTGTAAGTCCAAGGGAGTTTCAAATTGTCGACTAAATCCAGGGCAAGCAAGTGTGCTCTCGTCCACTCGACTCGTTCGCATTTTTCTTGACAGTTCTGAACAGTTTTCGCTCGTTTGGCCCGGAATGATGATAGTCGCTGAGCGTTGAAGAAAACTCTCGTGCAATAAGACTCTCGGCGACTCTAGTTTTCGTGTGGTACAAACTTATCTGCATGAGAAGTTCTACTTCCTCCTGGCTGAGCCATTGATCTACAAATGTATGCTTTCGCTTTCATCGATTAAAGGTTAACAAAAGATAACACTAGATATATGCAGACAAAAGACGTTAGATAACACTGGGTACGCAGACAAAAGTGTCTTTCTGTTTTTTTTCTCATTAAAGGTTCTCCTAACTAAATATTTAAAAGCTTATTTCCGTTCTGCAAATTTCTCTCATTGGACTAGAGTCTTGCAACATGCTTGTATTACCAAGGGAATAGTAAATGCGCCTGAGTGCATTGTGAGTAATATAAGCACTTGGGAATTTTTAAGAACACTCGAGAAGTGTGTAGAGAAGCACGAGGCCGAGTGCTTCTCGCACTTCTGAGTGTTCTTAAAATTCCCAAGTGCTTATATATAACTCAACAATGCACGAGGGGCAAGTTTACTATTTCCTTTATGAAATGTTCATGGAATTGCACACACTCAAACTTGTGACGTAGGCAGATTGCATTACAACTCGATAAAGCATTTGTGTGATGTAGGGCGTGTGCTTTATCAAGTTATAATGAACTCAAATTGGCCAATCAGAGTGTGCGTTATGTGACCAAAATTTTATTAAGCTGATTAAAGAGTAGTATAATGGTGCATTATAAGCTTTGCACTCAAAGCTGAATGTATGTGCAACTTACCTTGTCAATTTTGAGTGGAAAACTCAAACTGAACATCTAGAATTTTCCCATCTAAAATATTTTGTTTTTAATGTGCCTAAATGTAGTTTATGCTAACAAGTTAAAATCGAGCCAATGCGGCCTAATATGCCTCACTAGAGGTGAACTAGGGACTCGAGCCCGGGGGGGGGGGGGGGGGTACCAAAATCTTGTGTGGTGGGTGTGGCTCGAATTCATTTTCACCCCTAAGAGGTACCAATATTCTAAGACAAAACTAGTCCCTGTCATATTTTTTCCTGCAAAATACCCCAAAAGGTACCGGAATAACTCTAACGGTAGACATTTTAGATTTTCACACCCTAAGCGGTACTAAACCACAAATTTTAACCCCTAAAAGGTACGACGATCACCCCCGTCACTTATATATGGAAGTCCCCCCGGGGACTCAAGCCAATGGTGGTCAGCGGCTCTCCCCAGTGGACATGCGCATGGGTCTGCATAAACAGGGCTTTGCAGGCTAGGGTAGCACAAGTTTTGTGTGACAGCTTCATGTGGATGTGCAGTTCGTGTTTAGCTTCATGCTAATGTTATGTGCTTTGCTGCCCCACTCTTCTCACCCATCTTTGTCTAATCAGTGCTGGAAAATTATGACAGTCGGTCATTGGACATTGTCCGACCAAATCATCTAAAATGTCTTACTAATTTGACAAGCTGCTTGGACTTGGTGTCCCGAGAAAAAAATGGCTTATCTTTTGTCTTGAAAGTCTTGTTAATCAGTCACTGTGAGTGACTTACTTCCAAAAACATTAAAAGTATTTAGAATTCATACTGCAACAATCTTTTGTTTTGCTGTAAAATGATCTCCTGACTTGAGAAAAGTTGAAAATGGCTGTGTGATTTGAAATTGCCCCATAATGCATTGCAAAAAATCCATTAATATGTTATGTGTGTTGAAGGATTGTGTCTTGGGTAAAAATCTAAGATGGCGGATGTCCAACCAATGTTGCAAATACAGGTATGCATGGAAGCTATAGGACAGTCATGTCCTTCTAAGCAAGAAAAATTATTTCCAGCACTGGTCTTGGTAAGTATTTGGGTTGGTAAGTATCTCCACTGATTCTATCAGTGTGACGGTGCATGATGGTTGCTGCTCCCAGGGTTGCCATGGATGCACACTCTGCTTGAATTGCGCATGGCTCCACAATGACAGCCTGTTTAGGGGTTGACCAATTATGAAACTTCATGTTGTCTGTCAATTTTTTGACATAATGATATCTCTTCCCCCAAAATGTTATTAATTGTACATAACTATATCTATAACATGTATAATACACAACTAAACATGTACTGAATTGTCTTTCTGCAGAGCTTCACAAACAACTTTTGAGTCAGAATAGTGTGCTGTCACTTCTTGACATTGACAGCTGTTCGGTGAAGAACATTCAGAGCCACTAACAGCTTTGGTTCAGGTATGATGTGTCTTTTTTCAGGGGATGTAATTAACAGTAATTATATAATTATTTTCTATTGTCAATAATATTATTACAGACATTCTTATCAGGCTTCATTTTTGTCATCAGATTGAAGAAGAGTCTGGTACGCGGTGACACTGTCTTATCAACAGTAGTTTCTTGAAAACAGGTATGTCTATGTGGATATTTTATCTTGGTAAGGGACTTGTCACAAATTAGGAGGGGGGGGGGGTGGAGATTTTAAATTGAGCGTTGAAAATTATGTGACCCTCCCTAGCAATGGGAATGGAATTTCCTAACCCTCCCCAATGCGCAGCTAATACCTCCCATACTGTGACACTAGTGTGAGCATTTTTATACTGTTCAAAGCAAAATTGAAAAAATCCTGCCCTAGTGATACTACCTACCCCTATGAACATATCCATCAGGCCCATAGGCGGGATTTTGTATGTGGGGTGAGGGGTGTATAAGTGCGCAGAAGGCGCAATCTCTGGTATGGCGATGGCGCAAGTTTGTAAGGGGGATCCGGAAAAATTAGGTTGTCTGAGACTGCATTTTGTGCGTTTTGAAGGCAGTTTGATATGAAACCAGGCAGCGAAAGGCGAACGTAAAAACGTGAATATTTCTGGAACTTTTTCAATTCAAAATGATTATGTGACATGTAATTTGCAATTTATGGACAAAGGTATCCATAGCATGTCTTTTTTAATAAATTAACTTGAGATGTTGGTCTTGTATTCTTGAAAGACATTTGACATAGCTTTTATTGTTTTTGTAAACAAGTAAATTTATTGTCTTACGATTCTACTATTCATGCCATACTATATAATTATTAACCCATTGACTACTGGGCTTTTTCCAAAAAACGGCAATCTAACATCCCAGATGCCTTTTTCTGGCCATTATCTCAACAGTTTAATGTCAAACTGTCTAAAACTTAGTTTAAAACACGGCAACTAACATCCCCTTCTACGTGGAAGCAACAAATTCAATATTTTCCTTGGGCATGCGCAGAAATCAAAATTTCAACATAGTTTTTGGGTTTGAAAAACACACCTGACTTAAGACTTTTCTTTTCCTTTTTTTTTTGCTGTTCTTGCTCTCCTTTTTCTCTTATTTTATTTTGTGGTTTTGTTGGCCTTTCAGTCGCCTTTGTTCACGTTGAAAAAGTTTTAACCTAAACGTTGGGAAAAGGGAATTTTTTGACAAAGAGTGTCAGTGGTAGTGAAGGTCGCGTTTTTTGGTGATTTTGGAGGGAAAAATCCAAGTTGTTTTGTGTGTATCTCTGGTCCAAATTTATTTAACGTTTCGTGCTCGTTTAGGCATGCTTTGTTAGACATTTTCCAACTCTATCCGTTGATTGTCAAAGACATCCTCCGGCATGAAAAGTGATGACATCACAAGTGGTACAAGTCTGTGGTCTTTTCTTGGCCGTTTATGGCCGGTTTAGTAGTCAATGTGTTAAAACACAATGTTCTTTATGATCTATGATCTATTCTGGCACTCTTACTGGTATATTTGGTACTGGTATATGAGCGTAAATTTATGTGACCCTCCCCTTTTTCGCTGCCTATTTTTTCATGACCCTCCCTTTTTAGGGGCTCAAAAAGTTATGACCCTCCCCCATTTTCCACCTCCCCCCTGCTAATTTGTGAAAAGTCCCTAATATTAGCTATGAACCACTGTACGTTGTATTTTCAACTGTCATCATGGTGTTTGGAAATGTAATGAAACAATAGTATTGGTCTCTCGTGTTTGATATATTACATATAATAATAATTGCGGGCAAGCAAAAATGAGCCCGCAGTCTTATTTTGAGAGCGGTCAGCGGCACTTACTTACTTACTGTAAGGACAGTGCCTCCTTTTGTTACTGCACATACGTTCTGCACGTAATTTCTCTCGTCATTGGTGTGCGCTCTAGCGCGCATATATAGAACGTTACGGGATTCCTTTCAGGCTAAGCTCGGCAGGGAAATAAAATTTAATGGTCGTTTTCTCCTAATATCTTACAAAAACGCGTGATGACCCCTATTTTTATGTTATAAAATGGGAGAACAGTAAGGCTATTCAACACATGATTAATTATTTGTTGTGTGCAAAAGTTATTTAGACTGTTTTTTTGGCATACATGTACCAGAGTCAGGATTGTTGATGGCTACGTTGCGATGATTTTTAATTAAAAAACGCATAAACAGTTGTTGTTATTAATATTACCATTTGTTACGTATTATAAAGCTTTTTTTAGATTTATTGTTGCTTTTGTGTATGTAAAGGCAAATTCAAAGGGAATCTGCAAAGAAATATATGTACATGTATATATATTTTTTAGAAAATGCTACATCAGCATTTTTTCCAGATTGAAACTTGATTATCTCTGGAGAATGCGTGGTTACCCCCAATTTTCTCTTTGGATTCCAATAGCCCTTACAAAGATCTGCTTTTCCCGCATTGTCATAAACCGCACAAAAATACCTTGGTATTAGGAGGCACCATCCTTAAATGGGACATTGAAGCTGATAATGAACATTCTTTTGGACTTCCAACTGGTATGATTGGAATGTGAACTCTACCAAGAGAAATGCATGTGTAAAGAGTCGTTTGTTACACATGCACAGAAATAGGAAACCTCTGTAATTATGGAACAATATTGTTACTGGTACTTGTACTTTATCTCAGTTAATATTCACTACGAAGAACGTGTTCGTTTGACGATGAGTTCGTAAAATTACATACAAGTGATCATAGGGGGAAAAGTTACGCCAAATCGTCACAAAGGCCACATACAGTATTCAACTGAAATCAATTTTACACCTGTCATAAAGTAAAAGGTATATTGGAGTTTGAAGCTCAGTAATACTCAACTTAGTAACCAATAATAAAGCCACGATGACTACCCATTGGTTTCCTTAATCAAAGCCAATTAGAGTCCCTGTAAAAAGTTGTATAGTGCCTATTGCAGACAAGAAATCATGATGTTGTGTTTGTAAATTTTCGTAGAACAAACAACAAAAGCTGAAAGAAAGCCCATCTAGAGGATTGCGAATAAACCAAAAAATATATATTAATACAGTAGACTCCCGCTATCTCG
The DNA here is from genome assembly GCA_029204205.1 of Desmophyllum pertusum. NCBI lineage: Eukaryota > Metazoa > Cnidaria > Anthozoa > Scleractinia > Caryophylliidae > Desmophyllum > Desmophyllum pertusum. Next base: position 619,835 of record MU825398.1, read on the forward strand.
AACTCTCAAGGGGAACGGAAAATTGTTTGAGATAGCGGGGATTCGAGATAGCAAGGGTCGTGTCAAATTTCGTAATTTTCAACAAAAGTGAACTACAGTAGTACTGAGTACGCAAATCATTGACCTGTCGGTGCTCACAGAGTCTGCCATGAAGGTCTCTTTATACAATATTAGCAATCAACACTGTTTAAATATATGAGTGCTTGGCGAATACAGTAATGACTGTACTTTTTAGTGGAACTGTATACTGTATGGTCTTTGGTTTTTAAAGTACCGATAAATTAAAGATTCATACAATAAATCAGCCTAATTATGCTCAACCTCATTTCCAGGGTCTACTCCGCTTTCAAGATGTCGGCTGGGCGTGGAGAAGACCCTGGGACATGCTGGTGAAATACTCCATGAATCGTGGAGTATTTTGTCACACGATCGATTGTCTACGTTACAATTGACCAACGGGATCGTCCATGCTACACTTGACCAACGGTTCTAGGATCAAATATCATCATATTAAGTGTAGCGAAGACGATGGATCGTCGTCAATAGATCGTCGTCGTGGAGTATTTCGCCAGCGTGTCCCAGGGTCTTCTCCGCACCCAGCTGCCATCTTGAAAGCGGAGTAGACCCTGGGAACGAGTTTGCCTAATGGTCAAGTTGCACAAGGGGCAACTACTCCATAAGATTTGGTTTCCCCAGTATACGTTAAAACCGTACGACAAATCATAGCCACAGACAATGTTAAATGATGGGAGTTGTATAATTATGTTGCATGCGACAAAGTTGTACCGTCTAAATCAACCCTTCCTTAGGGTTTATCTTTTACATCAGTTGGCTTTATTGCTTTATTGTCATTTTACAGATAAAAAGAACATCTGGCATTTACAAGTCCTTATATTCATCATGCCTGAGAAAGACATCAGTGCAAATTCCTTTTTGAGCCTCCTTGAGAAGTCACAAAATGTTTTGTCTTGTGATAAGATTTTGGAAGGAGCTAACAACATTCAAAAGCCAACTGATGGCCCTGTTGTGTTGGATGGCGTCGACAAGGACCAAAAGAGCTTTAATTCCATACAAAGCTATGTTTACCAAGCTATTCTGAAGCCCTTGAGTGATAGCGAAAGCATGTCTATTATTCTACTGACAGAGATGATACTTTTAATCAACTGAATGTCCTCTCTGTTTTAAGTGCACTTGCTTATAATAATGGTGACGAGGCTTGTTTGGAAGCAATAGCTGATCGATATCAAGACCACGTTGGTGTTGGCGATCTGATGAATAACCTTGGAGTGATGTTTAGCAAGAGGATGCAGTATGAGAGGAGTGTGACTTGCTATAAAAGAGCCAAGAGTTGCTTTGAACATGAACATGACCATCTGGGAAATGCTGTTGCTACATTGAACATAGCAGTTCTCTACAAGCTCTTTGGACACCATCAGAAAGCACTGTCTTCCTGTGATACTGCAGCTTCCTTGTGCCATGATATTTCGATGAGATCAACAAGAGATGCTCTCCTGCCTTGGAAAGTACTAAGAAGAATTGCTGTTCTGTGCCAAGAATTTGGAAACTACAAGAGGTATCAAGATATTTTGAGCATTGGTGCATTATATGACATCAATGGTGTGAATGAAGCCTCCACAGTTAACTTGACAAAGTGGTTGATGAAATTGCAGATGAAAGAACATAATGGTGAGAAGGTTGAAGGTAAAGAACTGGATGAGTTTGCCTGCCATTTGCTTGTGTTGCTGGACCAATCATGTACCAATAACCTTCTCAAAACTGAGTCGCTAAATGCTGACTTTATGGCAATAGTTATAATTGTGGCAAAGCTGTACTGTGATATTGATCACTTGAAGAAGCTTGCAAGTTACTAGAGAAGCTTGAAACTGCATTCTTGCTTGTGCATGGCAGAAAGTCCTCCCTCTATGGCTCACTGCTGTACCAAATTGGCAGCTTTAAACTTGGTACAGGAAAGGCAAGTGAAGCTGAGAATACACTCAAGCAGGCTGAAGAAATTTTATCCATTACTTTGGCAGAGATCATCATATGGTTGCATCATGCAAGAGCTTATTGGGTACCTGTGCTGTACTAAAAGGTGACACCAGAGAGGCCTCCACTCCCCTAAATGAAGCTCTAACCTTATTCAAGAAAATAAACCGCCGTCACCCAGAAGTAGCAGAGATTCTTTTAAAGTTTGCTCTCCTGTACAGTGAAGAAGGAAATTTCCATGGTGCCAAAAAAACTTTGGAGTTAGCATTAGATATTTTCATATCAGCTTGTGGTGAAGTCTCCCCAAAGACAGCAGGTGCTTACTTTCAAGCAGCAGCTATCTTGCAAAAGGCAAACGAATTCAGAGCTTCAGCTGTTGACAAAGCGAAGAAAGCCATTGACATCTTTGTTCACCTTGGAATGCGAAGTGACCATCCAGATGTCATGACTTGCCATTGTTTACTTGGTGTGTTGCATCGCTCCTTGGGTCAGAGTGAAGAAGCAGAAGAACAGTTTGTCAAAGTACAACAACAAGTATCGTTACACGATGAGCCTTGCATGAATGCCACGATTATTGCACCTGAAGATGCCAATATGTTCTTTCAAGTCAAGACGGATGGTGGTAAAGGAGGATGTTCCCATCTTGGTGCTGAATTTCTTTCTCTGGTTAATCTAGTGAACCTAAGATGGGTGATGAGGACCGAAATAAAAGGAGCGATCTGAATGCACTTCTTAGCTGTTTTACAAGAGCATGACACAGAGGTGCTGACAGTTTTAGATTATGCAGGCCATAATGTGTATTGCATCTCGCATAGAGTTTGGATAGCTGGCAGAGCTGTATATTGTGTTTTGACTTCGGATCCTATGCTGGACCCTTTTCAAACCAATCAAGGCATAAACTTTGGTCATGTTCATGCTTCATCAAAATCAGGCAATGACAAAAAACCTAATGTGTTCTTGTTGTCATCAAATGACCATGGAAAGAAGCCACCTTTTCTTCTGTTTTGGAAGACACCTAGAGTTGTAGAAATGAAAGATGTGAGTCGTGTTGGTCCTGCTTTCCATGAGAGTGTTAACATGCTGTTTGTGCAACCAAACTTTAGACAAAGTTACAAAGAGGGGCAGGATTTCTATATGGAACTGACTTTCCCAGAAGATTCTTGTGCTACATGTATGTCTTCACTGTGTACCCAGATTGACTGCCTTCCTCTTCTTGCTGAGCTGGAATTATCAGAATCACCCAAAGAATGTGGCAACATTGTTTCTCTTGGCAGTGCTGCTAAGTCTTCTCCACACATTTCTTATTTTTCCTATAAATTTCCCAACCAGCACCAGGCAGAGTTTGTTTTTCATCATGTGACTTTTAGTTTAGGGAAGACATTAACTGAGGTGCAAGATGTTGAAAGTGCTAATGCTTCTGCTGTACAGAATTGTGAATGTTTCCTTTCCCTGGAGCGTCACAATTCTATATCAGTTGTTGTGGGTAAAGAATCAGTTGTTGTGAAATGCCACACGGGGTTGGAGTCAAATTGCATTTGTTCCTCAGTAAGAAACACTCTGGAGAATACAATGGAATCTTTGTGCCATGTTGTCAAGATGAACTTTGAGCCTTTTCTGCAGTTGCCTTGTGAAGATGTTAGTGGTAACTACATTAAAGAGTCTTCGAAATGCAGTTGTGGTTGTAAAGATTTCCAATGTGAGTCCTCTTGCTCTGGTCTTGCTTCAGAAACTGCACATTTGTGTGCACATGTTAGTAGCAGAGAACCTGAATCCAACCACCTGGAGATAAACCAATCTGGAGACATGTCACAGAATGAGGTACACTTAACTTGTAATGTATGGACTATTAGATTTTGAAGGACATACTTAGGAGATGAATAAACTCTTGCTCAGAAAAGGTGCCGTGGGGGTGGGGTGGGAGATACTCTGGAATAAATTAAGTGATGGTGAGTTGCAAATGATTTTGTTGGGTTTGAAATTCACAATTTCGGGATTTTTTCGGGTAAGAAATTTTTAGCAAGTATTTTTGGGGTAGTTTGATTTTAGTAGGCCAGATGTTTTTGGGTATTCAAAAATATGGGACGATTTGAAGTAAAAAATTATTACCGTACTTCAAAAGTGCTATGGATACAAAATGTATGTTGTACCTACACGCAGACACTTAAAGGGGCACTGTCACGGATTCGCATGCGCGAAAACTGCTCACTTCCTGTCGACCATAAATTATTTGGCCGCCATTCCATAATGACGGTTAGTGAAAATATTTGCATGTATTTTGTTTCTAATCATGATTATGTAAAACAGATAAAGTCATAATATTACTGTAACAGCGTGCGCTGTTCGCATACGTATTCCGAAACATGATTTGCATACAAAATATTTTTGCAACGGCCGTAACGCAACGCACTTTTGACAGCCAAGCTTAGATTTATCCATTTGTACAGAAGTTTTCAACGGATAACCGTTGCCGTTGGAACGGCCGCTCAATATTTTTTTCTCAACGGATTACCTGGCTTAGCTTCGAACGGGTGAAGATTTTTTCTGAACGGGTAGCAGCAGCCGTTGGAACGGCTGAAGATTTTTTTCGAACGGGTAGCGGCAGCAGTTCGAACATTTTTTTCGAACGGGTAGTAGCAGCCGTTCGGCTTGCTAACCGTTCGGGTAGTGAACGGCTTTTAGCCTTTCGAACGGAAAGCCGTGTTGTACGTTTTCGCGTGAGAGGTCACAGCTGAGGTCACATCTGTTTCGATCACTCGTCTCCTCAACAACAAATGTGTCGCGAAGACAGTATCTTATCACTGTATCCTTCGTAACCTGCAACGAATTTCGCTTCAAGCCATGTTTTGAAACTGTTATCTTCAAGATAAATGCGTTTATGGGGTTTTGTCCACGCTCTCTTGGCTCTTGTCGGGGTATTGAATATTCTTTTTCGCCCAGAATTACTACGCTTTCCACCGTGCCGCCGCCGCCACTAGTCGACGCCATTTTGGATTTGGCAACTCAAACTTGAAAAAGTTAGCCTAACCTTTTCAAGTTTGACTCGCGAGACTGGCGCATGCGTCCTTGTGACAGTGCCCCTTTAAAGAGGTTGTTTTCAAATTTTAACAATCGGATTGCATTACATTACCATTCTGTACTTGAAACAGTTCTTCATTATCATCATTTAACCCCTTCTAGGTATTTTTAAGGTTAGAAAATTCAGCATAGGATTTTTGGGTTTAATTTTTGTTCAGGAGATTTTTTGGGGTTTCACTTTAACTCCTAGGGATTTTTTAGGTTTTACAGCGCGAGTTAAGCGTGAACACTTTGATTTCATTTTGACAAGTCAATTGTGTAGCCACCAATCAGATGTGAGATGGAATCGCAAGGAAAGCAAACAAACCGTCTGTCTCAATCAGTCACAAAACCATACTTTGCTTTAAATTCTTTCAAAAAATTGGCTGTCACCCTGTAGCTTTAGCCTTTCTTATTTTGTGAAAGCAAAGTTGAAATTTGAGCGATTTTCAGCAAACTGATGTTCAAAACTGCATAATTCTACGTGATCAAAAAATCAGCTGTAAAATACTCCAACTCGAATTTACGACAGCAGGCATTCCTTCTTGCTCGCTCCTCCAATTCAGAAGAGCGAGCATTGTAGCTGTCAAATATGCAAATTTCAGATCAACCGTCAATGCACAGCGGCTTGAAAATCAAACCCGTCAGAGTCATGAACTGAAGTAAGCCCTAACCTCTTCTACCTCATTTTTGCATGAAAAAAAATCAGTAAAAGTAGCAATGCAAAAAATTAATCACAGAAGACGCAGTATGATGATTTTTTTCTAAGGAAATTACAAATGATCAAAGTATGGATTTGTGACTAATCGAGAGATACATGTACTGTTGGTTGCTTCCCGCCTTGCAGTTCCATCTCGCATCTGATTGGTGGCTACACAATTGACATGTCAAAATGAAATCAAAGTGTTCACGCTTTTTTAACTTGCACTGTAATAGTACATGTATGTCCCCATTTGCATCTCCCGTCATACCTTGGGTGCCAGAGGCTTTTCTTGCCCGGTTTCTGGTTTCAAGTCTCTATTATGACCCGCGCGACTTACGCCGCTCGGGGCGTCGACGTCGGCCTCCGGCCGATCCTGACGCGACGCGAGAAATAAACCTCTGGTACCCAGGGTAAATAATCTTTTTTTCTTGAAAAGACATGTGTCCGACTAAGTCACCATTTTGGTCGGACAAAACAAAAATGAGGTCGGATATCATATTACAGTACTGCGTGATAAGCGAACCTGCTAATTTAATGCGTTGTCATCCCAGAGTAAACTACATTTAGTTTGTGTTTAGAATAAAACTCATTAGCGTTTGCGTTGAAAGGCAAAAAAAATTGTCCAGACATTGTTGTCCGACCAAAGTTGGTATTTCATCGGACATTGGCAAATTTAGGTCGGCCATTGTCCGATGACCGACTGTTATTTGCAGCCCTGAGATGGGCTGAGGTGGAGGTGCTGCCTTAAAGTAAGGTGTCGGAAAGTTACTGTATTGTATAGTTCAGTAAAACTGTGCTTTTTTAATAGAATGAGGAAGACGTCCCATTTGCTGGCCATCCTGCTGACAAGAGTAGCTTAGAGGTTTGTGTGAGCCTTCTGGAATGTCTCTTGAGTAATAAACATGTACCATCATCGGGCATTGGCGAGATATCTTCAACTGACTCTGTATGTTATGATGATAACATGCAGCTCAACAACTCTATTTCATCACTTGGCTCCACTTCAACACTGGACTCATATCCTTCAAGCCCATCTAGTGCATGTAAGATGTCTCCATCTATTGGCAAAGAAGCAACTGAACCATGTGATGGGAAAAATGATTCTAATACTGAGCATTTTCCAGAGAATTCATCCACCGTTTCAGTTGAACGCAGTGAATCACATTTGACCTTGCAAGAGGAGGCAGGAGAAGACTGTCCTGACACAGAAACAGTAGAGACTGTGCTGTTAGAAGATATGCCTGAAGGGAAGCATGGTGTGCATAATGTTCACACAGGCTGCAACACAGCGTCAGGAGCAGTTCACAGAGGGCCTCAGGGAACTCCAGAACCATCATTTTCCACAGCTTTACAGGGGAATGGAGAAACATCTGTTTCCAATGACAGCCTTATTAGCCAGTTACAGAGTAATGTTGAATTCTTTCAAAATCGGTGCCATGAACTAAGGCAACAAAATAGCCAATGGGAGGAGAAGTGGAAACAATGGGAAGCAGAGAAAGAGCAACTTCAGCTTGAAGTAGGAGGACAGTCATTCCTTGAGTGTAAAGAGAAGCGCAGTGAGAAACTTCTTCAGTCATCCATGGTGCATGTCAGTGAACAGAGCACGTCCTGTGCAGCCAATGGTACATCTGATGTTATGACTGGCCTGGAAGAAGAACTGCCTGGTGGAGCAGGTCCTCTACAAGAGTCACGTAAGCTAAATTTACATTACTTATATTATACTTACTTAATCCTCTTCAAGCTGCCAATTTTTGCCTGGCCCTAGACCAATGTTTTACTTGGCCCCAACACCGGCCCTGCTCTTTAATCTCTCTTTTAACCGATCTCCTCCAAGTCTCTGTCATCCCTGGTTTCTTTTTCCAACTGGAGCTCATCTCATTGCAATTTTTGGTATCAACGATGGTTCCATCACTAAGACACCATTCATAAAATTTTAACATAGCAGGATTACTACAATGTGCTGCATAAAGGACAAGACACTTACAAGTGTGATTTGGCGTGGGTTTAGTTGTCCCCAAAATTATTTCATGATTACCCAGTTGCGTCCATACTGCAATACAATGTGACTGTTTTTGATAGTTTTTGTTAAAATAATGAAGTCTAAAAGGTGACTATTTTTTTATGTGAATATTGCAGTGCAATTTGTAGGTTTGGTAAATGTCCTGAAATGTTTTTTTCTTTACATGCATGAACTTGTACGTTTATTAATAACCTTAGATATTGCTTGTGCTTGGCTACAGTCTATTAAACTTTAGTAAAAATCTACTGTACACTAATGCAAATGAGACAATCTGATTGGCTGAGCTACTGCACACTATCAGTCATTAGTGTGCAGTGACTGGAGGTCGTCTACAAAATTGCGGTTTCTTCTCGTTTCTTCGAAGTTTTGGAAGATAATTTAGAGTTAACAAGACAATTGTTATAAGTTTTACTAAAACAATTAGATTATTCGCTCTCAATTTCTATGATGTGATAGTTGATTCGGCCTACGGCCTCATCAACTATCACATCATAGAAATCTCGAGCTCATAATCTAATTGTTAAGTAGAAAATATAATTCTGACCAAATAACATTTAACAACATTGACATCCAATTCAAAAAGAACTAAAATGATGAGAGCTGCTAGCTAGCGCTACCAACTGACAATAAAAATTACTGTACATTTGCTACACAGCACCAAGAACAGGTCATTACAGTGGACTTCAGGGGAATGGAGAAGAATCTGTGGCCAGTGGCAGCCTTGCTAGCCAGTTACAGAGTGATGTTGAATTCTATCAGCATCAGTGCCAAAAGCTAAGGCAACACATACGTCAGGTGGAGGAGAAGTTGCAACAATGTGAAGCAGAGAAACAGCATCTTCAGTTTGATGTAGGAAGACAGGCATTCCTTGAGTATAAAGAGAAGCGCAGTGTGAAAGTTCTTCAGTCATCCAGGGCGCATATCAGTGGGCAAAGCAAGTCCTGTACAGCCAATGGTATATCTCATGTTTTTACTGACTACTTATTATTATTAGAAGTTCTAATAAAAACTTCCCGCAAGCTACCACAAGCTTTTACATTAGCTATCACTAAAATTAGTTTTATAATGCATGGGCTCTCGAAGTTGAGCTCTTTTCGTGTATCGATCAGTATAATAAATTAAAGTTACAATTTAATGTTTCTAATTATTAGAAACATTAAATTGTAACTTTAATTTGGCTGAAGAAACTGCAATTATGTATCAATAAATAACATGTAAAATGAGAACAGAACGTTTTGAGTGAATCAGTTATCTTCGAGTTTTTGGCTTCAACCGATCGATAATTAGTGCACGCCAATAGTGAAAATGTACCGACTGCCTGAAACTAAATATCTTCGCAACAGTTGACACTTTATTTTGAAACGAACACACTTGCCTTTACTAAGCACGTGGATCATGAATATCCTTATCACCGTCTTACCTGGCTTCAAATTGAGAGTTGTGGTCTATGCAGTAGTCTCTGAAAAAATAGGTAGCTCTTTTCTTCGTTTCGGCGAATTATATGATATGCGATAATATGCATGCTGGCGACCCCAGGAGGGGACGGAACATGTACATTGCCACCCATGGACATTTTGTTTTGTAATTTGTAGCAGCTGAACTTACAACCTGTGATGGCAGTAATAAGATTAGAGTTAATTGTTACATACAGTAGTTAGTTCAACTATTGACTGCATAATAATGGAACTAATGAATTCTTGGAAAACGTTGCAGCCACCTTTTGTCATTTTTTATTTATTTCACTGTTGATTGTTCTTTAAGGTTCACATTATCCCACCGGTCAAAGGATTCCTTCAAGAAACAACAATGATGTGTATGATGGAATGCATGCGCAAAGTAATGAAGGAAATGACATGGTGCCAGGAATTAATGAAGTGGACTCTGGTCGCAACATGTCTAGTGGGAACTCAGATGACAGTGGAGGTGACATGACTGTCTTGTCTGTGAATGCCAATTGGAATACTAATTGTGATGGTTCATTGGTGCAGACTGTACCCAAGGCTGAAGAACACAATTGTGTCCCTGACTCATCCAATGGTGGTTTCTTGTCAAATGAAAGTTGCAGTTCAGCTACTAGTTCATCGTCTGAATTGTCAGCCAGCTCAGCTTTGATTCCACAACCCTTGAGAGTGGATTCAAATTCTTCTTCAAGCACCTCATATGATGCTTGTGATGGTTCACCGAGCGCCACTTTAGATCATCATTCTGCTGTTGACCCATCAAGCGATGAAGAAGAGAATTTGGATGAAGCAGATGCAGAATGTGAAAGTAGAGAAATTGAAACAGCAGAGCCATGTGCCGCTAGAGATGGTCACACAGACAGTGATCCTGTTAGTAGTCCTGACAGGGTTCGAAGGAGTTCAAATTTGGAACACACGCCTGGCTTACAGCAAGATGCCCTTCCAGATGGAGACATGCTGTGGGGCAAAATGGGTCAGGTGCATGTGGTGGTTTGGAAAAGACTCCACAGTGGATCAATCTGTCTGTGATTTAAGCACACAGTCAAATAATGGGAGCGTTTAGGTGCCAGACCAAAGGACAGACCCCTATGAAAAGGGTCCGGGCAGTGGAGCCTTCGCTGGTTCCAGTACCACAAGAGGTTGCAGGACCTGTGGCCCATGGACTGGCTGGTGCCTTCTTAGCAAGACACTCTCAAGATGAAAGTCTTAACCAAGGCAGTGTGGAACAAGTGCTGTCTGATGACTCTTCCTCACAGGAAGCTTCCTATGTTGAACCTGATTGTCAAGTTGCTGCAAGGTCTGATGCACATAGGAGATCATGGTTCGTTGCTGGTGCTAATACAGAAGTAAATCTTGAACCGCATGGTGCTGAAGCTGCTGTACATGTGCCTTCTGCTAATTCTGGAGGGTCTGTGTTGAATAGAGGCTCTGGTACTGACACAGTTCAGTCCACGGACAACTCGCTGCTTGCCTTGGAGCAACGCGTTGAAGAAGCTTTGGTGAAAGAGTGCTCGAGGAGAGAGAACTTTTTGGAAGAGAAATAGAAAAAAAAGAAAGTGAAATAAGAGAACTTAGAGCAAGAAGAAGGAGAGTGAAGGAAGCAAGGGAGCTAGAGGAAACCAGCAGGTGGCGGCAAGAACAGGAGGCCATCACTGGACGCTCACAGGGGTCGTGTGAACGTTACCAGAGACATTGCGGAGGGCAGTTCCCTGATTTTACCAGGGAGTCATTAGAGGCCAATCCCAGCAGTAATGCCCCTGCATTATGGCGACGTCTCGCCGAACTTATAGCAATAGAGAGAGGAGCGGCAAGGTGGTGCACATGTGCTGGTGGAGGGGTGAGTTCAGTAGCTGTCATTTTGATTTCTTCAGAGTATGTGATTGGAAAGGCATTCTATGCGCTTTTATATGTTATATGTGTTTTATTATCATTTATTATCTTTCAATTGGCAGGTTGCAGAAGACATTTGCAGACGTTGTTTCAAACACCAATACTTGTAAGACTTAGTGTTAACTAACTGTCAATATATCATTATAATATTACTATTTGTCAACTGTTGCCGCTTTAACAACTGTAATAACAGGATGAACCAATCAGGACTCGGAAGGAAAAAACATGACAACAACCAGTGCAAAGGATGAGAAAATTCAACAGCAAAAAAACATTTTATTCACACTTTCCATAACTTCTAAAATTTTGGGAACTGGCCGGTAACTTGAGTTAATCGTGACAGGTTACTACATGCAGCGTGACATTATATTTGTGGCTATTGTTATGTTTCTTCTTTCATCTACTTTTCACACAGGGGGCCAGCTTCTCGTTCCCGGCATGGTAGGAGTCACTGCTGTTTCTGCCAACAGGTAATATTCAGGTTGTACTGTTAAATATAAGCCCTAGGCTGTCAAAAGGTTTATTTGATTGGGCTTACTCTCGGGGGGAGGGGTAGTTATTATCGGAAGGAAGGTTGCATTTCCAAAATATTTGGAAGGGATTTTGCATCTGACAAAAAAAGGTGTGTACAAGAATGCTGCATGGTAAAAAAATTAAGTTCTTGTAAATGGATGCAACCCACTCAAAAAACTGTAGAACTGCAGTTGAAGAAACATGTAGACCATTAAGAATAAAGGTTAATCCGAGTAATTGGCATTGTGTCAAATATATGGACAACAAATTACAACTATAGAAACTTTCTGTGGCTAGATTTCGGTATGATTGTACACCATCTTCAGACTAAAGTGATCATACAGAGTGCGGATTTTAACTACTATAGAGGTGGTAATTAGCATTAATATACACGTGAAAAAGAAAAACAAAGACGATACTCAGGAGAAAAGGCAAAGTTCTCTGCTGGCTTTTAAGCCATTGACTGAGCAAGACAAGTTAATATGGTTGTGACACGATGATATTTTATTTTATTTTATTTTATTTAGCTTCGCCTAAGATATATAAAAATTAAGTTCTTGTAAATGGATGCAACCCACTCAAAAAACTGTAGAACTGCAGTTGAAGAAACATGTAGACCATTAAGAATAAAGGTTAATCCATATGATGATGTCACAACCTTCCAGTGTGCATGCTTTTTTGGACTGGAGAATAATAAACTAAGATTTGTTCTAACCCTGGAGCTTGTTTATCATAATAACGCTGCACAATTTAACTAGCCATATTTTAGCTAAAGAGTGAGGACACCCTTAAATTTTCCATCGACTGATTTTTGAATTGGCTTTCTTGCCGGCTGAGCTTTTGAAAGAGGCAGGAAATGATATTCTCACACAATGAATGAAATCTGGGACCGAGCTGATCGCGAGTTTCATGCTAGGTCACGTGTCTAGTTTTTGTATTCTTTGCCATACAAGCAACAGCTATCCCCCCCCCCCCCCCCCCCGTACTTTGCCAGAGTGTAAATTCAGAGTGCATGCCCAATAACCTTTCTAATTGAAGTGCTGTTGCATTACTTGTTTGTCAGACATGCTTGAAGACATTAGCTCTGTAGCTATCCTCAAATTCGAGTGGAAATAAAGTTTATGTATTTATACTTGAAAAAGAAAAACTTAATTGACTGCTATATTTGCGTGTTTATTGTTTTGTCTTATTAATGTTTGTATATTCTAAGCAAATTTACATTAATATTATGTGTACCTAGCTGTCTTAGAGTAAGTAGTGCAGTGCATGCAGTTTTTTTGGTTTGCAAGCGATGGTGTATCTTGTTCAAGTGTAATTAGCCGTCATCTTGGATTCGCAAAACGTGTAGAGTTTGAATGAGTGAAAGATTTCAAGGCCCATCAATATGGAATGCCATTGACGAAGAAATGAAATCTTCTTCCTTCTCTTTATTTAAAAAGAAAATGAAACAACACTTAATCAAAGATTACTAGCTTTCTGTACATCGCTCCTCTTGGATAAAAATGCTGTTTTGCAAACACAATAATTATTATCCTTATCTATTATTTATTATATTAGTCTACTGGTAGTTAGCGTAACTCTGTTTTATTCCTATTTTTGCATGTGTGCGTGTGTCTTTGTTTGTTTGTGTGCCCGACCTTAACATGTAAATTATATATTTATATTAACTGGCTGCCTGGCATTTTTAACTTCTAGGTTATTTCGGGTAGCCAGTACCCCTATTATTTTTTTCTGTCCAATTATTGTAAATACTTTTAGTAACTTGTGGGGTAAAATAAAGTTTTGTTTGTTGTTGTTGTTGTTGTTGTTGTTGTTGTTGTTGTTGTTGTTGTTGTTGGAAGGGACGGAAAAAATCCCCTCCCCCTCACTTGCCTTTCTACCTGACTCCCACTCCCTTGTTCGTTGTTTTGCACTCGCCTCAACCCTCCAATGTTACTAATCCAAGATGGCGGCTTAACATTCAGCTGAACACTCAATGGGATATTTCAGTGCTCGCTTGCCCAAAATACGGCTGAGTAAGGTACTAATCGTTTTTACATTTAACTTTAGGATACGTTCAGTGGCTGCGTGATCCTGATCCTGCCCTGCTCACACAGGGTTCACAGGGAATGCATTATAGCCATGATTCAGAATGGCATGTAAGTACACATTAGTCCCAATCCCATAAAAATAAATCATTTTTATTTTTTCCATTGGATGCTATGTCATTGTTCACTGGCTAGACTTGCTATCTCATTTCAAAGTCTGCAAGGGTCATTTATGACATACGATCCTTGTTAATGGTGCAGCTCCCACAAGTCTCTAAGCTGTAACTCCATTGTAGAGGTATTTACAGAGGGCCAATTGGTTGGGAAATATTTGCCTAGAAATATACTAACTCTTTGGGTATATTTTTCCTAGAATGCAGCTGAAAAATATCTTCCTTGTTTATAACGGCCTAACAATGTGTTTTGCTTTTTTGTATCTTTCAGTCTCATCTGCCCCCTTTGTGGACATGCCTTTTTGGCACTTGTACCCTGACTGGGCCACTGAGTAAAGCCGCTCAGGGCCTCCACAGCCGGCCAATTAATTGTTATCGATAACTATAATAGTTTGCCGATCATAAAAGTTGTTGATAACAAAAAAGCCTGTGTGTGAAGCTAGTTATCGGTAACTAAGGCCCTTAGTTATCGATAACTAGTTTCACATACTGGCTTTTTTGTTAAATCAACAACTTTTTTTGATCAACAACTATTATAGTTATCAATAACAATTATTGTTATTGATAACTATAATAGTTGTTGATCATAAAAAGTTGTAAGTAACAATAAGGTAATTCATATATAACTTTTCAACCACCTGTCTGCTGTACAAAATTAAGACTGAGGGCCTCCACAGACTAGGCCAATTATTGGCCTAGTCTGTGGAGGCCCTCAGTCTTTATTTTGTACAGCAGACAGGTGGTTGAAAAGTTATATATGAATTACCTTAGGTACGGGTCGCACTACAGCCAATGTTGACCAATTTTGTTTATTCAAGTGTCAAATCTGTCAACACGTAACGTAAAAATCGTAAAATACAGTGCGACCCCCAGTTTCAATTTTTTGCCAATTTTTTTGCGAATTGCCAAATTTTCGCCAATCTTCAAAGAAGCCGAAGTGTTGCCCTGGAGGCGACCAAATTTTTGAAAATCACACAATTTTGTTATTTTAGCCCGTTTTAGCCATTAAACTGTCATTCACGCAAGATGCTATGTTTTGATAATTAAGATTCGCTAGTTTAGCGCGTGCAATTACGGGACAAAATAATTTTTTACCTGGTTCATCTGACTCTTTTAATGATTATTTCGACCGGAAAACGAAGAACATGAACATCGATATTACGCCGCGAATGTCTATGACTACACTGGATCTGATCGAAACCAAATTTACCGCAGCAATTTGGAGAACAATTCGTCTCAAGTTCAAAACAATCTCCTTCGATTGCAATTGAAACCAGCAGCAAAAAAAAACGACGAAAACCAAGAAAGCGAACTACGAAACCCGGTCCCAAGCCGTTTAAATTTACATTTACATCGATCAGGAGAGTTTTGGAAAACACATCTTGGTTTGAGTGCGACCACCACCAAAATTTGGCACTTGCGAATTTTTTGCAAATTTTTCCTCGCCAAAAATTACAAAATTTTTTATGTAAACAAAATTGGCTGTAGTGCGACCCGTACCTTATTGTTACTTATTTTAGCGAAAATGGAAGAGGCAAATAGAAAAATTGTGTTAAAAGGAACAAAATTTCGCTAATTTTCGCGATAACTTTTTTTCGCAGGGTCTTTAATTTTGCAAGTTTTTTGAAGTGCCGCGAAGATAATTAAGTACCAATAAAGCCTGCTTTCCATATGATCGCAACGATCTTTGCGATCATTGCAATCATAGGTTTCCATATGATCGCAGCGATTGCAGTCGCGATCATTGCGATTATATGGAAACCAGGCTTAAGGTATATGGAGAAGCAGTTTAGTTTTAAGAAAATAGACAAAGGATTTATATATATACAGTAGAACCCCACTAACTCGAACTCCCAAGGGAAACAAAAAACAGTTTGAGATAGTGGGGGTTCGAGTTAGCCGATAGTAAATGACTGAAAAACAAGGGCAAGGGGAATGGGTTTGAGTTCGAGATAGCGGGGAGTTCGAGTTAACCGAGTTCGAGTTAGCGGGGTTCTACATTTTTTAAAGGAAAAAATCAAAAATTTAGAATACAAAAACGAAGTTATGTTATTTAACCATAAATTAGCTCTGAGGTTTCTATTGGCTGATAGTTGGCGAGGGGCAAGGCTCCAAGCCAGTTATCAAAGTCGATAAAAACTGAGCGAGCTGTCTAATTATTGTTTTAGCAGAACCCACTCACAGATCTATCAAATGAAAAAAATATATTATGCATGCTAAATCACGCGCGCTCTGACAAACTGCCGTCTACCGATAATTAAATGGCCCCTGTGTAGGCAATCAGATTGCACGTATACCTGATAGTCGGTCAGTGGGTTATGCTAAAAACAGTTAAAATATCGATCTGTTTTCCATCTGTGTACATGTTTACTAAAGACAAATACAGTCGAAGCTCTTTGTAAGCGACCACCTCGAGAATTCGAAAAAGTAGTTGTAACTAGAGCTGGTCGCTTTCGAGAGAGGGCTGTCGTAAGCGACCACGTGCTGAAACAATAGAGGCTGGCCACTTATGAAAAGCGAATGTACATGACACGCAGTTGGTAATTCTCAAAAGTGGTCGTGGTCGAGGTCGCTTACCGATGCTGGGAGTGGTCGCTTATGAGAGCTTAGAGTGACAATTCAAATGGGGTTTCACAATGGTGGTCGTAATTAAAGCTTGGTTGCTTATGAGGGTGGTCGCAACGAGAGCTTTGACTGTAGTTACTTAGTTAATTTGTTATTTACTGGGGGAGCAGGGATGGCGCAGTGGTGAGAGCGCTCGCCTCCCACCAATGTGGCCCGGGTTCGAATCCTGGACACGGCATCATATGTGGGTTGAGTTTGTTGTTGGTTCTCATCCTTGCTCCAAGGGTTTTTCGCCGGGCACTCCCGTTTTCATCCCTCCACAAAAACCAACATTTCTAAATTCCAATTCGATCTGGAAACAGTGGAAGAGAAGAGCCACTCTGTGGACTTTCACTGAAATTCCCATTTATTTTTATTTTATTTATTTTATTTTTGATAAGTGGAATGGGTGACTTGGATAAAGTGAATTAAGGAAGAAGCGCTCTCAAGTCGATATACTCCCGTTGGGAGCTCAGAATTTTTTTTCTGAGTATATCGACTTGAGAGCGCTTCTTCATTAATTTATTTTATTTTTATTTACTCTAAGTGAATTCAAAGTAATTCCATCAATGATTTGCTGAGTGATGTTACCTTGGGTGCCAGTGTTTTTTTCTTCTTGCGCAAGTCAGAATCGAAATGAGCGGCGGAAGCCATGAGAACTGGGACCGGAAACCGCGCAATAAAAGATCATCTGGCACCCAGGGTAAACTTGATGTATTATGGGAAAGACTTTTATTAGTTTCTTGTAAACTAGTCGAGGTCGATAAAGTTTGACCGCGACACGGAAGTTTTCTTCCCTGGTCAAACAAGGAAAAATTATATCAGATTCAATCCACCGTATGAAAAAAGATGGCGGTGGTACATTTTACCACAATACCTTGCGAACCTAACACAGCCAACAGGCAGATAGAAAGCCATATTTTTTGAGAAATTCATCCCTGTACTAACAACACTGTGTATGCTAGGTTTTAAGTTTTTAGAACTTTTCTGTGCGTTTTCATGAGCATTTTTAGGGTTTCGTGCGCTAAGAATTGTAGGTAAATGTACCAGTCGCCATCTTTTTCTTACGGTGGATTAAGTTTTAGATATTCCCCACTTGAATGGTACCCTGGGTACCAGAGGTTTATTTCTCGCGTCGCCGGAGGCCGACACCGCGAGGGTCATGCATAATAGAGACTTGAAACCAGAAACCACGCAAGAAAAGCCTCTGGCACCCAGGGTACTTGAATGGTGGTGAATTTAAATTTTAAATATATAGAGGATATTACACGGCGGCGCGAAGATATGAATTTTTATTTCCGAGTATTAAAAACAATATTTTACGAACGAGCGCAGCGAGTGAGTAAAATATTGTTTTTAACAGGAGAAAATAAAATTCATATCTTCAAGCCACCGTGTAATTTTCTTTTATTATATAGACAAAAGCACAAACTTTATCGCGAACTCTTGCAGCTCGGTGGCTGGACTTTCCGAATTTCTCTCCTTTCGTCTTCACTTGCAAGGAACTCCTTGAATAATTTTAAGTCATATGAAGTTTTCTTCAGCGTGTTAACATTTTCCTACTCCTCAGTGAACGATTTCATGTCAGCTCAGTGAATTTCACGAATCTATCGGTCGCCATTTTTCATTACCGGAGTTTGGCAGCTTTGCACAAAAAGCCATGCAAAAGCGGGAAATGACGTCATCGATATCCTCACTGGTAAGGATATGGAAAATACGCTACTCGGGTCCCGGATGTAGTTTCGTATGAATTTTACGAGTGGTCTATTTCCAGTAAAACGCTCGTGTCTATATAATAAATATTTTTATGTCATTAACGCGGAGAATGGTTACCCAAACTCCCGAGCTATAGGCTCATGTATAAGCTATAATATAAATCGCATGACAATAAACTAAATCTATAAACTAATTTTAAAAATGACTTGAACAAGAAGCTTGTGCTTTGGTCGAAATAGCTGGCAGTGGGCTCATAAGGGTGGCAGTTAATCTCGTACCCAGATCCCACTCTGTCTGACACTGAAAAGTGAGATCTGGTAAAGTTCGAAATAACGCCGATTCTATATTGGATAAAAATATCGTCTTATTCTAATGTGTACTGTGATTGGCTCTCGCTACTGAAACATTTTCGCATATTCGCGGGAACACTAGAGATTTTCCGTAGGCTATTGGAAGAACAGCTAAACAGTGTCAACAGTCCATTTTCTTAAAATGATCTTCCGCAAAGCTTCCTTTTGTTTTGCTTTTATAACAACGTTTTCCAGATCTCTGTCTCGAAGAATTCTCAGAATAACTCAGTCGAATTCCAGGAATTCACCCATGTTTATTCGACCACAACAGACTGAAGGACAACTAAGAACCACGGGAAGGCCCGTATATCGGGCCTTGAAATCGAACTTTACCAGATCTCCCTTTCGCGTGGCAGAGGGTGATCTGGGTACGAGATTAGGTGGCAGTATCCACTAGAACAAGTCAATATGCACCAGTCAGTGCAGTGTTTAAATAATTTATTCAGGTCACGAACTACAGACTTACTGTGACGGTTGAGATTTGG